>CM075350.1:27080000-28284062 GCA_037693485.1 Kitagawia praeruptora
AATTTCGAGCTCAAATAGGGGCCAAGTCGTAGCTTTTTTCCAGCAAATCCAGTGTTTTTTCGACCTGAAATGGACGAGCTCCAATAGTGTCAAAACGACCTCAAAATAAATCCTAGGTCGTGAGGAATTTCCATCTTTTCTAGTTCATTTTCGAGCTCAGACTCACGACCTCAATTCTAGGAGATATCGACCTCAAATTGGGTTCAAGTCGCATGGATTTTTCGCGAATTTCTGTTCTTTTTCGACCTCAAATTTACGACCTAGCCATAGCATACTTTCGACCTCAAAATGGGTTTTTAATTGACTTTTCTGGTCGTTTGATCGAGCTCGAAAACGTATTACAAAATGAGGTCGTTGGTCTCGACCTCAGACAACTTTGTTTGGGACTCTCGTTTTGCTTTTGGGCCTTAGACTCATCAGAATTTGGGACCTCTCCTCGTGGGCCCTAATCACATGTTTGGGCTCTTCTTTATTGAAGCCCTAATTGACTTTGACTTGGGCCTTAACAGGCCTGGTGCTGTTTGGGCTTTTTAGAGCCCACTTTGTGTTAATGGCCCACAAAGGTTTCTAATGGGCTACAACCGGTTGATATTCACTTTAACCGGTAGATATTCATTCTTAACCGGTTGGGATGCTTTAGATTTTTGCCTATATAAAGGTTAAGGCTTTCATTTTCATTTCACCACAAAAGTTTCTAAAAAACTCTCTCAAAAGTTCCAAATTTCTTTAAGAAATTTTCTTTGAAGAATCTGAGTTTGATCCTCGTTCTTTGAGGATTCGAAGGCATCCTTCAAGTTTTCTGACGATTTTTCTTCCAATCTTTGAAGGTTTGAAGATTGCTCAAGGATTTCTGGGAATTTTTCCAGAAATTTTCCAGTTGATGTTGAAGATTCGAAGAACACTCAAGGTACTTTCCAGAATTTTTAGTTTTATAGTTTGAAGATTACCCTTTTCCTGGGTTTTTTCCTCAATTCCTTTGAAGATTTGAAGATTGTTCTAAAAATTTCTTCGTTCTTTGCAGATTTCCTTTGAAGATCAAAACTTTTCTTTGAAGATTTGAAGAAATGGCTGAAGATCGTGCTAACCAACGTTTCCAGAGATTGCAAGGGGCCTCAAAAAGAGGTATCATCATTCGTTCCCCCCTCATGAGTTTACAGGATATGATTTTAAATCGTACAGAAGATTTTCCATCCCTGTCACACCTTGATTCCTTTAATCATAGTAACATTTTCCATGACATAGAAAAAATCACTGACTATAATAGGATGTATAAAATAGAATCACCCTATAGACTTATCCCAGCTGAGCCTGGGGATCGATCTTGCCATTGGTGCCCCAATGCACTTTATATTTATAGGGGTGCCATTGTTGCAGGGGTTCGATTCCCTTTTCATGAGTTTATTCCTAGGCTTTTAGCAGATGTAGGAATTAACCCTTGCCAACTTCCTCCCAACTCTTGGAGGGTGATCAATTGTTTTATGGTCCTCTGCCTTAAAAACAAATTCCCTCTTTCTGTAGCTCTTTTTAGGAAGATTTTTCAATTTAAAAATTCTGCTGAATCTACCCCGGGTTGGGTTTACATTAGTCATCGTACTTCCATTCCTCCAATCTTTCACCCCCAATCTATTCCTGACTCCAACCCAAAGTGGAAGAAGGAGTTCATGTACTTGACATGGGAAGGTGGAGATTGGGGCAATGTTTTTCGTAGTACCTTTGGTAAGGTCGTAGATGGCAGTGCCAGTGATATTGAGCTAAATGAGCAAGAGACCTATGCATACCAGGAGCTCATCAAAGACAATCATTCTACTATGGCTTGGGATCTCCTGAATGAGTTCCAGCTTAAAACTTTGGGACTTTCCCGAGTGAACAATAAGGGTAATTTCCTTTCCTTTTGCATTCCTTTATCTGAATATGATTATCTCATACCCATTATTTGTCTTTTGTTTTGTAATCGCAGCTGCAGCTTTTATCAACAAGACTAATGAGCCTGAAGATGGAGACACTGCTAGGTTGAAAAGGGCTCGTTCAGGGAAAGATCCTCGAGCCCCAACAGCCACAGATGCCTACCTGAGGCCCCATGTAGCTGATGTTGAAGAAGCAGATGGCTCTTCCAAGAGTGCTTGGCGTCTCAACTGGGGAATTAGGAAGAAGGACTCCATTGTTGGAGACTGCAGGCATGCCATGGATTGGTCCTATCATTCCATAACCCCTGGTGACTTCAAGGATTATGTATCAGGCTCCACTCTTGAAGGAGCTGAGAGTGCTGGAGCTCAGGCCTTTGCTGCTGTAAGCTCTTTACTATCCATTCTCTTATATACTTGCTTTGTTATTTGAATCGTGGTTTTAACTTTGTCTTTTGTAGGCTAATGCCAACTTCCAGGGGGCCATATTCCAGGCTAAGACTTGGCGTTCCAACTATGAGACTTACAAGGCTAAGTATGATGACTCTCAGGATGAACTGGGCTCTGTCAAGGCTACCTTAGCGAGGAGGGAGAAAGAGCTTCTAGAGTCTCAGGCTGAAAATGTCACTCTTAGGAAGGGCAAGGACGACCTGATTGATGACTACCTCTCCTCCCAGGAGTATGTGGGCTTCATGGAGAAGCATGATGACTCTCTATTCCCTTATCAGTTTACTCAGGGATGGGACGAAGCTCTTGCTGAGGTTACTAGGAGATTTCCTGGTACCCTTAGTGTTTTAGACTTCCCTAGCCCTCATGCTCCTATGGCCTTGGCAGTGCAGGACACCCAGGAGGAGGACCAGGAGGATGATGAGAGGATCCTGGAGCCAGATCCCTCTGCTCATCTTGGCGCAGCTGAAGAGGATGAGCATACTGAAGATGCTTAGTAGTTGATATCTTTATCTATCTGTTTATGTACTCTGCCTTCGGGCATGACTTTGTACTTTCGTTAACTTATTTTGAGCTAGTCGTTTATGTATTCTGCCTTCGGGCATAACTTTTAAATTCGTAATCCATTGTCCTTGATGCTTCTCAGCTTATTCATATTCGCATGTGTAGTCTAGCATTTTGTGCATATATATCAATAAGTAAGGTTCATATCTTATGCGAAAATGTAGGATAGTCTTATTAATATGGAGAAATGGGCACAGCCCTTACATAGATACTATATTTCCAATATCTCAAGTTTTAAAAACTTGGAATGGTTTCATCGACCTTATTTCTACTTCTATTACATAGGCAAAAAGCTAGGTCCTTTTCAGGAGAGCTTAAACATAGTAAACCTTGAGGTTCAATGCATGCCAAGTCCGGGGCACCTCAACCCCGTCCAAGGTTTCCAGTTTGTAGGATCCTCGTCCTAGCGTCTTCTTGACTCGATACGGCCCTTCCCAGTTCGGGGCTAGCTTTCCCTTCTGACCAACTCCAGAAGCCTCGATCTTCCTAAGAACCAAGTCACCTTGCTAAAAGAACCTCTCCTTAACCCTGTGGTTGTAGTAGAAAGATGCTTTCTTTTGATGCTCCGCATTTCTGGCATTTGCCTCGTCCCTGACTTCATCAATCAAATCTAGAGCGAGCCTCATGCCTTCTTCATTAGTCTCTGGTTCAAATGCCTCAATTCTAGGTGATGCATGCATGACTTCTAGTGGTACAACTGCCTCGGCTCCATAAGCCAGTAGGAAAGGAGTTTCCCCAGTTGTTACTTTGCAAGTAGTACGATATGCCCAAAGTATAGGCAGTAATTCATCCACCCAAGTATTTCTCGATCGTTCGACCCTCTTCTTAAGTCCATCAAGAATAATCCGATTGGCTACCTCAGCCTGTCCATTAGCTTGCGGGTGAGCTACTGAAGTAAAACGAAGCTCAATAGCATTTTCCTCACAGTACTTTCTGAACTCTTCATTGTTAAATTGTGTCCCATTATCTGTCACAAGGATTCGGGGGATTCCATATCTGCAGATTATGTTCTCCCAAAAGAACTGGGAAACTTGCTTGGTGGTTATCTTTGCTAAAGGCTTAGCCTCAATCCACTTAGTGAAGTAATCAATGGCGACAATCAAAAATTTCCTTTGTGCTGAAGCCATGGGGAAAGGACCAAGAATGTCCATCCCCCACATTGCAAACGGAATGGGAGAGCTGATTGAGGTTAACCTCTCAGGCGGCTGCCTTACAACCGGGGCGTGCTTTTGACATCTGTCACACTTCTTGACATAGTCCTGGGCATCTGCTAACATCTCCGGCCAATAGAATCCTAGGCGGGTAATCTTGTGAGCTAGGGCTCTGCCCCCCAAGTGCTGCCCACAGATCCCTTCATGAACTTCCTCCAATGCTTCTCTTGCCTCTTGGGGCCTTAGGCACTTCAAGTACGGGATGACAAACGATCTCTTGTATAAGATGCCTTCAATCAAGGCATACCTCAATGCTCTTACTGACAATTTTCGTGCCTCCAAGGCATCGTTAGGGAGCCATCCGGTTTCTAGATGAGCTTTAATAGGATCTATCCAACAGCTTCCAACATCGATAGGTGCTACCAACTTAGAGTTGACGGTCGGGGCCTTCAAGACCTGGAAGTAAACACTACCTGCATAATTCTCTATCTCAGAAGAAGCGAACTTAGAGAGGGCATCGGCCTTTACGTTCTCTTCCCTAGGAATGTGCTCCAGATAGCACTCCTCAAACTGATTCATAACAGCTTTCACAACTCGTAAATATTTCGCCATAGTATCATCCTTGGCCTCGAATTCACCATTCACTTGCGAGACTACCAGTCTTGAATCCCCACACACTTTGAGGTTCTTGACCCTCATGACTCTGGCCAATCCCAATCCAGCTATTAATGCTTCATATTCAGCTTCATTGTTGGTTGTTGGAAAGTCCAACTTCAAAGCGTATTCAACTGTGAACCCATCAGGGCTTTGCAAAACCAAACCTGCACCACTAGATTTTGTTTTTGATGCTCCATCAAAATAGAGCACCCAATACTCTTTCTGATCAGGTACAAGTTCTTCCTCCTTACTCTCAACTCCAGGGGTGGTTATTATCTCCTGCCCCCCGACTTCTTGGTTGCCAATGGTACATTCAACCACGAAATCAGCTAATGCCTGAGCCTTGATGGCTGTCCGAGGCTTATATGCAATGTCAAATTCTCCGAGTTCGATTGCCCACTTAATTAGCCTTCCACTGACCTTAGGGCTATGCAGGATACTTCTCAACTGCTGGTCCGTCAGGACTTCAATCTTGTGTGACTGAAAGTAAGGTCGTAGTTTCATTGAAGCCGTTACCAATGCCAAAGCAAACTTCTCAATGGTAGAATAGTTTAACTCAGCTCCATGCAACACCTTACTCACGTAGTAGATGGGTTTCTGAACCTTATTCTCTTCTTTTATGAGGACGGCACTCAATGCTTGTTCAGATACCGCCAGGTATAGATAAAGAGTCTCTCCAATTTTAGGCTTGGCTAACAGCGGGGCTTCGACTATGTATTTCTTCAATTGTTCAAAGGCCTCTTGGCTTTCAGGTGTCCATTCAAAATTCTTTACCTTCTTTAATGTTTGAAAGAAAGGTAAACACTTATCACCGGACTTGGAGATAAACCTCCCTAACGCTGCTACTCGGCCTGTCAACTTCTGCACATCTCTTATAGAACGTGGTGGCTCCATGTCTAAAATTGCCTTGATCTTGTCAGGATTGGCCTCAATGCCTCTCTTTGAAACCATCAGTCCTAAAAACTTTCCAGATCCAACGCCAAAGGCACACTTAGCGGGATTCAACATCATCTTATGGTGCCTCAGCACTTCAAATGCCTCTTCGAGGTGCTTAATATGATCAACCTTGAGTAGGCTCTTGACTAACATGTCATCAACATACACCTCCATGGTTTTTCCAATCAGATGGGCAAATATCTTGTTCACCAAGCGTTGGTAAGTAGCTCCTGCATTCTTTAGACCAAATGCCATAACAAGATAACAGAAGACACCAAAGTCAGTTATGAAAGATACCTTAGGGATGTCATCTTTGTGCATCTTAATCTGATTATAGCCACTGAATCCATCCATGAAGCTTAACATCTCATGTCCAGCTGTGGCATCTATCAACATATCTATCCTTGGAAGGGGAAAACAATCTTTTGGACATGCATCGTTCAGGTCAGTGAAGTCTATACACATCCTCCACTTCCCATTCGCTTTTTTGACCATCACAGGGTTTGCTAACCATTCGGGAAACTGAATCTCTTCAATAAAACCAGCTTCCAAGAGCTTATCCACTTCTTGCTTAATGGCCTCTTGCCTCTCCGGAGCAAAGTTTCTCTTCTTCTGCTTTATTGTCTTCCTCTTGGGGTCAACATTCAATTTATGAGTTATAAGTTGGGGGTCAATCCCTGGCATATCAGCTGCTGTCCAAGCGAACACGTCGCTATTCTTTTGTAAGAATTCTGTCAACTTGCCCTTCAAGGGTTCTTTCAAAGATGCTCCAACATAAGTAACTTTTTCAGGATCGTTAGGCTCTAGGGGTATGGGAATCAAATCCTCTGTTGGCTTCCCTCTATGCTCTTCATCATCACGGACATCCATGTCTTCAATTGGAAGGACCTGCCCCCCGACTCCATCGGCCCTCAGAGCGGCTACATAGTAACTTCTTGCCATCTTCTGATCACCCTTTTGTTCTCCGACACCATTCCGTGTTGGAAACTTAATCTTCGTATGATAAGAAGAGGCCACAGCCTTAAACGCATGTAATCCAATCCTTCCAAGGATTGCGTTGTATGTTGAAGCTGCCTTAATCACCAAGAAATTCAGCATCTGAGTTGCCTCCTTAGGCTCCTGCCCAATAGTCATGGGCAACTGAATAGTCCCTTCAACGTTGGACTCTACTCCATTAAATCCGTATATAGGCATGTTTGCAGGGGTCAACTGAGAGTCGCTGTATCCTATCTTCACAAACGCATCATGAAACAAAATATCCACAGAAGCTCCATTGTCTATCAAGACTCGTTTTACTTCCGAATTTCCAATCACAGGAGTTATGACCAACGGGTCATCATGGGGGAACTTCACCCCTTCCAAGTCTGAATCATCGAAACCAATTACCATCTCAGTTTTAGCACGCTTCGGGGCCTCTCCCACAATGTGCATCACTTCTCTTGCGTATACCTTTCGAGAGTTTCGAGTTGTACCGGCCGCTGTCGGGCCTCCCCAAATCATGTTGATAACTGGCCCTCGGGGCTGCGTGCTACGATCACGATCATTATCCCTTCTGTCATTGTTTCTCCTGTTGTAATCCCATCTTTGGGTTCCATGATCTCCACCCTTTGTGAAATTGTTCAGCTTTCCTTTACGGATCAAGAATTCAATCTCATCCTTCAACTGTCTGCAATCATCCGTGTCGTGTCCTACATCTCGGTGGAACCTACAGTATTGATCCTTGTTCCTCTTTGCGGGGTCTCCCCTGAGTGGCTTCGGCCATCGGAAGTCCTTATCCTTCTCAATTTCCAACAAGATTTGACTTCTAGGGGCATTCAACCTTGCATAGTCAGAGAACCTTGGTCCCAAGTTCTTTTTTGGTGGCGAATCAGAGTCTTTGCCAGTTCGGGGATACTTGTCCCTATCATCGTACTCCTGCCCTTGCTTGCGCTTCTTTGTATCATTGTTTCCCTGACCATTGCCTAATGTGACTTCCTTCTTCGTGCTATCCTCGGCCTTGATGTACTTATCAGCCCTTCGTTGGAGATCAGCCATATTCTCCGGGGGATGCTTTGCCAATGATCTCTTAAAGTATAGGTCGGTGGTACCATGTTCCAAGGCTACCATTGCAACCTTATTGTCCAGATCAGTGATGTTCAGAGTCTCCTTGGTGAACCTCTTAAGATAGTCTCTCAGACTTTCGTTCTTCCCTTGTACCACATACATAAGAGAGGCAGAGCTTTTCTCATGCGTTCTTCCGCTGATAAACTGACTAATGAAAGCAGCACTTAACTCCTTAAAGGAACCAATCGAGTTTGCAGGAAGCCGACTATACCATCTTTGAGCCATGCCTGACAAAGTTTGAGGGAAAGCCCTACACTTCAAAGCGTCGCTTGCAGGCTGCAACAGCAGTGCGTTTGAGAACGTTCTAACGTGATTTGCAGGATCACCCATTCCATCATAAGCTTTGATTGTTGGCATCTTAAACTTCTTTGAGATATGAGCATTCATCACGTCCTCAGTAAACGGAGGTGTGGGATCATCAGGATCCCCAAGTGGCATCAGATCCTTGGGGTTGCTCTTAGGGGTCTCCACCCTTGTAGTTCTTTCAGTTGGGATGGTAGCCCTTCTTTGCCTTCTTGGAGGCCTCTCCAGATCTATGAAGGGAATCAGTCCTGACGTGGGAGGTGGCAAAGTCTGATTTGATCTGGCTTGCTCCCTGGCCATATCTTCCTTTAATCTTAAGATCTCAGCTTCATAAGCCTTAATCCTCTCAGTAGTTGCTGAAGGGAGTCCATCATGAATGTTTCGAGTCCTCCCCATAGGTTCTTTACTTGCACGCCGCCTTCTCGGAGCTTCATCACGCTCGTAATCATCGCCAGAAGATGATTCATCTGAATAAGGACCAGAAAAATCGCGATAATCTCGATCTCGAATATACAGGGCATGACCACTCGGTCCAGCTCCGTAATTGGGCATCCCATACATTGGATTGGTGCTTATGGGGAGATCCGTAGTGTGGATCTGAACCCCTCGTGTAGGGTTGTTGGGGTCTACAATCAGGGAAGAAATCCCCACCTGGGAGGGGTTAGTCCCTGGAATTGTGTGGACGATCGGAGGTAGTGTACTCTCAACATGGGTAGTCGTCCCTAGGGGTTGAGAAACTTGATACGGAACGATAGTCCCGGATGTCGGAGGTACTTGCTCAGATGTCGGAAGTACTTGTTCAGTAATGGGCGGAGCAGACCTAAGAGGTAGAGCCTCGGTAGCAATTGGCTCTGTAGTGCTTGGGACAGTTCTTCGTGTTTGAACCATGGTTGATGTCTTCTTCCCACAGACGGCGCCAAATGTTGTGGAATAAAAATGAGGTTATTAGATTGCGGCTAGGGTTTATGTGTATTTATTGCTAGGGTTCGTGAGCTTCGTGCTTTAATGGCTGCTTCTGCGTTCGAGACTTAAACGGTCCTCACAGAATGCCTACGTATCTCTGTATTAAGAGAATCAAGCCAATAAAACGTAGTTCTAGGTTGAGGGGTCTGACCCTTTATATAGGCTGAGAAGCCCTAAAATCGTAGTAGGGTTAGGTGACTTGGTGGGCAAGTCAGCCTTGAGGAAGGTTCTAGACTCCTTCCTTGTAGGAGTCTGTTTCCTTGTATGACTGTGTGGCTTGGAGGCTACTCTTTGTAGAGATAATGTCCTTATCTGACTTATATCTCCCAGCTGTTAATTATCCCTGAATATTAATTACGAAATTAATATTATAATTGGGGTTTGGACCCATCTGGTGGGCCCCACGTTTGGACCATTCTAGGTCTAATTAATGGCACATTAAATGTGTCCCTAGGGTTTACTTTTAGCCCATATCACATACATACATACATTTATGTTGTATAATCTATTAATATTTCATTATTTATAATATATTAATTACTGCATAATTATACATACATAAACTTGTACAAACATATTGGCTTAGCTCAAATAATGTATAATTATTAATTAGAATGTATATTTGCAGATAATTATTAATTATACATGTATACATACGTACATACATACATACATAACTATTAATTATACATGCGTACGTACATGCATACTTACATATATACATATATACATACATACATTCATACATACATAGTTACATATATACATGCATGCATACATACATACATACATACATACATACATATATGCATGCATAGTTATGTTGTATGTATATATGTATGTATGTATATATGCATGCATACATATATACATACAACATAACTATTAATTATACATGCATACGTACATGCATACATACATACATACATATAATATATACATACATTTATGTTGTATAATCTATTAATATTTCATTATTTGTAATATATTAATTGTTGTATAATTAATATGCATATTTATACATACATACACATGTACAAACATAAATACATTCATATATAAATTTATTTGCATATATAATAATCTACTACAATATTATTGTTGTGGAATAAAAACTAGGTTACGAATTTGTATTTAATGCTAGGGTTTGGGAGCTTCGTGCTTCAATGGCTGTTTCCGTGTTCGGGACTAATCGGTCCTCACAGAGTGCCTACGTATCTCGTATTGAGAATCAAGCCAAGACGTAGTTCTGAGAATGAGGGGTCAGACCCTTTATATAGGCTGAGAAGCCTAGGAATTATGGTAGGAGTAGGTGACTTGGTGGGCAAGCCACCGCCTTGAGGAAGGTTCTAGACCCCTTCCTTGTAGGAGTCAGTTTCCATGTTGGAATATGTATCTTGGAGGCTAAGTCAGGCAAGAGTAATATCCTTGTTTGACTCTTATTTGCTGAGCTGTTTATTACCCCTAATATTAATTACGAAATTAATATTATAAATAGGGATTGGGCCCATCTGGTGGGCCCGCCGTTTGGGCCATTCCGGGTCTAATTAATGCCATATTAAATGTGTCTTTATGGCTTACTTTTAGCCCATATCATTTGCCCCCCAACTTCCAGGAAAACTGATCAGGTTTTCCTTGAAGTTATAACGGCCTTATTCGAGACTTGGGTCAGGGTTTATTGCTCTTACGTGAGTATTTTCAACAATATCATCTTAATGTAAAGCGTGGAGCGACCAACGCATTTACGACGATGTTGAACGACACTAAACGGTGTTAAATGGCACTAGACAACGCTAATAAGCCTTAAACAACGTTTAAACAGCGTTAAACAATGTTAAATGGCATAAAATGGCACTAACGGCACTAATCGGCGCTAAACAGTGCTAACCGACACTAATCTGTGCTAACAGACACTAAACAGTGCTTAAAAAGCACTAAACGGTGCTAATCGGCACCAAACTGTGCTAACAGGCACTAAACAGTGCTTAAATAGCACTAAACGGTGCTAATCGGCACTAAACGGTGCTAATCGGCACTAATCTGTGCTAACAGGCACTAAATTGTGCTAATCGGCACTAAACGGTGCTAATCGGCACTAATCTGTGCTAATCGGCACTAAACGGTGCTAATGTCGACCTCTTTTTAGCATTAACAATCATCCGAGATTTACCGAAAAAGTCAAGATTTATGTCTGAAAACACTTGATGAAAAGGTCGGGATCCAGGACCAAGTACTGAACCTAGACCGGGATCCAGGACCAAGTACTGAACCTAGACCGGGATCCGGGACCAAGTACTGAACCTAGACCGGCCGGATCCAGGGCCAACACCTGGTCGGCTGGACCCCCTCCGTGGGAGCTGGTCGGCTGGACCCCCTCCGTGGGAGCTGGTCGGCCGGGACCTGGTCTTCCGGGACCTGGTCGGCTGGAACCCCTCTTCCGGGGCTGGTCAGTCGGAAGCTGGCCTTAAAAACCTGAACCTAGACCAGGATCCAGGACCAAGTACTGAACCTAGACCGGGATCCAGGACCAAGTACTGAACCTAGACCGGCCGGATCCAGGGCCAACACCTGGTCGGCTGGACCCCCTCCGTGGGAGCTGGTCGGCCGGGACCTGGTCTTCCGGGACCTGTTCGGCTGGACCCCCTCCGTGGGAGCTGGTCGGCCGGGACCTGGTCGGCTGGAACCCCTCTTCCGGGGCTGGTCAGTCGGAAGCTGGCCTTAAAAACCTGAACCTAGACCCCTTCGTGATTTTAAAAGAGAGCATGGATCTAGGATCAGGAATCATCCGTGGTCCTAAAGATCTGGGACCTTGATCTTGATCTCAAATCACCATTTTGGTCATTCGTGACTTTGTTATCTTAAGGATCAAGGAACTTGACCTTGATCTTAAACTTTTATCATGGATCTAGGATCTAAAACTGTCCGTGATCCTAAGGATCAAGAATCTTGATATTGATCACAAGTCGTCAGTTTGGTCATTCGTGACTTCATGGCTAACCTTGGCCTTCATGGCTAATCTTGGCCTTCATGGCTAACCTTGGCCTCCCTTTAGCATTGGCAATCATCCGAGATTTGATGAAAAAGTCGAGAACCATGTCTGAAACCACTTGCTGAAAAAGTCGGGATCCAGGACCAAGTACTGAACCTAGACCGGCCGGATCCAGGGTCAGGACCTGGTCGGCTGGACCCCCTCCGTGGGAGCTGGTCGGCCGGGACCTGGTCCTCCGGGACCTGGTCGGCTGGACCTCCTCCGGGGGAGCTGGTCGGCCGGGACCTGGTCCTCCGGGACCTGGTCGGCTGGACCTCCTCCGTGGGAGCTGGTCGGCCGGGACCTGGTCCTCCGGGACCTGGTCGGCTGGACCTCCTCTGTGGGAGCTGGTCGGCCGGGACCTGGTCCTCCGGGACCTGGTTGGCTGAGGCTCCTAATGCGTCGTGGTCGATTGCTTCTCGGCTAGCTAGACGACCCGGACGTGAAAATCATTCGCGATCTTGAGGGTCAAGAACCTTGATCTTGATCTCAAGTCATTATTTTGGTCATTTCATGACTTTGTTGTCTTAAAGATCAAGAAACTTGACCTTGATCTTAAGTCGTCAGGGTTCTAGGACTTAAAATTATCTGTGATCCTAAGGATTAGGAATCTTGATCTTGACCTTAAGTCGTCAGTTTGGTCCTTCGGGACTTCTGACGATATTACTCCTTAACTTATGATTAGCACGGCTAATCTTGTGCTTAGGCCTAGCCTCGTTATCTAACTTCTGAAGTGCAATCACTCTTTCGAAGGTCGTCTGTATCCAATATTTCAGACAGGTCTTTGAGATTTGACTTGAAGTTTCAACCTTTGGATCTTGATTGGAGGTTCACGACCCCTCAAGTTTGGCCTTCATGTCTAATCTTGGCCTTCATGTCTTATCTTGGCCTTCATGGCTAATCTTGGCCTTCATGGCTAATCTTGGCCTTCATGGCTAATCTCGGCCTTCATGGCTAATCTTGGCCTTCATGGCTAATCTTTCGTGTTTCTCATCCTAGGATTCGAGGTTGATGTTCTCAGGTTCAACGTCGGTGTTCTGGATCAAAGACCCAGGATCCCAAGTTGATATTTCAATTTCAAAATCGAGGTATCAACCTTTCTTATTAGCTTTTCTAATAAGTATTCTTAATTAACTACCAACACATTTATCAAGTTGGGGGTGTTCTGGACCACCAATCGCGAGGTTTCAGGTCAATAGGAGGTGTTTGCCATGCCTTGAAAGGTTTCATGAACCTTGAATTCGAATGACTTGTTTCTTAGTCCTCGTGACCTTCCGGGCCTTAACTTGTTTGCTGAATCCTTGGTTTTAAGGTTATCACCAACCCATGATTCTCATTCTAAGATGTTGAACTTGAGATGAGGTTCTTTAGTTCTTGCCCCCCTTGTTCCATATGTGGGAGGTCTTACTTCTCGGTCGATCGTTCAGGAAGTCCACTTTCTCCATAGCGCCTCAGGAATGGTATGTCTTGGTTGGTTTTCAATCCTTTATCTTGATTCTAGGTTTCCAACCTTTCTCTGATACTCATAGAACTTTGCTTAGGTTTCAACTTGACCGACGTCTCTTAGTTCAATGCTTTGAATCCACACGACAAGCTTGATTGGAGGCGGATAGCCTTGTTGGCCATCAAGGCTCAGTTAATGTTGTGTTGAGATTTGAAGTTCAAGGCTTCAATCCTTAATCTTGGAATGTGTTCATCATCCCAGATTTCCAACCTGTAGAATCCTCGTCCTTGTGTCTTCCTGACTCGATACGACCCTTCCCAATTGGGGGATAGTCTTCCCTTCTGGCCAACTCTGGAGGCCTCCATCTTCCTTAGAGTCAAGTTGTCTTGTCGAAAGAACTTCTCCTTAACCCTTTGGTTGCAGTGGAAAGATGCTCTCTTCTGATGCTCTGCGTTTCTAGCGTTCGCTTCATTCCTAACCTCGTCAATCAGATCGAGGGCGAGCCTCACGCCTTCTTCATTGATCTCGGGATCATATGCTTCCACTCTTGGCGATGCATGTGTAATCTCTAGGGGGCACAACTGCCTCGGCTCCATAAGCCAGCAAAAACGGGGTTGCTCCAGTTATCACTTCGTAGGTGGTGTGGTATGCCCAAAGTATAGGCAGAAACTCATCCACCCAAGTGTTTCTTGAGCGTTCGACCCTCTTCTTCAGTCCATCAAGGATAATTCAATTTGCTACCTCAGCTTGTCCATTAACCTCAGGGTGAGCTACTGAAGTAAAGCGAAGTTCAATAACATTCTCTTTGCAGTACTTCTTAAACTCTTCATTGTTGAATTTTATCCCATTATCTGTCACAAGGATTCGGGGGATTCCCTATCTGCAGATGATGCTCTCCCAAAAGAACTGGGAAATTTGTTTGGTGGTTATCTTGGCTATGGGCTTAGCCTCAATCCACTTAGTGAAGTAGTCGATGGCCACTATCAGAAACTTCCTTTGTGCTGAAGCTACGGGAAAGGGACCAAGCATGTCCATTCCCCACATTGCAAATGGGATAGGAGAGTTAATCGATGTTAACATCTCAGGTGCCTGCCTCACAACCGGTGCGTGCTTCTGGCATCTACCGCATCTCTTGACATAGCTCTGTGCATCAGCCAGCATCTCTGGCCAATAGAATCCCAATCGGGTGATCTTGGGAGCTAGGGCTATGCCCCCCAAGTGTTGCCCACAGATCCCTCCATGAACTTCCTCCAGTGCTTCCTTTGCCTCTTGGGGCCTTAGACATTTTAGGTACGGGATGACAACATAGACCTCTTGGGGCATCAGCCTTAACGTTTTCCTTTCTTGTGCTCCACATAGCACTCCTCAAATTGGGTTATAACACCCTTTACAATCTTTAGATACTTTGCCATGGTTTCATCTTTGGCCTCAAACTCGCCATTCACTTTTGATACTACAAGGCTTGAGTCTCCATAGACCTTGAGGTTCGTGACCCTCATTAGATTTCTAATCCTGCACCACTAGATTTTGTTTTTGATGCTCCATCAAAATAGAGCACCCAATATTCCTTCTGATCAGCTACAAGTTCTTCATCTTTATCTCCACTTTCAGGGGTGGTTACTATCTCCTGCCCCCCGACTTCTTGGTTGTTAATGGTGCATTCAACCACGAAGTCAGCCAATGCCTGAGCCTTGACGGCTGTCCGAGGCTTATACTTGATATCAAACTCTCCAAGTTCTATGGCCCACTTGATTAGCCTTCCACTGGCCTTGGGGCTATACAATATGTTCCTCAGCTGCTGGTCCGTCCGGACTTCAATTTTATGCGCCTGGAAGTACGGTCGTAGCTTCCTCGAGGCCGTTATCAATGCCAAGGCAAACTTCTCGATGGTAGAGTAATTTAACTCAGCCCCATGCAACACTTTGCTTACGTAGTAGATGGGTTTTTGATCCTTGCTTTCTTCTCGAATGAGAACGGCACTCAGTGCTTGCTCAGATACTGCCAAGTATAGGTAGAGAGTCTCTCCGGGACTAGTTTAGCCAACAACGGGGCTTCGGCCATGTACTTCTTCAATTGTTCAAAGACCTCCTGGCTCTAAGGTGTCCACTCAAAATTTTTCACTTTCTTCGATGCTTGAAAGAACGGCAAACATTTATCACCAGATTTGGAGATGAATCTCCCCAAGGCCGCAACTCGGCCTGTCAACTTCTGCACATCTCTTATAGAGCGTGGTGACTTCATGTATAAGATCTCCTTGATCTTGTCAGGGTTGGCCTCAATGCCTCTTTTTGAAACCATCAGTCCTAAAAACTTCCCAGATCCAACGCCAAAGGCACACTTGGCTGGATTCAACATCATCTTGTGGTGCCTCAGCACTTCAAATGCATCTCCGAGGTGCTTAATATGATCTGCCGTTAATAGGCTCTTGACTAACATATCATCAACATAGACCTCCATGGTTTTACCAATTAGATGGGCAAATATTTTATTCACCAATCGTTGGTAAGTAGCTCCTGCATTCTTTAGCACAAATGCCATAGCAAGATAACAGAAAACACCAAAGTCGGTTATGAAAGATACCTTAGAGATGTCGTCCTTATGCATCTTGATCTGGTTGTATCCACTGAAACCATCCATGAAACTCAGCATCTCGTGCCCAACTGTGGCATCTATCAACGTATCTATCCTTGGTAGAGGGAAACAATCCTTAGAACATGCATCATTCAAGTCAGTGAAGCCTATACACATCCTCCACTTCCCATTTGCCTTCTTGACCATCACAGGGTTAGCCAACCACTCGAGGAACTGAATCTCTTCAATAAACCCAGCTTATAAGAGCATGCCAACTTCTTGTTTAATGGCCTCTTGCCTTTCTGGAGCGAAATTCCTCTTCTTCTGCTTTACTGTCGTTCGTTTAGGATCGACATTCAATTTGTGAGTTATGAGCTAGGGATCAATCCCTGGCATATCAGCTGATGTCCAAGCAAAAACATCAATGTTCTCTTGTAGGAATGCTGTCAACTTGCCCTTCAAGGGGTTCCTTCAATTGGCTTTCGGGCTATGTAATATGTTTCTTCAACGGGTGGTCCATCAGGACTTCAACGTTTGTCTTGGTTCCATCATTTTTTTTTGTTTTTCTTGATTCTAGGTCAAGGATTCAAGGTTGATTCCTCGATTTAGATTTCAAACTAAACAATCATGTGGGCTTCTCGCCTTTTAAACTCTTTAAAACGAGAGTTTGCTTGAACTTCTTGATCATTGTTTAAGGTTCTCTACTGGTCTTCTACCTTAGATTCTCCATCCAAGTCATTTTTGAAAACATTAAAAAGTGGCTAGTCTTTAGCCTCCACAGCCTTGCATGGCTTTGATTGCCAGATGTCTTTTATCCAGAATCCTTCAAGGACTTGAAACACTTATTTGGTTGTGTTGTAACCTAACTCTCGACCCTTCAGAGTTTTATTTATGCGTTTGTTTGTTTCCATTCGTATATTCTTTTATTTTCGGTACTTGGTCATCTTTGACTTACACACATCAGGTGCTTGGTACATAAATAGAATCATAGAACGAAAAGCAAACTTGCATTAATAACATAAATGGGTTCAACCCTTACATAGAGTACTACTGTCCTACTTAGAGCGACATGCTCTGCATGGTTTCATCGAACCTTATTTCTACTTCTACTAGATAAATATGAAGCTAAGTCCAACTTTGCCAGACTAGGCCTGCATGGCTTGATTTTGTTTTTGATGCTCCATCAAAATAGAGCACCTACTACTCCTTCTAGTCTCCTCATTCTTCTTCTGAAGTTCACTTTCTTCTTGGTATACTATGTCCTGCCCCCTGACTTCTTGGTTGCCAATGTTACATTCAACCACGAAGTCAGTTGACGCCTTAGCCTTGATGGCTGTTCGAGGCTTATATGTGATGTCCTCTTCTGGACTTTCTTGGTGTTCCTTATCACTGCGGATGTCCATGTCTTCAATCGAAAGGACCTGCCCCCCGACTCCATCAGGCCTTAACGCGGCTACATAACAGCTTCGTACCATCTTTTGATTGCCTTTATGTTCTCCAACACCATTCCGGGTTGGGAACTTGATCTTCATATGATAAGTTGAGGCAACAGCCTTGAATGCATGAAGTCCAGCCCTTCCGAGGATAGCGTTGTACGTTGAAACCGCCTTGATTACCAGGAAGTTCAACATCTGAGTGGCCTTCTTGGGCTCCTGTCCAATAGTCATAGGCAATTGAATAGTCCCTTCAACTTTAGATCCTACTCCATTAAATCCATATATAGGCATGTTATTGGGGGTCAACTGAGAATCATTGTAACCCATCTTCAAAAATGCATCATGAAATAGAACGTCAACGGAAGCTCCATTATCTATCAAGACTCGCTTCACTTCTGAGTTTCCAATTACAGGAGTTATGACCAACGGGTCGTCATGGGGGAACTTCACCCCTTCAAGATCAGAATCATCAAAACCAAGTGTGATTTCAGTCCTAGCCCGCTTCGGGGCCTCTCCCACGATGTGTATCACTTATCTGGCATACGCCTTCGAGAGTTTCGAGTTGTACCGGCCGTTGTCGGGCCTCCCCAGATCATATTGATAACTGGCCCTCGGGGCTGTGTGTTACGATCACGATTGTCATCCCTTCTGTTATAATCTCTAATTTGATTAACACGATCTTCACCCTTAGTGAAGTTGCTCAATTTCCCTCTACGGATCAAGAACTCGATCTCATCTTTGAGTTGCTTGCAATCATCTGTATCATGCCCCACATCTCGGTGGAACCTGCAGTATCGATCTTTGTCTCTTTTTGCGGGATCACCCCTGAGTGGCTTCGGCCATCGAAAGTCCTTATCCTTCTCAATTTCTAACAAGATTTGACTCCTTGGAGCATTCAACCTTGCATAATCAGAAAATCTCGGTCCAAAATTCTTCTTCGATGGTGAGTCGGAGTCCTTGCTAGTCCGGGAATACTTGTCCCTAGCGTCGTACTCCTGCTCTTGCTTTCGCTTCTTTGTATCATTATTACCCTTGCCATTGTGTATCACTACATCCTTCCTGGTACTGTCCTCGGCCTTGAAATACTTATCAGCCCTTCGTTGGAGTTCAGCCATATTCTCAGGTGGGTGCTTTGCCAATGACCTTTTAAAGTACAGATCAGTGGTGCCGTGCTCCAGGGCTACCATGGCCACCTTGTTCTCTAAATCAGTGATGTTCAACGTCTCCTTGGTGAACCTCTTAAGGTAGTCTCTCAGATTTTCGTTCTTCCCTTGTACCACATACATAAGGGATGCAGAACTTTTCTCATGAATTCTTCCGCTGATAAACTGACTAACGAAAGCAACACTTAACTCCTTAAAGGAGCCAATTGAGTTTGCAGGTAGCCGGCTATACCATCTTTGAGCCATACCCGACAAAGTTTGAGGGAACGCCCTACATTTCAAAGCGTCACTTGCAGGCTGTAGCAACAGCGCGTTCGAGAATGTCCTGACGTGGTTTGCGGGATCACCCGTTCCATCATAAGCTTTAATCGTTGGCGTCTTGAACTTCTTTGAGATACGAGCGTTCATCACCTCCTCAGTAAACGGGGGTGTGGGATCATCAGGATCCCCAAGTGGCATTAGATCCTTGGGGTTACTCTTGGGGGTTTCCACCCTCGTTGTTCTTCCAGTTGGGGCATCAGCCCTTCTCTGCCTTCTTGTAGACCCCTCCAGATCTATAAAGGAATCGGTCCTGAGGTTGGAGGAGGCTGAGTTTGATTCCACCTAGCTTGTTCTCTGGCAATATCTTCCTTTATCCTTAAAATCTCGGCCTCATGAGCCTTGATTCTTTCAGCAGCTGTCAAGGGGGGTCCATCATGGATAGTTTGTGTTCTTCTTCTTCGTTCTCTGCTAGCACGTCGCCTTCTCGGGGCTTCATCACGATCATCATCAGTTGATGAATCGTCAGTATAGGGGCCAGAGTAGTCAAGATACTCTCGATCTCGGATCTGCAAGGCATGACCACTGGGTCCAGGAGGGTAGTTAGGCAGGCCATACATCGGGTTAGTACTCACGGGGAGATCCGTAGTATGGATCTGTACCCCTGGTGGTGGGCAAATGGGATCAACTAGAGGAGAAACCAGCGTCTGGAGGGAGCTGGTTCCTTGACCTGGGTAAACGACCATAGGTAACGTCCTCTCGACATGGGGATTCGTCCCTGGAGGTTGAGAAACCTGAGTTTGAGTGATCGCCCCTGTGGCTGGGGGTACTTGTTCAGTGACAGGCGGAGCAGAGCTTATAGGTAGAGCCTCGGTAGCGATTGGCTCGGTAGTGCTTGGTGCTGTTCTTCGTGTTTGAACCATGGTTGATGTCTTTTTCCCACAGACGGCGCCAAATGTTGTGGAATAAAAACTAGGTTACGAATTTGTATTTAATGCTAGGGTTTGGGAGCTTCGTGCTTTAATGGTTGTTTCCGTGTTCGGGACTAATCGGTCCTCACAGAGTGCCTACGTATCTCGTATTGAGAATCAAGCCAAGACGTAGTTCTGAGAATGAGGGGTCAGACCCTTTATATAGGCTGAGAAGCCTAGGAATTATGGTAGGAGTAGGTGACTTGGTGGGCAAGCCACCGCCTTGAGGAAGGTTCTAGACCCCTTCCTTGTAGGAGTCAGTTTCCATGTTGGAATATGTATCTTGGAGGCTAAGTCAGGCAAGAGTAATATCCTTGTTTGACTCTTATTTGCTGAGCTGTTCATTACCCCTAATATTAATTACGAAATTAATATTATAAATAGGGATTGGGCCCATCTGGTGGGCCCGCCGTTTGGGCCATTCCGGGTCTAATTAATGTCACATTAAATGTGTCTTTATGGCTTACTTTTAGCCCATATCAATTATATACATATATACATACATACTACATACATACATACATACATACATACATACATACATTTATGTTGTATAATCTATTAAGATTTCATTATTTATAATATATTAATTACTGCATAATTATACATACATAAACTTGTACAAACATAAATACATATATAAATTTATGTGGATATGTTATAATGTACTATAATATTCACTAACATATACCATATCTTATTAATCATTTTAGATCTACTTTAATTATTTATGAATTAAATATTACAAAAAATATCCCAATACAAAAAAAACATTCATGCCTATGTAAGTATAATACAAACTTGTATTAACATTAACTATCGTAAAACTCATAAATCACATCTTTAATACGTAAACGCATAAAACAATATAACAAATATATATATATATATATATATATATATATATATAATAGAGCAAATGGGGGGGGGGGGTTCCATGAGCAAATTTATTCATATAAAAAGTCATATTTACCTCTACTAATTATATCTATGTTATATTTCCGGGGGCTATTTAGGTATTGCAATACTAACATATTCATTACATATATAATAATAACTGATATGAACTAATATGCATTTATTATTATGTAATTAATACTTGAATGTATCTCTGTATCCATCCATGTTAACTCTATATATTTATATTTCGAAGTAAGGTTTTGATCTTAACATTGACCAATTTATTACATATCGTTCAAGTTTTTTTTAACAAAACAAAACATAGCGTAAAATATAAAATAGATTTAATTTAACCAGAATTTTAATTTGCATGTCACGATCGGGTATTGCATAAATTCTATTTACTCAGAACAATTGCTACAAAGATATGAACAATCGAAGATATCAACAATCAATCCTACGTGATTACGAATAATTCATAAATTTGTAATCTAGAGCATGCCCGTGCCTTGCACGGGCTACAAAGCTAGTTTAAACTAACCATGCTACAAGAATAAGTAATAATAACAATAATAAAAATAATAATAATAATAATAATAATAATAATAATAATAATAATAATAATAATAATAATAATAATAATACCTGAGTCAACCACTCCAAAGTTAACGGGCAATTAACCTAACAAAAAATCAAGAATTATCTTAAAACTAATCGAACTCATTCCATTTTAGAACAATCAAATTATATTAATCTTTATATAATAAATTATATGAAGATCATTATATAAAAAAGGTTGCACCGTTTAAGATTTATACTTGGGAGAAGTACTCAATTTATTTTTAAAAAATAATTTTTCAATAATTTAATTTATTTATGATATAATTTTCCTTTAAGATAATATCTATTTTTCATGGCGACGTCGAATAACATTATAGTACATAATAATATTAACTTTTATTGAGTGAATAATTATCAAAACTGTAAGAATTGTAATTTTTACTACACCTTATTTGATGACGTTTAAATTAAAACTTAATGAATTAAATAAAACAAATAAAAATTTTATATTTAATAAAATTAATGAAGATGACTGAATATAGATATTGAATACTCATCGTTTAGAGTTTTATATCGATAAACAAAGTGATCAGATAATTTCTTTTTTCTAAAAAAGAATTTATAGCTCAATAATTGAAATTAATTATATATAATTCATTTTTAGTCCGACTATAATTTTAAATTTATTTCAAAATGCGAGACGGCGCCGCGAGCGTCAAGCAACTATATAACTACATTGACTTATATTGAGTGAATAATAACCAAATTGTAAGACTACAACTTCTTGGATCACATTTCATATTTATTGAGTGGGTAATTTTTAAGCCTCGCATGTTTATATTTATTGCTCAATAATTAAAATTCTTCGACTATAATATTACTTTTCATATTACAAAATGCGAGACGGCGCCGCGAGGCGACATCGAGTAACGTTATACTATATAACTACATTGACTTATATTGAGTGATGAATTATTAAATTGTAAAAACTACATTTTACTACACCTTATTGAATCACATTTCATTTAAAACCTAATTAAATCAAACATATTCAAATTTCAATATTTAATAAATTTAATGAAGATATCGAAAACTCAATGTTTGGAGTTTTATGTCGATAAAAGAATATTAACATATAATTTTAAAAATATAATTTGCAGTATGTGAACATTTTCTATCACCTTAAAATGTGTGCCATTATTATAGTTGGATGATGAATATTTTCTGCGTTATCTAGAATTTGATTATTTGAATAAAGTTGCTAATTTTATTTTAATTCACTTTTCTGGAATCGTATTTAGTTAATGTCCAATTAATAATAAATGATAAGGCCGTTTACGTATGTATTTATGTATATACACTACTAGAAATATGTCAATAAACATCGGTTTCTGGCCGTTGTTAAAAAAAAATCTGATCGATGTCTATGCGAGTGTAGAGAAAGGTCAAAAATTTTAGACATCGGTTTTTAGCCGTTGTCTATTATCGACTTAGACATTAGTTTCTTAAATATTTATGATGTCTAAGCTTAATTATGTGCAGTAGTTCTTTTTAAATGATGATATATTATGTGCATTAGATCAACATAAACATAGCACGGACAAGTTAAGTAATGACATATACATCGATTTCTTGGTAAAAACCGATGTTATATGTTCTACTAGACATCGGTTGCTTAGTGAAACCGATGTTATATGATGTTACATTGTCTAGTTGACATCGGTTTCTTGGTAAAACCGATGTTATATGTCCTAACAGACATCGGTTTCTTAAATTGACTGATGTTATAGTGACTAAAAGACATCAGTTTTTTCATATACAACTGATGTCTCTGCTCCAATCATAGCTATATGAAATATAAATGCACCTAAAAATACCAAATTCACAACAAAAAACAAACTAAAACAAATACCAAACTTCAATTATCATTGCAAAACCAATCCAGTATACACGAAACTGAAAGCAAATTCTTAAAGCTAATATACTATCAAGTCCAAATCCATCCCTACATTACAAATTAGTACCAATGCCAAAACCAACTACAAGTACCATCTAACAAACAAAATAAAGACTGGCTTAAATATCAGCATGTATGCCTCAAGCTCTTCCTCAGTGTAATTCCCTTCTGCTTTGAGCTACCTTTTCATGTCCGGTTGAAGCTGCATTAACACAATTGAACCTACAAAGAGCACCAAAAGGATGAAAAGAGACATTTGATCAGCACGATGCAAAGTGTAGGACTCATTTTCAAGTGGGCTTTGAAAAGAAACATTTGATCAATGCAAAGTGCACAAGTAATTTCATTAAAAATTCATATGCAAGTTGCAACTGTTAAATTCTCAACAACTCTTGACAGCAAAACAGGAAACATGTCCTTTCAGGAAACATGTCCTTTCAACTATAAAATCTTTAACTCCATAGTAAGATTAACATGGGACTTGTTAACAGAGACATATGATCAAGTACAGAGAGTATTGAGGATAGTAGGGATAGGCCCTAAAAAAAGTTAAAGGTCAAAATATATCTAAAAGAAGTTCTGTTAATGTCAAAACAAACCAGAAAAATTACTCAGAGAAGTAGAAAATGGTAAAATGGAGAAGTAGACAACTACTTTGTACTTCTTGGTTGATGATGCTTACTTGGAATTAATGAGAACAAATGTATTGGATAATTGTAAGCCTCTACAATTCTGAATTTATGATCCTTGGAACTTTAATTTAACAGCAAGACGTACCTCTAAAATTTGACCATAAATACAATACAGATGCTTAACCAAATTAGTCCAAAAGTTTATGCTCTGCAAGGAATTAATTGTACCCTCACGTTAATTTAAAAAGACCAATTCATTTCCCTGAAAATGAGTCCTGCCAATAATTTCTGGAATACCAGCGACTAAAAACAATTTAAGCACTAATTTCATTAAAATTGTATCACCTTCTTTTGGATTTGGAAAATTGTCTAAACTCGAGCATAGAAAATAACCATTCTGATGGCCCTAGCCTCGAATGCCTCTAATATTGCACTGGGATTCAGCCAATCTTCAGCTGCATATATTCAAATGCAACATATTAGATGTATAATTATTATAAACAAGAGGAAAAAGCCATTAACTGAATGAAAATTTTCTATAGAGTGAAAGGAAAAATGGCATGGATCTATGCAACTTATCAACTCAAAATTAAAAGATTTAAACTATTCAAAACAAGCACTGTAAAAAAACATAATATAATCAATAAGGCAAATGTATTTGATGTTAGAATTATGTGTTTGTAGTCCAAACCTGAATTCTCTTTCCAGGAAAGCATAATTGCAAACAATAGCATGTGCTATAGAATATTAAAAACATTTAGGAAACTGGTTTTACCTGTATGTGCTTGTATGTGCTTGAAGAGTATTTTGACCCTAAGAAGCTCACTATTCTCACACTTCAGGGCAACACCTTGAGGTACATAGATACGATGGTAATTGTCCATTATTGTACTGGTCTTCTTCAATCGGTAATGAGTACGCAACTGAGTTGTAATCATTAAAGATAGGACCAACAAACACATAGGGATCAGCAGATTCCACTATCTCCCCAACAGAACTGGTACTAACAGAGGAATACAAACACAAGTAAAGTAAAAACACGAACAGAGGAATACACACAAAAAAAAAAGCATTTACAAATAAATATTGCTCTGCCTTTTCAGATAAACCAACAAAAAACATATATATGTATATATATATATATATATATATATATATATATTTATTAGTAACTAATTACTGTTGAACCAAGTTAATTCAAGCCACAAGAAGACAGAGTGACTAAATCAAACAGCCCCAATCTGTTAAAAATAGATAAATTAACACTTAAAAACTTAAATTTTAAAATAAAGTTGAAAAATACTTACTAATTGCAGTTGATTTTACAGTTGATTTTAACTAATATTTTACAAACCATATCACTACTAAAAGTCCTATTAATAATACAAACTATAAAATTGAGAATAACAAGCAGAGAAATACAAACATTGAGAAACAAATTCGAACATTCATATATCGAAATATTAACACTAAAAAAAGATACAAACAACGATAACATACATGTATATGTAACTAGTTACTTATAATCAATCCACAAGAAGAGAGAGCCACTAAATCAAACCGACTCAATCTGTTAAAAAATGATAAATTAACACTCAAAAACTGAAACTTTAAAATGAAGTTGAAAAATACTTACTAATTGCAAGAAAACACAGCTAGTAATTGGAGATAATCAACGTACTTGGGCACAAATTGAAGCTAGGGTTCATGTAATTGAAAATCGGGGTTCACCCATAGGGTTTTTGTAAATTAAAATCGTGTGAGAGAGTGGGTCAAGAGTGAGACTGAGATTTTAGAGATTTGAGAGTTAGGGTTCTAAGATTCAAGAGAGATGTGAGTGAAAGGGTCGAAAGAGAGAGAGGGACGAGAGTGAGATGTGAGAGAGGGTTGAGAATTATACTAAGATTTGAGAGATTTCAGATTCGAGAGAGTGAGAGAGAGGGAGAGATGAAAGAGAGAGATGAGTGTGTGTGTGAGAGAGAGAGAGAGAGAGAGAGAGAGAGAAGAGGGTCGAGAGAGATGCGGCTAGGTTGAGAGAAAGGAAAGTTGAGAGCGGGATTTAGGGGAAAGTTCAGAGGCGGGGAGTGAAATGTGTTAAGGGGGAAATTTTTTATTAGAAATGGGGGGAAATAATCTAAGGGGGAAAAGTTTTATTACAAATGGGGGAAAATGTATCGGCCGCGTGTTTTTTATTTTTTAAAAAATCATAAAAGACATCGGTTATTTTATCTACTGATGTCTGAGAAACAGCTTAACATCGCTTTTAAAAAAACCGATGTCAAAAACATTTTTAACATCGGTGGTTTTTCAAACCGATGTTAAAGGGGCGATGTCTAATCCAGTTTTTCTAGTAGTGATAAATGAATTCGTTAACTATCATCATTGGACTTTTATGAGAAATTATATTTCAATTATTTGTTTTGCTGATTTTTGCGGATCTTTATTAATAATGAATAATTAGTAATGGTTGCAATGTTATCTCTTTTTATTCAATAACATTATTTCTATCCATCAAATGTTTTGTGATGGGAGTGATACTTTTTTTTTTAGTAAAATTCCATTCATTAGTGAAAAGTCATACGACATCTACAAAAATAGTCGAATAACGTAAACAGAGACAAATACTGATTAATCCCTTTTTCTTGGAGATATAATCACGCAATTTGTTGAAGATGATATTGCCCCTTTCATGTGGAGATTTATATGTACTCGCTTTGTGATGACCTCCAACTGGGGCTAATGCTGCTTGAATAATCGACCATAAATGCAACATCCTACAAACTTGTTCCACTAGATCAGAAATCATACTCTCACAAACAAAGGAGAGACCACCAAAACTCTCACCAGGGAGAGAAGCCAAGCTGCAAAATACAAGCCGAAATAAAAACAAATTGAAAATACAAAAGAAAATCCAAAAAATCTTAGATCTGCCATCCGAAACCACAAGATAGGTGGTTAACTCTCGAATCCACCAAGTGCCTCTAGAATCGAAGAAGAGAGAAAACCGAAAGCTCCGATGATGTAGATCTAGAAAAACAATCTAAAACGAAACAAAATGATAGACATCCATACCCAAAAAGGGAAATTATTGAACAAGACAAATCAAATAAAATAAAGAAACGAATTTGGGGCTTTCCACCGGAAAAACCGGTGGAAGCCCCGCCGGTAAAGGTGCAGAGAAGAGGGAGAAGCCGGTAAGGGGGAGAGAAAAGGGAGTGTTATTCTTTGATTTTGTGTCACAATGGGAGTGATACTTCTATTATTAAGTACGGCTCGATGAACATGTAATTATGATAGTCGACGAGTGTCGATGGTTAATTGTTTAATTAATAGAGTAATAAATAAAAAAAGACCCGTGTGCGTACCACGGGCATGAATACCGATGTCAAATAATAATCCAGCTTCATTTTCCATCAATGTGAATTCTAAAGCTTCGTTAATCTTCAGTTTATTCTATGTAAAGATGTATATCCTATATTAAAGGATGTGTTTTACTATTAGGATACTAATGAATCTTAGTATTAGGATACTAATTAATATAAAGTTAGATACCTTTTTGTATTTTATAAATTAGTATCTTCAAAAGTCAAATTTATTTTTAAAAAATTAATTACAAAGTGCTCACTACAATCCAAAGTACACATCATTATTTCCTTGAATTTGTCAAATTTTAAAAAAATTCGCTCAAATTAATTTCAGCATCAGGATTCTCAACGGACCAAACACATCTATAATGAAATACTTTTACTCCGTACGTATTATTTATTAGTATTGAATAATTAGTAATGGTTGCAATATTATTCAATAAGTTTATTTCTACCCATCAAATTTCTTTTTAAAATATGTAATTATGATAGTCGACGAGTATCGATGGTTAATTATGTAATTAATATAGTAATTAAATGAAAATAAAAAAGACCCGTGTGCGAAGCACGAGCATGAATACTAGTAGGTGTAAATGGCTAACTATGTCAAATTTTAATAATATACCAGAAACAGCGTACTGATTTTAATTTTAACAGATGCAAATGGTACGCTGAATGTAAATGGTAAGCTAAATGCACAAACGGTAAGTAAAGTGCAGGAAAAATAAAGAACATCACAATCTTTTAGCCAGGTTCGACCCCTAATCCCCTATGATTTACGTCCTGGTCCCTTACCAACCTGGTAAGAGAATATATTATCAATTACAATCATTATTCAAAATTTATAATATTAAAATTAAATTAGATATATATTTTATGAAAAATCAAAATTTTTGATAAATAAATAAATTAAAAAAAAAGTATTCGTGCATCTATACTATTTATATAATAAGCAAATAGAGGTATAATTTGGTTCTTTGGTTCAACCATGGTTCAACCATCTAAATGAATAGTGACCGTTAGATATTTAGTAAATTGATGATAACCGTTAGATCTAATAAAAAGTAATATTCTATATTTAAATCCATCTTCTAAAGATCCAAGATTCGAATCCCGTCAACAACAAATTTATATTAAAATTTTATATTATTAGTTCTAATCAATACATATCATTTATTAAATAACTATTATTACTAATAATTTTATTAATTACTATTATAAAGTTAAATTATATCCATAATAAATTATTATATTCTATTTTATTTAATCATATAATTTTAAAACTATTTAAAAATAACCCGTGCTTTGCAAGGTCTATAAGCTAGTTTTTTAAAAGTTTGCAGAAGGGTATAAAATTAGTTTCCAAATACAGCTTAGCAAAAAAACAAACAATTACAATAGTATAACACTAATGTGCATTCTCCCAACCAATAATTTTAGAATTTCAAATGGCAAAGAAGAAAGAAATTGGTTGCATTTATTGTTAAATCGTTTTGTAGAAGTTAATTTTAAAGTCAGTATCGTGGAATAATAAACCCTTAAATTTCCAAGGTTTTTTTAAAAAAAACCCTTAAATTTCCATTATTTCTTATAGTATTAAAGCTTAGAAAATAGAACAAGTACAAAAAAGCCCTAATATAGTAATATAGTGGGTCTGTTTGTTTTATCAAATTACTGTTAACTTATGGCTTATAAGGCCATAAGAACTTATGGCTTATAAGGCCATAATAAAAACTTATGAGGGATGTTTGCCTATTTAAGTGCGTGTTTGGTTTGTCTTAAATAAGCTAGTTTATGGCTTATAAGTCCATAAGAACTTATGGGGGGTATTTGCCTATTTAAGTTTTAGCTAAACTTATAACTTATATGTTTATAAGTTAAATGTTAAGAAATCCTAACATTCAACTTTCAACTTATTCTTATTTCTCGATACACGCAATATAAAATATCTTTCAAATCTTCAAAATCATATATCTTTTGATCCATTCATTAAAAAATTGATATGCATATATCAAATTTTTCTACTCATCGATATCTATCCATTGACATCCATTGATATATATTAAAAAACAAATATTTTGAAAATAATAAAAAAAGTTAACTTGTATGTTTTGATTTACCAAACACTCTACTCATTTATAAGTTCTGATTTACCAAATACTTTACTGACTTATAATTTCTGATCTACTTATCACTTATATGACACTTATGCTTATAAGTCATAAGCTACTCATTTTAAGGTAAGCCTAACGGCCCCTAAATTTTAGCTCAACTTATGAATTATATGTTGATAAGTTGAATGTTAGTGCATGTTTGGGGTATCTTAAAATAAGTAGCTTATGACTTATAAGCACTTATGTCATATAAGTGATAAGTAGAGCAGTCAGTAGAGTGTTTGGTAAATCAGAACTTATAATCAGTAGACTGTTTGGGTAAATCAGAACTTATAAGTTAACTTTTTTTTATAATTTTAAAAATATTTATTTTTTATATATAACAATGGATATCAATGGATAGATCTCGGTGAATAGGGAAATTTGATATATACATATCAATTTTCTAATGAATGGATCGAGAGATATATGGTTTTGAAGATTTGAAGGATATTATATATTGCGTATATCGAGAATAAGTTATAAGTTATAAGTTAAAAGTTAAGAATTCTTAACATTCAACTTATGGGTTTATAAGTTATAAGAGCATTCACATCCCATTCCCCATCCCCATCCCCAAAACCTTACTAAAAATAGTAAATCCTCAAATAAAAATAGTAAATCCCCAAAATTATCAAAAATGTTCTACATCCCATTCCCCATTTTCCATCCCCATATCCCTACATTCCTTTTTATATTACTTCTTTCTCTCTCTTTCACTAAAATTTTAACAATCAAAACTCACCCACTACAATTAAATATATTTAAAAGAGGAGAGAGATGATTTGGGGTTCAAAATAGTAATCCCCAAATATGGGGATTCAAAACTTGTCCCCAAAATTAATCCCTAAAATGGGGAATGGGATGGAAGCCATTTTTTGCATAAAAGCTAAATATTTCCCTAAATATTTGGGGATAGGGGAAGGGATGTGAATGCTCTAAGTTGAGCTAAAACTTATTTTGCCAAACACCCCCCATAAGTGCTTATGGCCTTATAAGCCATAAGCTAACAGTAATGTGAGTTCCCAAACAGGCCCTTAGTAAATGCTAACATTCAACTTATGCTTATAACTTATTTCTCGATACACGCAATATATAATATCCTTCAAATCTTCAAAATCATATATCTTTTGATCCGTTCATTAGAAAATTGATATGTATATATCAAATTACTCTACTCATCGAGGTCTATCCATTGACATCCATTGATATATATTAAAAAATAAATATTTTAAAAATAATAAAAAAAGTTAACTTATAAGTTCTGATTTAGCAAACACTCTACTGATTTATAAGTTCTGATTTACCAAATACTTTATTGACTTATAAGTTCTGCTCTACTTATCACTTATATGACATTTATGCTTATAAGTTATAAGCTACTCTTCTTAAGATACCCCAAACACCCACATTGTCTTATTTTCAATAAAACTAATAAACTATATACGAGCGTGTTAATATTTTGTAAATATTATAAAAGATTTGATATTATGATTTTATATATCATGGCCAAGGGTTAATAAAATCAAGAGTGAAAGAGAGAGAGATTGAGAGAGTAATGGAGCTTACCTCTTTAACATTACTTGGTGCAAATGTTTGGTTTACAAGAGATTGGTATTTATAGCAAAAATGAAGTTGGTCATATTTGACATTAATAGCTAGCCCATTTGGACTTAAATGACAATCACTTTTAATATTAATTTTATAACACTCCCCTTTGATTGTCATTTAACATGGATCATAGATTGCCTCGTTAAAACCTTGTCAAAGAAAAACCCACTAGTGGGATAAAAACTTTGACGAAGGAAAAAGAGTACAATCTCCCCTTGGAAAAACTAATCATTCAGTGAAGCTTTGCCGCAACATATCTTTGAGTCGGCACATCCCAATGTTATGTCGTAGTTTTCCAAATGTTGAATTTGGTAATGATTTCGTCAATAAGTCTGCAAGGTTGTCACATGACCGAATTTAGTATACATCAATTTCACTATTCTTTTGAAGCTCATGGGTGTAAAAGAATTTTGGTGATATGTGCTTCGTTCTGTCTCCTTTGATATATCCTTCCTTGAGTTGATCAATACATGAAGTGTTATCTTCAAACATAATAGTAGGATCTTTCGTGATGTTTGATAATCCACATGATTTTTGGATATTCTTGATAATAGACCGCAACCAAACACATTCCCTACTGGATTCATGAATTGCAATCAATTCTGAATAATTTGATGAGGTTGCGACTATAGTTTGCTTTGTAGATTTCCAAGAAATAGTTGTACTGCAGTATGTGAATATATATCCAGTTTGTGATTTACCAACGTGAGGATTTGACAAATATCCAGCATCTGCATATCCGATCAACTGTGATGTCGAGTCTTTTGGAAAGAATAATCCAAAATCAACTGTTCCCTTAAGGTAATGGAATATATGTTTGATCCCATTCCAATGTCTTTCCATTGGAGCAGAGCTGAATCTAGCCAATAAATTTACAGCAAATGCAATGTCCGGTCTTGTATTGTTTGCTAGATACATGAGTGCACCAATTGCTCCAAGATATGGAGTTTCAGGTCCCGGAATCTTTTCACCATCTTCATGTGATCGGAATGGATCTTTATCAGGTTCCAAAGACCGAACTACCATTGGAGTAGTTAGAGGATGAGATTTATCCATGTAAAATCTTTTCAAGACTTTTTCGGTATATGTGGATTGGAAAATGCCTGATGACAAGTGCTCTACTTGCATACCAAGGCAATATTTTGTCCTTCCAAGATCTTTCATCTCAAATTCAGTTTTAAGATATATGACAGCATCTTCAACATCTATAGATGTTCCTGCCAGATTCAAATCATCCACATATACAGCAATAACAACAAACCCTGTTTGTGATTTCTTTATAAAAATACATGGAGAAATCTCATTGCTTATATATCCATTCTTTTGTAAATAATGACTAAGTCTGTTATACCACATGCGACCAGATTGTTTTAATCCGTAAAGTGATCGCTGGAGTTTAATGGAATACATATGACGAGGTTTCCTAAACTCATCCATTTTCAATCCTTCTGGGATTTTCATATAGATTTCACTATCAAGTGAACCATACAGGTATGCAGTAACGACGTCCATAAGACGTGTTTCTAATTTTTCTTTAGATGCCATACCTAATATAAAACGAAAAGTAATTCCATCCATTACTGGAGAATATGTCTCCTGATAATCAATACCGGGTCTTTGAGAAAACCCTTGAGCTACAAGCCGGGCTTTATATCTCATGATTTCATTCTTTTCATTTCGTTTTCTTATGAATACCCATTTATTTCCAACTGGGTTTACACCGATTGGTGTTTGGACTACAGGTCCAAATACTTCTCTTTTACGCAATGAATTTAATTCTATTTGAATTGCGTCTTTCCATTTTAGCAAGTTTTTTCTTTGACGGCATTCATCCATACTTTGTGGTTCAGGATCAGAATTTATGTCGACATCCAATGCCGCGGAATACACAAACACATCATCGATTATGGCCTTACTTCGATCCCATAATTTCCTGTCATGCACATAATTTATTGAAATTTCATGATTACTTAATCCCCCATCTTTAGGGACTAGAATCTCTTCAGGAGATAATACCACTTCAGGGGTATTTGCTACTTCTGGAGCATGTGCCACTTCAGGGGCATTTTTCTTTGTTTTTCATTTTCGTGGTGCAACATCTTTTGCACCGACCGGTCTACCACGCTTCAAGCGTGAATTTGATTCTGTAACCAACTCTTTCATATTTAATTGTTGAATTGGTACGTCTATTCTAGCTGGAGTATTTACTGCAGGTGTATGAGATTTTATAATTTTTCTAGAATCGTTAAATGCGTCAGGCATTTGGTTTGCGATATTTTGCATATAAATAATACTTTTAACTTCAATTTCACATTGACCGGTACGTGGATCTAGAAAATGTAATCCCGATGCATTCCATGTAATGTCAGGATTAGCTTTATTCGAATATTTATCTCCCCCTAAAGGAGGAAACACTGATTCGTCAAAATGACAATCTGCATATCTCGCAGTAAATAAATCTCCAGTAGTGGTTCAAGATATCTAATTATAGATGTCGAATCAAAACCAACGTAGATACCTATTCTTCTTTGAGCTCCCATCTTCGATCTCTGTGGTGGAGCAATCGGCACATATACAACACTTCCAAAAATTTTGAAGTGAGAGATATTATGAATTTGACCAAGTACCAATTGTAGTGGAGATTGTTTGTTATAGGCAGTTGGTCTAATCCTAATAATATTGGCAGCGTGAAGTATTGCATGACCCCAAATGGATGTAGGTAATTTTGCTTTCAACAATAGTGGTCTTGCAAAAAGTTGAAGTCTTTTGATAAAGGACTCGGCTAATCCATTTTGTGTATGTACATGAGGAACTGGGTGTTCAACAGAGATCCCTACAGATATGCAATAGTCAACAAAAGTTGCAGATGTGAACTCGTCGGCATTATCTAAACGAATTGACTTAATGCAATGATCTGGGAATTGAGCTCGTAGTTTGATTATCTGGGCAAGTAATTTTGCAAAAGCATCATTACGAGTTGAGAGAAGACAAACATGAGACTATCTAGTTGAGGCATCAATTAATACCATGAAGTACCTAAATGGACCAGAAGATGGGTGGATAGGCCCACATATGCCCCCTTGGATCCTTTCAAGAAAATTTGGACTCTCAAGCTGAACTTTAGTAGGAGATGGTCGAGTAATCAGTTTTCCTAAAGAGCATGCTGAGCAAGGAAGGTCATTGTTTGAAAGAACTTTAAGATCTCTTAGAGGATGTCCAGTAGAATTCTCTATAATGTGACGCATCATAGAGACACCAGGGTGACCTAATCTTTCATACCAAAGTGTAAATGATTTTGGGTCTACTAGTTTCGAAGCAATGACATTGTGTGACTCAATGGCTCTAATTTTCATCATATATAATCCTGAAGAAAGTTAGAGAAACTTTTCTAAGATTTTCTTTTTGCTAGAATTAGCTGAAGTGATAAGAAGATATTCTTTACCAGCCTCGGAAATGGTTTCGATGTGAAAACCATTTCCATGTTCGACTTGCTTCAACATAGGCGGAGGACTTCAAATATGAGACCATGGGATTGAAAATGTTTCCATGTGCTCTAAGAAAATCTAAGACACCTTCAAAATTAGTGATAGTGTATGCCAAATAGTAATTTTAAAATGTGCTCCAATGCTAAGTAATTTTATAAGGAGTAAACTTCAAATTGGTGGCCAGATTTTACACTCATTTTCAAAAAAGTGATCAGACTTTCAATTTTGCAAAATGGTGGTCAGATTTGCCTTTTTCCTTTCAAAAAGGTGGCTGCAGGCGATTTTCAGCTTTTTGGCAGGGGTAAAATGAGAAAAAATGCTAGAGATCTGAAAAATTGTCCACAAAAATTCCCAAATTAATATGTGTCAACATATGAGTGGTTATATTCGTAATAATAATAATGTCCCCATGTATGCACATCAATTCACCAAAAAAATCCACAAATATGAGTTGTCAAGATTTAATTAGTCAATTTATGTGCATGCATGGGGTTACATTATTATTATTATTACGAATATAACCAATCATATGGTGACACATATTAATTTGGGGATTTTTTGGTTAATTTTTGGGGGTTTTTAGCAATTTTTTTTAGTAAAATAACATATTTTCCCATTTACCCCTGCCAAATAAGCTGAAAATCATCTCAAGCCACTTTTTTGAAAGGAAAAAGGCAAGTCTGGCCACCATTTTGTAAAATTGAAAGTCTGACAACTTTTTTGAAAATGAGCGTAAAATCTGTTCACTTTTTTGCAATTAACTCTTTTAAAAGTTACCACAAATTCTATGCTTCTCTTATGATAACGGTGCCTCATGCTTTTTCCTAGTTAACTCAATTCTCAAAGTAATAAAATACATTAAGAATTAAAAAAATCAGGAGCCAATTCTTTCATAAACAAGCCCTGAGCCTTTAAGAAATCAGGTTTTTTTAATAAATAAGCAAAAGAACTCACAATTCATATGCATTAGCTAATTTTTTTTAAAAAAAATCACAGTTAAGATATCATTATTTAATACATTTCCCTAAGTATTTCCCCTTCTTCCAAAAGAATAGTTGTAGTATTTATCAATTTTATTTATATAAATAATAATAATAATAATAATAATAATAATAATAATAAAAATAAAAAGCGAAATAGCACGGGGGAACTCATTCCACGCGCTCCAAACATCTCTATGCTCATTTTTTCTGACCTACGCACACACATAACATAAACACAAACATATAACACAAATATCTTCATCTCTCTCTCTCTCTCTCTCTCTCACTCTCCTTTCTACATCTCTCTCTTCTCTCCCCAAATCTCTCTCTCGATTTCTCTTAATCGAAGCTCGCCGCCTTCGAATTCTTCACGTCTCGGTTTATGAGGTACACACACACACACACACACATATATATCGCTTCAATTGATTCATTGCTTTTCAGATCTATATTTTCAATTTGTTGCGAATTCTTTAAAGATCTGTTCGTTATTCTTATCGTCATCAATTCATATTTATTTATTTTTTCATTTATCGATTTGTGCATATTGTGATTTATTTAGGTCTAATTATGTTTTGTTTTGTTTTTTTGTTTTGTAGCTCGAAGGAGAAACCAACGCTCGGGTAAGATTTGTTGTTCTTATTATAATTCACTTGATTTTATGGCCAGATCTGTTGATATTTGATGTGTACAATAGTTTCGAAAGGTTGTTATAATTTGTGCTCGAGAGATGTGATTATATTTATCGGAGATTATTTTGTGTGATTACGTGTTTAATTGAGTTTAGAATCAGTTCTACTCTTGTACAATATATGCATATATACGCAATGCTTGAATCAGATTGTCTTGAGTTGATTCTTGAATGAAGTCTTATGTGCTTTTATTTCATATATTACAATTGGTCTTAGTTGGAACTATTATGCTTATGTTCATTACAGTTTACTCAAGGAACTGTGTGTTTTGGTTATTGTGTGGATGTTTGTGTATTGTCTGTTTTGGTTATTTTTTGTTTTAGATTATTGTTCGGACTTTTTTAGTTTTTTAATATAATTATTAGTACCACAGATGATAATGTATTTGTAGTGTTTTTCTGTAAGTTATTATTCTCTATCTTTCAGTGATTTGATATTGTTGTGGGAATTGATTTATTGATTTAATGATGAAATCTTTAGTTTAGTCATTTGTACCTGTCAACCCTATAACCCCAGTGGCCCAGTTCGTATATGAGTTGCCCAGTTCGTATATGAATTACCATGTTCGACTTGCTTCTATGATCATTAAACAGAACAGATTAATAGCTCTGAATGTTTTAGCCTAAGTGAACTTAAAACTTTTCTCCACCCTCTGCCTAGAAAGGTTTAGAAAAGGTTGCAGAAGAGACGAGAAAAATAACACAGATCTCTCATAAGCTAGGCAGTAAGTAACTATGCCAAATGAAATATTTACAAGCAAAGAAAGCTGTTTGTATATAACGTTCTTTTTACAAGTACATCCATGAAACAGGAAAAGGACCAATTCGAACATGTGTGCAGGTAGTGATAAGCTACATTATATCTTCTTCTTGTTAAACAAGAGGTCGAGGGTTCAAGCCTCAGTGGAGGAATGTGGGTGCAAGTATTTAAATTTTTGCAATTGATGTGTTTTGGATATTCTTAGGAGGAGAAGTGAAATTCTATCCCCCAAGAGAGAAGGCTAAATTTGTCATTAGACCACGTAGTCCATCATTATTGTTTGATATATTTTACCATATGAATCACAAAATTCATCTCAAATTAATAAAATAATATGACTACCTGCCTTGCAAAAGATGACCAAGGCCAACTGTCCCAAAGACCATGAATGATAACATAGGAAGCCCGTATCTGACAAATGGAGTTCTTCTTACCCATCTTTTAAATCCGGAAGTTGATTTCTGTAACTTATCAGCAGTTTTATCCCCAAGTTCATTAAAATCCTTAGACCCACCCATTTTTGTCACAAGTGTTGTCATAGCCACTAATACCTGCATTCAAATGTCACTTGTTATAGTGCAAATAAAACAAGGTGTAGTGAGGGTTTTGAGAGTCGACCCTCCCCCCGCCGCCCCCCTCCCCCCTCCCCCCCTCCCCCCTCCCCTTTCTCTTCTCCGCCCCTTTCCATTCTCTTCTCCGCCTCTCTTCCTCATATTTTCCCATCAACCATCTCCCTTTAATTCAACCTTCTCCTCCATTCACCAATCCATTTCTCTCCCTCCATTCTCTCATCCGAGCCCAAAATTTCTATGTTTGTTTTATTCAATAAATTTGTGGTTTTGATCCAAAAACCATGATCTTTGTCTCCATCTTTTTGGTGTTTGTCTCCATCTTTTTGGTGTGTTTGTTGTATTTGTGTTTCGTTGTTTGGTTGTTTTTATGGATGGTGTTATGGGGTATTTTGAGAATGAATTTAATGATGTTTTTGGAAATCTGGGAAGGCCATGTCAACGCTGGAACGGTGGTGTATATCACAAGAGCTCACCTATCACAACGAAAGATTGTTCAATTTATGGGGTCATCTGTACCTCCAGCCTCAGTTGGTGCAACTGATGGATCTGAACACTGGATTATCACCTGTTTTTTATGTGTTAAGGTCAATTGTGATGCTACTATTTTCAGGGATATTGGTGTCTTTTGGATATCTCGGGCATCCTTTGTATTCATTTTTAGCGTCAAGAATATTTGTATTCAGTGTGTTAAGCAATCTGGAAACAATGCGGCTAATTGTTTAGCTCGTCTATTTGTTTTTCAACCTGGTTGCATGGTCAATTGGGGGTTTGTCCCGATTAGACTTGTTTTAATTTAATAGAATGAAATTAAAGCTTTGTCAAAAAAAAAAAAAAAAACAAGGTGTAGTGATGAGGAAGGGAAGTGGATATTAAAAAGGAATATAAACATAAACCATGATTGAAAAATTGAACTCACGCAAATGGAACAAGGCTAAATTAATATGAAACCCATGTGTATTTAACACATTAAGAAACCAACCATACCTGAAATTAAGGACAACTTGGGTTCCTAAATCCAACCCAATTACCAATATGGACTAGATATCATCACTTGCAACAATATATTACAAATTTTAATCGTTTCGTTACATATAACATGAATTCATTCCAAAATTGATGTTTTCTCATCTAACTGGTAATTATTTCTTATCTTCAGATTTAACCAATATAAGAACAGAACAAAAATCACAAAAAGTAATACAAGTCTCACATAACAACCAAACTTAAATTGAGTTATACAGAAGAACATATAATCACAAGGGTACTAACTTGGGCATACAAGTTTGACACATATTTTAATTCCCCGAATATTTATAGTTTTATACGTTTGTGGAAAGAAACAGATACAATGTATGAGTAAAAACACAGCTCAAAAAACACGAATCAACGAGACTTTTAACTGAACAGAAAATACCCAAACCCTGACCGAGTTAGTAATCACTGGATTTTTAGCTACCAGGCTGCAAGATTCAAAGCAGCATTGTTCACCTTTCAAAACTTAATTCTCGAATATAAGCAACCAAAACATAGGTTGAGTTTACACTTGTTTGATACCTCAGTTTTTAAAAAAAAATCTGAAAATTTTCAATATAAAATATGAACTAAAAAAAGAGTATAGGACTATCTGTTTCATTTTATAATACTTTTTTGGATAATTCTATATAATTCCGTGATTCTAGCAAGCAGCGGCAGAGTTAAGATTTCAATCCAGGGGGGCTAAAACTAAGCTCCAGAAAAGTATTACTTCCTCTGTCCCATCCATTTCTTCACACTTTCCTTTTTGGGATGTCCCATCCAATTCTTCACATTTCCTAAAATAGTAAACTTTATACATTATATATTTATGTGTCCCACTACTTTACTCACTTTTCTCCTCCACTACCCACTTTATACATTATATATTTATGGGTCCCACCACTTTACACAATTTTCTTACTTTTCACCCCTTTCTTTATATATTTCCTTGACCTCCGTGCCTGAACCCGTATGTGAACATATGGGTGGGACGGAGGGAGTAAGTTTTTTTTTTTTGGTAAATTCTGAAAAGTATTTAAGAAAACGTTTACCAATAATAATGTAGTTACACATTTCATCAAACACTAGATCAATATTCTTCAATGCCTGTGAGACATTTCATCAAGCACATCATGTGCAACTATCGAGTAGTAAAAAATTTAAAATCAAACAAGTCTATTACGTATTTGCAAGCATTAACAGAAAATCAAACTCTATTTACAATCCCTATAAGTTTAATTATAAACCCTAGAGCACCGGGAGCCTAATTGAACAATAATACAAAGCAAATATTGATGAAAAAACAAAGTATACAAACCGGAAGAGGATGAGATTGAGCGATTGCGATTGGACGGAGCAAAATGTGATCAGGCTGTTGCTTACCCCACTTTGATTTTATACCCTCGCACCCCACTTTTGTTCATATACTGTACGTCTGTGATCTCTAGTCTCTCCGTCTCTTGTTTATTTCGGACCCAGAGTACAAATAATATAATTCTTTTTAAAGAAAAAGTAAATTTTTATATGTTACATTTAATATTTTACTGTTATAAAATTAATATTAAAAGTGATTATCATTTAAGTCCAAATGGGCTAGCTATTAATGTCAAATATGACCAACTTCATTTTTACTATAAATACCAATCTCTTGTAAATCAAACATTTGCACCAAGTAATGTTAAAGAGGTAAGCTCCATTACTCTCTCTATCTCTCTCTCTTTCACTCTTGATTCCCTTGGCCATGATATATAAAATCATAATATCAAATCTTTTATAATACGTTATCAGCACGAATCTCTGCCGGAACTAAGAAGAATGGTTTCTGAGGATATATGCATTGCTGATTGTGGCACAACTCATACGATTCTACAGAACCGAAAATATTTTACCCTTTTAACCAAAATCGAAGCACAAGGTGGGACCATATCTGGTGTTTCCAATATAATTGAGGGTTTTGGATAGGCTAATTTTATCTTACCTAATGACACACACTTACATGTTCCAAATGCATTATTTTCTAGTAAGTCCACTAGAAATCTTCTTAGTTTTAAGGATATCTGACTCAACGGTTTTCACATCGAAACCATTTCCGAGGCTGGTAAAGAATATCTTCTTATCACTTCAGCTAATTCTAGCAAAAAGAAAATCTTAGAAAAGTTTCTCTAACTTTCTTCAGGATTATATATGATGAAAATTAGTGCCATTGAGTCACACAATGTCATTGCTTCGAAACTAGTAGACCCAAAATCATTTACACTTTGGTATGAAAGATTAGGTCACCCTGGTGTCTCTATGATGCGTCACATTATAGAGAATTCTACTGGACATCCTCTAAGAGATCTTAAAGTTCTTTCAAACAATGACCTTCCTTGCTCAGCATGCTCTTTAGGAAAACTGATTACTCGACCATCTCCTACTAAAGTTCAGCTTGAGAGTCCAAATTTTCTTGAAAGGATCCAAGGGGGCATATGTGGGCCTATCCACCCATCTTCTGGTCCATTTAGGTACTTCATGGTATTAATTGATGCCTCAACTAGATAGTCTCATGTTTGTCTTCTCTCAACTCGTAATGATGCTTTTGCAAAATTACTTGCCCAGATAATCAAACTACGAGCTCAATTCCCAGATCATTGCATTAAGTCAATTCGTTTAGATAATGCCGACGAGTTCACATCTGCAACTTTTGTTGACTATTGCATATCTGTAGGGATCTCTGTTGAACACCCAGTTCCTCATGTACATACACAAAATGGATTAGCCGAGTCCTTTATCAAAAGACTTCAACTTATTGCAAGACCACTATTGTTGAAAGCAAAATTACCTACATCCATTTGGGGTCATGCAATACTTCACGCTGCCAATATTATTAGGATTAGACCAACTGCCTATAACAAACAATCTCCACTACAATTTGTACTTGGTCAAATTCATAATATCTCTCACTTCAAAATTTTTGGAAGTGTTGTATATGTGCCGATTGCTCCACCACAGAGATCGAAGATGGGAGCTCAAAGAAGAATAGGTATCTACGTTGGTTTTGATTCGACATCTATAATTAGATATCTTGAACCACTACTGGAGATTTATTTACTGCGAGATATGCAGATTGTCATTTTGACGAATCAGTGTTTCCTCCTTTAGGGGGAGATAAATATTCGAATAAAGCTAATCCTGACATTACATGGAATGCATCGGGATTACATTTTCTAGATCCACGTACCGGTCAATGTGAAATTGAAGTTAAAAGTATTATTTATATGCAAAATATCGCAAACCAAATGCCTGACGCATTTAACGATTCTAGAAAAATTATAAAATCTCATACACCTGCAGTAAATACTCCAGCTAGAATAGACGTACCAATTCAACAATTAAATATGAAAGAGTTGGTTACAGAATCAAATTCACGCTTGAAGCGTGGTAGACCGGTCGGTGCAAAAGATGTTGCACCACGAAAATGAAAAACAAAGAAAAATGCCCCTGAAGTGGCACATGCTCCAGAAGTGGTATTATCTCCTGAAGAGATTCTAGTCCCTAAAGATGGGGGATTAAGTAATCATGAAATTTCAATAAATTATGTGCATGACAGGAAATTATGGGATCGAAGTAAGGCCATAATCGATGATGTGTTTGTGTATTCCGCGGCATTGGATGTCGACATAAATTCTGATCCTGAACCACAAAGTGTGGATGAATGCCGTCAAAGAAAAAACTTGCTAAAATGGAAAGACGCAATTCAAATAGAATTAAATTCATTGCGTAAAAGAGAAGTATTTGGACCTGTAGTCCAAACACCAATCGGTGTAAACCCAGTTGGAAATAAATGGGTATTCATAAGAAAACGAAATGAAAAGAATGAAATCATGAGATATAAAGCCCGGCTTGTAGCTCAAGGGTTTTCTCAAAGACCCGGTATTGATTATCAGGAGACATATTCTCCATTAATGGATGGAATTACTTTTCGTTTTATATTAGGTATGGCATCTAAAGAAAAATTAGAAACACGTCTTATGGACGTCGTTACTGCATACCTGTATGGTTCACTTGATAGTGAAATCTATATGAAAATCCCAGAAGGATTGAAAATGGATGAGTTTAGGAAACCTCGTCATATGTATTCCATTAAACTCCAGCGATCACTTTACGGATTAAAACAATCTGGTCGCATGTGGTATAACAGACTTAGTCATTATTTACAAAAGAATGGATATATATGCAATGAGATTTCTCCATGTATTTTTATAAAAATACAATATGACTAATGAGAACAAGTGATCAACATTATTATTTGACATTACTTGGTGCAAATGTTTGATTTACAAGAGATTGGTATTTATAGTAAAAATGAAGTTGGTCATATTTGACATTAATAGCTAGCCCATTTGGACTTAAATGATAATCACTTTTAATATTAATTTTATAACAGTAAAATATTAAATGTAACATATAAAAATTTACTTTTTCTTTAAAAAGAATTATATTATTTGTACTCTGGGTCCGAAATAAACAAGAGACGGAGAGACTAGAGATCACAGACGTACAGTATATGAACAAAAGTGGGGTGCGAGGGTATAAAATCAAAGTGGGGTAAGCAACAGCCTGATCACATTTTGCTCCGTCCAATCGCAATCGCTCAATCTCATCCTCTTCCGGTTTGTATACTTTGTTTTTTCATCAATATTTGCTTTGTATTATTGTTCAATTAGGCTCCCGGTGCTCTAGGATTTATAATTAAACTTATAGGGATTGTAAATAGAGTTTGATTTTCTGTTAATGCTTGCAAATACGTAATAGACTTGTTTGATTTTAAATTTTTTACTACTCGATAGTTGCACATGATGTGCTTGATGAAATGTCTCACAGGCATTGAAGAATATTGATCTAGTGTTTGATGAAATGTGTAACTACATTATTATTGGTAAACGTTTTCTTAAATACTTTTCAGAATTTACCAAAAAAAAAAAAACTTAATACTTTTCTGGAGCTTAGTTTTAGCCCCCCTGGATTGAAATCTTAACTCTGCCGCTGCTTGCTAGAATCACGGAATTATATAGAATTATCCAAAAAATTATTATAAAATGAAACAGATAGTCCTATACTCTTTTTTTAGTTCATATTTTATATTGAAAATTTTCAGATTTTTTTTTAAAAACTGAGGTATCAAACAAGTGTAAACTCAACCTATGTTTTGGTTGCTTATATTCGAGAATTAAGTTTTGAAAGGTGAACAATGCTGCTTTGAATCTTGCAGCCTGGTAGCTAAAAATCCAGTGATTACTAACTCGGTCAGGGTTTGGGTATTTTCTGTTCAGTTAAAAGTCTCGTTGATTCGTGTTTTTTGAGCTGTGTTTTTACTCATACATTGTATCTGTTTCTTTCCACAAACGTATAAAACTATAAATATTCGGGGAATTAAAATATGTGTCAAACTTGTATGCCCAAGTTAGTACCCTTGTGATTATATGTTCTTCTGTATAACTCAATTTAAGTTTGGTTGTTATGTGAGACTTGTATTACTTTTTGTGATTTTTGTTCTGTTCTTATATTGGTTAAATCTGAAGATAAGAAATAATTACCAGTTAGATGAGAAAACATCAATTTTGGAATGAATTCATGTTATATATGTAACGAAACGATTAAAATTTGTAATATATTGTTGCAAGTGATGATATCTAGTCCATATTGGTAATTGGGTTGGATTTAGGAACAAGTTGTCCTTAATTTCAGGTATGGTTGGTTTCTTAATGTGTTAAATACACATGGGTTTCATATTAATTTAGCCTTGTTCCATTTGCGTGAGTTCAATTTTTCAATCATGGTTTATGTTTATATTCCTTTTTAATATCCACTTCCCTTCCTCATCACTACACCTTGTTTTATTTGCACTATAACAAGTGACATTTGAATGCAGGTATTAGTGGCTATGACAACACTTGTGACAAAAATGGGTGGGTCTAAGGATTTTAATGAACTTGGGGATAAAACTGCTGATAAGTTACAGAAATCAACTTCCGGATTTAAAAGATGGGGAAGAAGAACTCCATTTGTCAGATACGGGCTTCCTATGTTATCATTCATGGTCTTTGGGACAGTTGGCCTTGGTCATCTTTTGCAAGGCAGGTAGTCATATTATTTTATTAATTTTCATCATATGGTAAAATATATCAAACAATAATGATGGACTACGTGGTCTAATGACAAATTTAGCCTTCTCTCTTGGGGGATAGAATTTCACTTCTCCTCCTAAGAATATCCAAAACACATCAATTGCAAAAATTTAAATACTTGCACCCACATTCCTCCACTGAGGCTTGAACCCTCGACCTCTTGTTTAACAAGAAGAAGATATAATGTAGCTTATCACTACCTGCACACATGTTCGAATTGGTCCTTTTCCTGTTTCATGGATGTACTTGTAAAAAGAACGTTATATACAAACAGCTTTCTTTGCTTGTAAATATTTCATTTGGCATAGTTACTTACTGCCTAGCTTATGAGAGATTTGTGTTATTTTTCTCGTCTCTTCTGCAACCTTTTCTAAACCTTTCTAGGCAGAGGGTGGAGAAAAGTTTTAAGTTCACTTAGGCTAAAACATTCAGAGCTATTAATCTGTTCTGTTTAATGATCATAGAAGCAAGTCGAACTTGACCATAGTTATTAAAATCAAAAAGCGCAGCGAAGCTGCTCCTGGGGCTTGAGCACACTGCACCAACAGAATTAATATATATATATATATATATATATTCGCAGAATTATAGAAATTTTAACATTTTCTAATAGACTAAAACATTTAGTTCAAATACTTCAAGTCAATAATAAAAACCCTAATACTAGTTAAATAAGTGTTTACATTTTTTAAGCATCATCTTCTTTGTAGAAAGATCTCGAAATCTTCATTGTAATTTGTATTTGGATGGTTTTCTCCGAAAATTTCATCTCTTCTATATCCTCTTCTTCTCTGAGAAGGCATAGTCAAGTGTGAAAAAAACCATAATTTCAATCAAATGAGGTCACGTCTTAGTGAGTATGAGTCGATGCAAGTCTCCTGCCCCTTATAAAAGCCAATTAGGCCAAGCCCATTTGCAAGGACTTTAGATTCCATCATGCCAAGCCCAATTCCATAAAATTCCAGTCGTTCAGTATTTCTTTGTAAAAACCCGCTATATACTTTCTTCCTTTTGGGATTTCGCTTTAGCCTTGTTCTTCGATTTAGCCTCACTTATGAAAATGCTCTTAATATTTTTGATAGAGCAGGAAAACATGGCTTCATTGGGCTTTGAGCTTAAGCGATCGCTTAAGCCCGCACAACCATAAACTTGACATTTGACTGTTATATAGGGAAGTGTCTTTAGTATCTTGGTGAAGTTCTCATTAAGTGGGAAGAGAACCAAGAGAAACTCGAATTTCGAACGATCATGTAGCTCTCTCATTTTTATACTTCTATCAAGTGTCTGCCTATTATTTTATTTCTAAGCCTTTTGTTAGTCATTTGACAGTATCAATCTGTATTTTTGTGATCACTTTTGCATTTTGGAACTATTAGTAAATTGTGTAGCTCGTCGTAGCAAATTGTGGCATCAGTGTTTTGTTTTCACTTTGTTCTGCCCATCGTATATGGTTACTTTAAGATCTAAATCTTTTGTACTTCAGCAAGGATATTGCCAAGGTGAAAGATGATAAGGAGTGGGAGATAATTGAAACCAAAAAGGCATTATCAAGAACAGGACCTGTCGCAGCATATCAGCCAAAAAAGATTTCTTTGGAAGAGGAGCTAAAGGTGCATTCAATATCTCAACATAGAATTAAAATGTTTTTCTGTTTATTTACTCATTGTTCCTCTTTGCAGGCTATGCAAAAGAAAGTTGATATAAACGATTATGAGTTCAAGAAAATTCCAAGGCCCAATGAAAACAAATCTAGTTAGACTAATCCTCACATGTCTATTCAACATGTGATAAGGTTTGTACTTTGAATGTTCATTATGACGGTTGTAATTCTCTTTCATCTGCTAATCTTTGTGCCGGGGTAGTATAGCCCCCCCCCCCCCAATTAAGTTGGTAGGCTTGTACTGCGTAAATAGGTCCATTATATTTTGTTGATTCTTTCTGCCTTGTATCTTCTTCCTGACCTTTTGAAGTTCTGTGCTTATTCGTTCAGGCGTATCCCTGACTCTACGCAGTTCATGTCAATTATTAAGTAACTAACTTGATAGCTGAAATATTCAGCCTGTCCTCTCTTGGGTTTCATGGAAATCCCTTTGTTTGATAATAAATCTTGTTGCATAATGAAAATGCATAAATTAGTATTATGGTGCTGGACTATAATTACAGAGGAAGAGGAAGTGACGGGTTGGGAACAGAAACTTTGGATAGAAATTATGTACTAGTATTTAGTTGAACGCATCATGTTTATTCTCAACAGAATTGAACATGTAATAGCTATTTTCATGTTTCTGTTACAGGTCTTATTTAAAATTTGGTTTGATTCAGGCTTCATGCGTGTGTGTGGATCATATATTATTTAGTTGGACTATATGTATCGTATATGATTGTATAATAATTTCTGCAGATTTTTTGTTTTGCGAAGTCAAAATTTTTCTTTTTTCAGTTTTGTTACAACTTTTTCTTAATATAAATTATTTTTAATCAAACAGGGGTATTATAAAGGCAGAAGCAGATCCAAGATGTGATTCAGTATTTGGAGTGCAAAGTGGAGATACTTGCTTTAGCATTGCTTAGAGTTGGCCTTGTCAAATGCTGAATTCAGTTCCATCTACTCTAATGTTACCTATGCAGCATAATTTGTTAGTTAGTGACTTTGCATCTTAGGAAGTGCTTAAGATAAACTTTGTCCTTTATGTGAATTTGGAACAAATGTAGAGATCCAGAATAAGTGATCCTGTGTTTTTTTTCCTTCACAATTTGATTTGGAAATATGATTTTCTATTTAACTACTGTCTTTGACTCTACTTCCTGAATTCTTTCACTTGAGTTTTTTATGTACTCAGTTCACGTTCTTTTGTGATGTTGAAGCTAAATTCAAGAGCTCTAGAAAACATTGAACTAAAGCTTTTCCTTCTAAAATCTAATGTTGCCAAAGTTGCTAAAATTAATTCGCAGTTCGTATTCACACACGCATACACTCCACCAAAATTAAGCACTTCGTCATTTGGTTTTAGAGGCTTTTCTAATTTAAATTAAGCACTTGCTGCTGGAAGGGTGGTACATTTGTTACATTGCTTTCAAGCCAAAATTTAAATTAGAAAAGCCTCTAAAACCAAATGACGAAGTGTATTCAAAAGAGACTCCACAAGCGATGCACATAAGAAAACCAGGAGATGTATAATGCAACATGAAGAATAAACCTTCATTCTTCTCCCTTGGGCACAGTATTTTTGATCCCCCACCTCCAGTCTGACCATCCTCTAGTACAGAGTTTCCCTGTCACTCGCATGTATAGACAAAGATCCTTAGGTCCAGTTTGGACTACTTTTACCTATAGAAAGTTCGCAACTCATATGCAAGAATTAGCATTTCTACCCACGAATTTTAGGGACCATTATGCAACTTTCTTCGTATTTGATGCACACAGATTATCAGTTGAACTCCGTCGTGCAACACAATTTGTTCAGCAGAGAACCAAAACACACCATTTATAAAGTTAATTTTCAGATTGTGTATATTGTTCCCATATACTCCCAAGTAATAAAATACTGAGATACTTTTAATTATTCAGTTTCTTTCGAAATTGGAGATTGATTTCCAATCAAATACAGTATAACACATATCAACCATACACATGTTCTGGGTCTTTTGATGCCTTATTTGAAGCATCTCAAGACTTGTAAATATTCAAACATTTGCACGATTTTCTTTTATATGTAGCAAACATGATTTGCAAGAAAAATCTCTCTGGTTCAAGTTTGTAAATACATAACTTCTCATTTTAAGCATCCCATACTAACTACGACGACCAAAAAAGAACATAATTCATCATAAAATACACATGCATGTTTGCAAATTGCAACTGGGTGAGAAAGAAAAGAAAGTTAAACGAGTAGCCAAAAGAGCTCTATACCAAGGTCCACCATATATGTGACTGAAAGTAGACAACAGAAAAGAAAGTTCCTTTTTACTATGAATGACCCAAGTCTGGGAAATAATGTACCATAGTACCTTTTATCATGACTACTGATTATTGAATGTAAACCTTACCTATTGAAGGACTGTTAAGATGACCCCCACAAACACTTTGCAAACTAATCAAAACTTAACTAGTATCTGGAAACAGGAGTGATTAATTTTTCCAAGTTTTATCTTTACAGACTTTACTCAAGTTATCATGGAACTTCATGCACATTCTAGCACTTACCATACATATACATTTACGAATTTTAACCGTTTGATAAGAGCTAGAATGTTTATCAATATCTACTCTCGATCTTTTATCATCGAGTTAATAAAGTGATAATCAAAATGTTCCAAAATAATCATAATGCAGGTAATAGGCAGCATACAGTAGTAACAATTACAAGCTTTATACACAATTACATATATTCTTAGCAATGAAAAATTCAAAACCATTACTTTTGTACACACCCCCAACAATTTAAGGAGAACCAGCAGAAAAACAAAAGATCCATAGAAACTTCCTAAATATTTTCCCCTTATTCTTTACCCTTTCCCCATATATGTATACCCTCCCACCATGCTTAATTGAGGTTCTATTCCTTGGCACATTATATATATAAACGGGAACAATATTGACACCCACAACGGCTCCTCGTATACCCTCCAATTTACCTCTGACACAATACAAAAAAAGGCTTTTCGAACTGATTTTTGGCAAGTTCTTCATGAACAGCTAGAATGCTACCTTGGCTTAGGTTGAAGAAACATGTGTGCTGGTGTGCTAACTGACAATGAAGCATGAGAACGACTTAACATATCGGCCATTGACTGGGTTTGATATGCATAAACAAGACTTGAACTATCAGTAGAATCACCTCTTGCAGTTGCTCTCTGCCAAGAATGTGAGCTTAGTCCAGATAATATATATGCCCTTCCAGATGCCACATAAACATGCCTGCTTGCCATCCTCTCTTGCATCACCTTGAGCTCAGCATCCAATCCAACACAGAGATGGTCATGAGACTTTGCGGATACAGTTTGTGACAACATCTTACGAAAAGTTTCAAGGATGAGAACTGCACCAGCTAGATCACCCTGTTCAGCTGCGATGCGAGCTTCTGCCATTACCTCAGCTGCTTGCAGCCTGTTCCTTTGCCTGTCCACTTCTACTGACACCATCTCTTCTCCAACTGTTTCGGGCCTCTTGATCTTAAGTTCTTCACTATCCAGTGTTACTGTGTGCTTCGTCAGCGGATTAACATAAACAGATTTGACTTTTAATAGCGATGTTTCTTTGTTCAAGAACTCCTCTGGCACATTCACCGAAACAAGAAAATCCCTCTGTTCATCAGCATATAAATCACCGACTTCAATATGAGCAGTCTTTTGATCAGGCATCACATGATTTGGATAACTACCAGATTTTATAGAATCAAATTTAATACCAGAGTCAACGCTCTCAATAGTCACAGACAGCTCCTTGACAACTACACTTAGGAGTCCCCCTATACATTGGGCAAAAGCATCCTGGATTACACTTTCCGCTTCAATAAAAGAAAAGGTCCCTCCTGAAGTCTCGGAGATGGAGTGCATTGATGAAGCATCATGATCTGCGCCAAACCCAAAAGCATGCACCGGAACTTTGAAGCCAGAACTCGGCTTCCCTTTAACAGATGTAGGAAGCAGCAAGTCATAATTCGGTATATTCTGGTTGTTACCAGAGCCAAATACTGTATACGTATCCTGTCCATCTGAAAGAAGTATTATACTAGAAACTGGGTTCTTTTCGCGACGGTATTCCATCACCTTTGCACCCTTTCTTAAGCCTTCGGCAATATTTGTTCCTCCTGTTGCAATTAAAGAATTAACTGCTTGCAGCGCCTGCTGTCTTCCTGTCTCAGACATACGACGAAGGGGGAAAAGGCGGCGGGCTGTTGATGAGAAGGCTACGACTGCCAACCGATCATTGTGGCCAAGGTTTTGAATCACAAATCCCATGGCCCGCTTTAGCAATGCAAGCTTAGTACCAGTCATGCTACCACTGATGTCAAGCACAGTGACAAGATCAATGGGAGTACGAGGAGATTGAGAATGTTGGGGCAACTTAGATTGATTACTCTCACAATTGTACCCCGAAAACGAAGCAGGAGCCTTCAGATGGATCAGGACGGTGAACTTGTCATAAGCACTGAACTGCGGGACTGCCGGGACTTCCGGGTATGTCTGGACCATTACTGTTTCTGTTATGCAGGATTCAATATCTTCAAGCATGGGACTTGTATTTGTTGAAATATTCTCAGCATTCTCTGTTTTATGATCTAATGCTTCATCATCATCGTAGACAGAAGGTTCCGGAGACTGAAATACATGTCGAGGGGAAGGCTGACGTACAACTGCCATTGAAGTGTTGTCATGCGACCACTCAACAGGATTGATTCTAGCCCTTCCAGGAGGAGGCTCCAGATCAAAACTTTGCCAGGGAATTTCTTTCCAATTTGCTCTGCAAACTGGGCAAATTTGGTTACCATGCTTCACGTTTGACGCAATACAACGAAAATGGAAGGAATGAGAACACTCTGCAGTAAATATAGCACAGCCATCTCCATGTTTCATTGCAGCCAAACATATGGAACACGCTTTCTGAAAGTACAAGTCAAGTATTTTTCAAGACAGGAAAGGATAACATTTCATTCATATACAACCATATGAGAGATTAATTCAACTCTCAATAGATTTAACAACAGATTAGAAAATCAGAGATGGTGCAGCGGAAGAATTTAAGGGCTATAACTAATTAAATTGCGAACATATTATGTACTTGTCATTTCTCATTCCAGTCTTGTTTTGCTTGAGTTGGTCATCAAACATAGCAAAGTTTAAAAGAGGTCTAAAATTCAACCCTACTACCGCCAATATTCTTAGAATATAATATGGACACCTTGAAGATTGCCCCTTGGTAGGTTTGTTACAGTCTTACAGAGATCCACTTCCACTCTTTACCCTAAACGGACTTTCGAGTGACAGGGAGTTTTGATATATAAGATCCATTTAGTCGCTTTCCAAAACATTGTAAGATTTTGCGAGAGTTTGTCTATCCAATAATATGACTGGCAGAATTTATAGAGAATTTACTACAAATTGCATGCGACGATGTTTTTTTAATCTTCTGAGTGGAATCAGTGCTATTACTGTATTACATGGTGCCAGATAAATTAAAATTTATTAATACATTCTTTCATATTACCTTAGTTCTTAGCCCAATAGTATAGAGTTACATGGGTCTAAGCTTGATTGAAGTTCTCATCCTGGAGCTTATCATTTGCTATTATCATCCAAGAATATCAAAGACTTGACATACTAAGAGCATCTCCAAGAGCCTCTCTATTCTAGCTCTCAACTCAAAAATTGAGGAGAGAGAACAAAAATATTGCTCCAAGAGACTCTTAGTGGCTCTTAAAAACACTAAGAGCTTCTTCTCTCTCCTCTATTTTAAGAGCAACTAGTAGCTCTTAACTTATATTTTATTAGTAAAAATTTGATTCTTCTCTCTCCTCTATTGAATGTTTGTATTGGTGAAAATGAAATGTGAATAAAATATAAAATAAAGAGCAATTATAGAGAGTATTGTTGGAGTTGACACACAAATCAATGTATTAACTTGCTAAGAGCTAATTGTTTATAATATATTTAGGAGTGAACTAGGAGACTCTTGGAGATGCTCTAAGAGAGCAAATGAATTTAAACACATTATATAGCCCGCTGCTTATAACTGACTATTATTTATTTGTACTTTCTGCTGCTAAATTAAATCAAGAATCATTTTCTATGAATATCGAATCATGCCTAACCTCTTAAAACATCTAGCCTATATGTGTAATACATGTACCTTCATTTATGATAGATGCATTTAACTGCATGAGCATGACCCTTAATTCGTAATGGTAAACATGTTTTTGCAAAAAAGACCTGCTATAACACATTCTAAAACATTCAAGAATACAATTTTAACAATACATCAATTTGAAAGGACGGCACAGGAGCACCCAGACTAGCGGTCAACATATGAGGTCACCCTGAACTAGTTTTTATCAACTGGGAAGTAGAATTTGAAAAGAAATTTACAAATTACAACCCGTAGTCATACTTTCATTATTAAGACAAAATGAGTAAATGACTGTCAATGTAATTTTAAAAGCTATCATCGATCTATTTAAAAGATTTGTTCTACTGTCAAACATATCTAAAGCAGCCCAAAAAGATACAAACAGCAAGAAATCCAATTGCCAAAATTTCACTTTCAATCTACATGTATTGTAATGAACTTAAAATTGTTTAACAGTTAGCCTACATTTGATCCCTACAGTCTCGAAAAATAGCAGCAGTAAATCACTACCCCCATCACCTTCAAATTCAGATTCTTACAACTGTCCACTTATACTAAAAAGTCCTGACTCTCAGGCTTCGTTTTCTTCCCCTCCTTTTCTCCCTGAGCTAAATCGCTTTCTGCTTCGACAATAGCAGCTTTCTGAACCAATTTAGCATACTCACTTATCTTTGCCACTTACTTCCTAAAAGGAGAAGCTAATTACTAGTGGAAGGCCAAGAGGGCGATGGAGGGAGATGGCGTTATCACTTGGGCGAGGTTCATCGAATTGTTTTTAGAAAAGTAATTTCTCAAGTACATGGTGAATCAGATGGAATTGAAATTTCTGGAGCTTAAGCAGAACATCTTGAGTGTAGCTAATTACGAGTCCAAGTTCACCGAGTTGTCTAGGTTCGTTCCCTACTTTGTGGACACCCAAGAGAAAAGGACTAGGAGGTTCCAGCAGGGGCTGAAACCATTGATTCAAAATAGGATTGATGTGTTTGAGTCGTGTTCTAAAAATTGGCCTGATTAATTGGCGCTACAAAAACGTATAATTTTTGTGAAAATCGGTCAAAGTAGCAAGAACGAAGAAACAACGAAAAGCTGCTAACTTGTAAACAATTCATCGCTACGGGAAATATAAAGATAAACATGAGAACACTAATACAACAGATATAGAAATAAAAGAATCTTGAATTTTTTCAATTACAAAAAAGTGGTTTAACAAAGTTAAAAACTTTAAAACTAGACAGTCCGTCCTGTTACTTGTAACTTGTTAGTTTCTGCTACTATTAAGCTAACAAACAATTGCAAAGTTTCATCTATTAAACATGGTGCATGTAGTTTAGCAAAATAAACAAAACAATGGCCTGTGTGTGTGTAAAGGGTAGTGAAAGTAGAGACCTTTGGTGATCTGGTGAAGAAGCTACTGGAGAAACGTGGAGAAGGAGAAGTTAAGTTGGCCGGAGAAACCGCCGGAGAAAGCAAAGCATCATTGGAACTAGTGGGTTGTGGAGGAACATAAACACAAAGATTTAAGCCAAGTGCAAGCTTTGCTTTTCTCCATTTGCTACTCATTTTCAGTAGTAATGTAAGTAGCAAAATGAAAATGAAGGGGGGTTTGAAGAATCGAGAAAAGGATCCAAATATCACATTTTCAACCCAAATGGTTGTAAATATCACAACTCAAAAAAATGGTTCCAAATATCACTCCAAAACACATTCTAAAATGGCGTTCTGTTTTTTTTTTGAAAACGCTGTTGCGTGTAGCGTGTTCATTTTTTTTTAATTTTTTTCATTGAAAACGCTATTCTAATTTGCGTTTTGGTCATTGAAAACGCCACATGAAGTGGTGTTTCCACCACAACACCATTTGATGTTGCGTTTTGGTCATTCAAAACCTAACTTCAATTAGCGTTTTGCTAGTTTGTTTTAAAAAAAAAAAAAAAAAACTGTTAACGCTATATTAAGTAGCGTTTCCTCTCCTTTCAGGGCCCAAAACGCTACACGCATTAGCGTTTTTTTTAAAAAAAAGAAAAAAAATCAAAACGCTACACGCAACTTTGTTTTGAAGTGATATTTGCAACCATCTTTTCAGATTGTGATATTTGTAACCATTTTCTTTCAAATTGTGATATTTTGAACCAACACCCTGAAGAATCTTGATTTTTAGCACGAAATTCAAGAAAGTTTTACAGAGTGTTAATTATTATGGATATAATAGTGTTTATAAAGAGTGAGTGAGAGGGAGTGTTCTTGACTGGGTGTGTGTTTTTGACCTTGGGGGGAGTGGTTAAAAAGGGAGAGAAAGACAGCAGAGACCAGAGACTTTTGCCTCTTTGCTGCTACTTATTTTATTCGTGGAAACTTGTAACCAGATTTTACACTCATTTTTAAAAAAGTGGTTAGATTTTCAATTTTGCAAAAATGGTGGCCAGACTTGCCTTTTTCCTTTTAAAAATGTGGCTACATGTGATTTTCAGCTTTTTGGCAGGGGTAAAATGAGAAAAAAATGCTAAAAATCCCAAAAATTGTCCACAAAAATTCCCAAATTAATATATGTCGCCATATGATTGGTTATATTCATAATAATAATAATAATGACCCCATGTATCCACATCAATTCAATAAAAAATCCACAAATATGAGTTGTCAAGATTTAATTAGTCAATTTATGTGCATGCATGGAGGGGGCATTATTATTATTATTATGAATATAACCAATTATATGGTGACATATATTAATTTGGGGATTTTTTGAATAATTTTTGGGGTTTTTAACATTATTTTTTTAGTAAAATAACATATTTTCCCATTTTACAATAAGTTGAAAATCATCTCCAGCCACTTTTTTGAAAGGAAAAAGGCAAGTCTGACCACCTTTTTGCAAAATTGAAAATCTGGCAACTTTTTTAAAAATGAGTGTAAAATCTGACCAGTTTTTTGCAATCAACTCTATTTTACTCTCATGTTGTTGTTTAGATTAGTGTTTGTTGATTTTTGTTGTGCAGGTATTTTATATTGTATGCATCATGCATGTTTATTGTTTGAAATAAAAACGAAGGATTTGATTTTGAGTAATCAGTAAATATAAATTATAAGGCAGTATATATTTGTAAACGTATCTTTTACAATCGTCATTGTTACGTATATGGTTTACATCAATAATTAAAATATTATTATTATTATTATTATTATTATTATGGATCAATATTTTATTATCGCCCCTAGGCCTCTGAAATGTCACGATAACAAAAAACAGTGCAAAGTGCTACATGAAAATTGAAAAATCTTGAAACTTTTATTTAACTCTATAATTTCCACTCTCTTTAGAGGTATTTATTTTTAGTGTTCATTTTGCCGGATATTTAAAGGTTTAAACATTGTTTGAAAAATCCATATATTATTTTAACAAGAGCAATGTGATTATTTTTATTTATTTTTTTGAAGGAAGAGCAATGTGTTTATTTGACAATACATTACAAAAGTAAGAATTATTAGAATGGGAGTAAAATGCAAGATGTGTACCTGAAATTTGGAAGAAATGCAATTTGTGTACCCGTAAAGAGCAATAGCAACTTATGTACCTGTAAATAGAGCAATAGCAACTTCTGTACCTGTAGTTAGCAAAGCCAAGCATATTGTGTACTTCCGTCCATTTGGACGTTAACTCCGTTTGTAAAGAATGTAAAAAATGAAAAAAATATTATATGAGAAAGGAGTGTATTTCAAACAAATTACAAAATCGTAAAAAGTTAAATTAATTCCATAATAAATTATAAAACTCTATTTTGTTTAATCATATAATTTTAAAAATATTTAAAAGTAACCAGTGTTTTGCACGGGCTATAAGCTAGTACTAATATATAATAAGCAAACATGGGTATAATTTGGTTGTTTGGTTCAACCAACCGTTAAAAGAATAGTGACTGTTAGATATTTAGTAAATAGATGATAACCGTTAGATCTAATAATAAGGAATATTCTATATTTAAATCTCTCTTAAAGATCTAAGGTTCGAATCCCGTCAACAACAAATTTAAATTAAGATTTCATATTGTTAGTTTTAAACAATACATGTCATTTATTGAATAACTATTATTTTTATTAATTAATATTATAAAGTTAAATTATATCCATAATAAATTATTATACTCTATTTTGTTTAATCATATAATTTTAAAAATATTTAAAGATACCCGTTCCTTGCACGGGCTATAAGTTAGTTTATATTAAAAGAAGGATTTTAGTTAGAAAATATAGAAAAGATGATACGTTTTAGCTAAAAAAGGTAATCGGTTAATTATTACTATTAAAATATTATTAGTTTATTTTACTAAATAGAAAAGATAATATGTTTAACCTCAAGAAGAAAATTGATTAGTTAGTAGATTTGTAATTGAGTAAGGGTAAATAAGTAAAATCAACCAGGTACCGTACCGACCAACTGACCAAACATTTAATGTTGGCTTTTATATAATAGTATAAATATATCATGCATTAAAATAAGTTTTTCTACGTGTGATGACATATGCTTACCAAAAATTTTTACATGTCGATTCGATTCGATTCGAGGCCTTATAATCGGATATGGATTTATATAAAATAAATTCAGTCCAATAAATCCAATCCGATTAATACGGACATGGATTTTACATTATCCGACCTGTTAAGAATCCGATCCAAATAAATATAATTATATAATTATATTTTTTATTAAATATTAATATAATTATTTATAATAATACAAATAAACTGTGATTTTCAAAACATATAATATCCAAATAAATCAATTAAACCAAATAAACTATGATTTTGGCATGTGCAAAGGTTTTGTTCTCAAAACCAAATAAACCTATCACGTTTCAACGAAGTCCTAATCTAATAGTGGAAACTGGGATACATTCGATTTTCCAATATTTGTAATATGCATCGCTTATGGCAGAAAAAAAAAATTGGAGTTAACGGAGTTAACGTCCAAATGGACAGAAGTATACAATATGCTCAATTTTGCTAACTTCAGGTACACAATTTGCTATTTCTCTATTTACAGATACACAAATTGCATTTCTTCCGGGTACACATCTTTCATTTTACTCTTAGAAATTAGAATGGCAATAATTTATTGATGTACGTGTGGGTGTAGTGGTGCGTTTTCCACGCACTAAAAGAAGATGAACGAACAAGAAATTATTGAACACATTTTTCCCAAGGAAGTCGAAGATGACAGGGATCTTTTGTTAGTTTTTGACTTATTGGAGTTTAAAATTGGAAACACTAAAACAGTATTCCTCCAATTATTTTTATACGTTTCTTTTAAAATATCTGACACGTATTTTGGTGCATAACTAATATAATTTTATAATTTATTTTTAAAATTTTCTTTTTTTATATAAAAATAGGACTGTTCTATTTTTATACAAAAAAAATTGTAAAAATAAGTTATGTAACTATAGTAGTTAGGAGCCTTAAAATGCATGGCACGCTCCCGTCCCCCAATATATACAATTCATTAGGACGGAGGGAGTAATATGTAAATGGAGATGTTAAACATGGTTTTACTCGTGGTCATTGTTCTACAAATCTCCGATTTAGTCGATTAATCTTCTGTAAGATAATTAATCAATTCGATTTTTAAAATCCAATTAATCCTATGAATTTACTTAAAATTATATGTTTAACTGTAAATTATTATAATATTCTATTAATTTTCAATTACTCAATTAATCTTAAATCGATAACTCGGCCAATTTTTACAACCATGCTACTTAGAGGGTGTTTGGCTTAACTTAAAAATTGTTACTTATCACTTAAAATGCTACTTACTCACTTTAAGTGAAAAGTGATATTTTTCACTTAAAGTTAGGTGTATCTGTTTGGCTAATTCCACTTAAAGTAAATTTATTTTTAAAAAATTAATTAAAAAAAAAGAAATTTATATTTTTTTGAAAGTATAAAATACAAATATATGCAAAGAATACAATACAAGTTAAAAGGTGACTCAAATACATAAAAATTGATATGAGAAAAAAAATAAGTGGAAAAAAAGTACCTCCAAGGTACTTTTTTTTTTTGAACTAAAACTAACTTTAAGTGGAAAAATTTAAGGTTAGACAAACAGCACGAAATCACTTTAAGTAGATAAAAAAAAAATTTAAGGGGGGCCAAACGGGCTCTTAGTGTATCCTCGTTAGTTGTTGTGTCTCGTAGTTGTATGTTTTTTGTTTGAGGTAATCTGCTTTATTAATATTAAGAGGATGTTTGGTATTGCTTAAAATAAGTAATTTTTAATTTAATGGGGATATTTTTAACTTAAAGGAGAAAGTAAAGTTGTTTACTTTAAGTTGAATCAAAGTGTTTGGGTAATTTTATTTAAAGTTAAATGGGGGTTTAATAATTTTGACTTAAAGTGAAATTTGACTTAAAAAATTTTAAATTCATGATATTTAAGCTTTACAAGAATTATGAAAAAATAATAAAAAAAATCCATAAATCATAAGTCATAAGTCAAAAATACCTAAATAAAACTTATGATTTAAAGTCATTTTTTAACTTAAAACCGAATGAGACAAATTGACCAAAACTGACTTAAAGCTAAAAACTCCTTTAAGGAGCATGAGCCAAACACCCTCTAAATCTTCGAAGGGCCACATTGACTAGGCTACTTTGAAATTTTTGTTTCACAGAATTTTGATAATGTTTGCTTCTTTAAGACATCGATAGTGACTGAATTGACGTCGACTCGTGAAGACGGATTGATTCTTTCCAAACAGGAAAATAAGTTTAAACATGGTTTACAAATTATTATTAGACTCCACATTTTGAGTAAGTATATATATATTAGAGCATCTCTAATATACGATCTACTTTAATTTTTAATTCAAAAAATAGAAGAGAAAATGAAAATATTATTTCAAGAAATTAGTAGTGGTTCTTAAAAATATTAAAAACCTTTTATTTTTAAGAGTCACGAGTAGTTCTTAACTTACATTTTAATAATAAAATGTTCATATCCACCAATTCTTTCATAATATTTGATTTATGAATAAATTATAAATAAGAAGCTAACATAAAAAGTATTGTTATAGTTTGATACATAAACCAATGTAATAACTTGCAAAGAGCTAATTATTTATGGGTTAACTATCAAACTCATCACTGAAATCGTTTAAATATATCAATTAGATCATTGATGTCCACGGAGTCTCACTCCGGTCATTATAATATTTTAATATATCATTCAGCTCACTACCATTAACTTCTTGTTTTCTTTGGTAACTGCACGATGTGTGCATGAGGTCTAACTGATGTGGATAATAAAGATATACACTAATACATTTTTTTTTAGAGAAAAGTGCACTTTGTGTATCTACAGTTTGGGTCAACTAGCACTTGCAATATTGTGGTCCTGAAACTAGCACTGACAATACCGTTCTTCGTGCCCCGTTAGCAAAGTGTGTACATCCGTAAACTAGCTGTTAACTTTTTGCATTATCTTCTTCAAAAACCCATTTCCACCATTGTTGAACCTTTTGAAGAATTAAAGCTTCAATATCTCATTCATTTCTTAACGAAAACAAGTCATTTAAATGGCAAAAAACTCATCTTTTTCTCCTCTACAAGCTGGTATACTCACAATCCTTAAACAACCCCGTCGATTTAATTCTTCGGCATAAGAAAAAAATCATCGATCATGAATATTCATCCAAATCAAGAAACAAAAATACCATCATACTCCTTACTAACAGATCTATCACTTTAATAAAGACAACCATATCAAATAAGCAACGCATCATAATTTTATGTTTTAATAAATTAATTCGAAAATATCAAAATTAAGAAAAATTAACAAATTACCAAGTGATAAAATCGATGATGTATTTAGATAGATTGTGTTACGAGCTTTGATTCGCCTACTTGAACTTCGAAAATGGAATCCGTTAACGCCTTCAAATATTAGTTTGATTCTGAAGAACACCAAAATTTTAAACTGAATTCTAATGTCGTCAGTTGGGACTTGACGGATGTACACACTTTGCTAACGGGGTAAGAAGAATGATATTAATAGTGCTAGTTTCAGGACCACGGTATTGCAAGTGCTAGTTGGCCTAAACTACAGATACCAAAGTGCACTTTTCTCTTTTTTTTTAATATCATATGTTCATTTTCATTATTGTATATTTTTTGTTTTTAAAATGGAATGTTTATTTTTGTATGGTTACTTTTATACTTATATTTTGGTTGAAAAAAAATAAAAAGTACCTTGTTCCATAACTAAAAAATAATTTAATAAACATATAAATAGAAACTATAATTATAAATGTTTGATTTGAAAAAAAAATAATTTCTTAGACACAATGACATGAATAAATGTGTGAAAAAATAATATGGGGTTAAATGAGTTCATCTCATTTTTTTGGTTATATGTTAGTTCAAACAGATATGGTCAAAACACAAATTCAATTAAAAATTAAATTAAATTTCATAAATTAAAAACATAAATAATCATAAGTTAAATTTCAGCTATTATTATTTTTTAAATTAATAAATACCAAGAAACACACCAGCTTTGGGCCAGGTTAGCAACATGAGACACGTGGAAGACGAATTTTGTCAAAAAAAATTAAGAAGTTAACGGTAGTGAGTTGAATGATATCATTACAATAATGTAGTGATTCGAGTGAGAGCCCGTGAACATTAATGATCTAATTGATATCTTTGAACGACTTTTAGTGATGTGTTTTATAATTAACCCACTTATTTATATTATTTTTAAGCGTTAATATTCTTTATATTTTCAATGTGTTCTTTAATTATATATACCGTGGCAGCGCTTAACGTGGCTTCGCCACTGCCCACACCATCATAAGACTGTCATTCTATTTAGAGACGTTCATAAAACTTTTGTTAGATACATCATGCTAAATTATCAACATTCAAAGTGATGTTACGGGGATAACCAAAGTGTCCTAAAACAATAAATGGAATTTATGAAGTGATGTATGTGAAGCTAATGTTAATGTACTTGTGTAAGGAAAATAAGCAAGCCTGATGAGAAATTTCAAATTAAGGACCTCTCCCTATACTATTTTGCCGACAAATATTGGAACCCGTTTTTCCATCCTGAATGTAACAAGCCTTTTTTAAGTTTGTTCGATATTGTTATGTTATAGTTTATTTATTTATCTTTTTTTTTGTTTAGAAAATATGGTATTTGCATTAAAATTTCTCGGAAACAAGATTACAAGAAATAAAATCTGAAACACTATGGTACCACTCCTGAAGATGAGCTACCGTACTACTTGATAAAATAGGACTTTTCGCCAAGCGTTTATGATTATCCAAAATTTATTCAATAAGAATTTGAGACGTAATTTGTTAACCATGTAGCTCGGACACTTGTATAGTTAATTATGATTATAATAAAAAATTCAAGAAATTTATATTTATTCTAGCTATTGTATGTTCTAGTATCCGCATAATAATTGATTATCTAGCTAATATATAATTAATTAAAATTGACAATTCACTTTACAGGACCAATGAAGCAGGGACACTACAGGGGATACCCAGGCCAGAACCCTACGAGGTGACTGATTGTTGATAGATTGTCACAAGATACAGTATTTATGGTAATTCACAAGACATACAAGTGTTTGGATCGACTGGATATCATCCAGATGAGGTATATATTTAAACTAGCATGAAAGCCCGTGCAAAGTACGGACATCATTTAAATTCTTATAATTCATTTTTTTATTTTTGAAGTAGATGACTCGTAATTTCATAATTTTTGAAATATTATACGCTATTTGTGTGATATATTTAATCAAATATATTTTTTATGAAGATTAATAGTAGTCGAATTTCTTACCTGAATTTTAGATATTATCGTAACATTTTACTTATACTTAAGAATTCGTATGCATTTTTATAAATAATTTAAAAAATTTAGTTTAGAAAGACAGAACAATAAGTATTTTGAAAAATTTATCCTTGACTTAGGAGACTCACGTATAGACATATATAGAAAGTGCTCAAATGATAACTCATATTATAATGAGGACCGAGAACTAATCTCATGCTCAAATGTATAATGTGTGCATATATACACCATTCTCACTCAATCATTCATTCGTGTCACCAAATCGATCATCACTCTAGCAATAATTTATGAACATTTTTATCACCGAGTTCCAACCATATTCCCGACCCCACATTCGATAGTTTATTCATTCCATTTTTCATCTTCTAACAATATAAATGAGTTTATAAATCTCCGTCGATGTCGTTCTCACCCACTCTACCACCATCAATGTCATCACCAACACCTTCGAATACTATCAAAATTTCAGATTTGAAAATTTTTGGTAATTTGTATTCAAAACTTTTAGTATAATTTTGATGATTCAAGTTGAATTTTCTTTGATTCTGCTTTAATTTTGGTGGTGTAAATGGTGGTGCACATTCAAATGTAACCTACATCTCCAACTTTACCCTTCCACCTCTACTATTTTTAAAGATTTTTTACACCATCTTCGACAATACAACAATGTCATCACCACATCTTCTCCACTTGTATACATTGTGTGTATACATCTATACACCTTCCTCACTTAACCATTTCTTCGTGTCACCAAATCGACAAACACTCTAAAAATAACTTGCGAACACGTTTATCATCGAATTCCAACCACCCTACTCCGCTAGCTCATTCATCTCGTTTGTTGTCCTCTCACATAAGATCCGAGTTTATAGAGCTCCGTCGATGTCGTTTTCACCCACTTTACTACCGACCATCAACACCAGCACCTCCGAACACTATCAGAATTTCAAATTTTGGAAATTTAAGTAATTTGCATTTAAAATTTTAGTGATTTGGGTTCAGTTTTTGGTGATTCAAGTTGAATGTAGAGTAATTCTGCTTTCATTTTGATTTTTTTGGTAGTACAAAGGGTGGTGTTGATGTGATTGCATTAAAAGTTTTAGTGATTTCGCTCGTGATTCTAGTGTTGTTGTGTGGTAGTGACGGTATTGTGGTGGTATGGTAGTGATGGTGGTAGTGGTGTTAGCGATGTGTAGTTAATGGTGGTATTGATAGTGATGTATCCATCGAGAAACACACGACTTTTATATAGTAATTTCTTACATATTGATTGTTAATATGAAATACATGATCTATGATTTTTTTTTATGTATTATATATAAAAGCTTCATAAGTAACTACTAACAATTATATAATTGTGTATACGTACATTACATGTAGTCTTATTTTAAAAACACTTTTAGTGACCTATAATTTTGAATTTATTTTAAATACAATCTAATTAGTTATTTTTTGAATTTATCTTTTTAAATTCAATCATTTTTACAGTCCTTAAATTCAACTAATCGATAATTACAATTTGTGTATTTTATACAATTTAGTATTCTCTTTTTAAATATCTATCTTTCATTAATATAGGTATAGATCTTAATCTCATAATTATTTGTATTGAATCTACGAACTAATTTATAATATCGTTTTCTAACCAAACTACAGTTCTTTTATTTAATTAAAAAATTAATACAATGTTTATATCTCACATGTAAATTACTTAATTGATCACGAAATAATGTTTTAAATTAGTATAAGAGTTCTCGTCAAAAAATCATTTTGGCCTATACTAAACACAACACAATTCATTTTAATAATTTTAACTTGATTAAATCACAAAATAAATATTGAATAAAGTAGAGCATGCGAATTATTTGTGCATGTAGTAAATGATTTTTAAAAAATCGTTGTAAGTTTCTTCTTTGCCTTAGTAAAAATATGTTTTACACCTCATTTATCATTTCTTGTATTAATTTAATAATAAACAAATTCTGGTCATTCGACTAATATAGACATAATTGTTAAAAGAGAAATATTGTAATAAATTTTGATATATCTATTTTAACTTCCACCCGTTTACCTACTTGAGATAAACTTCTACTAATTTTCGGTCACCTACCTCCTCACTTTGTTTTTTTTTTTTTACCAATTTTCGGCCACCTCAGTACCTTTCATACTTAAAATAAAATATTATACTGATATCGAGTAAAAATATGTTATACACTTCATTCATCAATTTTTGTAATAATTTAATAATAAACATATTCTGGCTATTTGAATAATATATAGACATAATTGTTAAAAGAGAGAAATAATGTAATAAATTTTTATATATCTATTTTCACTTTCGCCCGTTTACCTACTTGAGATAAACTTCTACTTATTTTTCGTCACCTACCTCCTCACTTTGATTTTTTTTGACCAATTTTCGGTCACTCAATACCTTTCATACTTAAAATAAAATATTATACTGATATCGGGTAAAAATATGTTATACACTTCATTCATCCTTTTTTGTAACAATTTAATAATAAACATATTCTGGCTATTTGACTAATATATAGACATAATTGTTAAAAAAGAAAAATATTGTAATAAATTTTTATAGATCTATTTTCACTTCCGCCCGTTTACCTACTTGAGATAGACGTCTACTTATTTTTCGTCACCTACCTCCTCACTTTTGATTTTTTTTTTTTACCAAATTCCGGCCACTCAGTACCTTTCTTAATTGACTTTGACGACATCATCTTTGTCAATCTATATTTTCCCTCCCCGACTACCATTTTTTACTATTATATGTGAAAATATTTTAACGATTTTATCCCTAATAAATCTACTGATATCGAGTAAAAATATGTTATACACTTCATTCATCAATTTTTGTAACAATTTAATAATAAACATATTCTGGCTATTTGACTAATATATAGACATAATTGTTAAAAGAGAGAAGAAATATTGTATTAGTATATATAGACTAATATATGAATGTCATTGTTTTAATTCTTATCAAAATTCAACTTATTAAAATTAGTAAAATTATGTGGGCACTTTTTTCCTGAAAAAATTATAAAATAAATATTGCTAATAGGTGGTTATTTGAGCATGTAGTGAATGAGTTTAAAATGTTCCACAAAAAAGTGATTTTGTCTAGTGGTTGGATATCTAAACATAAAGTTACAGTTGTTGGAAGGTTATAAAATAAATATTGCTAATAGGTGGTTATTTGAGCATGTAGTGAATGAGTTTAAAATATTTCTCAAAAAAAGTGATTTGGTCTAGTGGTTGGACATGTAAACATAAAGTTATAGTTGTTTTAAGGTCGTGGGTTCAATTCCTTCCAACTTCAATTTTTTTAACATTAATATAAAATGTAAGGACAAATTTGTAATTTACTAAATAGGCACAAAACCCATGTTGGCCTATAATAGATATAATGGATGGATTTCATTTTTATTTATTAGAGAGAGAATTAAGGGCTCATTTGTTAACCCCTGAATGAAACCTAAATAACTGGACGAGACATTTTTGTGTTATTAAGATTGTTTGTTATGAATTTTGTAACACTGGATGACACCTAAATTGTCTCAACGACTGATCTTACAAAACAAAGGCTCCATCGTCCAGAAGCTGTCCAGGGTTTTGCATAATATTGAAACAATTGTAATTGTAATGCTGTATTTTTTTAGTTCATTTTTTCTCTTATTTTACTTTTCACAATTTTTTTATAAAATTATTGTAAGATGAGTCATAATTTGGAGCATAAATATTTTATATAAAAATATCATAAAGTTTTTTCGATTGTAAGCATATATTTCCTATATTAATAAACAAATATATTAAATAAACTTATGTGTATAATTAGAAGAAATAATTACAAGTTTTTATCTAATAATTACATTAATCTATTTATGTGCAGTATTTAAAAAAGTGTAAGTTCTTAAAATTATAAATTTTGTCATTCAGAAAATATCACATATTTTTATCAAAAGTCATTACTCGTTCAGCGTTCATATTTATCATTCATCAAGATATTTTTATCATTCAGAAAAAATTGTTCAGATTTAACAAATGGTCCCTAAGTTAAGCTAACCAGGCTCACCAGATTATTTGAGAAAAACTATGTAACAAAGCCGGCCTACGCGCGGCACGAAAATATTTTTTAAAATCTTATACATAATATTATTGTTTGTTAAATATTATTATTTGGAAGTTAAATGATAAATTAAAAATTGTGTGAAATGTAATTAAATTTGAATGTTTATAAAATTAAAGAGAAATGAATTAATAGAAAGAAAACATGTTTCAATTAAACTCTTGAATATAAATAAATAATTGCGAAGATATTAACGACACCAATTTTATCGCATAAAAAATGCTTTCGAAATCCAATATTGATGGACATTTGTAAAATTTGACATTGGATAAGTAAAATAACATTTTGTGCATCATTTTTACTGTCGATGGCATTATGAAAGATGCGATTGCTTAATTTGTTAGTAAATTTGATTGTGTGCCTATTTGACACAACTTTTCTTTTGAACTTATGGTCTTATTTTCGGATAAAAAATTTATATTTTGATAATTTTTTTATATAAATAATTAATGTATATTTGAGATTCGATAAGTTGCAAAAATAAGTTGGAAAGTTAGGAATCTCTAACTTTGTCTTAAAATAAGTTGAATTATTCTGGAAAAAAGTTCCCCCAAACACCCCATGTATAATGTAAAGAAGCAAAATGTAAATTAAATGTGATGAGAGATGTGATTGATTTAACTTATCGATATATTTGGTTATATAACAAAAAAAGCAGAATTCAAATGAATATTACAAGTCATGTTTCATGTTTTTTGTAGTGATCCGACACCCATATCTCTACATTTATTTAAATTTTCTATGCATTATAAAAAAGAACTATTTGTATGTAATATTAAAATTAAATTTATGAACACATGTTCAAAGTAATACTCACATTTTCTAATACTCTTATATTAAAGCGTATAATAAATATGTACATGTACAGTAATTGTTTTCAAAGCCGATGCCCGTTTTATAACATCCTTACTCAATGCTAAGCAAGTGAGAATTTTTTTTGATTTATGTCCATGGTGAAAGGGTGTGAATTTCTCTCCTTCTTTTGTGAGAGTTGGTTCGAATTCAACGATAAAAGCTTGTTAGGGATTGCATTTGTGGTCGATAGCTCAAACGGATTTTGGCGAAAATATTGAGCGTCGAACAAGTATATATATATATATATATCATTTTTTTCACACCGCTTTTTGATTATAAAGAGGAGCGTGTCAACCTGTTCTATGTTTGTTCGATTCGATCATTCTTGTATGTATGGCTATTATGTATTGAATTATCTTCTTTTATTATAAGTTCTCTTTTGAGCACTTGCCTATATATATAAGGCCTTGGCTCAATTGGGAACTTTCTTAATTGAGTAACTGAGTAACTTAATATAAACCGTTGGATTAGTTTCTGATCTATGGCTATGATTTAAAGTCTTTTTTCAATATTTTTAATTTTCAGGGGGTATTATCGTCTTTTTATCAAGAATAATCACACCCTGATATATTTAACGTGGTGAGCAGTTCCTATATCTCTGTTCTTTCATAACAACTTCTATCTTCAGTACTTCACGTATCTATCTATCATTTCCAGTTTTTTTTTTGTATCTCAACACTGTGTTTTCTCGAACTGAAGTTTCCAATCATGGGTACAGATGAAGGTAATAAACTACTACGAAATTACACATAAACTCATTAAAATTTGATTTGTTTTATTTCACTTGTTATGCTTATTTTTTACATGGCTTTTTTCGTATTTGAAATCATGAACACGGTGTTCAGTGATTTTTGGCTTTAGTCCGTGTCTGTTTTGTTTTGACAATTGGTTTATATACATTCTATACATAACATGTTATGTTGCTTCGTTTCTTGTCCTTGTATGTTGTTGATTATATTCTAATACTTATTTTATATTTGTTTGTAATTGTGGATTCACTATACCGGTAATGAAAGTAATTGTGCCAAAGTTTCAATTATGAGAATTGTAGAAAATGTAATAAGCATGTAATCAGGTTATAAGTAGTTCTGGATTAACTACTATATGTTCTGTATGAAATTGTTCTAGATTAACTTTGTATTTGATCGTATCAAGAGCTGTACTCACGATGTTTTTTGTTAATCACTTACATTCACCTTTCTTTTTCTTTTAAGATGAAACAACCTTCTCCGCAAACTCGTTGTATTTTTCAGGAATTTTCTCCTAGAGTTCTTACTTCTAGATCTTGAACCAACATAAATGTAATTACCTGTAAAACAACATAAATGTTTTAACTACAATTAAAACAAATAAGTAAACAACAGTATAGAACACATTATGGAACATTTTGGTAGTCTGTTTTTTTTTTTTTGCAAAATGGTAATCTAGTATTAATACAGAACACATAAATATATACAGAACAATCCTAATCCTAAATATATAACAAAACATAGAAAAGTAATGCCTAGATATAAAACTTATCTAGAGCTTAAATAAAACATGGAAAAGTTATACATATCATTGTTACTTTTGTTCAATCAAGATTCTAATAAATACAGAACAATGTAAATTTACAGAACTTGTCCTTTACGAAACAACCTCCACAATCAATAAAATGTATTTTATCTTCCTGTAAATAGTGACATGTTAACATCATCATACTGTAATTTATGCCATCATTCGATTGATAGTCATGACACAAATGTTTTTCACGATAAAATCATAAACAGAATATGCATCATACATGGGATCGAATCATAGAGTGAAATACATTTTCACAAATTAACTTAAAAAATGAGTATAGGAATCACAATAGAGTTAATTAGATTGCTGGCATGTGTTCTTACTACCTCTTGAATGAATTTGCTTGACAACTGAATGATCTGTTCCATTTATTACAATTGCATTCCTTGCATTTGCACCAGCTACACTCGCATCCACGTTACTTTCAGGTTCTTCCTCGTTAGTGTCCACACCTGAGTTTGTGTCCAGGTCCACATAATCGGGCGTTATGTGTTGTAATCTACGCAACTTCAAACGACTGTGTTGCCTGCTCTCTGAGTCACAATACAGTACATAGTGCATTGCTAATAAGAAATTGAGACATTCATTTGACAAGTGGCAAAGGAAATTTACAGAACTTGTCTTTTACAAAACAACCTCCACAATCAATAAAATGTATTTTATCTTCCTGTAAATAGTGACATGTTAACATCATCATACTGTAATTTATGCCATCATTCGATTGATAGTCATGACATAAATGTTTTTCACGATAAAATCATAAACGGAATATGCATCATACATGGGATCGAATCATAGAGTGAAATACATTTTCACAAATTAACTTAAAAAATGAGTATAGGAATCACAATAGAGTTAATTAGATTGCTGGCATGTGTTCTTACTACCTCTTGAATGAATTTGCTTGACAACTGAATGATCTGTTCCACTTATTACAATTGCATTCCTTGCATTTGCACCAGCTACACTTGCATCCACGTTACTTTCAGGTTCTTCCTCGTTAGTGTCCACACCTGAGTTTGTGTCCAGGTTCACATAATCGGGCGTTATGTGTTGTAATCTACGCAACTTCAAACGACTGTGTTGCCTGCTCTCTGAGTCACAATACAGTACAGAGTGCATTGCTAATAAGAAATAGAGACATTCATTTAGATATTAATAAACATCTGTTAAAACGATGGGAAACCATATAAAATATTGAACTTACTAGTCCAAAGGACATTTAATAACCACGTGGAGAACCGTGGAGAACCACTTAAAATACATTATAATTGCTTTATATATAAGGGCCCCGCAGGGGCATCTTCACAAAAAAGTCTTATAATTCTATACTCTATCTATTTATAAAAAAAATTACAATTTTTTTTTTAAATTTTCAAAAAAATGATGACGTGGCAACATTTTTTTAAATTTTTTAAAAGTTTTTTTAAAATTTTTTTTGATGAATGGATAGAGGGTAGAATTATAAGACTTTTATGTGAAGGGGGCCCGCCAGGGGCCTTATATATAGAACCATTTTAATGCATTTTAAGTGGTTCTCCACGTAAGATGGTTCTCCCTAGAGTGGGACTGAAGATAAGTATCCATGTCGACTATCTGACTGAATATGCTTGTGTACTATTCTTTTCATTCCAAAATAGATATCGTTTCGGTATATTCTACGTATTTTAAGACGTAAAAATGAATGATCTCTATATTTTATATTTTTTTAATTTTCTTTTCTAAAATAAAAATATAATATTTAAATTTTTATTCAGAAAAAATTTGAAAAACTAGTATAAGGCGATCTTTCTTTTTTATGTTTTAACTAGTCGGTAAAGTCGTGCTTCGTGGCGGCATTACAATTTTTTTAAAACAATTCAATATATATTTACGTTATATTATATTATCAATATTAAATTTTACTACTTAAACAATCTTTTCAAATGAACCGATTCTTGTTAAACATGATTTTTTCGATTGAGGCACTCTCTTATTAAAACTAAACTCCCAACTTTAACATATGTTATAAAGACCTATATAATATATAATTTTTATCCATAAAAATTGAACCCTAAAAATAAAAATACAAAATTATGACATTAATATCAAATTCTAATAACTAATACAATCTTTTCTAATGAGCCGTATTCAAGTTAAAACATGTTTTGAGACGTTCTTATCTAGAACTAAAATTCTAACTTCATTACATATTATTGATGACACTTATTTTATGAAATAACTTTTTTTTCTTAAAAATTAAAACCTTGAAAAAGATCAAATTCCAATTTTTACATTCTTTAAACTTTTTAATATTTATGGAGTTTTAAAAGATGAAAATACATCTTATATTTTCTGTATATTATAGATATTCCTGTATAAATTTAAAACTTCCGCATGGAAATGTTTTTTCTGTTATGTTAACATATCAATTTTTAAATGCGAAGATTTTTCATTACGGGAATGAAATTGAATTTATGGACATATTTTTCTAATGCAAGTATAATTAACTTGTATAGAAAAGTTAAAATAACGACCGAATTTCTTGAAAAAAAAGATATATAGTTTTAAAAATTCGTATAAGACGTCTTCACCGTGCTCATATTCTAATTCCAATAAAACATTTTTTTTATATATATCCAAACATCTTTTCTACCTCCAATTAAATTTTTAATTATATGTATTTTCTATAAATTCAAACCCTTCTTATTTATAAATTAGAACCCCTATTTTACTTATAATAAAACTCTTAATTATATGTCTTACAAACACCTATTCTACTTACAATAAAATTTTTAATTATATGTCTTCTCTATAAATTCAAACTCTTATTCTCAAAAATTTTGAACACCTATTATGCTTCTAAAATGTTAAAAGATAGTTTTTTAGTTATTAATATTTAAAATCCTAAAAAATTTAAATTTATTTATTTTCTATTATATCATCAATATTCAATTTTAGTATTCAATATGGTTTTCTTTAATGAACCACAATTATTGAGATGATCCACAATTATTGCAAAGCTTCCTAAGGGCATCCTTAACATAACTATATCCATTCTTCTTATCAATCCCTAACTTGTCATTCCTATTCTTAGGCTTGTAGACATTTGCCTTGACAGTATGTTCTGAAGTTGCAGTTGAGCTACCTTTGACATTATCTTTCTTTTCCTCTGTCTTGACAGCAGGTTTGAAAGTTGTTGTCTTGGGTTCTCTCTTGACAGTATCTTTTGAAGTTTCTGTCTCATCCTTGTTGTCAACTACTTTAGAACATTCTGTCTGATTGCTTGGTAGAGTTTCTGTCACGGGAGACTTGACAGTATCTTTTCCTTTGCTCAGTGTGTTGTCAATGCACTCATCTTCATCAAGTAGCTCTTGTTTGATGAACAAGGAGGTTTCATCAAAATCAGCTTGAAGATTTTTGAAAATCGGTTTGTAAACTCTTTTGAGAATATGAGGTTTGACAGCATCACTATCATTAAGAGCAATTACCTTTCCATGCCTTCTACCATACTCGAAACCTATTCCTACCTTCTGATTCTCAGTGTGATTATCATGTTCCTGGACTAACTTAGAAGAATTTCTAAATGCTTTGAGTTTAAACTCATTTTCTGCAATTTGATTCCTGAGAAATTCTTCTATTTCCTTAGCACAGACAATATCATTTTTCAATCTAGCATTCTCTTGAGCTAATGAATCTAGAGGACTGGTTCTAAGCAACAACATTTTATTTTCAAATTTGAGAGTTTCATTCTTTTTAGTTAACTTAGCAATTTCTTCGTGATCAACAGATAAACTAACATGAATGTTAAATATCTCAGCACTTAAATCTTCAATGGTATGCTTATACTCAGTTTTAGACATATCAAGTAAAACCAGATATGGTACCTGATTAGATGAACTTAAAGCTTCTTCATCAGATTTGGGCATGAGGGGTAAGTTCACAAACTCTTCTTCTTCTTCAGACTCATCCCAGCATTTTCCTTCAGCCACATAGGCTCTTCCTTTATTCCTCTTAAACTGATTTCCAGATCCTTTTTCCTGATTCTGTCATGGTCTTCTGCACTCAGTAACAAAATTACCTAGCTCATTGCAGTTGTAACACCTGAACTTCGACTTATCCACCAACCCTGTCTTGTATCCTCCTCTTGTGGCACCACTAGTGGCTTTTGAAAAACTTCCCTTGTTGAACTTAGATGATTGACCCTGTGGCTTGTATGACTTGTCCCTTCTGAACTTGATATTCTTGAATCTCTTAGTCATATAAGCCATGGTTGGATTATCTATGCTTTCAATCTCTTCTATTGTGTAGAAGTCTTCATCTTCAACATCTTTGAGCTGCAGAACCACCTTCTCCTCGTCATCCAACACCTCTTCAATCTTCAAAGATGACATCTGTGTTGGTTGTGAACTTTATGATGGTTCACTTGGACAAGCTACTTGTGGTCGAGCTACAAGGGCTCCTGACATGTTTGCTACCTTTCCTTTGATTCCAGTTTGAATAGCTCTCTTTTGAAAAAGTTCGAGTTCATATGATTTGAGCACACCATAAAGAGTTTCAAGAGAGACATCATTCAAGTTTCTTCCTTCTCTTTTGGCTGCGACCTTGTGCTCAAGATGCTCAGGGAGAGTGAGCAAAAATTTGATGTTAATCTCCTTTCTATCATAGAACTTTCCATGAATTTGTAACTCAGCTATTAGCTTACTGAACCTCTTAAACATGTGTGTAAGTTCTTCGCCTGGTTTAGCCATAAAGGCTTCATATTGTGATACAAGAATTTGCCTTTGATTTTCACGAACCTCTTCACTTCCTTCACACAGTAGCTCTATCTTACTCCACATCTCTTTTGCAGATGTACATCCCATAACATTACCACACATGGATTTATCTAATGTAAGAGAATCGAGTAAGATAAGTTGTAAGTAGTCGTCCAAAACTACTTTCTCCTTTTCGGTCTCTGTGTACTCTGAAGGCTTCTTTGCAACCCAGTGGGCTGGAAATGAGTTCATCATTCACAGTAGCAGCAACTACTTTCTTCTGAGGTATGAAGGGGTCGTTCTCAAGGATTCCCAAGTACAGTGGATGGGCAGCTTTGATAAATAACAAGATCTTTCTTTTCCAGAAATTGTAGTTCTCTTTATCAAAGACTGGAATCTTCATTCCACTTGACTTCTGAACACTCGTCATGATCTTTAGATTTGTATATCAATCTGGATGCTCTGATACCAGTTGTTGGTCCCGGAGTATTGCAGAAGGGGGGGTTTGAATGCAATACTGATAAAATTCAATCTTTAAAACGACAATGATGATAAAGATTATAAGTTATCAGTAGATGTAAGCAAGCAATAAGTGAAATGTTTTATTTATCTTGTGTGAAGTGTTGCTACAACCTAGAGAAAATGTTCTCCAGCTTCGTTGTCTCTTGAGATTACAAGATTGCTTCGTGTGCGTACATGTGCATAGAAAAGAATCTGAGATGTGTATCTAAGTAGACTAAGATACTCTTTTGTCTCTATCGCATGGGGTGTTGAGCTGCTATCATTTTCAAGTGGCAGCTCATTACAATTTGCACACCCATGTGACTTTCCTAAATTGCTATACAGACAGGATAAACCTTACAAGTAAAGCAACCTAAATTCTTTCTATTTCTAGCAAATACAATTCTAGTAGATGTGGATATAACATACACCTCGAATTGACCAGCCTTGTCTTGTGAATCTCTTAAGCTTCTGTCGTAGTCTTTGCAGGTCTGCTACAAACGATAGAGTGTTGCAGCAAATCTGTTTCTTGAACATGTAACTTGTCACGGGCTTTGACTGAGAAAGATACCCAAATCAAATAATCCAATGTGACAGTAACCTTAATCGCCGAGTCTGCTGTCAAATGAATATTCAGTAGTTAACAGTACGAGGTCCCGCCAATGTTGCTGTCGGAACTCTAGACTTGCTGTCAAGTGTGAGAATGTTACTGTCCCATGCTTCAGCCAATGTTGCTGTCGGATATAGCTTTGTCGTGACTTTGCAACATTTGTCTTATTGTAACCTTACTATCAAGAACATGACAGTAACTTTTATTCTTGCTGTCTTCTGGATGTATTCCTTGAGGCCTGAACAAATGTATGAACTTCTCCCAAATCATACAATTATTACATGATAGCAATTATTCGATTACAAAGACATACTCTGGCTGTGACAGTATGTTCAACTTAGTAAAAACTAAGTACATGGAAATATAGTTAAATTATCTCTATGCTATCACCCATAAATCCCAACAATGATACTTATCTTATACAACTTTTTTCATTAAAATCAAAACCTAAAAATAGAGTGAATTCCAATTTTTATTTTCTCCAAATTTTCTAAAATTTATGGAGTTTTAAAAAATAAAAAATATCTTATTTATCTTTATATTATAGATACTCATGTATATATTTAAGGTTTCCGCATGAAAATGTTCTTTTATTATGTTACACATAAGTTCTTTTCTTTTTAAATACGAACACTTTTTTTTTATGAAATTAGTATTTGATTTATGAAATTTTTTTCTAATAGAATTATAAATAACTTGTATAAAAAATATATAATTTTAGAATATCGTAAAAGATGTCACTACTTCCAATAAATTTTTTAATTATATGTCTCCTCTATATATTCAAACATCTATTTTACTTCCAATAGAACTTATAGTTACATGTTTTTTTTCTATAAATTTGAACTCTTATTCTCTATAAATTCGAACTCCTATTCTACTTCTAATAGAACTTTTAATCATATGCCTTATAAATATCTATTCTACTTCCAACAGAACTTCTAATTATATGTCCTCCATATAAATTCGAACTCTTCTCATCTATATATTCAAACACGTATTCTACTTCTCACCTATTATTTTATATATTGATAAGGTATATATATGCTTGGTTTCTGTGTGCACAGTGGACACCTAGGAGTCGCAAGTCTTACACAAGGGAGGAGCTTGATGACGTGCGTCTCGAGGCTCTTGGATACATCCAAAGATTTGTGTACTAGCTAGCTCTATGCCTTTATTTTATTTCATCATGTCAACCTCCTGAGAATTTCTTCTGGGTCGAATTGTTTTGCCAGTTTTAGTTTTTGTGGTCTGGGCGGGGTTATATATATGTGGAAGGTCGAATTGGTCGATTGTGGATGGTTTGTTTGGGAGTTCATGTGGATTAAATAGTTATTTTGTAAGGATCGAGTAGTACTTGTTGGTATTGTCATTTGAATGATGAAATGACATTTTGACTTGGTAATTAATATTTTGAGAACCATTATTGGTTGTTTTTCATTTTGGAATGGTTTTGGTTGCATGTTATTGTTTTGTTTTGGCTAGTATTGTTATAACACTAACACATCAGTTAAACTCAATGAAACCGATGTTTATAATAAGTAGAAACATCATTATTACAAAACAAACTGATGTAATTGACACACTGTAACATAATTATTACAAAACAAACTGATGTAATTTACACAAAGTAACATCATTATTACTAAACAAACTGATGTAATTTACACACAGTAACATCATTAACACCAAACAAACTGATGTAATTTAAGCACAATGGTGTCACATTGTTGATGTTTTTCACATCGGTGTCTAACCGATGTTAATATGTATGATACACATCGGTTATATTACAGTAAACGATGTCTAAAGTACTCTTTGACATCGGTTAGTTGCTTGTAACCGATGTTACAGATAGTATCTAACATCATTCAGTTTCCAGTGAACGATGTTAAAGATACTTTTTGCCATCGGTTAAAAATCGATGTGAAAAGGCAGTGAACGATGTGATAGATACTCTTTCACATCGGTTTAAAACCGATGTGAAAGGGGTTGGACCTTTCTCTACACCCACAAAGACATCGGTTGAAAAATGGCCAGACATCGGTTTTTAGCCGATGTCTATTGACCTGTTTCTAGTAGTGCTAGTGTTTATTCGAACTCCTATTATACTTCCAATAGAATTTCTAATTATGTGTTTTTCTATAAATTCGAACTATTCTCATCTATAAATTCGAATATCTATTCTACTTCTAATAAGATAAAAGATATTTTCTTATTTATTAGTGTTTAAAATTCAAAAATTCTAAGAAAATTAGAAAAAGATTGATGTCTTACCTGTAAATTCAAAAACCTATTCATAATATGAATCTAAACCATTCTTATTTATTTAATGTGATCCTTTTTTTTTTGAAATAATTTAATGTGATACTTATTAATATAATTTATTGTAATATATTATTAATGCTCTTTATGAATTTGAACAAATTTAACAAAATTTTGCAAAATTGTGCGATACACAATCATTTTTTACTAACAAAATTAAGAGGCAGACTACGATAACTTGGCATGTGCAATCTAACAGAGTCCTAGTCTTCTGTTACTCTTTTAGCATACAAATTCGCGCTACCCTACAAGCTTAATTTTTTTAAAAAAAATTCAATCAAGAAAATCATATTTGTAATTAGTAATTTAAGAAGATAAAAAATTGCAAAATAATCAATTATGTAATTTAAGAAGATGAAACAATAAAAAATAATTTATTACGAATACTTCAAGTGTAAATTTGTAAATTTATCGAAAAAAGGTGCAAGTCTAAACCCATTAGTATTAAAAAAAATATCAAATGCTGCCATCTTTTTTTACATGTACATAAATTTGATTACCAAGAAAAGGATAGGAAGAGGGTACTCACTGATTCGTGTAACCACATATTGCAATCTCTTCTTTTTTTTTTTCTCCGAACAATTAAATTATGTCAAACAAAAAGATAAATATTATATTAAACTTCACAATATAACGAAATTTGAATTAAGGGATCTCATCACACGTAAATATAAGCAACATATAACTGGTAATAAGAAAAAACAAATCAGCAATTTTTTTTTAACGAAATTGATATATTCTAATGTTGCGTCGGGATCATTTACAGAGATTTTGTAATCTATTTATATAGCTATGTTTCAGCAAATTTGTATTCTTATTTCTTACAAATTCTTCTTCTTTACATATTCTTAATGGCAAACGGTCAATAGCAAACGGTTGCTAACTACTGTTACGGAACATACGGTTTCCCAGCCGTTGGATCAACAAATTTGTATTCTTATTTCTTACAAATTCTTCTTCTTTACATATTCTTAATGGCAAACGGTCAATAGCAAATGGTTGCTAACTATTGTTACGGAACATACGGTTTCCCAGCCGTTGGATCGTTGATCCAACGGTTGGGGTTTAAAAAAAAATTGCAGTGTACCGCAAAAAGTTTCCGCGGTACGGGTTACGTACCGCAGAAAATGCTCCCTATTTTCACACCAAAAACAGTACTGTACACGTACCGCGAAAAAATTCCGCGGTACATCTTTCACAGCATACGATCAGCAAACGTTTGCACAGGACCGCCACCCATTCTTAATAACGTCTTTTGAGTCTATTTATATGGTTATGTTCCAGCAAATTTGTATTCTTATTTCTTACAAATTCTTCTTCTTCATCTGTATGCTATACTATATTATAATAAATAAAATAGGGTATAATTTGTAGTTTGGTTATCCCTTATTTACAATCGTTAGATTTTCAACTCAAATAGATCATGACCGTTAGATATAACAATACTAAAAATTGTTATATACAAAGATCTAAGGTTCGATTCCCGCTAACAACATATTAATTTATATATAATACTAAAAGTTGTTCAATACAAAGATCTAAGGTTCAAATCCCGCTAACAACACATATTAATAATATCACTACACTATAAATAAAGTAAAACAATTTAAAAGACTTGCAAATAATATACTCCCTCCGTCCCAATTTACATGTCCATTTTCTAAAATACACACATATTAAGAGAAAGTTAGTTAGATAAAATTTTCCAACCAATACCCTTAATTAATACATTGAAAAAAGAGAATAGTGTTAAGTTTGAAAAAAGTCAAATTTAGATACAATAAATGTAGGGATAATTTTGGAAAATTACTCTTAAATTTGCATTGAAAGTAGAAAAGGGACATGTAAAATGGGACAAATTCATTTTAGAAAAGGGACATGTATTTTGGGACGGAGGGAGTACTAAAATTAATATTTATTATATTATACTATATTATAAGAAAATTGGGAAAAAAAAATAAAGTAATTCGTGCAAATTAATTTATGTATAATACTAAAAGTTGTTCAATACAAAGATCTAAGGTTCAAATCCCGCTAACAACACACATTAATAATATCACTACACTATAAACAAAGTAAAACAATTTAAAAGACTTGCAAATTATATACTAAAATTAATATTTATTATATTGTACTATATTATAAGAAAATTGGGAAAAAAATTAAAGTAATTCGTGCTTTGCACGGGCTATAAGCTAGTATTTTTAATAATGTCTTTTGAGTTTGAGTCTAAATAGGCTTTGTTGCAGGGTGATTTTGTTTCTATTTTTTTTTATAAATAAAAAATAAAAAATCTTGAGTAAAAAATCTAAAAATTTGAAGAAAAAAAAATGTGAAATTGATTTGGAAGATTATGACGTATCCTCCTTTATATATTGATATATTGAAGTACGTAAAAAAAGTTAAATCAATACTTATTTTAAAACGAAGGAAATAAAATTCATAAAATTAACCCTCATTATAGATTTAGGGAGGTATTGATAGATTTTCCATTCTCCCAGGCTCCCAGCATAAATGTGAAGTGGAATTTGAACTCGCTAGATAGAGGTATTAATTTATATATAGTACGGATTTATTGTTGGATAATTAGTCAACATTAGATGACAGAAGAGTCATTAACAGGTAATTAAGGCCTTGCTCTCCAAACTTTTCTACAAACCAAAGTAGTTGAGTATAAAGCAAAGTATGCATGAGATAATACGTCCAAACTTTTCTACAAACCAAAGTAGTTGAGTATAAAGCAAAGTATGCATGAGATAATAAGTTGGATTTCAACGTGCGTTTTTATTGATTGATATTAATGTAAATATAGGGAGTCCACTTAATTATAATTAATCAAAATGAAATAATTATCATTTTATGAAATTTTATGTAATTTTAGCATATTTCTAATTTTATTAAGAATGATGCTTTGTATCCCAAAACTTTTCTCAAATGAGGTGACATGACACTTGACACATTTTAATTTGTGGACACATATATATATATGGGTTAGGCTCTAGAGAGAACACCCTTAAAAAGAGAACGAGAGAACACATCATTTAACCATTGAATCTATTAGATCTAATGGCCCCGCCAAGGGCACCCAATACAAAAAAGTCTTATAATTCTACCCTCTATCCATTCATTAGAAAAAAAAATATATTTTTTTTAAAAAAATAATATTGATGATGATGATGTCATTGTGACGTCATAACAGGTTTTTTGGAAAAAAAAATTTGAATTTTTTTTTTGAATTTTTTTTATGAATGAATAGAGGGTAGAATTATAAGACTTTTTTGTATTGGGTACCCCTGGCGGGGCCATTAGATCTAATAGATTCAATGGTTAGATGATGTGTTCTCTCGTTCTCTTTTTAAGGGTGTTCTCTCTAGAACCTTATATAGGTCTCATATCATTATTAGGAAACTTACTAATTACTCACATGACACATAAGCATTTGGGGAAAATTTTGGAATATTTTTTAGGATCTTTAGCATTTTTATTTTCTTTGAGTACAAATTTATGATCATGGACAAATTTTTCAATAAAGGGTGTCTCATCCCATATAAAATAGATAATCCTTATTTATAACTCGATATCCCTCATAAACTCGATATTCCTCATAAACTAGATAATCCTCATTTATAGTTCGGCACGGCCATAACTCTCCAGCGAACCGGCAACTTCATTAAGCATTTTTCTTTTATTAATTAATCGCATAACATATAAACCACTCAGTTTGAATTATTAACATGACTAGCAACTTTTAAGTTTCGTGAAGACTGATTAGTGAATAGCAATACCTTTTTGGCTGCATCACGAGTAAAATCTCGAATATTTATTTTATTTAAGGGAAACGTTACAAGAACAGAAAAGGATCATCGTGAAATATGTCAGGAAGGAGGAAAGAAAGAGTCAAAAGGCTGACTTTTACAAGCACACACAAAATAAGTAGTACTAAATGCTCTTGGCTGTCCGTTTTGACTCTTTTCGGGAATTTCATGTCATCTTTTAAACTTTATCTCCACTAGTAAAGGCAAAAATACTAGTAGCATTACTTCTGTTTTTCTATGTGTGTCCCTATTTATACAGCCTGTGGGTACCCCCCCCTTCACAACACTACAGTACAACTGAAGAGATTTATATAGAGAGGAGTTTCTTCTTCAGAAACTGATCCTAAACAAACACAAACACACACAGAGGTTACATGAAAATGGGAAGGCCACCATGCAGTGAGAAAAATGGAGTGAAGAAAGGACCCTGGACTCCAGAGGAGGACATAATCTTGGTGTCTTACATTCAACAACATGGCCCTGGCAACTGGAGGGCTGTTCCTACTAATACTGGTATCATGTGCACTTCAACTCTTGTTTTTTGTTTTTGTTTTTGTTTTTGTATGGTTAGTTATGATTATTTAGTCATTAACTAGTGTATTTAATATCCTATCTACCCTCATCCCCACTAGCAACTCTCTTCTTGATCAATTAGACTTATCTTCTCTATGGTGTTTGATTGTGCAGGTCTGCTTAGATGCAGCAAGAGTTGTAGACTCAGGTGGACTAATTATCTCAGGCCTGGGATCAAACGCGGTAGCTTCACTGATCAGGAGGAGAAGATGATCATCCACCTCCAAGCTCTTCTTGGCAATAGGTATATTTTTGTCCTAGATTTAATACACATGATTTATTTGGTTGATGATTATGTATGTACTAATTAAATAAGATTATTTTGTTGTAATTAAATTAAATTAGGTGGGCTGCCATAGCTTCTTACCTCCCACAGAGAACAGATAATGATATAAAGAACTACTGGAACACTCATCTCAAAAAGAAGCTTTCTAAGAGTGAAGGGCATGGGATTGGTGATGATAATGAGAATGATATCAATGGAGTTTGTTCAGATTCTTCGTCATCAGGAGCACCGAAAGGCCAGTGGGAGAGAGCTCTTCAAACAGATATTCACATGGCTAAAGCTGCTCTTTGTGAAGCTTTGTCTCTAGACAAATCCACAATCACTAGCACAAATTTTACCTCCCAGGCTCCCTCAACACCAGCATCTAATTTCACCCGAGCACCACCAGTCCAATCATCTTCATCAATTTATGCGTCCAGTGCTGATAACATAGCTCGGTTGCTCCAAAACTGGACAAAAAAATCTCCTAACTCTTTGTCATCGTCGACTCAAACAATCTCATCAGAAATTGCCAATTCTCATGATCAAAACAACTCAAACTCCTTCAACAACTATCATGGAAGCACTAGCACTGGTTCACCTTGTGAAGGACAGACTCCAGAGTGCGGTGGAGCTAATACTGGTCTTGGTGGTGGTTTCGGATCATTGTACAACAAGTACTTCAATTCATCTTCTACAGATGTATCCATGGATGATGCAGCCAATTTCGCTACGGAAAGTAAGCATGACAAGGGGCAGGTCATGTTTCAGGATTACGACGAGACCAAGCCAAATGTCAACAATAACAACTCTGATCACTATAATCATCAGCAAGGATACGAGCAAATGCCTCCTTTGACTTTGCTAGAGAAATGGCTCTTTGATGATGTTACTATTGCTGCTGCACCGCAAGATGACTTAATGATGATGAACATGTTTTAAACACTTAATCTGTGTTTTAGGGAGGCTTACTTCAAAATCAAGGGAGATCAAGAACGGCAGTGATATAATTATATATCTGTAGATGGAGATTAACATGAAGGACTATGAAGATCGGGAAAAAATTAAGTGTAAATTATATTGTACGTTATTACCTAATAATTATTAGTTTATTACATGTTACTTCTAGCTTATTACTTATCTCATGCATATATGTACCGGATATAATATTTATAGAAAAAACTTTGTTGTAGTTCTGTTTTAAATATAATATCCGGTTGTTCTGTTTTACATATATGTAATCAACTGTAGAACTTGAAATCATAAGAAATAAAGATTAGTACTTGTTATAATTTGTAGACAGTAGTTTGAATATGATGATTATATTGGGAGTCAACTTCAAAGTGATGGCCAGATTTTACAATCATTTTTAAAAAAGTGGCCAGACTTTCAATTTTGCAAAATGGTGGCCAGATTTGCCTTTTTCCTTTCAAAAAAGTGGCTACAGACGATTTTCAGCTTTTTGACAGGGGTAAAATGGGAAAAAAATGTTAAAGATCCCAAAAATTGTCCACAAAAATTCCCAAATTAATATGTGTCACCATATGATTGGTTATATTCATAATAATAATAATGCCCCCCATGTATGCACATCAATTCACCAAAAAATCCACAAATATGAGTTGTCAAGATTTAATTAGTCAATTTTTGTGCATGCATGGGGGACATTATTATTATTATTATTACGAATATAACCAATCATATGGTGACACATATTAATTTGGGGATTTTTTTGTTAATTTTTGGGGGTTTTAACATTTTTTTTAGTAAAATAACATATTTTCCCATTTTACCCCTGCCAAATAAGCTGAAAATCATCTCCAGCTACTTTTTTGAAAGGAAAAAGGCAAATCTGGCCACCATTTTGCAAAACTGAAAGTCTGGCTACTTTTTTGAAAATGAGTGTAAAATCTGGCTACCTTTTTGCAATTAACTCTTATATTGGAGTAAGCATGGTTTCCAAAAATTCCTGATTTAATCGATTAATTCCCGATTAATCCTCTATAAGATAATCAACTGATTCGATTTTTAAAATCCGATTAATCCTGTGAATTTATTTAAAATGATATGTTTAATTGTAAATTAGACTAATATATTAAATATTATTATAATATTCGATTAATACTTCGATTAATCACCAATTATTCAATTAATCTTAAATCAGTACCTCAACCGATTTATACCGATTACCAATTTTTACAATCATCACGGGAGTAAGTAGTTTTGTGTGTTAATTAGACTTGCATTACGTACACGGTAAAGGTAAATGGTGTTGTTGATTATTAATTAAGGGAGATTTTCAGGAAGAAATGCGTAAAAATGATGAATTTTCTATATATGTATATTAAAAAATTCTGTTTAGCAAAAAAAAATAAAATCTATTACTCCCTTCGGCTCTTTATTCTTTTCCTGTTTTGACTTTTTACACTATTTATTAGACTAAAGTGCATTTTGTTTACTTGTACTTAGGCCTTGACACCACTTGCAATACCCAATTTTAAAAGCGAGCATTTACAATACTGCATTTGTTAATTCGTTACAAGTTGTGTACTTCCGTCTGCCAGGCCTTAACGGCGTTAAAAACATAGGGGCATCTCTGTCTTTTCACAAGCAAGCCTCTCCCCTTTCATTCCCAAAAGATCATAACCTTCATCAACAAGCTTCCTTAGCTCTTCAGCTTCTGAATCAAGTCCGTATGTTTGTCCAAAAACAGAGCCCATCTCTCTCTCTCTCGAACTCAACATCTCTCTCTCTCTCCGCCTCACATCTCTCTCTCAGCCCTGTCTCTATCTTCCTCCCTCTTGCCATCTTTTGCCATCTCTCACCTTCTCACAACCCGCCTCTCTCCCTCATCTCTAAATCCCTGTCTCTCCATTCTTCTTCCCCTCTCCCTCTTTTCTTCCTCTCTCTCCTACCTTCTCTCCCTCCCCTGCTCTCTCCGTTCTCTCCCCTTCCATCTGCCATCCTCCGAATTCTTACCACCACCATACTCCCACCATACTCCGATTTCAACCCAAAAACAAACCAACACTACCACCACAACGGTGGAGGTCGTCTCCGATCTCCTTCTCTCCCATCTCGCCGATTAAATCTCTCCCTCTAGCTCCTTACTTCACCAATAATTAACAACAACAATTCCGACAAGAACGCACAATAACGAATCGACAGATCATACACCAAAATTAAAAATTAATAAATATTTATAAGCTAGGTATATAATGATGATAATAATTAATAATAACTGGTAGTAATAAAGATTCAATGAAATTACAATTTTACCTCTGTGAAATTAACGGAGTTAGTGCCAATCTGACGGTAGTACACAACGTGTAAGTAAATTGTTTGTTCACTATTGCAAATGCTCGCTTTTAAAATTGGGTATTGCAAGTGGTGTCAAGGTCTAAGTACAGGTACACAAAAGTGCACTTTACTCTATTTATTATAAGCGATTGATTACTAATTTATATATAATTTATAAGACAAAATATAGTTATGAGTGATTTTGTTTGATTCATATTTGTAAGTAGTTTAATATAGCGAAGTTTTTATACTCCCTCCGTCCCAATTTACATGTCCCTTTTGAAAAAATACGCATATTAAGAAAAAGGTTGGTTGGATAAGGTTTTTCAATAAATAATCTTAATAAATGCATTGAAAAATGAGAATAGAGCTAAGTTTTAAAGAAGTCAAGCATTGAAAATACAAATATAGGGGTAAATTTGGAAAATTAGACTTAAATTTGTATAGAAAAAAGAGATATTTGTATGGAAAGAAGAGGGGGACATGTAATTTGGGATAATTTTTTTTACAAAAGGGACATGTATTTTGGGACGGAGGGAGTATTTAATACTAATACAAAATTAAATATATTAACAATTAAAAATATACGTTGACAAACGTGTAAGCCAAAACAGGAAAAGAAATAAGAGATTGAGAGAGTATTATATACTCCCTCCGTCCCTAAATAGTTGTCCAGTTTGACTTTTCAGTGGTCAAATTGACTAACTTTTGACCGAAGATTAAAATTAATCCCTTTATTATTTTAAAAAACTGAAAATCACATATTAAAATAGATTAGAAGTAGTTTACAATGGTATAGTTTTTTTAAAATATTTTTCATTATGTAATATATATATAAATTTCAGTCAAATTTGAATTAATTTGACCAACAAAAATAGAAACCGGACAACTAATTAGGCACGAAGGGAGTATTAAAACTTTCTATAATACAGTACTCCCTCCATCCCAAAATAATAGTCCTGTTTAGGGAAAAAAAATATCCCAAAATAATAGTCTTGTTTGGAATACTCTTTGTTCAATACAATTAATGTGAATATTTCCAAGGTTGACTACTTATTATTGTTTGGAGTACTAGTGTTGAGTTTTTATAGTAGTGCGTAGTATTCACTTACTCCTAAATAAGTAATCAATGCATAATGTGTACTCCCTCCATTCCAAAATAATAGTCCTGTTTAGGAAAAAAAAATATCCCAAAATAATAGTCTTGTTTGGAATACTCTTTGTTCAATACAATTAATATGAATATTTCCAAGGTTGACTACTTACTATTGTTGAGTTTGTGAGTACTACTAGTGTTGAATTTTTATAGTAGTGCGTAGTATTCACTTACTCCTAAATAAGTAATCAATGCATAATGTGTAAAATGGATCTTAATATGAGAATATAATCAACACAATTAAATTTTCTTAATATGTGTGTTTTTTCCAAATAGGACTATTATTTTAGGATGGAGGGAGTAAAATGGGTCTTAATATGAAAATATAATCAACACAATTAAATTTTAATATGTGTGTTTTTTCTAAACAAAACTATTATTTTGGGATGGAGGGAGTATGTTGCAATAATTCCTTGTCCGAGATTGAACTCCGTATATTGATCAAATTAATTATGGCCAAGTCTCTTGAATCTTGATAGTTCAGTTTTGACTTTTGAGTCCATGCTGATTGCGAACAAAATGTTTTGGAACCCTCTAATTTCTTGCAAATAAATGCACTAACAAATGAAACATAGATTCACATAAATATTCACATAAATATTCATCGATCAAAATTTAACAATTCATGTACACTAGACAAATCCATGCAGTAATATTACTAGTTGACTTTGTACCAAAATGACAAGGGGCTGAACTAATATTCTTCCATTCCATTATACATATTTCTTTGATTTTTGATGGATTGAATTGACCAAAATCGGTTAAGGTACCGATTTAAGATTAATCGGGTAATCGGGGATTAATCGGAAGGATTAATCGGAGTATAGATCGGATATTATAATAATATTTAATATATTATTCTAATTTACAATTAAACATATCATTTTAAATAAATTCATAGGATTAATCGGATTTCAAAAATCGAATCGGTGGATTACCTTACAGAGAATTAATCGGGGATTTTTAGAACCAGGGTTATGCTGTCTAGATGGAGACCATTTATCGTAAATGGGGGAATATTGCATTTTGTAGACATGCCGCCAATGTTAAAGTTCAGTTTATTACGAATTGAGAATCAGTGTTGTAAAAAGCGGAAAGCGGTTCTAAGTGGTGGAAGGACCTTCTAGTGTCTAGGCGGGTTAGGCGGGCGCCTAGACGGATTTCTAAACGGGACGTTAAGCGGATTGTGAATATATACATATAAATTTTTTAATTATTTAATTATATATTTAGAGGTTATGAATTATACAAGTTTAAATTTTAATATATATATATTCATTTATAATATGAAATTTGAAAAATAATTAAAGAAAAAATAAATAAATAAATAAAAATATTTAAAAAAATATATATTTTTAAGGTTCGAAATTTGGTCAACCCGCATAATTCCGGCCAAACCCGCTTAATCCCTGCTTAATTACAAAAAACGCTTAAAAGTCCGATTAGTAGAAAATCGAGTCGGTTAGCCCGTTTTTTCGGTCTAGGCGGCCGCTTAGCCCGCTTTTTAGAACAGAGCTGAGAATAGCAAAAACTGTAGGGTACTCTATGAGGCTGTTTGGGGTTCCTTTTTTTTTTTTAGGCCACTTAAAGTAGTAAAATGGGTGTTTGGCTCCATTTTAATTTTACCAAATTAAAGTAGAATGGGTTTTAAAAAAAAACTATTTTGCACGATAGTGGCCTGAACTATAATCTTTTTGCACAAAAATGGCAAACCTATAATACTCAGTACCCGCATGGCCCAACTCTAATATTTTAAGCACACGATTGCATTCCTTCAATTATGTGTAACGGCAGTTAGTTTTAGAGGGGTAATATGGGTTCTTCAATTCTGCAAAATTAGGGTTCTTCATGAAATTTAGGGCTTTTTGATTCTTTGAGTTTCCGGTTGAAATGATTGTTTATATAGCTTCATGTTGATTCCAGGAGTTCAATTCCATGTTCAATTTCATCGTTCTATTGCTAGTTTTGTCAATTTGAATTCTAGGGTTTTTGAGTCAAATTAGGGCTTTTTGATTGAGTACATTTTCCGATTGATTTTATTGTTTGTAAAGCTTCTAGAGATCCTAAGGATCATATCTATGTGTTTAATTTGATTGTTCTAATGCCGGATTGTAATATTCAAAGTTGTTAGTTTTAACCGAATTTTTGAAACAATATTTTGTCTTATTCGTTAATTGTTTGTAATATTGGTTGCCAAGAGTAGTTTGTACGTGTTCTAAGCTTCGTTTTGATATAAAGAACATTGAGTTTGGTTTCCGTTTTGTATAAAAATGAATTTCACCGGAATTTGGGTTTGAGTTCGCCTGAATTATTCGTTTTTTGGTTAAATACTGTTTATTTGGTTCGTTTTTGCCGTGTTTTAGAGTGCCCAGAAGTTTAGTGTTGATTTGGTATTAGTTTGGTGTCAAAAAGAAGGCTCAACGGAGCGCTTTTGGTGTTGGCCGGAAAATGGAGTCGTCGGTTTCCGGCCGACAACCTCCATTGTTGATAGTCAAGCATTCAAAGACTTGAAGGCGTTCTCATATTACCCCTCTAAAACTAATTGTCGTTACACATAATTGAAGGAATGCAATCGGGTGCTTAAAATATTAGAGTTAGGCCATGCGGGTGCTCAGTATTATAGGTTGGCCATTTTTGTGCAAAAATATTATAGTTCAGGCCACTGTCGTGCAAAAAAGTCAAAAAAAAAAAAAATAGAGTTGAGGAATTTTTTCCCACAAATTAAAGTACAGACTAGGCAGCTCATTTTTCAATCTCTCTCCTCCGTCTAATCTCTCTCCTCTGCTCCTTGCGTGTTCACAATCAAATACTACCAATTTCTTTGTGATTTTGCTGTCCAAATCAGCTGTAAAATATCCAAATCGCTCCTCTTCTCCTCCTCTATATTCCCACGCTGTCAAACCCATAAATCAAATACCAATTCTAGGCATGTTTTTAATTTGCCGAAAACTTCTTGTTCACTGGAATTTGAGTTTTATTTGTGGATTTCTAGTTTTGCTCAGGTGTATATATAGATGGATGTATGTAGTATGTTATATATTTTAGTTCGAATTTTAAATTACTTTAAGTTAAAATTTATTCTAAATGAAAATTAATTTAAGTTAAAATTTATCAAACACCAAAATTACTTAAAATTACTTTAAATTAATTTACCCAAACACATGCATTTAACTTAAAGTTAAAATTTTCACTTTTAGCTTAAAGTGAATAAGTTACACTTTAAATGATAAGTGACTAATTTTAAGTTAAGCCAAACAGGCTCTATATCCTTTCTCTTACCGGACAAATTAGATACACACTCATAAAAACCACATATATAACCATCCTTTAATCATTAGTGTACTCGCAGAAGTCTGCATGATTCCTTACTAAGGATGGAGTATATGTTTCTGGTACTTTATTATTTGATTGATCCTTTGTTAAAGTGATTATTGGAGGTGCGTGCGATGCGATTGCGTTGTTAATACTCCCTCCGTCCCAATGAGATGTTAACGTTTGCTTTTTGCACGGAAACCAAGATAGTGGGCGTTATATTGTTAAAATAAATGAAGTAGTGGGTGTAAGAGCATATGCACCGAAGCATATGTTTGGGTTGATTCAGCGACTGTATTAATGGGCCAGAGAAAAAGTAGCATGCAGCGGTCCAATTTCAATGGCATCAATTTTCAAACTCCTTTGATTCATTAATAGAAACATTAAAAATCAATGGACTTGATAACGGGCAGCAATATGGTAGGACCCACGCTTTTTTCATTTTTGACACATGCAACGGCTAAATATTTGGTGTGTTGTAGCTGAATAACGGCTATAATTTAATAACGGTCACATATTTTATTTATAAAATGGATACTTCTGTGTTCATTTTCTACACAAAAATTTTATAGTACCCACTCTCCTTACTTCTCAATCTCATTTTTTCTTTCATATTTTCTTATAAATATATAAATAATGGGTACTAATTGGCTCCCTTCCGAAGAATTACAATTATGTATTTCGTGGGCTCGACAATCGATTGATCCAATCACCGGTCGATATTCAAATAAGAATAATTTATGGGGGCGAATTCATGAAGATTATGCGAAAAATTGGTGTGGCACTCCCGAGAATCCTCATGCCGAACCTCGTTCAAAAGTTGCTCTTGATTCACACTGGGCACTGTTGAAGAGAGCACTAAAAAAATGGCATTGTGCCAAGAATCAAGCTAGTAGACATAGTGCGAGTGGAACCAATTTGGTGGATGAGGTATGATTTTTTATTATTTATTATTTATTTTAATATGTTATATATATTTGTGTGATAATATGCATAATTTGTTGTTTTATTTAGATAACTCAAGCTCAAGGATTATATTTCAAGGACATGAATAAGACATTTGACAAATGGGAATGTTATGAAGCAGTTGCAGCACATCCTCAATTTGTAGATGTTCCCACCACTTCTCCTCCGTTTCAACGAAACTTTCCAATACAAATGGAATCACCAGTTAATTTGAATAGTGATGATTGCGTTGATGAAGAAGGTTTCACGACTCCAGAGTCTAATCGAGAAACAGAAGGTCCTTCTAGTCCGGTTAGACCCATGGGCGTAAAGGCGTCCAAGCAAGCAAAAAAGAAAGGAAAACAAGGTATGACCAAAAAGGATGAGATGTCTATAGCTATTTTTAATAGTATGCAATGTAACCAAAAATAACTTGTGGAGGCCAACATCAAAAGAGATGAGGAAAACATTCAAATGTCGAGGGAGATATTAGAACTTGAGAAACGAAAGGAAGCAAGACAAGCAAGACTTGATGCTATAGAAGAACGAAAAGAATCAAGATTGGAAAAAGGAATAGCTATTGAAGAATTAAGGGAGCAAACAAAGATCATGACAATGGATACTAGCCAAATGACTCCTAATACGAAGAAGTGGTTTAAAAGAAAGAAGGTTGAGATCATGGAACAAGTGAATGAGACTACTAGTGATGGTGCTTACGTTCCTCACTTTGACGATGATTATTATGATTAGATTTAGCTATGTTTTCTGCTTTTTAATTCAACCATGTACTCTGCTTTTTAATTGAACTATGTACTATGCTTCTAATTCAATAAAAGAAATTTATTTAAATCATGGTTCTTGCTTTCAAATTGGCAAGTCGTACATTTCAAGAGATAATAATTTGAAAGCTATAACTATTCATTGGCTTCCATTGCCCAATTGTGCTCTACCAAATCATTTTGGAGCATTGTATGGACATAAGCTGATTCCAAGTTCTCAATACGATCCCAAAATGCTTGTTGATTTCTTCCATCTCTTTGTACTGGTGCAAAAGGAATTCTAACTCCATTACAATCTACCGGCCCATCATAAACCTTTGATGCTGATATATTCATTAGATCGTCTTCTACTGACTCCACAAATTCATCTTCCACAAATTCATCCTCAACTATCATGTTATGCAATATGATGCAAGTCATCATGATACTTCTAAGTGTGGAAAGCTTATGCATCCGAGCACCGTGGCGAAGAATTGCCCATCGAGATTGCAAGATACCAAAACACCTCTCTACATCTTTGCGATATGCCTCCTGTTTCTTAGCAAACAATTTTTGTGATTGAGTGGCAGGATTTGATATGGTTTTTACAAATGTTGAATACATAGGATAAATCCCATCAGCAAGATAATAAGCATTGTTGTATCTTTTGCCATTGACGTGAAACACCACCGTTAGGCTATTTCCTGCGATGACTTTATCAAATACGGGAGACTGACCTAGAACGTTAATATCATTTTGAGCTCCAGGCACACCGAAAAAAGCGTGCCACACCCAAGTGTCATAGGAAGCGACGGCCTCTAGAATGATAGTAGGGCGTCCTTTTCGACCACTATAAGCCCCGCCCCACCCGCTTGGACAATTCTTCCACTCCCAGTGCATACAATCGATACTTCCAATCATACTTGGAAATCCTCTTTGTTCGCCCCTTGCTAGAAGCCTTCTCAAATCTGCAGGTGTTGGAGCACGAAGGTACTCCTCACCAAAGAGTCCTTCCACTTGCTCACAAAACTTTTTCATGCACTCAAGTGTAGTTGATTCTCCCATTCTACATATTTCAGCACATTGATCAGCTGCTGCACCGTAAGCTAGCATTCGTAAAGCAGTAGTCATTTTTTGTTGGGGTAGCAACCCCAATAATCCAATTGCATCTGATTTTTGATGCCAGTAGGAATCTTGAGTGCAAAGAGCTGTCATGATGCGATTGAAAACATGAGGACGCATTCTATACCTCCGACGGAAGTCGTCTTCACTGAATATTGAACGATCAACGAAGTAATCTTCCATGAGATTTTTTCCTCTCGATAGCCTTTGTCTATGATGATTGGGAGACTTGCCAGGCCGTGAGCCGCGTCCTTGTGGTTCATCTGAAGTATCCATGAAGTCCATCACCATTGCCGCTTCGGTCACCATGGAATTCATGATTTCAGCCTCTTCTTGACTGTGTTTTTGCCTTTGACTCAACAATCTTTTCAGTGCATTCATTTTGATAAAAAATTGTAATGATTTTGAGATACTATAATCAGAAGATCTTGATATTATTTATGGACAATTTTTCTATCTACAAATTTAGATGAAGACACGTGTCAGAATGTGATTTAACAAAAATCTTATCAAAAATCTAAATTTATCCACAATCTTATCAAAAATTTAAAATTATCCAACAATCTATTATTGGATACTATTTGTGGGACCATTAAATAATAGAAATGGAATTAAATTTATGATATATTGTAATTATTTATTTGATGAATAGTAATCGATGAATTGATGGAGTTATATGGGTGTATAAAAACTAAGGAAAAAGTGAATTTAGTGTGAATAGTAACTAACTCCATTGATGAATTGATGAATTGATGCCCATTAGGGGTGCATATGCTCTAATAGTGATTTTATTGTTAAAATAAGTTAAGTAGTGGGTGTAATAGTGATTTTATAGTTAAAATAAGTTAAGTAGTGGATGTAATAGTGTAAAGTATTGTTAAAATAAGTGAAGTAGTGTCGTAGTGGGTGTAATAGTGTTAAAACTTACTATTTTAGGAAATGTTAACATCTATTGGGACGTACCAAAATAGAAAGTGTTAAAAATGAAAAGGGACGGAGGGAGTATTGGTTAAAAACCTAGTCGGTCGGGCAGGCTTTAAGTCTTTCCCTAGCAAAGTAATCTTGTCGATTTATCAACATTTTCATACTCTAATTGTTATTATTTTTTTGCTAATTATTTTGATATATACTTAATATACTCATTGCTTAAACTGTAATTTAATTGAGTAATGTTGAGGTTATAGAATTGTATACCCAAAAATAATTACAAAATGATATGATAGAGATTATGTGGTAGAAAAAAATGTTTTTAATAATTAATATTTTGTAAATCTGGGAATTATTGTATTTAATTGAATTAGTATCATTTTGTAAAAAAAATTGTATCTTATTTGATACCTTCAATACTTTCCTAATTAACGTATCACTAATTAACATGATTAAGGCCACTGTCGCAGATACAAATCCTTTTCAAGGCCATACATGATTGTATATTACATTCAAGTCCCCTTAACAACCATAATAAATTCCAACTAAACATCTTATATATCCTGACCTAGTTTTTTTGCTAATTTATATCCTGATTTTATTTCTTATAAAATGTCATTTTTCCAAAGGATATCGATCCTGTTAGGCGATCCTGAAAGTTACCGGATCTTAAGGCAAATCAAAATTTAAGATCCTAATACATATATGTTACATATTTAAAAAAAAATAAAATTTTTGAAATTCTTAAATATAGAAATCCTAGAAAACGTAAGTATTGTTCGCATATAATTAAAGTCGATCCCACATCTCCAATGGGGAAAAATCCTTAGCTAAAAGTCTAGGTGGAATACCTTAAATAAAAATTGTAGAGATTGTGTAAAAAAAATTGCAATTGGAGTATAAAACCTTACAAGGCACGATAAGAAAATCCAAAATCTAAATTATTTGTTTGTGTTATTATTCTTTTAGGCAGAACCATAAACAAACAAACACTGACACGCCCACAAATAATATCCACAGTATTCTGTTGGGAAAAAAATATACTGATGTTCTGTCAGATCACAAGATGCTTACATTTCAAAGTGATAAAGTGATCCAGTAAATATTAAATAGATAAATAGAGGATATATTGTTGAAATTTAGGAGAAAAATCGTATCCACGAAGTCAGTACAGTATTTGTGAAACTAGCTAGCTAGCACAAATTCATCATAAATACACTAACATGTGGGATGGCTATGACTTCTTCATGCCCATTCATAACAAGCAATATCATATTATTATTATAATAAAAATGTGTATACAAGTTGGACTTGTGTTTTATCGATACAGACCACCCACACACATTCCTTGTTTGTATGTAAAAGCCAAACCCCATTTGAGGAACCATAAGCTACCCATGAATCCCATCACTGTTACTCCCTCTGTCTCTTTTTGTTTCTCTCGTTTGATATGTCGGAATTGTTCATAAAATGAGACAAATTACTAATTTACGTCTAATCTATAAGACCAAATATGATCATGAGTGATCTTGTTGGATTCGTATTTATGAGTACTTTAATACAGTGAAGTTTTTATTTTTAAAACTAATACGAAATTGAAGATATTAACGATCAAAAGTGTGCGTTGGCAAACGTGTCCAGTCAAAACAGGAATGATATTTAGAGACGGAGGGAGTATTAGCTACTCCCTCTGTCCCCTTATGTGTTTCTTATTTTGACTTTTGTCACTGTTGATCATAAGCGGTTGACTATTAATTTACGTATTATTTATAAGACAAAATATAGTCATAAGTGATCTTGTTGGATTCGTATTTATGAGTACTTTAATACAGTGAAGTTTGTATATTTAGTATTAATACGAAATTCAAGATATTAACGATCAAAAGTGTGCATTGGCAAACGTGTTTTTAAAAACAGGAAACATATTATGAGACGGAGGGAGTACTGGTTTAGCATTACTATACCTTAATGTTCTTCATTATAATATTATACAGTAATATATACTCCCTCCGTCTCGATAGGTTCTTAACATGGGGATCGGGCACGGAGACCAAGGATAATGGGTGTAATATTGTTAAAATAAATGAAGTAGTGGGTGTAATAGTGATTTTATTGTTAAAATAAGTGAATTAGTGGGTGTAATAGTATAAAGTGTTGAAAAAGTGGAGTAAAGTAGTGGATGTAATAATGTATTTTATTGTTAGAAGTTACTCCCTCCGTCCCTCCCAATTCTTTACATTTTCCATTTTGGGACGTCCCTCCCAATTCTTTACATTTCCAAACTTTCCAAAAATAGTAAAGTTTTAACATTTAAACAAATAAAAAGGACCCACCACTTTCCTCCATCTTTCTAATCTATTACTTAAATATTGATAGGTCCCACAATTTTACTCACTTTCCACTCACTTTCTTTCTCTCCCCACTTATTTTTTTCTCCTTTCTTAATCTCCGTGCCCAACCCAATTGTAAAGAATTGGGAGGGACGGAGGGAGTACTATTTTTAGTAATGTAAAGAATTGGTGGGACATCCCAAAAAGGAAATTGTAAAGAAATGGATGGGACAGAGGGAGTATGAAATTCATATTCATTTCCTATTTTGCTATGCTACATTTCATAGTTCAAAGGTTTTATTTTCTTAGAACTGAATGACAATAATTTAGACTGCAAACAAAATGTAGTAACAAAATTTGGACAAATTATTAATGAAAGTAACTGATATGTGCACGGTTAATTTTTATATTATATTTTAACACTTCTCCTCACTCGAAAACCCATTTTTGGGCCGAGAGTGGATCACGAGCGCTCATCTTTGGGGCATAAATTTGTCTTCGTGTCATAAATAAATTGTGAGAATATTGGGAATCGCAGAGAATCGAACCTAGAACCTCTGTGTGCCCGAACTCTGATCTTTGGGGCATAAATTAGTGCACATTTTAATTGATACTGAGATCGAATTACCCTCGTACCCAACTTTAAATATTCTAGATTATCCTTATATACGATGAAAAAGGTTTGATTTCAATTCCAATAAAGAATGTGCATTATATAAATTAAGAAGGTTTATGAAAGAATTTGATCTCCCAACCTCATTGCTTGGTTAAAAAGAGAAGCAAAAATCTGTAATTTGGAGGAAAACTTGATTTCACAATCTCTTGTTACAGACAAGAATGTATTGGATCAAAATCATAAAAATTCAATGTTAGATGATCCGATTTAGTGCCAAAAATGTGCAAATTAAATGGAAAATGCTAGGTACTCGGTACCCAAAAATATTTCCAAATGACAATTGTATGATTGTAATTGGTTATAATAAAATGAACCTCTATGCATTCACATCAACCTCCCTAATCAAAAATCTGCCACATCATTTAGGAGTATTTTTTGGGTACCAATTTGGGATACCTAGCATTACTCAATTACAACAACAGCACCACCAACGTACATAACTTATGAGAGTATTTAGTGACCGACAAGAAACCTTGATGATCAAACTATTATGTACGATAAATGTAAACTTTTTACGGTCCTTACGGTTTAATTTAGTACCAATAAATATAACATACACCAACGTATTTATTAAGAACATGCATATGCTCCTTTTTCTTCCTGTCTTTTACAGGCTGCTTCAACAATTGGCAATCTGCAAAGTAATAGTAGTAGAAAAAAGGAGACCTTTTCAAAATTCCACGGACAAGCTTGCTCAAATTAAAGTAAGCTTCGTAGGTCATATGCTGCATGCATGGAGGAGTAATGAAGCTTATGCCGTGTTTCAGACTTACATGAGACCCCATGTTCGTTTCTGCATGCAGCATGCCTACACCGTAAAGTGAAACTGCTATATATATTTTTAATCTCCAGCCAACGTTCAATGTCAACCAATTATCGCAAAACATTGAGACAAATGGTTTTAATGTTGATTGTGTAAAGGTACCAAACAATAAAAATTTAATGTAATTTTATACTCGCCTGTTAAAAAATTGATTAATGCCAGAGTTCCCAAAAAAGTTCCCACAACCATTCTCAAATGATAAGTTGCCACTGTTCCTTAGATACGTTAATGAGAGGTTCCATCGTGTATATATATATAGGGTCCTACTCCACTACAAACTAAAATTAACTACAAACTAAAAACTAAACACTAATCTAATATTTCAAGCTAATCTAATGATCAAACTAGGGGTACCCCAATACAAAAAATGCTTAAAATAATTGGCTCTATCCAACAAAAAAAAAATAAAAATAAAAATAAATAAAAAAAAATCACTGTTCACGTGATGACGTGGCAGTGGATTTCACTGGTTAACGGTGCTTCGCACCTTCTTGTACGGCGCTTCGCGCCTTTATCATTCTAAAGTTGTAAGGAATGGCAATCAATGGTAAAGGCAATAGACGATTGACGGGTGTGGCGAGGACCTTCGGCCCTCATGACTACCTAACTCATCCGTTTACTGTCTTAAATGCTTCGCATTTCCACGGCAGGGATTTTTTTTTTTTTTGATTTTTTTTTATTTTTTTGTTGGATAGAGCCAATTATTTTAAGCATCTTTCGTGAAGGTACCCTTGGCGGGAAACTTAGAATAGATGAAATATAATTAATTTAGTGTTAGTTTGTAGTTTGTATTTAAGGATTGGTTTGTATTTGAGCAAAAGCCTATATATATATATGATTCACAAATATAAATAAGCAGGGTAGGTACCTAACATTACTTTAAAAAATATATAATATTCCAAATCAAAATTTTAAGACAGACGAATCATTCATCAATCATGATCCTAAAATGAGAAATTGACAAAATCATGTGCAGTTGAGACAAGACCTCATGTTCCATCCTTTAAAGCCTTGTATTTATTAGGGGTAGATATCATGTGAATCAATCAATTTACATATATACACACATCAAAATAATGTACTCCTGTATAAGTTGGATTTGGTCCAATGAAGCAGGTAACTAGTTTGAAAGCAAGATTGTTAGCATAATCTGATCTGACAACTTGAATCTGTTTTCATATCCAAGTTGATACCCAGTGCCATACTTGTTCATCAATGTGAAGCTACCAAATAATCACTTTCATTCTTCTTCCTCCTGTCAATATCCATGGCCTCATGGCCATATGGATGACAGTGAATAATCAAAAAAGTACTTACCAATGGTTTGGTTTACTTTTTATAGTATTGCACGTACTTATTCATTCATCCTGATGCTATTTATTCGAACAAATTAGCAAACAAATAAATAAATAAAATACTATTATTCAAATTAGGTGTTATGTCTGCCTATCTATAAATTAATTTTATTTATAAACTGATCCATCTAAAATTTTAAAGTAGTTGAAAAACACTGATCTTATAGTACTAGTCAACAACATTTTTTTTTGCTAAAAGTCAACAACATTTTTAATTGTTAATAAACACGAGAATGAATAAAGTAAAGATCTATGGAGTACTAATTTAATTGAAGTACATGAATTACATATACATTTTGCATTCAAAATTTTACAAACTTTATTATTTTGCAAAGCATATTACATGTTTCACTGAAAATCTTGAAATTTTGTATGTTTTGCTAACAAAATATTGCAAAACAAATTGTTCTGCGAAACATATTTGGGTTGCAAAACATATATGTTCTGATTGTAAAACATAAAGGATTCTTAAGATGAACATATTGCAAAACATACATGAGTTTAAAGATTATCAATGAAATTATGATATTCATATAACAAGGTTTGCAAAATAATAAATTTTAAAATATTTTATGAACATATTGCAAAACATACATGATTTTTAGATTTTCAAGATTATCAATGAAATTATCATATTCATATAAATATATCAAGGTTTGCAAAATACTAAATTTTAAAATATTTTGAATGCAGAAATGTACTCTAAGTACTCCGACTAAATGAGTACTCCATAGAACTTTTCTCCGAATGAATAATACTCCCTGCGTCCCACTTATATTGTCCATTATTTTCTATTTTATTTGTCCCAAAATTATTGTCCATATTTAACTAATAAGGTAAATTACGTGTTAATTATGTTAACTTTTAAGAAAAATAAGAGTTAAATGTAGTATGTGTACCTAAACTATCAACTTACTGCACTTTATGTACTTAAACTATCAATTAAACACTTTGTGTACTCAAACTATGCAGATTGATGCATTATGTGTACAAACGTTAAATTTAAACTAACGGCTGTTAGTTTGCTTTTGTTTATTTTTTTTATTTGCCAACGCTTTTGTTTATTAATTTAGCTAGGTACTTGTTTGGTTCTTTTTGACACCAGTTCCCTTCTCTCCATAAATATTGAATTGAACGTGTAAAATCTTATATATACCAATTTTTTTAATAATAATTTGATATGTAAATTAATAACATAAAAAATTTAATATAATTATAAATATTAAAAAAGTAACTGTGCGTTGCACTTATATATAATAAGCGTAAATGGGATCTTATCCATAATTTTGGTCACTGAACTACCAAAATAATCTCAACCATCGAATCTAATATTTTTAAAAATAGACGATCAAGATTATACTCCCTTGGTCCCACTTGATTCTTAAAATTTGAAATAGGAGTGTCCGGCACACATTTTAAGGTGTATTTTAATGAAAGTTACGGAACTATCCTTAAAATATGTGCCGGACACCCCTATTTCAAGTGGGACAGAAGGAGTATCGTATTAAAAAGAAAATTATAATCTAAAAAATGATATAATTAAGAAAGGTGGTATTAGAATTGAATTTTAAAAACAGAATTATAGAATGAAAAAGATAAAATTGAATTTTATTTAATTTTTTATTAATATAAAAAAAATTCATATTTACTATCACACTATTAACGGTTCTTATTTATTTTGTCGTATTGAAAATCAGACTACTGGCTAGCAATTTTGGACAAAATCACTATTACACTTATTATTAAAACAATATTTGGTTGTTAGTAGAACTAGCTTAAATAATAAAAAGGGTATTTTAATAATCAAAACGATAAGTAGATTTCATAAATTGAATAGAGTTTTCAACGTAAAAAATGTCAATTTCTTCTCTCTTTTGTTTTTACGTAGTTTTAATTGGAAAATAATTGTTAATCCATCACTAAATTAAATATTATTTTGTTAATTTCGTGTGGGCTGTAAAGTCGTCCAAATCAAATTTTAAAAATTTAAGATAAAGCATAAAATTAAATTGAACGTGTAAAATCTTATATATATATATATATATATATATATATATCAATTTTAATAACAATTTGATATGTAAATTAATAACATATAAATATTAAAATAATTAATATTATTATAAATATTAAAAAAGGAACAATGTGTTGCACAGGTTATAAACCAGTTTTAATAATAAATGATCAGAAGACAATAATACCCCTTGGATTGGAGCTAACGGCGTTAGTTAAATTTAACGGTTGTACACATAATGCACCAATCTGTATAATTTGAGTACACAAAGTGTTTAATTAATAATTTATGTACACAAAGTGCAGCAAGTTGATAGTTTAGGTACACATAATGCATTTAACTCAAAAAATAATATAATCATTTGGTAACTGTAAATTTATATGACATGATTGAATAAAATGTAGATTTTGATGATTGGACAATAAAAATGGGACGGAGGGAGTACGAATGAAGGAAATGAGATCATAAACGAAATGAATTTTCATGCATCATGCGCGTATGTAAATAAATAACTTAGAGGTCGTTTGGTTGACAGATATTTATGTAGGTATTTCAAAAACCTAGGAAGTGAGATCTGAAGTAGTTATTTGGTTGAATAAAAGTATAGGTATGGTAAGTTACACTCAAAAATTACTAAACGAATAAAATCAACCAATAATTAGAAAAACTTTATACATAAGACATAAATTTTTTAATAAATTGTTTTAAAATAAATTTAGAGTATAGCTTTATTTTTAAATTATTATTTTCCTAGTGAATTTTATTATTTGAACATATTCTTTAACCTTTTTTTTCTGGTAGTTTCTGACATTTTAAAAAATCACATTTTTTTAATTTTTTTTGTTTTACTGTAGTAAAGTATAGAACATGTGTCCCTTCAAAAAATATATAGAATAGGCATTGATAACATTACTTAATATTTTTTTTAAATCACAAAATGAAATATTAGCGTTCAAAATTTTGATTTTAACAATTATAGGGATCTGCAATCAAAAATTTTATTTTTGAATCTATTTTTATGTTAATTCAATTATTCATTTTAAAATTTAGAATGCACACTTACTATTGACTAAAAAATTAGAAATATAAAAATTTGATAATCAAGAAATAGTTGGTACACACTAAATTCACATAAATTAAAACCCGAATCAAGAAATAGTTGGTACACACTAAATTCACATAAATTTGATAATCTATACATCTTTTAAAATTTAAACATTACAAAATTTGATATAAATACCAAATTATAGGTTAGTTATTTTTATTGGTAAAAAAAAGATTGTTAATATATTCAAATATAATATTTATAAAAGTCACAATAATTATTTAAAATATTTTACATGAAAGTAGTAATTCAACCAAACAAGATAGCGGAAGAGAATTACCGGAATTTATTTTGTCAACCAAACATGTTAACAACACATTCCAGTAACGTTTTATGGAAATAGTAATTTACTTCCCACCTCTAACAAAACGAGCACTTAAAGTAGAGCGGGCAATCAGATCGTATCGTGTTTTCGTGTACTCATATCTAAATCCAAAAACGACCCGAAATAATTTCGTGTACCCGTTTACCTGAACCGTACACGAAACGAAAATTTTCGTGTTTACACGAAACGAAACGAAAAGTACACGAAATAATTCGTCTACTTCCGTGTACCCGAAACGACCCGAAACGATTTATACACGAAATGTACCCAAAACATTGAAATTCAGCTTAAAAATAGAAGCAAAGGCCGATTAAAGACAAACAAAGGTCTTAAAATTAAATTACAAATAGTCCAACATCTATTCAGCTTAAAATACAAAGTACTGAAACATAATAGATTAATAGAGACAATGCCAGGCTCTCAACAAAAGGATGACAAATTGTTCCAGAGTGGAATTAAATTTAAGATTACAAAAAAAGTCCATTCTCTGGCAATTGAGCATTTCATCTTGATTTGGTCTCAAGCCCCTCCTGGAAAAATAAAACAGATGGAAATCACTAAAAGATAAGCTACAAAAATAACACTAATCAGACCAACTTGAGAAATCATAACACTAAACTATTAGACCAACATGATACTTGCAGTGTACCCTTTGGACAAAAAAATGACTCAGTCTGTCTAGAATTGTGGGTACTTTATTTTCGATCTTGTGCAGCCTACTAATATCACATATATATTCTTAGGTATGAGGAAAACCAGGCAAACGTAAATTCTTGTATAAATAAATGATTGTAAAATTTACAGCAACAACATTTCTACTTTTGTATTGTAGCAATTAGCTCCTGGAATATTACAGTGCCAGACAAAGCAGCAAGTTCTGTTTGCCTTTCTTTTTTGGTTACAATAAAATACTCAGTTACCTATACAAATTGATAAATGCCTAGAAGGGTTAGTTTGAACACACAACCCAAATTATCACATATAATACACATTTTCGACACGGGCATCAGATGCAAAAGTATGTGCATTTTGAAACATGTCTATTGTGAGCTGCGCATTTGTGAAGTAAGTATTTAGAAGATAGGAATCCCTAAAATGCGTATGTCAAAAAATTATAAATAAATAAATATACGCATCACAGTAATGTGTATTGCTTGTTACAGATGCTCTATAGTCTCAGAATTCAAATCACATGCAGTAAATGCTACTCCATCCAACTGTTAAATGCACTACTTTTATAACAAGTTTATATGAGATAACATGTGTAATTCCAACTGTTAAAGCAATACCAAGAAGGACAATATACATTTTTATGGGTAGACAACAGATCATGTACAATAAGTTACCTTGTAAGGGGGGGACTGAAGTTTCATTGCCGAAATCAGAGTCATCATTAAGCGCAATATTCATTATATCTTCAGTTAATTCTTCCCAAATACAATCTACAGCCGCTGTAATTGAAACAAAAAAATATATTAAATTAATTGGTTAAGAAAAACAACAATCACATATTCACAAATATTACAATTTACAACACTCATTGAATTTCCAGTCACGCGTGCATATTATACTTTCTACAACAGTATTCGCCAATGAACTGCGATATTGATCTAATATCCTTCCACCGACACTGAATGCTAACTCAGAGGCAACAGTAGATATAGGAATTGACAATACATCTCTAGCCATTAAAGAAAGATTATGAAACCTGAACTGATTTGTTCTCCAGTACTCTAGGATGTCGATTTCAAGGTTCCTGACAATATTTGATAAAGTGTATATTTATATATACTTTAGAGGATTTTATTCGCTTAATTTGGGATTTTGCAAATAATTGGGTAAGTTTGATCATATTTTATTGTTTTATTTCAGGTAATAAATAATTCCTAAAATTGGAAGAAAAGGAGCTTAATTGGACTTTATTAATGTGGAAATTCGGATTTAATGGTGGGCCTGCGCATCAATTCTTATTTGGCCATATCTTGAGTTCCAGGAATCAGAATGGGGCGAAATTACAGCCCACGCGAAGGTATTGAAATTCTCTACAGGCCTGGAGCAGCCCAGAACACATATTACTACTGTAGCAGTCCCGAATCAGAATGGAACAGCTGGTTACGAATTTTTACAAAAGCCCAATTTATTTTAGGAAAGAAAAAAAAACGTGATTATTACAGATCAGTTTTTTGATTAGAGAGTGGGTGGATTACATAGGGAGAGAGAGAGAGAGAGAGAGAGAGAGAGAGAGAGAATGGAGCAAAGGAAGAAGGGATTCTACCTAAGCCTAATTGCAATCTCAAAAGTTGTAATTTCTTACTTCTTAACTCTTGTAAACATGGTTTTTATTATCTATATCAATTTATGCTCTTCATGTGTTATGGGTAACTAATTCCCAAATCTGGGAATTAGGTAGTATTCAGTGGTTAATATGATTGTGTGAATTATATGTGATATCTCTCTCTTGTTAATTCATTGTTGAGGACTTAACCCAATTTGGGGAGTCATGAACCCTAGGTTGTAATTTTAAGGATTGTAATGATTTGGGAGATGAATTATAATTCTATTACATGATACAACGAACGTAATTCAATTATTCAATTGGGAGATTAATATGTGAATTATGAGACATGTATTCCTTGGGCTTAATAACTTATGATTATATGTTGAATGATCATGGGAGTGACATCAATATGTAGTTGTAGGTATTATGTTGTTTCTTGGGAGAGAGCAATGTAATCATTAGAGGAATGTTTTTAGCAAAGTCTGAGGCTAAATATCACAATTTCATGCACATGCATTAATACCACTAAAGAACCCTGATTCTTGGATTGCTTTTAATTATTATTATTAATTCACCACTTTTATTTGGTTTATTGATATTTTAGTTAATAAACAAATTCCCAATATTCTTCTTTACACTTCTGAACATTAATATATTTGAAATTGAACTTGTGTTTAATTAAGTCCTTCCCTGCGAACGATAACCCCCCAAATATTACTTTAACAAATTGGCGCTGCTGCCGGGGAAGGCAGCAATTTTAAGTTCAGTTTAATTAATTCTTATTGTTTAGATTTTATCAGATTTGTTTCCAAGATCTATCTTATTGGAGTACTCTTTTCAGGTGCTACTACTCTTGCATGAGGCGTTCTACAAGTGCTGGAAATCTAGAATTTGATCCAGAAATCGAGCGCACTTTTTGAATTTTAAGGCGAGAGGCAAAGCAAAGGAAAGAGAAATCTAAGATGGGGGATGCTAAGAATGTTGATGAGACTTCAATTTGGGATCATGAGACTCCTAATCCTGCTAATTGCATGTACAAGACTCCAGAGATTAGTGCAGCTCAATTCAACATTAACCCAAGCTTTTTTTCAATTTGTTAAAGTAATATTTGGGGGGTTATCGTTCGCAGGGAAGGACTTAATTAAACACAAGTTCAATTTCAAATATCTTAATGTTCAGAAGTGTAAAGAATAATTTTGGGAATTTGTTTATTAACTAAAATATCAATTAAGCAAATAAAAGTGGTGAATTAACAAAAATAATTAAAAGCAATCCAAGAATCAGGGTTCTTCAATGGTACTAATGCATGTGCATGAAATTGTGATATTTAGCCTCAGACTTTGCTAAAAACATTCCTCTAATGATTACATTGCTCTCTCCCAAGAAACAACATAATACCTACAACTACATATTGATGTCACTCCCATGATCATTCAACATATTATCGTAAGTTATTAAGCCCAAGGAATACATGTCTCATAATTCGCATATTAATCTCCCAATTGAATAATTGAATTACGTTCGTTGTATCATGTACTAGAATTATAATTCATCTCCCAAATCATTACAATCCCTAAAATTACATCCTAGGGTTCATGATTCCCCAAATTGGGTTAAGTCCTCAACAATGAATTAACAAGAGAGAGATATCACATATAATTCACACAATCATATTAACCACTGAATACTACCTAATTCCAAGATTTGGGAATTAGTTACCCATAACACATGAAGAGCATAAATTGATATAGATAATAAAAACCATGTTTACAAGAGTTAAGAAGTAAGAAATTACAACTTTTGAGATTGCAATTAGGCTTAGGTAGAATCCCTTCTTCCTTTGCTCCTCTCTCTCTCTCTCTCTCTCTCTCTCTCTCCCTATGTAATCCACCCACTCTCTAATCAAAAAACTGATCTGTAATAATCACGTTTTTTTTTTCTTTCCTAAAATAAATTGGGCTTTGTAAATATTCGTAACCAACTGTTCCGTTCTGATTCGGGACTGCTACAGTAGTAATATGTGTTCTGGGCTGCTCCAGGCCTGCAGATAATTTCAATACCTTCGCGTGGGCTGTAATTTCGCCCCATTTTGATTCCTGGAACTCAAGATATGGCCAAATAAGAATTGCTGCGCATGCCCACCATTAAATCCGAATTTCCACATTAATAAAGTCCAATTAAGCTCCTTTTCTTCCAACATTAGGAATTATTTATTACCTGAAATAAAACAATAAAATATGATCAAACTTACCCAATTATTTGCAAAATCCCAAATTAAGCGAATAAAATCCTCTAAAGTATATATAAATATACACTTTATCAAATATCCCCACACTTAGTCTTTTGCACGTCCTCGGGCAAACTAAATGAAATACACTAAACTAACTAACTAGTACCACTTCCGTAGGTGATCACGGTTGCATTTAGCATATGCAACAAGCCCTTTAAACCCCTAGGTAGCCCTAGTGGACGAGTGAGGTCTCGTGAGGGCCTATAGTGAATGTACCCACAAAATCCATCTAGTTCATGCAAAAGATTGAATGCCAATACAACACCGCACATGTAAGTCCTCTCATGCCATATCCGCTTAAGAATCAAAATGAGTATGCAATGTCTTGGTGTCGATAGTGCAAATATTCACACGGTCTACTCAATGAACGTGCATAAGCTCACAAAATTCCATGTCAATTGCAAAAATAGTTGGTAAGCATGCTAAGTCCACAAAAAACACATCATTGAGTCTAAACCTGGGATCTCCTATGCCAAAACAAGTAATACCTCACCTTTCACTCACAAATGAAAATTCTCTCAAAAACAAGGCAAAGTGTATCACTCAATTCCAACAAATCATAAACACGCTTGACACTCGCAATTAATCTCAATCTAACACAACATACACCACTGATGATAATCAAAAGGTCTTAATTCGGGTTGTAATGTGGGCTAGGGACAAGGTATGTCAAGTAAAGCCAAAACAGGTTAAGTGTCAAAAGCTAGTACCCAACAATATACTTCATTCAACTCCGTAAGTACCATACCCACACTTAGATCTTTTTATTCCCTTTTATTAAATAACTTGATAAGTCGAAAGAAGAAGGATCATAAACATAAGTATGCTCTCGTATAAATGATATTTTTTTCTTTTCCTTTTTTTTTTGAAGAACATAAATTTAACAAGTACAATGATCCATGGTATTATTACAAGATTCGACTAACAAGTAAACAACCAAACCCAAATATTCCCCAAAAGTGATGATCATCAATAAAACCCCCCTCCCTTTTTTTTTTGCACCTTATCACTCCCTCGAGCACTATACCAGCCTTTGACAATATGGGTTCAAGATTAAAGTAAGGCCAATACAATAAAAGGATATAGGCAAGTGATGTGGTGTGTCACCGAAAGAATAGGATTAAGCTCAATGGGGTAACTAATTGATCATGTATAAATGGTGTGGTAATATGGGAATTATGAGGTTATACCTAACTGCCTTAATCATCTTATCACCAAATAGTGTCATGCATTTCAAAAAAGATCTCAAGTAAGTGCTAGCAATGCAAACAACATGTGGACTCTCAAGAAATCGAATTAAATGCAAAAGATATGCATATAGGCTCAAAACTCGCTTGGTGTGACAAAACATAATCAATCCCAAGTAACAAGACTCTCTAACGCACCTACTTGTGTCCAAAGCATGCAAACCAAGTCATCTTGCACATATTCATGTAATTCTGATTACTTAAGACATTCACTAAATCTACCTGTTTCAACTTGCTAGTGTAAGTGTGTGCACAAGAACAAAGCATGTCACTTCTCAAGCAAAAGCATCATCAACGCAAGATTCCTAAAGCATGCATGGGTGAACTAAGCAAAATACAACCACTAATCAATTTGCATGGCTAGAATTATTTTTGGAACTTTCAAAAAAAAATCTTCAAATTTTTTATTTTTTTTTAATATTTTTTAATATACATACCAATATTGAGAACACATCCCCACACTTAAATGGGTCAATGTCCTCAATGACACACTAACTAAGTAAATCTACTAATAATAAAAGAAAGAAATACTCCCCTACTAACGAAGTGCTGCTGTAATAACCCGGATTTTTCAAGAAATGATTTTATTATTATTTCAATAATAATATTGTTTTCCTAAAATGAGGAGGAATTTTTTTTTATTTATTTAATTATTTTCGGTTAAGTGAAACCTGGTCCTCCTTTTTAAAATTTTATTGATTGTGTAGATACCTCGAGTCAATAGTTTATTTGTGCAAAGATTTAATTTTGGAATGTGAAATTGTTCAGTAAAATTTTTATTTTAAATTATTGAATAATTTAGAGATTTTAAAATCCTTAGAAAATGTTTATTTTAATTATTTGAGGATTTGTAGAAATTACTTGATTAATATATAAAATCAAGAATTTGAGATTTTACTAAAACAATAGTGTTTGTAGTATTTTTATAAAGCCCTGTAAATTGTGAATTATGAATCACAATTATTATTTTTATGATTTGTTTTTATAAATTATTAATATTTGTAAAATGCATATCAATTTAGAAAATTGAGATTTAATTCCAATTCTTTCTCCAAAAGTCTTTAAAAATATTATAGTATTTAATTATGCTAGAAATTTTATTTTTACAAATTAGAGTTTTTAACTCTAAATATTATTTAGAGTATGTAGTGATTAATTGTATTGTTTTAATTGTTATTGGGCTTGAGCCCATTAGGGTAAACACAGCAAAACACATATCATACACACAAATTCAGACACAGCCGCACAAAACAGATGTCGGGGAGAGAGAAACTGAGATTGGGGGGAAAAAAAGGGAAAATTACGGTTTGAGAATTGGGGGTTTTCAATTGGGGCTAATACATACATATGTATATACCTATGTGTGTGTATATACTCGCGTGTGTGTGTGTGGTGTGTGTAAAATCGCGTTTTTATGTGTGTTTTGAGTCGCGTGTGTGTGTGGGTGGCGATGTGCGCGGTGGAGTGGTCGGAGGAAGGCCACCATCGAGCAGGGATGGTGACGAGCCACCGATTGCAGGTCGGAGAAGATGAGAGGAGTTGGTGAGTGGTTGCTCGGTGGTGGTAGCGCATCAGCTAGAGAGAGAGAGAGAGAGAGAGAGAGAGAGAGAGAGAGAGAGAGAGAGAGAGAAGAGGCTGGACGGAGAGAGACTCCGGGAGAGATTTCTGGCGGGTCGGATCCGAAATGGTATAATTTCGCGTTTTAATTTATTTAATTTTCGTATTAAATTATTGGTACATTTCGTTATAGTTTATTGTTGTAATTTAATTAGTTTAAATTGTGAGATTATTGTGGTAATTAAATTAGATTTAATTGTGAGATTATTGTGGTAATTAGTTAGTTTAAATTGCGAGGTTAATTATGGTGGTAATTAGTTAGTTTAAATTGCGAGGTTAATTATGGTGGTTTAATTAGTTTAAATGGAAAGCTTAATGTGGTAATGGGTATAATTAGACTAAAATTATAAGATTATGATTATTGGTCGAATTTCCGATATTTAATTCGGAAGGTATGTTTGTAATTATAATTGTTGAGTTTAATTATGAGTCCGATTAAAGGTTCGGGTTAGTGATTGTTAATAGTTAAATTGCTAATTGTTAATTGTTAGTGAGTAATTATTAATTGTCGGATAATATATTTGGGTTAGTTGTCAAGTAATTGTTAAGTGCTAATTGCTAATTGTTAGTTTCCAAATTGTAATTTTTAAATTGCTAAGTGCTAAGTGCTAAGTGCTAATTGTTATTGTCATATGAGGTATAGTTATAAGAGTTGGCTTATCGGTAAATGTCTATGTGCTAAATGGTATAAGTCGGGTCGTAGTAATTGTTAGAAGTCATAAGTGCCAACTACGTGGTGTTGGCTTAAATGTGGTTAAACTTAGTTTACTTTTCCCTTATGTGCTAGTTGCCGCATGTCTGGGCGGGTACTTTTCTTATATGTTTACTTTTATGTTGCTGCAAGTTAAGGCAGCTTTTATTTTATCAAAAGCAGGGTTATAAATTGTTTTATTGGCATGGAGGGGCTGAGCCCATAGTCCGATAAACGAATACTACATGCCGAAATTTTCTAAAAATCCCCTGCGTTTTAATTTATTTAACTTATTTGATTTTAATTATTTAAAGGCATGTTTGAGGGTTAATTGTTTATGTGAAAATGTGCTAAGTAAATTGTTTCAAGGATTAATTGTTGTCTTGAGGAGTTATGTGCTAATTCATGGGTTAGAGGTGTCTTGAGGATTAATTGTATATTATGTGTCTTTATCGAGGATTGATTGTGTTTTGAATATTATCTATGTATTAAGTTGGTTCAAGTCTATTAAATGGTTATAAGGTGTTATGTACATTAAGTGGTAATAGGATAGTCAACTATAGGGAGGACACCTATAGTTTGACTTTATGTTATTTAGTGATAATCCCGAGTTGTGTCTACTCGATATACGTGGTATGACTGACACGTACTCGTAACCATTTCAGTACCATTAGGGCGAAATCAAATTGGAGCGACGTGCAACTAAAAAGGAAGATCGAGACGTCAGGTAAGGTCCATGGAATTACTTGGACGAGGTGCGAAAGATTTGTTCGCGGTTTCTGTTTTCTGCTAAGGACCAGAGGCAAGTTTATTTACATATACTCTATCGTTCAGAGTATACCTATTTTGAATTATATAAAATGTGCGGAAAAAGGTTTTCAATCCCTAATTGCGAGCTTTTAATCTTGTGCTCCTCCTTCCAAATCATTTTTGACTTTGCTAGTGATATTAATTTATTCTCGTGCAATAATCAAAACCCATGACTTTTAATATTGTCGATGGACGGCGACATTCTTAGGGTTCTACATCTCGATTTATATGTTGTATATTTATAAACTTTTGTAATGTGGTAGAGGACTATATGTTATGAGGTATATATAGATACATATACGTATATATGGAACTACGTGGTAACGGCTCCAAGGGTAGAGCGTGTATTGAGTTATCGAACTTAGCTCGCGTGTCGGGGTTATTTGTATCGTATGTTTTCGAAAACCCGGGCAAAGCTTTTAAAAAAGAATTTCGCAATAATTAACCTAAAGGCAACATCACCAATAAACCAGTGTTTATTTAAGTAATAGATGCTCCTGAGAGCATTTACTAATTAAATAAACCTCATTCGCCTAATTAAATTTATTTAATTAGATGAATATCGTTTTCAAAATGCTTTCTTTAAATCACTTTGTCCCGGAGAAATAATAAAACAATTTAATGGAGTGATTCTATCTAGTATATTATTTATCGGAGATAGTTTATTTTCAATACGGATTAAAGATATTCCAATGGTTATAAATTGGTTACTTTCAGCTTAAACCAGCTAGATTGATGTCGGTATATGTTACTTGAATACTTATTAATTATTTCTTATTGACCGAGAGTCAGTAGTAGTTATTTGATAAAGTGGCTAAAGTTTGGAGGCTGCTGGAGATATTGTGTCTTGATTTTGATTAGAAACATTCCAAGAGTTGTATTTGGGTGTTTTGAGGTTATTAAATATTCCAGTATTAATAGTAAGTATTATTTGAATATTACTTAATAAATGAATATTAATTTGAGTATTCTTTTAAAAAAGGGATTATTGAATATTTATTATTTGTTACATAGTAGTCAAATATTTATGAAATACTCTAAGTGTTTTGAAGGTTATAAAACACTATTTAAAGGTTGTCTAAGGACTTTCATAGTCATTTAAAATATTATATTTTAAATCTATCTAGGAAGGCTACTTTTCAAGAACTTATATTTATATATGGAATTACCCTGTTGTGGTTACAAGCTTTAGGCGTACCATTTTCCATGTGTGATCACAAAACCCTGTGTCGAGATTGATATCGGTACAAGTGTATATCTATACTTGAATTCTTTTGAGCTCAAAACATTTTCGAAAACCCCCGGTCAGGTGTTACTCTCTTGCTCGTTTTTCAAGAAATTATCGGTCGACTGAAGTCGAACTTCAACTACTCAAGTTTTCTATCAAAATGATTTTGACAAGAAAAGAAAAAGGGGACTCTGGCAGGTGTGGGAATCGTTGACGAACGATTCCCGGGATGTGTAAGCGGCCGTGAGCCAGGCGGTCCATCAATTATTATTCCGGCCCATGTGTTGCCGAAGGATGATTACGGATGTAGTTTTCATCGAGGGTGATTACGGATGTAGTTTTCACTCAGGGATAGTTACGGATGTAGTTTCTATCCTTCTACCGGTAGAGAAGACCCGCGGATTATTGGACTTGGATGTGGCGACTGATCATCGTCAATCCTTGTCAGGTTTTTATGTTTTCTTTAAGTCCCATCCTCCACTTTGGAAAAATACTCAAACACTGCTTCTTAGGCCTAAGTGCCAAGTAGCCGATAGTGTTGTTTTCAATTTTGAAAGATGATGAATTCATGCAGTATCTAGAACTGCAAGATTATTCTAACAATAATGGCACGTGCTTGTGCACTTTTGCAATTATTCAAAAGGTGAAAGATGGTTCATCGGTTATTGATGTTAAGTCCCAAATGTTTTGCTTCATGAGCTTTGACTCTCTTCCTATCAGTTATTTCTGAGTTTCACTTATCAAGTGGTTAACGAACTTATATCCTGTACGGAATCTTGAACCGTATGGTGTTTTGATGATAATGATTTACTCATGTGTATATACTTACAAACTTGAGGAGTATTAAAAAGGGAACTTTATAATGGTTTGGTCTATGAAGGGTGGTAATAATTATCTTAGCAGCATATTGAACTGCATATTTTGAAAACTCCCTAAGAGGTTATCAATGCTATGAGGTATGGTATGTGGATAAGGTATGAGGATTACTATTGTTGACATGAACTTACTTTATTTATCTGATGTTACCCGAAATGTCATATATCCCCTACTGAGGTTTCATTATTGTAAATATTTCGAAATTGATATTAAGTATCGTTATATTTCAAAAACTCCATGTGTATATTGATATATATTGTTGTGCTCTATTAATACTTGCTGGGCAATTCTTTCGCTCATACTTGCTTGTTTTAAATATTAACCTTTCAGAGGAAGGTAGATGATTGAGGCTTATCTGCATGGCTCAGGAGAAGCAGGCAGTGTGCCCTTGTGAAGATGATATGATCCAGAACATAGATAGCTGGAGTAAGTTATACGTAAGTAAATTGATGTGTAATATGTATATATCACTTTGTACAGGATAGTACTAGTGCTAGTGTACTTCTCAACGAAGCTACACTAGTAGGATAGGATTTGTAATACTTAGTGCGATGTAATAGAATGGATGTAATAAAGATGTAAAGATTTTAGTTCTTGTTTCTAGCCCTATGACCTAAAAGATGCTTGGTGGTTGGGGTCGCAGAGTTATATTTCAGTTTTAATGATTACAGATGGTTTAATGTTGTTAAACAGGTAATTTGATGTTAAGGATTTCCGCGTGACGACCAAATCCCTGACCCCGGATTTGGGGCGTTACAGAAATGGTATCAGAGCTTAGGTTATAGTAAACTAGAAACGAGAGTGAGTAGGAGTGTGTATAGTTATGTGAGAACGTCAGAACTCATGTAGAGTTCATGTTGGACTATTGGATATAGTACCAATGATTAAGATAAGATTTTGAGGAATGTGTGGATACAGACTTCACTTCTTGTGGTGATGAATGTCTGCTAAAGAACTCTTAGAGACAAGTGTTGGTTGGCAGGGGCATAGAGCGCCCGAGACCTAAATTTAAGATGATTTTAGGGGGTTCATGGAGGCAGTTATGTATTCCCTGAATTATAGGAAATTTCAACATGACGGTAAAGGATGGAAAGATGACATCTGGTATTGTGGCAAGGATGTACCGAGATTATAATTTCGAAAGGGAAGCAAAACAAGATCACTACGAGAGGTTATCAGTCGAAGTTGCGGGTATTTAAAACCCTCTCGAGCTTGTTAGAGTTTAAGGTAATATTATGAATGGATTGGTGGATAGACACCGATTGTCTCAAAATTATAGAAGTAGAAAGGGTGAAGATGAGATTGATCAATAAAGATGAAATGTTTTAAGAATCAAGACGGACCGAGAAAGTCTGAGAGAGACTAGTACGAAGGTTGTTATGCCAAAAGGGGATAAGCTTAAATTGCACATGGAATTGTCATGAGGACAGGAACATGTGGTATAAATACGGTTATAATGGTGACTGGATCTGAGTATGTATTTCCAGCAATGTTCCAGAATATCGCCCATTCGACACGTGGAATTCGTCGTTGCTAGGGGCGACACCGGTATCGAAGTCTTCTCAAAGAATAGAACGCTTGCGTGAGATGCTTGCGCCGAGTCGAATAGAACTCCTTAATATCGTAAAATGCCGATGGTTGAATCTCTAGCGACTATTACGAGTCGACGATGACGTCGGTTATCGAGCACCTTAGGGTGTGCGTGGAAAAGAAGAGCGCTATAATCGAACAATTATCCGTCAGAGGAGCCGACATGAAAGGCATCCGTGGAGACCTTGGCATTACCCTCCCCAATTATGAATCATTTTGATTACTTCCCCAATCTGAATTGTTTGACATCTCCCCATTTGCAAATTATGTTTATTATCTCCCCAATGCAAATTATTTGACACATCCCCGTGCATAAATTATTTGGATTACCTCCCTAATCTATGACCTATCTTGACATCTCTCCAAGAGAGAATTTTGATAAAGAATATACTCCCTCTTCGAAGTTGTTTTATAATACTCATGTTAAACCATATTGGTTTCAATTTTGCTAGAAGCTGTCATTATACCTACTTTTAGATTTATGAGGCCCTATCGATTGATGATATTTAAATTCCCACTTTTCTTCAAATATTGGATAATCCTATGGTGCTATAGCACCACTTGCTTGTTGTATACCAGTATCTTTCTGGTTATCCTTTTCCTTGAAAATTGCACCTTGGAATCTGATCAATTTTAATCCAGGGTGTCCACTTGAGAATTATTTGTCGAAAGACGATAATTATTATCTTCACTTCGAATTGCTTTCATGCTTCTCAGCTTCCACTGAGACGAACAACCCTATACTTATAGGGGACACAAGGGCTATCTGTCTGTGTGATAGAAGTCCGACGGGACGCCGTCACTTGTGAGTTGTGAAATACAAGAAGGCTAATTACCTTTAGTAATGTCTTAACTGAGACACGCAACGTAAGTTCTATGATCATATTGATCTCTCAGTAAATTCTCTTATTTCAAATAAGGTTTACTTTAATACTCATAACCTTATGATCATCAATGTGTGGCAATAGCCTTGATATGTCAGCTATCTTTTCAAAGTTTCATAATTCTTATTATCTCTAATAAATTTGAAGGGGATACCAACCAGGTCTGCCAAGTCATAAATTCGCTGATAGAAACTAGATTCACAGCGGAATCGCCAAGAGCAAGAGCGAATCCCAACACGAATAGAATATCAGTGATGTATAGATAGAATTGGTTCGTTCTCTCTCTCAAGAATGTTATGTGAATAGAGTCGGTGAACTCTCTCTCTTAAGGATAGTATAATAATAGAAAGTTGGGCAAGACGTATATGCGAAAGGGATAATGGTGGGTTATAAGACTCCAGCGATAATTGTGTCAGATAGAGAATCGAGGTTTGAATTGAGATATTGGAGAAGTTGTTTACGAAGAGACACTATCTCCTGTTTTGCAGATTAAGTGTTGATGATAAAAGAGTTAAGGAATCCCAGTAGTGGCCTTAGCTGATTCCGTGGACGGAATCCTTTTAAGGAGGGTAGACTGTAATAACCCGGATTTTTCAAGAAATGATTTTATTATTATTTCAATAATAATATTGTTTTCCTAAAATGAGGAGGAATTTTTTTTTATTTATTTAATTATTTTCGGTTAAGTGAAACCTGGTCCTCCTTTTTAAAATTTTATTGATTGTGTAGATACCTCGAGTCAATAGTTTATTTGTGCAAAGATTTAATTTTGGAATGTGAAATTGTTCAGTAAAATTTTTATTTTAAATTATTGAATAATTTAGAGATTTTAAAATCCTTAGAAAATGTTTATTTTAATTATTTGAGGATTTGTAGAAATTACTTGATTAATATATAAAATCAAGAATTTGAGATTTTACTAAAACAATAGTGTTTGTAGTATTTTTATAAAGCCCTGTAAATTGTGAATTATGAATCACAATTATTATTTTTATGATTTGTTTTTATAAATTATTAATATTTGTAAAATGCATATCAATTTAGAAAATTGAGATTTAATTCCAATTCTTTCTCCAAAAGTCTTTAAAAATATTATAGTATTTAATTATGCTAGAAATTTTATTTTTACAAATTAGAGTTTTTAACTCTAAATATTATTTAGAGTATGTAGTGATTAATTGTATTGTTTTAATTGTTATTGGGCTTGAGCCCATTAGGGTAAACACAGCAAAACACATATCATACACACAAATTCAGACACAGCCGCACAAAACAGATGTCGGGGTGAGAGAAACTGAGATTGGGGGGAAAAAAAGGGAAAATTAGGGTTTGAGAATTGGGGGTTTTCAATTGGGGCTAATACATACATATGTATATACCTATGTGTGTGTATATACTCGCGTGTGTGTGTGTGGTGTGTGTAAAATCGCGTTTTTATGTGTGTTTTGAGTCGCGTGTGTGTGTGGGTGGCGATGTGCGCGGTGGAGTGGTCGGAGGAAGGCCACCATCGAGCAGGGATGGTGACGAGCCACCGATTGCAGGTCGGAGAAGATGAGAGGAGTTGGTGAGTGGTTGCTCGGTGGTGGTAGCGCATCAGCTAGAGAGAGAGAGAGAGAGAGAGAGAGAGAGAGAGAGAGAGAGAGAGAGAGAAGAGGCTGGACGGAGAGAGACTCCGGGAGAGATTTCTGGCGGGTCGGATCCGAAATGGTATAATTTCGCGTTTTAATTTATTTAATTTTCGTATTAAATTATTGGTACATTTCGTTATAGTTTATTGTTGTAATTTAATTAGTTTAAATTGTGAGATTATTGTGGTAATTAAATTAGATTTAATTGTGAGATTATTGTGGTAATTAGTTAGTTTAAATTGCGAGGTTAATTATGGTGGTAATTAGTTAGTTTAAATTGCGAGGTTAATTATGGTGGTTTAATTAGTTTAAATGGAAAGCTTAATGTGGTAATGGGTATAATTAGACTAAAATTATAAGATTATGATTATTGGTCGAATTTCCGATATTTAATTCGGAAGGTATGTTTGTAATTATAATTGTTGAGTTTAATTATGAGTCCGATTAAAGGTTCGGGTTAGTGATTGTTAATAGTTAAATTGCTAATTGTTAATTGTTAGTGAGTAATTATTAATTGTCGGATAATATATTTGGGTTAGTTGTCAAGTAATTGTTAAGTGCTAATTGCTAATTGTTAGTTTCCAAATTGTAATTTTTAAATTGCTAAGTGCTAAGTGCTAAGTGCTAATTGTTATTGTCATATGAGGTATAGTTATAAGAGTTGGCTTATCGGTAAATGTCTATGTGCTAAATGGTATAAGTCGGGTCGTAGTAATTGTTAGAAGTCATAAGTGCCAACTACGTGGTGTTGGCTTAAATGTGGTTAAACTTAGTTTACTTTTCCCTTATGTGCTAGTTGCCGCATGTCTGGGCGGGTACTTTTCTTATATGTTTACTTTTATGTTGCTGCAAGTTGAGGCAGCTTTTATTTTATCAAAAGCAGGGTTATAAATTGTTTTATTGGCATGGAGGGGCTGAGCCCATAGTCCGATAAACGAATACTACATGCCGAAATTTTCTAAAAATCCTCTGCGTTTTAATTTATTTAACTTATTTGATTTTAATTATTTAAAGGCATGTTTGAGGGTTAATTGTTTATGTGAAAATGTGCTAAGTAAATTGTTTCAAGGATTAATTGTTGTCTTGAGGAGTTATGTGCTAATTCATGGGTTAGAGGTGTCTTGAGGATTAATTGTATATTATGTGTCTTTATCGAGGATTGATTGTGTTTTGAATATTATCTATGTATTAAGTTGGTTCAAGTCTATTAAATGGTTATAAGGTGTTATGTACATTAAGTGGTAATAGGATAGTCAACTATAGGGAGGACACCTATAGTTTGACTTTATGTTATTTAGTGATAATCCCGAGTTGTGTCTACTCGATATACGTGGTATGACTGACACGTACTCGTAACCATTTCAGTACCATTAGGGCGAAATCAAATTGGAGCGACGTGCAACTAAAAAGGAAGATCGAGACGTCAGGTAAGGTCCATGGAATTACTTGGACGAGGTGCGAAAGATTTGTTCGCGGTTTCTGTTTTCTGCTAAGGACCAGAGGCAAGTTTATTTACATATACTCTATCGTTCAGAGTATACCTATTTTGAATTATATAAAATGTGCGGAAAAAGGTTTTCAATCCCTAATTGCGAGCTTTTAATCTTGTGCTCCTCCTTCCAAATCATTTTTGACTTTGCTAGTGATATTAATTTATTCTCGTGCAATAATCAAAACCCATGACTTTTAATATTGTCGATGGACGGCGACATTCTTAGGGTTCTACATCTCGATTTATATGTTGTATATTTATAAACTTTTGTAATGTGGTAGAGGACTATATGTTATGAGGTATATATAGATACATATACGTATATATGGAACTACGTGGTAACGGCTCCAAGGGTAGAGCGTGTATTGAGTTATCGAACTTAGCTCGCGTGTCGGGGTTATTTGTATCGTATGTTTTCGAAAACCCGGGCAAAGCTTTTAAAAAAGAATTTCGCAATAATTAACCTAAAGGCAACATCACCAATAAACCAGTGTTTATTTAAGTAATAGATGCTCCTGAGAGCATTTACTAATTAAATAAACCTCATTCGCCTAATTAAATTTATTTAATTAGATGAATATCGTTTTCAAAATGCTTTCTTTAAATCACTTTGTCCCGGAGAAATAATAAAACAATTTAATGGAGTGATTCTATCTAGTATATTATTTATCGGAGATAGTTTATTTTCAATACGGATTAAAGATATTCCAATGGTTATAAATTGGTTACTTTCAGCTTAAACCAGCTAGATTGATGTCGGTATATGTTACTTGAATACTTATTAATTATTTCTTATTGACCGAGAGTCAGTAGTAGTTATTTGATAAAGTGGCTAAAGTTTGGAGGCTGCTGGATGATAAGTGGGTATTTTATCTACTTAGAACGTTTCCATTTGGCTTAAAACGATGGTTTGTACTTGAGTTGTGGTATTTTTGATCTCTTTTAAGGGTATTGTGCAGGGAAATCAATCACAGGTGTTAGAGGAACGAAGCGTAGCAATCGAAGTGCAAAACGGAGTCAAATTCAAGAAAAGGAAAAATGATGTTGCTGGACAGTAGGTACGGCGCCGCGTCGCCGTGTTTGTACTGGGGGACGGCGCCGCATCGCCGTAGGGAAGGTCCTGGCGCCGCGTCGCCGAGTTTGTGCTTGAAGCCGGCGCCGCATCGCCGTCTCGTCTGACCCGGTTCCTGATTTGTTTTGGGTGAATTAAATAAAATAAAAAAAAACATTTCTTTTATGTACTAGCACCTGGAGGCCCATATAAGGGAAGAAAAGAAAACCCTAGAAGGGGAGGATAGCTTGTTTTTGATGTACGTAGTTTTTTTAGCACAAAAAAGAAGGAAGAAGATAGTTCCCAATTTATTCTTGTATTCTTCCTAGTTTGTGGATGCTTAACATTGGTGTATTCTTTAAAACCCTTGATATTTATCTCAGTCATTATTCGTTTCTTTCTATCATGTTTTCATTGGAACCCATGATGATGATTAGTTCGATCATGAACTAATTCGTTGTCATGGGGGTTTAGTGGACTTAATCATGAATTCTATGTGTTGAATCTTCTCGATGCCTTTAGTGTGATTGATGTGATATCCTATCATGGTTGATTTAATTCGTTATAGGAGAGTAGCTAACTCCTGTAATTGTGTGTTAATTCTTGTTGAAGCGAAAGTGGAAATAAGAGTTTAGAACTTGCCATGTTAGCGTAGGTTTATGCGTGATATTATCATTCGTAATTAGCGTCGTAACTCTAATCGTTTTATGACGACTATGTGATCAATTGAATGCTTGCTCCTCAACCATTATGTTTTATTCTTTATAGACATATGAAGACTTGGCATAATTGGGAGACTAAATGATTTCTATCTTTATTGTGGATATTGTTTAGGATGATATTTGTTTAACGGAAGTTGGCTTATATCAGTTTTGTGTGTTCGATCAGGTGTTAATAAATCACATGAACAAGGCTAGGGATTTGGAGACCATAGATGGATTGTTTAAAGAAACTAAATTCCCATGTTTTATTTGCATAAGTAATTCGACATAAATCTCAGTTCAAGCAGTTGATAATTAGTTATAATTCTTAGATAAATTTTAGTGATAACAACAATCCACTTTATTATTTGTTTTAGCATCGGAAAACAATCATACATTGGTGAGTGAATTAGCTAGACAATACAACGAGTCCCTGTAGGAACGAACCTTTATTGCTATCTGTATTACTTGAGATCACGTGCACTTGCGTGTTGAGTTGGTCGTAACAAGTTTTTGGCGCCGCTGCCGGGGACGCGGTTTTAATTTGTTTAGTTTCAATATTTGCCATCAGTGGTCATTGAATTTCGGTGACTAGGACGTTTTCATAAAATTTCTTGTTAGTGAATTTCAGGTACTTGTTGAGAGTTTATGCGTACACGAGCTCGTGCACGTAGAGACGAACTAGCACGTACAGAAGAACTAGCTAGGAGAAGACTTGATTTCGGGTTAGAAGACAATCTTGAAGCAAGGGAAGTTATGGCAAATCAAGAACAAGCAGCGAAGGCTTTGAGTGAATTCTCTCAGCCGAAAGTGGAGGACATCCATACTAGTATTGTTCGCCCAGCTATAGGGTCTAACAATTTCGAGCTAAGGCCAAACATCATTCAGATGATTCAGAACACAGTCCAGTTTGGGGGTAGTCCTGCTGAAGATCCCAATGCTCATATTAGGGACTTCCTTGAGATCTGTGACACCTTCAAATTCAACGGAGTTACAGATGACGCAATCAGATTGAGGCTATTTCCCTTCTCTCTTAAGGATAAAGCCAAGAGTTGGTTACATTCTATGCCATCAGGCTCTATTACAACATGGGCAGACTGTGCTCAAAAGTTCTTGACCAAGTATTTCTCCATGGCGAAGACAGCAGCTTACAGGAATGCCATTTCTCAGTTTGCTCAGCATTCCCAGGAATCTTTGGGAGAAGCTTGGGAGAGGTACAAGGAGATATTGGCACGTTGTCCTCATCATGGAATGCCGGATTGGATGATAATCAGCAATTTCTATAACGGGTTGGGAGTTCAGTCCCGTCCTATGTTAGATGCAGCCTCTGGAGGTGCGCTATGGGCAAAAAGCTATGAGGATGCTTATAATCTGATTGAAATGATGTCGGCCAATGAGTTTCAGAATCCTACTCAACGCTTGCCACCTGCCAAAGTGGCCGGAGTTCTTGACTTGGATGCAGCTACTGCTATTGCTGCCCAACTCAAAGCGTTGACAATGAAGGTAGATTCCCTTTCTAATCTTGGTACTAACCAGGTTGCTATGGTGTGTGAATTGTGTGCAGGGGCACATGACACAAATATGTGTGCTATCTCAGCTGAATCCGCACAATTTGTTGGAAATTATCAAAGATCTCAGCAACCAGTGCCACAATTTTATCATCCCAACAATCGGAATCATCCTAACTTCAGTTGGAGCAACAATCAGGGAGGTGCTCAGCAACCACATAATCAGCAGTTCAATGCAAGGCCAAGTAATCAGAACTATCAACCACCACCTTATGCTCCAAGGCAACCATTCAATCCACCGGGGTTTCAACCATCTCAAGGAACTTCATTGAATCAGTCTGAGAAATCGGAATTGGAAGAGCTTCGGATGATGTATAAGAGTCAGGCAGTGTCATTGAAAACTTTAGAGAATCAAATTGGTCAGCTAGCCAATGCTTTGTTGAACCGTCAACCAGGAACGCTTCCGAGTGACACAGAGGTGAATCCAGGCAAGAAAGATCAAAAGGAACAGGTTCAGGCAATAACATTACGATCAGGAAGAAGTCTACAAGGTCAGAACGAAGAAAAAGCAACCGAGGAAAAAAATGAAAATCCTGAGCAGGCCCTACGGCGCCGCGGCGCCGCCTCACAGTACAAAAACGGCGACGCGTCGCCGAGCCCTCTGGAGGAAAAATGTGAAGTTTCAGTTGAGGTCGATTCTGGTTCTGATTTGCTTCCTAATGCTACTCCTTCAACTCCTATCATTCACAAGAGTGTTAATTCTCAAAAAGAAGTAGAAGATAAGGTGTTTCCACCTCCTCCATTCCCAAAACGAATTCAAAGGCAAAAGTTAGACAAGCAATTCGCTAAGTTCTTGGATGTATTCAAGAAGCTGCAGATTAACATACCATTTGCGGAGGCTCTTGAGCAAATGCCGAGCTATGCGAAGTTCATGAAGGGTATTCTTTCGAGGAAATTGAAACTCGAGGATTTAGAGACCGTCGCTTTGACGGAGGAGTATAGTGCTGTCTTGCAACAAAAGTTGCCACCTAAGCTGAAGGATCCGGGGAGCTTCACCATACCTTGCACTATTGGCAAACAACTTTTCAGCAAGTGATTATGTGATTTGGGAGCTAGCATTAATCTGATGCCGATGTCTGTTTTTAAGCAACTTGGGTTACCTGATCCGAAACCTGTTAATATGACCTTGCAGTTGGCAGATAGGTCGATCACATATCCTAGGGGTATAGTGGAGGATGTATTGGTGAAGGTGGATAAGCTGATTTTTCCGGTTGATTTTGTTATACTGGACTTTGAGGAGGATAAGAGGATTCCTATCATCTTGGGAAGGCCATTTCTAGCTACGGGCCGAACTCTGATTGATGTGCAAAAAGGAGAGCTTACCATGAGAGTGCATGATCAGAAAGTCACTTTCAATGTGTTCAAGGCAACAAATTATCCGTCAGATTCAGAGGAGTGTTTCAAAGTGGACGTTGTTGATAAGAATGTGAAGAAGGAGATCGAGCAGCTAAAAAAATCAGATCCAGTGGAAAAAGCTTCAAGTGGGATTTCTGGCATTGAGAACGAAGGAAGAAAGGGGCTAATTCAGTTGTTGGATGCAACTCCATGGGAAAGAAGAGTTGACATTCTACATAAGTCTCGTGGGCTAGCTGATTCTATTAATTTTCAGGTGCTTCGTAAGTTGTCAAATGAGGAAGTTTTTGCACTCGGGCTCAAGCCATTACCACCCGAGGAGGGTGACCCTGCTGATGATTGAGGTATTCCTGTGCACTTTCTTTGTTTCTCGCCTTCAATGGGGACATTGAAGAATTTAAGTTTGGGGGTGGGGATTAAAGGTGCATTTGTATTAGTTGTATAATAGATGTGTTGCATGTCATGTTAGGAGCATAATTGCATGTTAGTGTGAAGCGTTTTTGTTTTGTTTTTATGTATGCCATATAGGACATTCTGTTTATTGTGATATTTATGTTCATATAGTTGCATTTGCATTGCATAGCATGCATTTTTCATGATCCCTTAGAACGAGCTAATTCTGATTGGTGGATAGATGTCTAATTGGGTGTGGTAATGATGAATAGAGGGTTGATTTATAGTTCCCATGGAATTGACTTGCATGTTACGGAAACAGAATCTTTTCACTAGTCTCATTAGGTGCTTTTGGGCTAGGTTAGGGTCATGCCTGTTTGGATGTTTGAGACTTAATCACTTGATTATAATTAGAATTTTCGTTATTCCCTTGATGGTGTAGGAGCAATAAAATCTAAGTTTGGGGGACACCAAGGATTTCATGCTAGTGTTAATTTTGGTCAATAATGGCTAGGCGTCAAATGGCTAGTAGCCGGCTCATTTTTATATGAGTAGTCTAGGGTTGGAATTGAGAATTCTCGTTCCAGATTGCATACATTAAAAAAAAAATGAAAAAAAAGAAAAAAAAGTGAAAAAAAAATGAAAGAAAAAGAAAAAAAAAGAGTCATGTAAATAAGTTAAATGCAAAATTAACCAGAGTGAGCTCTTTAATACTCGAGTTATTAAGTCTGAGGGGACTTAGTCCTAGTGACCTAAGGCTTTTATAGTCTGGGATCCTGCTGACCTAACACTCGCTACATGGGTATTATTGTATAAGCCTTTTGGGGTCTCACTCATTGCACGGTTAAATAAGCATGCGTAGTGTATATAATATTTATAGTATTTAGTGTCGTAGTAATAAAGCATGAATTCTTGGTTAACTTGAATAAGGATGGTGGTGTTCCTAGATTATGAAGTGTCTACAGTCTATTCTGTTTATAAACCTGTGATTGTCTTGGTGAAGGATAGGTATGATTTTTGACCTAGTGTTGAGAGCATTTCTGATGAGCATTGCACACACACACGTTTCTGTTCATGTATTGTTAGTATACGGGGGCTTAGTCGAGCTCTATTCGGATTTAGTTGCATTCTTTGAGGCAGCTGGTTGCTAGTTGGTTTTGGTCAGTTTAAAGGGGATTGTTGCATTTTCATATAGTTGCATTCATGTAGTTAGTTGCATTGTTAGTTGCATTATTAGATGGATTTTGTGGGTACATTCACTATAGGCCCTCACGAGACCTTACTCGTCCACTAGGGCTGCCTAGGGGTTTAAAGGGCTTGTTGCATATGCTAAATGCAACCGTGATCACCTACGGAAGTGGTACTAGGTAGTTGTAAATATTTTGTTTGTTATGCTTGAGGACAAGCATCGGTTTAAGTTTGGGGGTGTGATAAGTGGGTATTTTATCTACTTAGAACGTTTCCATTTGGCTTAAAACGATGGTTTGTACTTGAGTTGTGGTATTTTTGATCTCTTTTAAGGGTATTGTGCAGGGAAATCAATCACAGGTGTTAGAGGAACGAAGCGTAGCAATCGAAGTGCAAAACGGAGTCAAATTCAAGAAAAGGAAAAATGATGTTGCTGGACAGTAGGTACGGCGCCGCGTCGCCGTGTTTGTACTGGGGGACGGCGCCGCATCGCCGTAGGGAAGGTCCTGGCGCCGCGTCGCCGAGTTTGTGCTTGAAGCCGGCGCCGCATCGCCGTCTCGTCTGACCCGGTTCCTGATTTGTTTTGGGTGAATTAAATAAAATAAAAAAAAAACATTTCTTTTATGTACTAGCACCTGGAGGCCCATATAAGGGAAGAAAAGAAAACCCTAGAAGGGGAGGATAGCTTGTTTTTGATGTACGTAGTTTTTTTAGCACAAAAAAGAAGGAAGAAGATAGTTCCCAATTTATTCTTGTATTCTTCCTAGTTTGTGGATGCTTAACATTGGTGTATTCTTTAAAACCCTTGATATTTATCTCAGTCATTATTCGTTTCTTTCTATCATGTTTTCATTGGAACCCATGATGATGATTAGTTCGATCATGAACTAATTCGTTGTCATGGGGGTTTAGTGGACTTAATCATGAATTCTATGTGTTGAATCTTCTCGATGCCTTTAGTGTGATTGATGTGATATCCTATCATGGTTGATTTAATTCGTTATAGGAGAGTAGCTAACTCCTGTAATTGTGTGTTAATTCTTGTTGAAGCGAAAGTGGAAATAAGAGTTTAGAACTTGCCATGTTAGCGTAGGTTTATGCGTGATATTATCATTCGTAATTAGCGTCGTAACTCTAATCGTTTTATGACGACTATGTGATCAATTGAATGCTTGCTCCTCAACCATTATGTTTTATTCTTTATAGACATATGAAGACTTGGCATAATTGGGAGACTAAATGATTTCTATCTTTATTGTGGATATTGTTTAGGATGATATTTGTTTAACGGAAGTTGGCTTATATCAGTTTTGTGTGTTCGATCAGGTGTTAATAAATCACATGAACAAGGCTAGGGATTTGGAGACCATAGATGGATTGTTTAAAGAAACTAAATTCCCATGTTTTATTTGCATAAGTAATTCGACATAAATCTCAGTTCAAGCAGTTGATAATTAGTTATAATTCTTAGATAAATTTTAGTGATAACAACAATCCACTTTATTATTTGTTTTAGCATCGGAAAACAATCATACATTGGTGAGTGAATTAGCTAGACAATACAACGAGTCCCTGTAGGAACGAACCTTTATTGCTATCTGTATTACTTGAGATCACGTGCACTTGCGTGTTGAGTTGGTCGTAACACTGGAGATATTGTGTCTTGATTTTGATTAGAAACATTCCAAGAGTTGTATTTGGGTGTTTTGAGGTTATTAAATATTCCAGTATTAATAGTAAGTATTATTTGAATATTACTTAATAAATGAATATTAATTTGAGTATTCTTTTAAAAAAGGGATTATTGAATATTTATTATTTGTTACATAGTAGTCAAATATTTATGAAATACTCTAAGTGTTTTGAAGGTTATAAAACACTATTTAAAGGTTGTCTAAGGACTTTCATAGTCATTTAAAATATTATATTTTGAATCTATCTAGGAAGGCTACTTTTCAAGAACTTATATTTATATATGGAATTACCCTGTTGTGGTTACAAGCTTTAGGCGTACCATTTTCCATGTGTGATCACAAAACCCTGTGTCGAGATTGATATCGGTACAAGTGTATATCTATACTTGAATTCTTTTGAGCTCAAAACATTTTCGAAAACCCCCGGTCAGGTGTTACTCTCTTGCTCGTTTTTCAAGAAATTATCGGTCGACTGAAGTCGAACTTCAACTACTCAAGTTTTCTATCAAAATGATTTTGACAAGAAAAGAAAAAGGGGACTCTGGCAGGTGTGGGAATCGTTGACGAACGATTCCCGGGATGTGTAAGCGGCCGTGAGCCAGGCGGTCCATCAATTATTATTCCGGCCCATGTGTTGCCGAAGGATGATTACGGATGTAGTTTTCATCGAGGGTGATTACGGATGTAGTTTTCACTCAGGGATAGTTACGGATGTAGTTTCTATCCTTCTACCGGTAGAGAAGACCCGCGGATTATTGGACTTGGATGTGGCGACTGATCATCGTCAATCCTTGTCAGGTTTTTATGTTTTCTTTAAGTCCCATCCTCCACTTTGGAAAAATACTCAAACACTGCTTCTTAGGCCTAAGTGCCAAGTAGCCGATAGTGTTGTTTTCAATTTTGAAAGATGATGAATTCATGCAGTATCTAGAACTGCAAGATTATTCTAACAATAATGGCACGTGCTTGTGCACTTTTGCAATTATTCAAAAGGTGAAAGATGGTTCATCGGTTATTGATGTTAAGTCCCAAATGTTTTGCTTCATGAGCTTTGACTCTCTTCCTATCAGTTATTTCTGAGTTTCACTTATCAAGTGGTTAACGAACTTATATCCTGTACGGAATCTTGAACCGTATGGTGTTTTGATGATAATGATTTACTCATGTGTATATACTTACAAACTTGAGGAGTATTAAAAAGGGAACTTTATAATGGTTTGGTCTATGAAGGGTGGTAATAATTATCTTAGCAGCATATTGAACTGCATATTTTGAAAACTCCCTAAGAGGTTATCAATGCTATGAGGTATGGTATGTGGATAAGGTATGAGGATTACTATTGTTGACATGAACTTACTTTATTTATCTGATGTTACCCGAAATGTCATATATCCCCTACTGAGGTTTCATTATTGTAAATATTTCGAAATTGATATTAAGTATCGTTATATTTCAAAAACTCCATGTGTATATTGATATATATTGTTGTGCTCTATTAATACTTGCTGGGCAATTCTTTCGCTCATACTTGCTTGTTTTAAATATTAACCTTTCAGAGGAAGGTAGATGATTGAGGCTTATCTGCATGGCTCAGGAGAAGCAGGCAGTGTGCCCTTGTGAAGATGATATGATCCAGAACATAGATAGCTGGAGTAAGTTATACGTAAGTAAATTGATGTGTAATATGTATATATCACTTTGTACAGGATAGTACTAGTGCTAGTGTACTTCTCAACGAAGCTACACTAGTAGGATAGGATTTGTAATACTTAGTGCGATGTAATAGAATGGATGTAATAAAGATGTAAAGATTTTAGTTCTTGTTTCTAGCCCTATGACCTAAAAGATGCTTGGTGGTTGGGGTCGCAGAGTTATATTTCAGTTTTAATGATTACAGATGGTTTAATGTTGTTAAACAGGTAATTTGATGTTAAGGATTTCCGCGTGACGACCAAATCCCTGACCCCGGATTTGGGGCGTTACAGCTGCGATCCATCATGACTACCGCGGTGATGGTTGAGGAAAATGGAACTTCATGTACTCGAACATCTTTGTCAATAGGTCTTGGTGATTTGCCAAATCAGCTCGAACTACTCCAATGTCTGCCTTTAATTCCTGAAATTTGCTTTCTAACCCAGATACTCGGTTAGTCAAAGACTCATCAGCAGCCTCTGATGATTGCCTCTCCTCATGTATTGGTGCAGCTGGCACTATCGGTACTAAAGAAGTAGACGCCTGCTCATGAGGGATGATCTCATAATCCTTCCCTCTTCGTCGTAGAAAATGCATTTTTACCAAGCTCGGAAGATCAAGTGGCTTGCTTGGATGTACAGTAAAATTCGTGGAACACTGATCAAGAATCTTGAGATGTTTAGCAATCATGGTGACAAAACAGCCAACCATTATCGGTCCCTCTTTCTGAGCTATCACCTCCTTCATACGTCTAGCAAGTACAGTGACAAATTCCACCAGCTTTCCTTGGTCAAGACAATATAATATAGCCAATTCAAGTTTTGACATCGGTCCAATATTTAAACGACCAAACAAACTGTATGCCAACAGTTTATAGATATACCGGTAAGAAGGATTAACTATCTTTGAAGATTTAGAACAACGACCTGAATAAATTTCCAACTCATTCATTGTAAGAATTTTCCAGAAAGCCTTTTCATCACACTCAGGCAGCTTTCGTTTCAAAAAGTGCTTCCAACCAAATATGCTTTGTACTTCCATCTCTCCCAATACATATTGCTTGCCCAATAAACAAAATCGTATAGCCGGTTGCTAAACGTGTTGAGCTTCTTTATACTCAAAAGTACTCAAGAACTCATAAACCAACTCTTCATATGTAGGAACATCAAGATCAAGAAACTGCTCCCATCCAATCCGCTGCAAAAGACGAGTAACATCCTCCAGCAAACCAATATTTTCAAGTGCTATTTTATCCGCATGTCTATTAGGAATGACACCTCGAACAGCAAACTCGTCATACCTTCTTCGTTGTTCTGCAGTTAAACTCTTGAGGTACGAGAATTTCCTGGTTACAGAATCACCAGGCTGTGCTATAGACGTAGATACGATTTGTTGCCGATGTCTCTTTTCACTGGAGCCAGAGTTCCGAGTTTTCTTGTCTTCCGTGGTTTTCCTTTTTGTTCTAAGTACAGGCTTCATCTTGGACCCTTAACAAACACTTGATGCAGTTCCCAGACTAGTCCCTGGCTTCCTCACACGACCGTTCTGAATCCCAGAATGCTGATGATGTCGCTGTTCTGAATCCCTCACAGTCTGCTGATCGTTGTTTGTTTACACAAAAAGAACTTTGCCTCGTTTTTTTCCCGCTGCTGTAGCTGTAAACACGTCGTCTAGGGTTTAGGTTTCTACAAGGGTCTCTGTACCTTGATATCGATTTACAAACTAATACAATATCTAATATTTGATAAAGTGTATATTTATATATACTTTAGAGGATTTTATTCGCTTAATTTGGGATTTTGCAAATAATTGGGTAAGTTTGATCATATTTTATTGTTTTATTTCAGGTAATAAATAATTCCTAAAGTTGGAAGAAAAGGAGCTTAATTGGACTTTATTAATGTGGAAATTCGGATTTAATGGTGGGCCTGCGCAGCAATTCTTATTTGGCCATATCTTGAGTTCCAGGAATCAGAATGGGGCGAAATTACAGCCCACGCGAAGGTATTGAAATTATCTACAGGCCTGGAACAGCCCAGAACACATATTACTACTGTAGCAGTCCCGAATCAGAACGGAACAGCTGGTTACGAATTTTTACAAAAGCCCAATTTATTTTAGGAAAGAAAAAAAAACGTGATTATTACAGATCAGTTTTTTGATTAGAGAGTGGGTGGATTACATAGGGAGAGAGGGAGAGAGAGAGAGAGAGTGGAGCAAAGGAAGAAGGGATTCTACCTAAGCCTAATTGCAATCTCAAAAGTTGTAATTTCTTACTTCTTAACTCTTGTAAACATGGTTTTTATTATCTATATCAATTTATGCTCTTCATGTGTTATGGGTAACTAATTCCCAAATCTGGGAATTAGGTAGTATTCAGTGGTTAATATGATTGTGTGAATTATATGTGATATCTCTCTCTTGTTAAATCATTGTTGAGGACTTAACCCAATTTGGGGAGTCATGAACCCTAGGTTGTAATTTTAGGGATTGTAATGATTTGGGAGATGAATTATAATTCTAGTACATGATACAACGAACGTAATTCAATTATTCAATTGGGAGATTAATATGCGAATTATGATACATGTATTCCTTGGGCTTAATAACTTATGATTATAAGTTACCTTGTAAGGGGGGACTGAAGTTTCATTGCCGAAATCAGAGTCATCATTAAGCGCAATATTCATTATATGTTCAGTTAATTCTTCCCAAGTACAATCTACAGCCGCTGTAATTGAAACAAAAAAATATATTAAATTAATTGGTTAAGAAAAACAGCAATCACATATTCACAAGTATTACAATTTACAACACTACTACCTTGTTCATTGAATTTCCAGTCACGCGCGCATATTATACTTTCTACAACAGTATTCGCCAATGAACTGCGGTATTGATCTAATATCCTTCCTCCGACACTGAATGCTGACTCAGAGGCAACAGTAGATATAGGAATTGACAATACATCTCTAGCCATTAAAGAAAGATTAGGAAACCTGAACTGATTTGTTCTCCAGTACTCTAGGATGTTGATTTCAAGGTTCCTGTTCAGCCTCTTTTCTTCCAAATACTTGTCTAACTCTGTTTTTTCAAGAGCACTACCAACCTCATCATCCAGGGCATCAAATTCCTTGCGACAAAATGAAAATGTAAGTCAGACATATACATTACATATACTATAAGAATACTAAATCAAGTACAGATCAGCTCCATTTCATGTTAAAATAAATAAATCGAAAATACCTTTAAGACATCAGCTCCTTCATTTTGAACTGAAGTACCAAGAACATCATCAGTAGAAGCATATGAAGGAATTTTATCTTTGTACAGATCAAATAGTGCCTTCAAGGTTTTATGCAATTCTGCAATCTGCACAGAATCATCTCCATACAACATTTTGTAGCTAAATTCAACGAATTGTGTTTTGTACCGGGGATCAAAGACAACTGCAATATCAAGAATCATGCTATAATCTTTCCAGTACTTGTTAAACTTGGGTCTCATTCTCCCAGCCAAGGAAGTTGCCACATTGTTTCTGTCTTCAGCTGCCTTCATCAACGTGTGTTCAACCAAAAAAACATTTGGAAAGTACAGATTTGCAGTGGGATATTTAGATCCAGAGAACAATCGAGTGACATTGTAAAATACCCCAAGAAACTTACAAATACCCCCCACTTTATCCCATTCCTCATCAAGGAGACCATACTTGTAGTTTGAATCAGTTAGTTGCAAATGAACAAAAGCACGACGATAATAAAGTGCACTATCAAGCATTAGATATGTCGAATTTCACCTAGTTGGGACATCCTGGCGTAAACCTCTTTTCTTCTCTAGAGCTACTTGTGATATACATTCCCTAAGTTTTTCCTTTCTTCCTTGAGAGCCTTTGATGTACTTAACAGATTCACGTATTTTAACAACAGCCTCATCTAATTCTTTTAGACCCTCTTGTACAATCAAATTGAGGATGTGAGCACAGCATCTTATGTGGAAAAATTCTCCTTTATTTAACAAAGCATTTCTCAAATTCAGTTGGGTTCTTAAGATAGCAACAAATGAATCGTTACTAGCAGCATTATCTAAAGTAATGCTAAATAGTTTCGACTCAAGATTCCAATCACATAACATCTTATAAATTTTATCAGAGATAGTGATACCGGTATGTGGTGATGGAAGATAAGAAAAATTTAGAAGCTCCTAATGTAGAACCCAATCAACTATGATAAAGTGGGCAGTGAGAGTCATGTAACCATCAGTAGCAACTGAAGTCCACAAATCAGAGGTTAAGCAAACTCTACCATCAAAATGTTGTAGTGAATTAAACAAATTTTTTTTTTCAAACTGATAACAAGCTAAAATATCAGCTTTCAAGGTGTTTCTACTGATTAATGTAGCTTGTGGATGTGCATACTTGAACGCTTCTCTAATGCCTTCATATTCTACAAAGTGAAGTGGCAAATTATGCCTAATGACAGCATTTGTAATAAGATCTCTGAATACCTGAGGGTCAAATAATATGTTGCGCATCGTCATAGATCCATCGCTGCTAGACAAGACCATTTGCCTGATGTCCTTGGTATTTTCGCAGACCTTTTGATGCTTAAGCAAGTTTCCAGTCCCGTTTTTGGACTCATGGAGACAGGTGTAACCACACTTTGAGCATTTTGCCCTCAATAACTTATCACCACCAGTGAAGAGTGTAAACGTAGTCCACACTTTCGATCTCTTTCTTTTGAAACCCGGTGCCTTCTTCTTTTCCACCTTCTTCGAAGAAGCTTCACTAATTCGATGTTCAGTAGCCGTAGGAGGAGCATTTTCCAAGAGATCAGCTTCATCGTCGCTTAAGGATTCGTAATCCTGCAAATCAGACATTAATAATCAATTAATCATGTAAAGAGACCAAAATATTAACAAATCAGACAAATTAGTAAGAAATCGGACATAAATAATCGGACCCAGATAGGAACAAATAAAGAGAGGATGTGAATTACCAGATCGATGTTTATGTTGTTATCATCCATTTGGATTTTGGAGACTTGGGTATTTGGTTAAAGACGAGAGAATAAAGAGAGGAGAGGCGGATGGGAGAATAAGATGAGAGAATAAACAGAGGAGAGCAACGGAAAACCCTAAAATATGTTGACCCTTGACTCCGCACTTGCCCAGTTGCCCTTATCTTAAAAGTTAAAAATAAAATCACTTATTCTAAAATAATATATATATATATATATATATATATATATATATATATATATATATATATATATATATATAAAATATATAATATATTTCGTATACTTTCGTGTACTTTCATGTACCCAAAATGAAAACCCATATCCGACACTAAATTTATCTAATTATCTGATTACACGAAAAGTGGTGCGTAGAATTGTAGAAAATAAGATTTCGATAATTAAATTGTGAAAATAAGATAATTATACGAAATTATCTGATTACACGAAAAGTGGTCCCACTAAATTTGTCAGTGTAGAAAATAAGATTTCGATAATTAAATTTTATATCTGTATCTCTTCAGAGTACTGTAGCAAAATGACAAGAAAAAGAGTGTAGAAATGTAGTGTACTTAGTTCATGATATAATTACAAACTTTTTTTTTTTTGTCAAATATATTGAAAATACCTCGAAACAACTATCCCTCTATACCGTACATTGGAGCCAGAGATATTTTAGGGCGGCGGTTTCACATTATATTTTTAAAAATAAATATTTTATTTAAAATTTTAATGTAAAATTCTGGCAAAAAAAAATTAATGTAAAATCTATATTTACCTCATGTCACCACTAGAATAATGATTAACATTGTCTACAATTTGTACTCCCTAGTTCTAGCTTATTTGATATTTTAAGGGTCAAATTTATTCAATTTTGATTGAAAATTAAAATTTATTAATTTATAATTTTAAAAATCCGGAAAATACATTTTAATGTAAATTAAATATATTTTCCAATGATATATATTTTATAATTATTTTTTATTATATGACATGTAAATTTCAATCAAAATTCAAAAAATTTGTCCATTAAAAATTTAAATAAACCACTTAAAATGGAACGGAGAGAATAATACAATAAATTATGTATAAAAGAAAGGGAGGAAGGGAAATATACCAGCTGAACTGGAGTTACAAGTTACAACTACGGTTGAATGCATACTATACCCTGGAGTCCTGGACCCTTTCCTCTGCATACATTTATTTATTTATCTTTACATTTCAATTTTTTATATTTCAAAAATAATATAAAAATTCATTATTTTCCTCCACTATACCCACATCATACATTAAATATTGATCTCACCACTTTACTCCCTATTTTAATTTTCTTCCTTGCTACAGGCATTGTACTTTCTTAAGTCATTTCTGTTTCATATAGTTTAGAGAGGGCTCATGGGCCTTAAAATATGCTTCAAGTTGTAAGAGACTCTACAACTGAATCGATATTCAACAACAAACTTTTTTTCGTATTGGGCCGCAATTGGCAGTTTAATTTAATACTTGTATTTTCCTCTTCCTCCCCCTACATTGTCCTTTCATTTGTTAGCCTACAATCTGTAACATATTCATTTTAACTTATTTTGTAAATAATACTCCCTCCATTCCATTTTATATGAACCTTTGACTATATATTTTAAATAAAATCAAAAAATCGAAAATATACTATTTACAAATAGACTATTGATGAATAAAGGAGTTGAGAAGGTAACTCAAAAAAAATTATTTCCTTGTTATTAGGCATAGCTTTATACTTGGTAAAGAATTTTTTTTTTTTTGCATAAATGAAACGAATTCATTTAAAAGATAAAAATACACAAATCGGATGAGACAAGAGACATTCTTTCTTTCACAAAAGCTTATCATCTATCCGAAAGATATGCTTAACCAATTCATGGGTCGTAAACTGAATTACGATTGACATGAGAAAAAGATTCCTCCAAGAAAGTAGACGATTAAACCTCTATATCAGAGAAGAAGACCTCGTTAAAAACCCTGCAAGAGCAAAACACTATGGAAAAAAATTCAAGGGAAAAAAAGAACGCCCCACTCAAAAACACCCATACATCAATGTACATAACTTTACATCTATACTATCTATACTATACTATAATAACCGAAATGGGGTTATAATTTGTAGTTTGGTTAACCCCCTATTTTTGGTTATTCCCTTATTTTGTTATCCCTCATTCATAACCGTTAGATCTTCAACTCAAATAGATCATGACCGTTAAATACAACAATACTAAAAGTTGTTATATACAGAGGTCTAAGTTTCGATTCCCGCTAACAACATATTAATTTTTATTTAATATTAAAATTATTATATACAAAGATGTAAAGTTCAAATTTTTCCAATAACATATTAAAATTAATATTTATACTATTATATTATATTACGAACAAATTATAAAAAATTAAAAGTAACTCGTGCTTTGCACGGGCTATAAACTAGTATATCCTAATAAGCAAAATACTAGAAAACTTAATATTGCTCCAATTCACGCCTTCAACCATCTTCTCTTCACTTTTCTTCTTATCTAAGTCAGTCTAGCATGCTCATATAACACGTGTACCCAGCCCACCTCTATCCTTGATTCATTGAACATCTGAAACCACCAAAACAAAACATACCAAGAGCTAATTAGTCGATGAAACAAACAAAAGAAAAAAGATTACAAAATATTATAGCATTTTGTAACTCTAAAAAGATAACCTTCTAACCAAAAGGGGTCCCTTTGGTTAGATATAAAATAATATCGTAAAATTAAAAAATATAATTTTTTTATAAAACTCATATATTAATAATATAATGTGTATATATAACTTATAATTTCTGCGTAGCTGGAAAATAATAGTCATCCATTATGACACAATTTGTCAAAATAACGAGATCAAAATTCCCCCAGAAATGGTCAAAAAGCCATCATAATATGACACTCCCCTAGAGGCACAAAAAAATAACCCAAAATTGATCCAAAAAGCCACAATATTTGGCACACCCTTAGAGGTACAAAAACCATATAATTAAAATGGTACAAAAATAGAAATTATGACTTTCTTAAAAATTAAATCAAAGTCAAAAACACAATCAATTAACCCACTTATTTCTCTAAATCTCTACCAAAAAACCAGAATCAATTAATATTAAAAGACCTATATAATAAACACATTAAAACGTAACTATCAATCATCTATAAATAAAATATAACGGAATATAATTAGCAATCAATTATAATTAATGCACTTAACTCAAAAACTCGCAAACAAACCCGAGTTGACTCCAAAACACAGTGACTCAGCACCATTCAAATAACACTCGCAAATTGACTCACTAAATGACTCAGAAATCAGAACTCAAACTACAACTCAACTAAAACCTCAAAACTCAGCCAGGAAATTCAGCGAACCAAACGTAACTAAAAAAGGAATCCATTAAACTCACTAATTCCGGCCAAAAATCAGATATCCGGCCACCACCATTCTGTCCAGAAAAATCAACCAAAAACATAACACATTATTGGAACAGATCTAAACATACATGCAAATACTCTATTGGAGCAGATCTAAACATACATGCCAATACGACTTCCAAATAGTAACATATAGAAATTTTCCGGCAAAAATTAAATTCCGACGATAATCAAACTCACTCCGACAATTATAAACTTTATCTATACATCAATAACTATTACACTGTACAACAATAATATCATCAAAAAACAGAGCCGAATCATAAACCCCAGATAAATCAAAAAATGAAAATTTACCAAACCTCGATTTGATGCTATGACTTGATAGAGGGGAGAACAATTCAATAGTAAAATTAATCACAAAAAAGAAGCAATCTCGATTATCATCACCATGTAAAGCAAGAAAGGATCAACTTTTTCAATCGGGCAGTATTGCACAGACTATAAACACGAGAAACAATCCAGCACACACATTTACTTGCACAAATTTCAACAGGAAAACCCGGAGAAAAAACACAATAATCAGTAATGGTGATTGCCAATTCCAAAAGCTACGACGTCCCTCTCTATGGCGCATCAGCCGATTCAATTTTTAAAATCAACTCGATTCTCTATTAAAATTTTCATTTTAATCAGAAATTCAACCTAGCTAGATTAGCTATTCTTGATTTTGTCTATGCCTGAAACTTTAGGCAAGCCTGAAATTTAAAATAAAGTATATGAATCACATCCGGGGACTGCACTCTTTAACTAAATGGTCTATACACTCACAATTTAATGTCACAAGCTACTGCTACAAAGCAAATCATAATCAACCTAATAACACAAAGGGAACATTTTCATGAACTACAAACAAGAGTCGGCATCTCCACTTAATAAAAGTCATGTACGTCAAATAAATCAGGCAACAAAAGTAAAAAGAAAAAGAAAAGGACAGCAACACAGAAGCAAAAAAACATATAATTGAAGCCGTAATATAAGAATCGCATCTGGGGACTCAATGTCAGGCCCTAAATGCTAGAAAAACATATTAGTTGCCTAACAATGTGAAGAAATAGTTGTTACATATTCACATAGCATCACACAACTAGAGGAAGTAACACGAAACACTCTTTAATCAACAAGTCTAAAAACTTACAATGCCTATAATATCTCAGGCTATTACGACAAAGAAAAGGATAATCAACTGAACAAGACACATACCTAAAAGTAGAACAACGATTGTATTTTGCTGACATGTAGAGAGAGCCATTCGTCCCTATTAACATGCCGCTCATGAATCTGTCTATGCAACATCTCCTGAAACAGATGTAGGGTAAGCAGTGCATCAAAGCCAGCTTGGTGAGCAAGTCCGATGCGCACAACCTGAAAAAGACTCGCAATAGTTTCCAAACCAGAAGGTGAAATAGGAGGAATATAAGCAAATTTCATAGTCTGGACGTCAAAGAGATAGTTGTTAGGTTAGGGGCTACAATATTACGAGATTCGAACAAGCAAAGCAAAACAAAACAAACACACAGATATATTTGACGCGGAAAACCCACGTCCCAAACTCGTATTATTAATCTTAACAATATCAATAATACATCAATCACTCGGTGTATCACTCACATGATACTCAAGCCAAAACAATACTCAAGCATACATAAAACATAATATGACTATGTTTATATAGCCACCCAAAACTTAGCCACCAAGACTTGCCATTCTTGATACCTAATTACCTAACTTTGTGAACAAGACATACCATCTATAATAATTGTCTTTCCATACAATTATTATCTTATCAATATATGACTTGTATCACCGAGACCCATACTACCGTATTGGGTTTAAGCCCAACAATCCTCCCCTTCAACCCAATGTTGTTCAATGCACAACCGATTTAACGGTCACCATCAAGACATCGACGTCCATCCGCCAATGCCTCCCCTCGAACAATAACCTCTCCTTCTAGCACAAAAAGATTTCTTTTGTCCTTCCATCCTTTGATTATCTCTAAATCCCTTTTAGTGACCTCCAAAATACCATTCTTCATCATAACAGTATATCCCAAATCAACTAATTTACCCACTGAAATTAGATTTCGATTTAACTCCGGTACGTACCTCACTTGAGTTAACTTTCGAACACGACCATTGTGAAGTTTCATCATTACCTCACCAATACCAGCAACCTTTACCCTTTTACCGTTTGGTAAAGCTACCATCTTTCCATCACACTTCTTGTAGGACGAGAACCACTCCCTCCTAGCACATATGTGATGAGAACATCCCAAGTCAAGCACCCATTCTTCTTTCGATCCCTTATCTTCTTGTACTAAAAGAGCATCACCTTCCACAAGCGAAACACTACCCCCTCCTCGAGTTTTCTTCAACTCCTTCAAGTCTTCTCTTGCCTTTGGACACCAGGATTGTATATGTCCCAATTCATCACAATAAAAGCACTTGATATTAGGGTTATATTTCTTACCAGACTTCTTTTTTTTGTCACATGCATCCACCACGAGTGCACTTCCATCAGATGCGTCACTCGATCCTTGCTTCATTAATCTTTCGGACTCCAGAAGAACAACAATAGTCTCATCCAAACCTAACTCCGTATTCCCAACCAATAACGAAGTAATCACAGTACTATACTTCTTTGGTAAAGACACAAGTAAAAGAACAGCTTTGTTCTCATCCTTCAATTTTTCATCCAAATTATTCAGCTGGTTGATCAGGCCATTGAAACGATTAAGATGATCTCTCAAATCTCCATCTTCTTCCATCTTGAGCCCGAACAAATTTTTCTTGAGGAACAACTTATTTGCCAATGACTTTGAGTGATACGTCTTCGTCAACTTCTCCCACAATTTTTTAGGGTTATCCTCCTCAAGAACATCATACTTGATTTCCGGTGCAAGGGCCAACCGGATTGTCGATGCTGCACGTAACTTCATATCTGCCCACTTTGGATCTTCCACATCAGTAGGCTTCTTGTCTTCAAGAGTTGCATACAACCCTCGTTGAATCAATAGATCTTTCACCGTGCTCTGCCACAAAGTAAAATTGTTTCTTCCATTAAACAATTCAATCTCGAATCCCCCGACCTTTTCCATCACGAACCTCGGCTCTGATACCACTTGTTAGGTTAGGGGCCACACAATTACGAGATTCAAATAAGCAAAGCAAAACAAAACAAACACATAAATATATTTGATGCGGAAAACCCACGTCCCAAACTCGTATTATTAATCTTAACAATATCAATAATACATCAATCACTCGGTGTATCACTCACACGATACTCAAGCCAAAACAATACTCAAGCATACATAAAACATAATATGACTATGTTTATATAGCCACCCAAAACTTAGCCACCAAGACTTGCCATTCTTGATACCTAATTACCTAACTTTGTGAACAAGACATACCATCTATAATAATTGTCTTTCCATACAATTATTATCTTATCAATATATGACTTGTATCACCGAGACCCATACTACCGTATTGGGTTTAAGCCCAACAATAGTGATTAAAAACTTCGAGACATGATTGACGGAATAGTGTGTGAGTTGCAGGTAGTGGCTGTTGTTTAACCAATTTCCAAAAGTGAGAGATGCCGTAACCCCCATCAAAAAAATCCAAATAAATCTTCGAGGTGGTTTGAATAACGCAGACTCACCGCAAAGCAATTTGAATGCCTCACGATTGATACCTTGGTCAGTGCCATTATTAAAAGTGAAATCGAAATTTTGTGACCGCATAAATGTATTTGAATCCTCATTAACCCTATACTTAATCGGATCATTCAAATCAAACTCACAGTTAAAATTAAAGTGAGTAGGAGCAATTTCACCTTGATTGTTGGCCAAAGCAACACTCAACTGAATACACTCATTGTTATCAATGTTGTATTTGAGAATGTTGTAAGCACCGTCGCTATATCCCGGTGTAATGCGTGTGTCATCTAAACGACCGGGAAACTCGCAATCAATTGCAATGAGTGTAAAATTAACCGATAACTCTTCTAGTAAAGCAAAAGAATCCACAAGATTTCCAGCATAAACCTCACGTACTTGAGATACGGGTGGGGGATCGGCGATTGGGGCGAGATCGGCAATTGGGACGGCCATTTAGGGTTTTTTGGATTTTGGGTGTTTGTTGTCTGTCTGCGGCGAGAAACTATTAAAACTTTGAATCTATGAGATTAATTAAGAAAACTTTGAATCTTGATTGGGTTGTAAAGCACTAAAATGTTTAATTTGCTATGAGAAAACTGGGCATGAAAACTCCCCTAAGGTTATAAGAAATATTACCTTGATCCCGCAGAGTATTTTTGTAAATATTAAATTTTTATCAATAATTTACACATATATCCTTAAATTTGTATTGATTTGTTTTAATCTCAGAATTCTAACTTGAGATCATTCTTAGGCACATGAAACCCATTTACTATAATCTAATTTGGTAAATTAAATTAGGTTAATTTAACGAATCAATGACATAAATACCCCATTTTTTAATAAAACTGACGAGAATAACACAAATCACGGATGGTGGACATAAATACCCCTCTATTACGCATTTGGGAGAGGGGTAATAGATTTTATACATATTACGCATTTGGCTATTACGCATTTGGAAAATGGGTAACCCTTATTACCCATTCTCCAAATGCGTAATAGAAGAAAAATCTATACTAGTTACCCCAATATCAAATGCGTAATACTATTACTCTCATATAAAATGCGTAATAGACGGGTATTTATGGCCATCATCAATGCTTTGGGATATTCTTGTTATGTGATATAGGTTTTTGGGGTATTCTTGGCCAAAGCCCTAATTTAAAATCTCGAAAAAAATAGCTTATTTCAAAGTTAAACAACTTTAACCTCAATCTACTTGAGAACACTAGACTATTTGGGAGAACCATTGGTTTCGATATAGCCAGGAGAGGCCCCCCGCCAAATTGTGTTGGTCATATTCTCGAACACATAACAGACAACAAAACTAGACACTCTTCGGATCCATCACTTGTTACCAGTGATGACGGCCAGAAAGTGGACAAAGAAGACCAATCTATTAGGACACAACCTATTACACTAAAGTCGGCCTCGGAGCTCAAAGAGAAACTTCGGTATAGTATGATTGGCTACACACACAACCCTGATAGTTCGCACAACATTCTGGAGAAACTATGGGTCTATGGGATAAACTTTTTGGATGTTATTGCCATCTCTAACTATAAGTTTCTCCTCATATTCACAGATATGGAGGCTTTCGACAATTTTGACACAAACATGGTGCATCCTATTTTCCATAGTGTCAAGTTCACAGACTTGGATGATATCATCTCGGTCAGGATTGCCAAACTCAGAATATTAGGACTTCCAATTTTGTATTGGAATACTAATGCCATTGGCTTACTCACTAAGAAATGAGGTCGTGTCATTCATCCACACACTGAGGATTTTCTTCTAGGTGATTTCTCTTCCCCAACTGTATTGATTGAAACCACACATTCGTCCATCATAGAAGATTCAGTCAATGTATCAATCGGCGACAAGATTCATACTATTAACATCTTGGAGATCCCCATCCCGGACACTACACACATGAAGGAGCATCCTAGGGCATACCACAAGTCGACTTCTCCTGAACCCCCCTCGGATTCAGACACAGGTGGCCATACTTGGTCTGATTTGAAAGGAAATACTACACACATAGAATAACAGGACCGGGACAACATTATAACAAATTAGGCAGACACACTAGACAACAATACGGAATGGGATAAAACAAAGGGCCCGCAAACCATGGAAGGATATCACAATATCTACACGGGACAAAATGAGCAGGATTACACCGTCACCACTACTGACATTAGGACCACGACAGAGGCAAATAATATAGTATCAGATAAACCAATGGTCCCAACAAGAGACAAGGATACATTTCCTTTACAATTAGATGAGTCTATTATCGATGAACCCCATTCGGACGCCCTTATGGGGTCAGAGGATACCAAATGGAAGAAATATAGAGAAGAAGACACTCACCTGTCTAGTGAATCCAACAACAGCCTTACTGATTACAGTGCTGAAGCATTAGAATCCTATGACTCGCGACACACTATTACCAAAGGCCTACATATGAATCTTTGTAAAAGGCTCTTCGGTATGCATATCAAAAGAGGTAGGGGAAGACCAAAGAAATATAAATTTAATCCTGGTGGGAAGAAACATCATACAAAAAAAAACTGTAATAAATCACAACACAGGGGTGGACACTACACCAGATATACAAATACCATACAACAAACAGACCAGCGAACACAAATCTCTGCAAATAGTACCACACAAAGCAGTTATTGATAACACACATGTTGCAATGATAATTCTACAAGATGCTTTGGATATGGGTCTCAGTCCCAATTGTGAAGAGGAGGAATCTATATAAAACATTCTAGCAGTGCTATAATGTGCTCTGGAAACCAATCCTACAACTTTACTACTATTGATTATGAAGCAATTCTCTGGATTAACTTGGTATGTTCGCGAATGCAACAATATCACTAATAGGCATAATGTCAAAGCCCACATACAAAAAATGAATATCAATTTCCTTTGTCTCCAAGAAACAAAGTGCATGAGATGGGACAATAATCAGATTAATAGTATGTGGGATGCAAATTATCATGAATGGCTTGTAGCACCATCACTGGGTAAATCTGGCGGTCTTCTTACCTCCTGGGACACTAATAGGTACCATAAAACTGGTCACATAATTACAAGCAACTGGATTCTCTTTAAAGGTAATTCCATCCAGACCAAACAACAGTTCATCTGCATCAATGTGTATGCTCCGCAGAAAACTACAAAGAAGGCACAAATATGGGAACAATTAAGCTCAATCCTTAATGCTAATGAGGATATCCCAGTATGTTTGATTGGGGATTTTAATAGTGTCACAGAGGCAAAGGACGGGACTAACTGCCTACATAGCAGTTTAGATGCACAAATTTTTAATGACTTTATCAATAACAATGGTCTCATCAACATTAAAACACAACATCCCCGCTACACTTGGTACAGACCAAATAATAAAAGGAGCACACTAGACTGGATCTTCCTAAACCAAGCATGGCTCAGTCTTGACTACTGGAATGCCAAATTACTACACAGGAAAAACTCGGATCATAGAGCTATCTGGTTAGGCACTACGATCATCAACTGGGGGCCTAAACCCTTCAAACTTTACAACTCCTGGCTTGAAGAGAAAACTCTGCAAGAGATGCTATTAAATCTCAGGAATAACATAGATCCAAACAAACTGAATCTACGGGAAGCAATCAGAGAAATTAGAACAGTGGGGAAATGGTGGAACACTAATATACAGGGCAATTTTGATGAAGCCATTAAAAGTAAAGAGGAAGAACTACAAACTCTGGATAATGGCATCGCTCAAGATACTAAACAAGTTAGAGATGAACATGCTCACCTTTATCAGCATAGAGATCATATGATTTGGCAGAAATCTAGATTACTATGGAACGCGGGTGGGGATAAGAACTCAAAATACTTTCACCAGGAGGTTAAAAGAAGGAGACAGAAGAACAATATCATTGGACTACAACACAATAATATTTGGATTGATGAACCAACACTCGTCAAAAAGATACTTTATGAACACTTCAAAACATTTCTCAGTAGAGAGAGTGATATACCTACATTCCGGATACAAACATTATTAGTCAACACTATCCGAGATACGATAAAGCACTTTTTGGAACGCCCTTTCTTAGAAGATGAGATCTCTTTAGCTCTTAAGGAGTCGGATTCCAATAAGTCCCCAGGCCCTGATGGCCTAAATGCTGGCTGTTTAAAACATTGTTGGGGCTTCATCAAATCGGGCTTCATACAAACTATGTCTGAGTTCCACAAGACAGGGCACCTTCCACAGGGACTTAATGTTGGGACAATCCGATCGTGGCCCTGCGATTTTTGATACAATAAATTAATGAATACGAATACAAAAGTCACCTTGTTAACGGTTGATTCCACGCTCTTCTATTGTATTCCCAAATTGCCTTGAGCGAAGTGTGGCCTTCGTCTCCTCAAGTTAACCTCTCTTCTTGCTCCTAGATGGCTACAAAATTTTTCTTAACCCCCCCCCTAGCAAGAAGAGAATAAGAATATATATAGGGCTACAATAGGGATCATGGATAATTAGGTTGGGCCTTCTAATTACATCTTGGACCTAGCCCAATGTAATTAAATATTAATTCAATCCAATAAAGAATTAATATTTGCACTACCTTTCCTAATATCGCAACTTAATTATTTAATTGGGTTCCAATATTATTTGCTTATTAAATTTCCCATGTTTAAAATAGCGCATGCCCATTAATTAAATAAATTACTGATAATTTATTTAATTAATATCTTTTATCCTTGATTATCCACTCAACCTTTATTTAATTATGCCGGAATAAATCCACCTGCAGGGTTTCATATAATTAAATCTTTTTGAGCTTTCAAGGGGACATCATTAACCCGAATATTATCAGGACATGGATTCCTTCTATAAATAATATTCACCATGTATATAATTCCATCACCCAAAATATAATGATACAATTCAAAAGAATTATTTCATATATAAATCAAAGCATGTAAATAATATACACGTGTCAATTACTATATCTGGATTAAGAACCTAAGCATTAATAATAACATAGAATCTTAGTTCTCCTTCTTAATCAGTATAAGGGAACAATTCTAAATTTTATCCTGTTCATTATACACAAAGTATACTAGTATTATTTATTAGTCAATATAAACTAATCTAAATAATACTACAGCCATACCAGTGGATTGTCCAACACCACCTGTGCTGTGAACCTTATTATATTATATAAACCGTATTTAACAATCTAATATTCTGTATCCCATTTGATACTAGATTGTCCACAATATATAATATTAGACAACATGTAAACATTTAAATGATTCTCAATAAAACTGGGCCAGAAATAAATGTATATACTTCAAATAAATATTTTCAGTATACACTAACAATCTCCCACTTATACTCAAAATATTCTATGAGTATATCAGTGTTTATTTAATCCACTATTACATAAAAAACTATGTGTCCATCTATCTGACTCCTATCGCTTCCACATGCATGTCAAAAACCTTGGCTGGCAAGCTCTTTGTGAAAGGATCTGCCCGGTTGTCTTCTGATGATATGTGAGCCACAATTATATCTCCTCGCTTTACGATTTCACGTATGAGATGATACTTACGTTCAATATGTTTAGCTGCTTTGTGGTCTCGCGGTTCCTTTGAATTTGCCACAGCACCAGTGTTATCACAATACACTGTCAGACTTCTAGGCAAATTAGGTACCACATCTAAGTCCAAAAGGAAGTTCCTGAACCATACAGCCTCCTTTGCAGCCTCAGAGGCCGCCACGTACTCGGCTTCCATGGTAGAGTCTGTAATGCATTTCTGTTTTACACTCCTCCATATAACGGATCCTCCTCCCAAAGTAAAAACATATCCCGAGGTTGATTTCCTCTTATCCCTATCTGATTGAAAATCTGATTCAGTATATCCCAAAGGAAATAGATCTGAGGCCTTGTAAATTAACATATACTCCTTAGTCCTTCTCAGGTACTTGAGTATAGTTTTTACTGCACTCCAATGTTCCTGACCTGGGTTCGACTGATATCTACTAACCATGCCTACAGCAAAGCAGATGTCAGGCCTCGTACATAACATAGCATACATTAAGCTTCCACATGCCGAGGCATAAGGAACTGCTTTCATGCTCTCTATATCCTTAGGTGTCGAAGGACACTGCTCCTTGGATAGAGCAACTCCATGTTTAAAAGGTAGAAAACCTTTCTTAGAGTTCTGCATGTTAAAACGAGCTAATACTTCATCAATGTAGGGCTCTTGAGATAAAGCCAGCATCCTTTTCTTGCGATCCCTTATTACTTTGATCCCAAGGATGTATGCCGCTCCACCTAAGTCCTTCATGTCAAATTGTTTGAACAACCATGCCTTTACTGATGATAACAACTTAACATTGTTCCCAATGAGTAAAATGTCATCTACATATAGTACTAGAAAAACCACTGCATTACCCTCACTTCTCTTATACACGCATGATTCGCTTGGACTTTGATCAAATCCATATGACTGGATTGCCTGATCAAAACGAATATTCCAGTCCCTTGAAGCTTGTTTAAATCCATAAATAGACCTCTTAAGCTTACATACCAGATGCTCTTGGCCTTCCTTAATGAATCCTTTTGGTTGTTGCATATAGATGGTTTCCTCAAGACTTCCATTAAGGAAAGCTATCTTGACATCCATCTGCCAAATCTCATAATCGAGATTAGCTGCTATAGATAAAAGAATCCGGATCGACTTAAGCATAACAACCGGCGAAAAGGTTTCCTCATAATCGATCCCTTCTTTCTGAGTATACCCTTTCGCAACAAGTCGTGCTTTCCAGGCTTTTACCTTTTTGTCAGATCCTCTTTTCTTCTTGTAGATCCACATACATCCAACGGGTTTTACACCTTTGGGTGGTTCCACGAGCTCCCAAACTTGATTGGAATACATAGATTCCATCTCAGATTCCATTGCCTTTTTCCAAAGATCTGCATCTTTATCTAGAATTGCCTCTTCGTATGTCCTGGGATCCTCATCATGTTCACCAGAGACCAAGTCCGAGGACTCTCCCAAAAACATGAATCTTTCTGGTTGTTGAACAACCCTCCCACTATGACGAGGCACTAGTGTGGTACTAGTGTCAAGTTGTGCATTTTCTTGTGGTTGTTCTACTTGTACTATTGGCACTTGGGGATTATCTGTCCCTCCCACTAATTCTTCTAAAACGATACTACTCATGGGTTTATTATTCATAATATAGTCTTCCTCTAAGAATCTAGCATTGGTGCTAACAATGACATCTCGATCCCTAGGACTATAAAATGAATAACCTTTCGTTCCCATGGGATAGCCTACAAACAACCTTACTTCGGTACGAGATTCTATCTTGGTCGCGTTCTTGTTCAGCACATGTGCTGGACAACCCCAAATCCGAATATGTCTTAGACTTGGTTTGCTGCCAGTCCACAATTCTATTGAAGTCTTGGGAACCGACTTAGAAGGTACCAAATTCAGAAGGTAAGCCGCTGTTTCTATAGCATATCCCCAGAACGACTTGGGTAAATCTGAATAACTCATCATCGATTTAACACTCTCTAAAAGAGTCCGATTCCTTCTCTCTGCTACACCATTCTACTGAGGTGTGCCAGGTGCAGACAATTGGGATGTAATCCCAATTTCTGATAAATATTCCCTAAATTCTCCAAGCAAGCATTCGCCACCACGATCTGATCGTAGTGACTTGATATATTTTCCAAGATGTCATTTCTCCGCACTTGCTTTGTACTCTTTGAATTTTTCAAAGAACTCAGACTTGCGGCGCAACAAATATATGTACCCATATCTAGAATAATCGTCAATGAAAGTGACAAAATACTCATAACCTCCTCTTGCTTGAATACTCATAGGTCCACATAAATCAGTATGAACCAATTCTAATACTTCTTTGGCTCTATTTCCCTTTCCTTTAAAAGGTATATTAGTCATCTTACCTTCCAAGCAGGTTTCACAAACCGGAAATGGCTCCACTGCCAATGAGCCTAATGGCCCATCTACTACCAGTCTTTGAATCCTTCTCAAGTTAATATGACCTAATCTTAAGTGCCAAAGATATGTTTGGTTCAATTCAGAAGGTTTCTTTCTTTTGTTTGAGCTAGAAAGAATGTTATTAGATTCCTTTTGTTGCAGCATTGGTTGGATAGGATTAATAATATATAAATTGTCTTGCAATGTACCAGAACATATAACTTGTTTATTCATCATAATAGAAACATTACGATCCAAACAAACATTATAACCATCCATGGCAAGTTTAGAAACCGAAATCAAATTCCTTCTAAACGAAGGTACATAAAGACAATTGTTCAAAACCAAAATCCTATCATCGCCAAAAGACAAAGTAATTATTCCAACTGCAACTACTGCTACTTCCGTAGCATCTCCCATGAACACATATATCTTGCCATCTCTAAGCATTCTGGTTTGCTGGAACCCCTGCATAGAGTTACAAACATGGTCAGTGGCTCCTGTATCTACACACCAAGTGCTCGTAGATATAGCCGCTATATATGTTTATGTAACTAGAGAAAGAGACATACCAGTATTGTTTGTCTTCTTAGGAAGATGACAATCCTGTTTCCAGTGACCTAACTGCTTGCACCTGAAGCACTTGCCCTTAGGCTTTTTCACAGCACCTTGAACTCCCACTGCATTAGCAACCTTTCCAGCTTTCTGTGTCTGAACCTTTTTCTTCTTCTTACCTTTCGGCTTAGAGGAAGAAGCTTTCTCAGCCACATTCACTTGAACATTCTGCTTAAAGAGTCCTTCAGCTGCCTGAAGTTCTGTCAGAAGTTCCGCGAGACTATACAACCTTTTGTTCATGGTGTAATTCAAGCGGAACTGTTCAAAACTTTTCGGCAGACTCATAAGGATGATATCGATCTGGGTTTCCCCATCAGTATCAGCACCAAGGATCTCCATCTCATTCAGATGAGACATCATCCTGAGAACATGATCCCTTACAGGTGTTCCTTCATTCATCTGATTGTTCATTAAAGCCTTCATTGCTACTTGCCTAGCAGCCCTATTCTGTTCTCCAAAAAGTTCCTTGAGATTATAGAGCATATCTGAAGCTGTGTCCATAGCCTGATGCTGATGTTGCAAAACACCTGACATTGCTGCCAGAATGTAACATCGCGACATCTCATCAGCCTTAAGCCATCGCTTATAATACTCCTTTTCACTTTCTGGAGCATCTTCAGCAGGCTGATCTGGCTTGGGTTCATAAGTACAAAATTTGTACTCCTCAACAGTCAACACTATGTCCAAATTACGTTTCCATTCAATATAGTTTGGTCCAGTGAGTTTGTTATCCTTAAGTATGGTGAATAGTGGATTAAAGCCCATAATGATCTAATCCTGAGAATCATACATGTAACACATAATCAGAGAGTTGCACAAATCTTAAAACCTATTGGTTTCCTCTAATAATTAATTAAAATTAATGCACTAATATTTAAACACAATAAGTATCTGGTACGCCACGATGGGTGACATATATACCACTTAAATTTGTTTAAATATTACTTCGGTCCTATTACTAAATAATACGCCACGTTAGGGTGGACTATATATTATTTTTCATAGCTAAGTGTATACCATTATCAAATCTTAAATTAATAACAATAAGACCGGATGCCACCATTAAATATTTCATATCAATAATCGATAATAGGATAATTCCCAGATCGGGGGGAGCATTGTCAAGAGGAGTCACTTAAGACCCCTTTCTAGACAGAATCATCCTTTCTCTCAATATCGAAAATCTATATTCAATCATTGGTACCCTTCTAATTAATCGAATTCTATGAAACTTGGTACGCCACGTTGGGTGGCATGTATACCTTTCAATATTCGTAATTAATTTAGGAAGTTTGTTCTAGTAATATCCATAACACTACCTGACACCATAAATCATATGCCACGTTAGGGTGGACTATATATAATTTATATTCGTCTTAGTGTTAAATTTACATACAAACAATAATGGAGACCGTGGGATTTAATTCCTAATTAATTCCCTCACCCACTTAGAATTTTTATTAAAATTGAGGAATTTTAAAATTAAATGGGGCCTATGTCGTTACAATTATGTCTAACATGCATTTTAAATACACACATAATTTAACAACATACAACATTTAATTAAAGCAATAAATAAAATATCTATGTCCATGTCGCCCTAATTATGTTAAACATGCAATTAAAAATTACACACATAATTAACAACACACATAATAATTATTTAAAGCAATAATTAAAATTTAGCGAAAAAAAATTAAAAATAAATTTCCACTATTATGGCCCCAAAAATCAATTTGCTGCAGCCCCTTGTTCGTCCAAAAGTGCTCGGCTGAAAACAAACAAGAGACAAAAAAACATAAGCTTGGAGACTCCTTTTACGCGCCTGGAACATGTGCCGCGCGTGCATAAGCTAGGAGAACCAGACACGCATGGTCGACCTCCGTTACAAGACAGATTGAGCTGTTGCGCATGGGCTATATGCGTTACATCTGTTAACACTAGTAATGCAGTTCAGACCTGCGTTACAACCTTTGACCAGAGATTTCACCCGCCGTAGTCTCCTGTTTCTGTTCGTTCTCTTATTGTCAGCAACCAACATCAGCCCCATCAAAATTTCGCAGCGGAACAAAAATAACTCCGGATTTGAAATCCGATCGCACGTAATTGTTACAAAATACCCGGATTTATACAAAATCCATCAAACAATTACAAGAAAAATAGATCTAATACAAAACTAATTTTGTAAAATCTAATTTAACACGATCAACCCTCGTGTTTACAACCACGATAAACCACGTGGAAACCAAACAAAATAACCACGATTAAACCACGTGGGATCCAAACACATAATTAAAATATACATGGCCATAATAGTGGATACCAACCTGCAAAATAGAATATACAAGCCTACCACTATATACATGCATATATAATTACGACATGGACATCGTATCAAAAATCGCAGAACCATAGAACCTAGCTCTTGATGCCAATTGTTGGGACAATCAGATCGTGGCCCTGCGATTTTTGATACAATAAATTAATGAATACGAATACAAAAGTCACCTTGTTAACGGTTGATTCCACGCTTTTCTATTGTATTCCAAAATTCCCTTGAGCGAAGTGTGGCCTTCGTCTCCTCAAGTTAACCTCTCTTCTTGCTCCTAGGTGGCTACAAAATTTTTCTTAACCCCCCCTAGCAAGAAGAGAATAAGAATATATATAGGGCTACAATAGGGATCATGGATAATTAGGTTGGGCCTTCTAATTACATCTTGGGCCTAGCCCAATGTAATTAAATATTAATTCAATCCACTAAAGAATTAATATTTGCACTACCTTTCCTAATACTGCAACTTAATTATTTAATTGGGTTCCAATATTATTTGCTTATTAAATTCCCCATGTTTAAAATAGCGCATGCCCATTAATTAAAAAAATTACTGATAATTTATTTAATTAATATCATTTATCCTTGATTATCCACTCAACCTTTATTTAATTATGCCGGAATAAATCCACCTGCAGGGTTTCACATAATTAAATCTTTTTGAGCTTTCAAGGGGACATCATTAACCCGAATATTATCAGGACATGGATTCCTTCTATAAATAATATTCACCATGTATATAATTCAATCACCCAAAATATAATGATATCATTCAAAAGAATTATTTCATATATAAATCAAAGCATGTAAATAATATACACGTGTCAATTACTATATCTGGATTAAGAACCTAAGCATTAATAATAACATAGAATCTTAGTTCTCCTTCTTAATCAGTATAAGGGAACAATTCTAAATTTTATCCTGTTCAATATACACAAAGTATACTAGTATTATTTATTAGTCAATATAAACTAATCTAAATAATACTACAGCCATACTAGTGGATTGTCCAACACTACCTGTGCTGTGAACCTTATTATATTATATAAACCGTATTTAACAATCTAATATTATGTATCCCATTTGATACTAGATTGTCCACAATATATAATATTAGACAGCATGTAAACATTTAAATGATTCTCAATAAAACTGGGCCAGAAATAAATGTATATACTTCGAATAAATATTTTCAGTATACACTAACACTTAACTCCTCATTTATAGCCTTAACCCTAAATCCATTAACCCTTCTAAACCCTCAGACTTTCGACCTATTATCCTTATAAATAGTAGTATGAAAATCTTACTCAAACTACTTGCTAATCGTCTCAAAATTGCCCTACCTTTCGTTATTTCAGAAGAACAATCGGGATTCATGAAAGATAGGAATATTACTGATGGTATACTCATTACATCAGAAATAATACACTCTATGCGACACAACAAAACCAGTGGTGTAATCTTCAAGATTGATTTCGAGAAAGCATTTGACACCGTCAATTGGGATTTCCTCCTCGACGTCTTACATCGAATGAACTTTGGAAGTAGGTGGATTATGTGGATCAAAGCTATATTTGAAACAATAAAAATATCGATTCGTGTTAATGGCTCTCCTACAAACGAATTCAATCCTAGCCGAGGTCTTCGTCAAGGCGACCCACTATCTCCACTACTGTTTAACCTAGTAGGTCAAATTTTACATCATTTGATACAAAAAGCAAACGAACTTGGCAAATACAAAGGTATTGTTATTGGAGAAGGGACACAAAATTACACGCACCTACAGTTCGCAGACGACACTCTGATATTCATTAATGGGGATGACAACTCTATCTCGAGCATAAAAAGGATCCTATTAACATTCCAGCTTCTCTCAGGTCTTAAGATTAACTTTCACAAGAGTGAGCTATTTACTCTAAACTTCTCCAAACAACACCAGGAGAGATGGGCCATACACTTGGTTGTAAAATTGGCACGTGGCCAATCAAATATTTAGGGGATCCCATTGGGTGTACAACAATCCAACAAATCGCTATGGGAACCACTGATTAACAGATTCAAAACAAACCTCACTAACTGGGCCATCAATAATCTCAACATGGCAGGAAAGTTAGTGCTCATGAAAGCCACATTAGATAGTTTACCCATCTATTGGTTCAATTTCTTCCTTATGCCGGTAGGAATCAGGAACAAACTTGACAGCATTCGAAGGAGTTTCCTTTGGGGAAACAAGAAAATTCACCTCACAAATTGGAAGGATATATGTCGTACTAAAGATAAAGGGGGCCTTGAAATAACAAACTTGGAACACCGCAATCTAGCAATGCTGGGGAAAAATTGGTGGCGAATTATTAACAATAAAGATACACTTTGGATGAATCTTTTGTGGCAAAAGTATGGAGTCAATCCACACACCTGGACAGATCATAACGATAGGAGATCACAGTCAACTATAATCAAAAAACTTACCACTCTGAAAAACAACAACACTATGTCTACATTGTTCAACAGGAATAACTACAAATGGTTAGCCAACAAAGGTGACAGGATATACTTCTGGGAGGATACTTGGATTAGGGAACAACCACTCAGTGTCTTATACCCTCGTCTCTACAGACTGAGTAGATATAAACTTGCCTACAATGTAGATATTCTACATATCTGGAATCTCAGAGATTTCAGGCCTATACAGCTTTGGCATAGGTCTCTTCGTACACAAGAAAATATAGATGCCATCGACATTTACAGCATTATACAAGCTTATATCCCGAGAGGTCGGCAGGACACATTAATTTGGAAACAAACGAATGGCAGCTACTCTACAGCTCATATGTACGTACTTCTTAATAATGAGCAGCATACACACTTCAGATGGTCCTTCCTTTGGTCACTCAAAATACCTCCAAAAGTCAAAGTCTTTATATGGAAAGTGTGCAAAAAAATCATCCCCACCAAACTCTTCTTACATAACAGAATACAAACTACCAACATTTCCACTATATGTGCGTCATGTAATATTGCAGACGAAGATATTAACCATATTTTCGTTGGCTGTACCAAGATACATTCTATTTGGAACTTCATAGATAAGTGGTGGAAGGCAGTGGAGCTTAAGCTTAATGATGATGATTGGCTTTGGAACATATATAATGCGGTAAAAGGTACCCATTATGTCTCACAATGGCAAACGATAGTGTCTGCAGTGCTATGGTCCCTTTGGCTGTATCGAAATGACACTGTTTTCAACAAGACTAACCTCAACATCAAACAACTGGAACTACTAATCTTACAAAGATCTTTCTTATGGTGCATTAGCGGAGGCTCTCTCTACACGAATAGCAAACAAGAATGGTTCACAAACCCAATACGGGCAACAAAAACACTTAGAGATGTTCTTATTTATGATCTAAAACAGCATTGGGACTACATAGCTTTCATAAATGGATCGTGGTCCACTACAAATAATCTTACAAAATCAGGGATGTGAGGTTATATTATCAACAATAAAGAAGAACTTTGCTTCATTTTTAGTGGCCCAAACGAGGCATTTTCTCCTCTTGAGGTAGAGACAAAGGCACTATTTTTTCTACTACAACACGTTTCAACCATAGTTAAGAAAGATATGCGTATCATCATCAACACTGATTCGAAGGAGCTTTGGGCCAACTACAATAAATTTAAAACAGGCATCACTACCACTCTACAGTTTGCACCAGAACAGAGCCCAAACAATCTAACAAACATCCACATTTCTCATATAGGAGGGCTCTCAATGCTGGGGCGGACTTCCTTGCCAAGCAAGGCCTTCTGAGGCCCAATGTTCTTTGGGGCTACTAGGCCCATTATGGCTCTTATTTCTTTATATTTCCGACAGCTTTGTCCAGAGAAGTCTGCTACTAGTCTCATAATACATATACTTTACCATACCTTTCCTGCTAATATCACTTTTCCATACTCCTACCATCCTACTTTCTTTCCTGAGATTGTCTTTATATAGTGTCTACATCACCTTTTACACTACAACTCAGCCACCATACTACACCATACCTATCTCTTCCACCACATTACCTTCTTTCCCATCTCCCAATGCCACATAACCATCACCCTACTAGTATCCATCACCCTACAAGTTTTCTCTCCCTATCTCGCACTATATATACCCCCTACACTCATATTCTACAAACACATATTTTACATTTCTTTCACAATTGCTATATATGGCTTACTATACATGGAAAGCACCTTTCCGTGGGCAATTCAAGCTCAACGTCCATGTGATACACACCTCTCGTCAGCTCAATGGCAACAACAATGAGGTGGGCATCATCATTAGGGATCACCGTGGGAGACTCGTCAAAGCCTTAACTGGGACAATGCGCGGCCTTTCTCCCTTAGCCACCCAATTGTGGGCAATTCATCTGGGCCTTAATCATGCCCGTCTCTCCAACTGTGAAATTGTGTTGCTAGAATCGGATAATTTCAACCCTTATTTTGAAGTCACCAGGGAAGATGGCAGGGGAGACAGAACGTGCCTTTGGATCGTTGAACATATCAAGAAGCTACTAGGTTGCAATCCAGAGTGGGAGAACATAATCAAATACATCCCGAAAACCTCTAATCGTGCAGCACACTACCTCGCAGTGGCAGGGTCCTGGGGTTTGCTCCGGTAGAAGATACTAATACAAATGCTGTGCAAGATCAGGTCTCTGTTAATGGTGGTGAAGTCAACTAGGAGTCTCTGATCACTCCACTTTTGCTGTTTTCTTCACTCTTTTCCACTGCTTCCTACTTTTGTCTAGTTCTTGTTTGCATGTTTCTAGTTTAGTTTGTGTTGTTTCTATTCGAGGTTTAACCTCTTTGTTTCTTTTGCGCCCTCTTTGTGGGGTTGTATAAGTAGGTTCGGCTTCGTGATTCTGTCACGAAGTGTTACAAACCATCATCAATGAAAATTTTAATTAAAAAAAAAAAAAACTGTGCCGGGCCGGGCACGTTTTCACCCGAATCAAGTAGAGATACAACTGGATGATCCAAACTATGGGCCACATAATAAGATCTTACAACTTGTGAAGCTGGGCCCACCAACTCATTCCAGAAAGTACATTTGAAATAGGAGTATCTTAAATCTAAACTGTACTAGGAGTCTAGGACACAACAAACAAACGTGTCACTCTTACACAAAACTCACCTGAATCTAATTTAACTCTTTCTTGCTCCTCAAAATCACTCTCTGAGTACCAATTAATCTGATAATCCATAAATAATTAGATCGTAAATCTCTCCTTAATCAACAAATATATACGTTATTAATATGTATATATGCACGCATGCATACACTGTCTTGGAGTTAAACCCAGAAACTGATTGAATATCCTAGATTCTGCTGACAGAAGGTACAAATCTATATTATCATAATTTCTGTTTTTTCTTTTTCTCCGTAAAATATTTTATTTGAGCTACTGATTATTCTATTGTTCAAATTATATGTTTTTGACTGTTTTTTCAATGTTCTTGTTTTTTGCAGGTTGTTTATTTATTCACCTGTCACTGATTTTTTGGACTATATTCAATTTAGGGATATCTTCAGTTTTGTGGTTGTTAGATATTAGGAGGATTAGAGGAATTGATTATATGAGCTGATGATTTATGGATTCTTAAATTGAAAATTTTGATGGTCCCTTGTAGACAAATTTCATTGCTTATGAGTTGAAACGTCACTTTCGAATAATTCTAAGCTGGTTTCTTTATTCCGTATCGGACTGGGACAGCTACTGATTACTGGCCAATCTGTTTGGTATTACCTACTTTTATTTGAGTCTTGGAAGGGCTCTAATGGCAGAAAAGAGCATGCTTCCGTCGAGGTTTTTTTTATGCTTAATTGTTGCTGCAATGTGTCTCTTGATCTTTTCTTCGACATTCTTGTTTCGGTTGAATGACAATTCTTTTACGCCTACTTTTTTTGAGATGGTTGATGATTATAACTCCACTGAGTATTTTATATCTGATTTGAGACAATTACCCTATCAACCTTCAGATACTGATACTATATCGCCTTTTAGTAACCAGACTGAGATAAACGAAGAGGTGGTTCCTCAAGTCACTAATGTCGTAAGAAATGATTCTTTAGGATATGATGAAGTGAATGTATGTGATCCAAGTCATGCTATTCTTAAGGTGTATATGTATGATTTACCTCCTGAGTTTCACTTTGGGCTCATGGGGTGGAAAGGTGGTCCAAATCAAGTCTGGCCAGATGTAAGCGAAATAAGTCAAATACCTCGATATCCTGGTGGGCTGAATTTACAGCACAGTATAGCGTACTGGCTCACCCTTGATCTTTTATCTTCAAACAGTGAGGAAGTATCAAGACCGTGCACTGCAATCAGAGTTAATAATACAAATGATGCTGATATCATATTTGTGCCATTTTTGTCTTCACTTAGTTACAACAGGTACTCCAAGCATACTAGAAAAACAAAAGTGAGTATCGACAGAATTTTGCAGGATAAATTAGTGAAGTTTCTGAAGGACCGGGATGAATGGAAACGATCGGGTGGGAAGGATCATTTGATTGTAGCCCACCATCCAAATAGCATGAAGACTGCAAGAAAAGAGCTAGGTTCTGCTAGATTTGTACTTGCTGATTTTGGAAGATACCCCAAAAAAATAGCAAACCTTGAAAAAGATGTGATAGCTCCTTACCAACATGTAATAAAGACCACGCCTGCTAATATTTCAGCCCCTTTCAAAGATCGTCCAATCTTAGTGTACTTCCAAGGTGCAATTTATCGAAAAGATGTAAGGTTTCCCACCTCGCATATAGTCTGTCCACTACATTTATTCCAGTGTTTTCTCTGTTATGTGATTGCTATTTGTGTCTACAACCATCACTTAGTGTATATGTTACGTTGCTGTCAATTAAAAATTAAAATTTAACTGCTAATTTGAAAGTTTGTCCTGATGCAGTTATAACTGCCTCATGTGCTTCGTAAGAAAATATAGTTGATATGACATGTATTTCTGTATGCATCTATTCAACTTGTTAGTGCGTGCATAAGATAAATCAATCTATAGTACTGTTGTCGACTCTATGTAGTGCTGTTCTTTTCCCATTCTGCACTCTGACAGCCAGGAGTGTGGTTAATGCTGTGATTAGCCTGTTTTGTTGTGCAACATTAAAGAAATAAACACAAAGGGAAAATCATCAAAGAAAGATGGCTGACCTTTCTGAGAGTATATAGTTCACTCTTCAAACATTGGCGTAATGGTTTTGCTAGTGTCCCTGTGATTATCCTTATCGGCATGTCTGTGACAAGATTTAAATTTAGCTCTTATTAAGTTAAAAATTGAATTCAGGCCAGGGAGTATAGTTTTGGGTTATTGTGTGCTTGGATAGTATTTTTTCCCCACTAGTTTCCTCTTATGCTACATTTATGTTTCAGTAAATCAGAGAGTTGCCTTATCTAATGCTTGCAAAGATATAGTACTTAGTTCATCTAAAAAGGATTAGTATATTTTGTCAAAAAAAAAAAGGGATGAGTATATAATTTTGCAGCTTCATATGATAAAGATGATCAACAGATTTAATCACGGACTTATGCTTCTCTTTTATGTTTTCTTTATACAGCATTTGCCCTACAAAACCATTAATCCAGATTTTTGTTGTGGCTGTTGGTAGTTTACGATTAAAAGGTCATTGACATACTAAAAAATATCTGTTATACATACATCTATAGGAGAACTAGTGTAAGAAGATTGCATTCAAGTTTGGTTCAATATGAAAGTTTTGCACAATGTCTGCAGTTATGTTCTTGTTTGTACTCCTTTTCAGTTCCTTTCTTCAGGAGCATATTAGCCATATAGATATAATCTTCAGATATTCTATCTAAACACACCTCCTTAAAATCATGAAATTTAGCTGTATATGAATATCCTGCTTAGAATTTCCCTTTTAAGTATTTTTTTCGTGTTATATGTATTCTATAAGCTTATATTGTTTGGATTCATCTTCAGGGTGGAGCAATTCGCCAAGAATTATACTACCTTCTCAAAGACGAAAAAGATGTACACTTCTCATTTGGAAGTGTTCGAGCAAATGGGATCAATCAAGCAGGGAGAGGGATGGCTGCATCAAAATTTTGCCTGAATATTGCTGGAGACACTCCTTCCTCAAATAGGTTATTTGATGCCATAGCTACTCATTGTGTTCCTGTTATAATTAGTGACGACATTGAGCTACCTTATGAAGATGTTCTAGATTACTCAGAATTCTGTGTATTCGTTCATGCGACTGATGCTGTTAGAAAGGGTTACCTTCTGAATCTTCTTAGAGGGATTGATCAGGACAAATGGTCTAAAATGTGGAACAGATTAAAAGAAGCTGAAAAGCACTTTGAGTATCAGTTTCCATCAAGGCCTGGTGATGCTGTAGACATGATTTGGGGTGTAGTCTCACGTAAATTATCTGCTTCATATAATGAAGTTTACAGAAAGAACAGATACAACAAAACCAGGCTCTCACTGAACACCCAGTGAGATTTGCATTGTGGACTTGTGGAACATAAATATATTGGTAGGATGGAACAAGTACAACTAAGGGAATACAGCCTGACATTTTAGAAGACTATCTTGGCTCTGTTTCGGTTATTAAGATGCCACTTTGTAAATAACATTTACTTTTGTAGTATCCTCGACATCTTTGAAAGTATACTTTTTTGTTGGGAGAAAATATATATTTGGCGTTCAGTACAATCTTTTGAATGCAAGTGCAGCCTAATGTTTTTTACCAGTGAAGTACACCAGAGTTGTCTTTATGCACATACCTATTGCTCTTTCATTACCTCATGGAAAGAAAAAACATCTGCATAAGCTAATAAGAATTCTACAATTAATATGCATTTCTTGGGTGTATTTGCATGATATATATGTTCAAGATATAAAATATGCAAGAAAGCATTAGTCATGGTTGCTAATTTTGGTTGGTTACTTACGTGTGTGTTTGTTTGTGGGAGGGAAAAGAGAGAGTTGCATGAAAACACTGAAATTCTATTGTCTGAGCTGATTAAATAACCTATACAACATACTGCAGAGTTTCTCAAAAAGACATTCAGCTCTATTTTAATATAAAGTTTCATTATAAACAAATAAAAGTATAGTACCAACTCTATACTGAAAGGGCTTCGAAGGAAGCATAAGTTGATCACGCCCTCGCAGTTTTGTCTTTCATCCATGGTCACTTTTGCCCACAGACCTCTTCCATTTTGGATTCATAGCGGGAGGTGGGAAAGAAGAACTAGAAAAGAAATTTTGACATATCAGCACCTGTTGTGAATAGGGTCTGATCCTCTTCGAACTCTTCTTTTGTTTGACTGATTTGGATCAAACATCATTGAAGGAGTGGGTGCCATGTTCAAATTCTCATGCAGTTCCTGAACATCAACGCCCTTTAGAACACGCGAATTTCTTAGAAACCTGAGAGCAAGATCTACGCTTCTAAGACCAGAAACTTGTCCTGGTTGAGTTAATAGAAGCCCGACAAAAACAAGAAACATGACCACTCTACAAGCAGGGAATTTCATACTTGATATTTCTACCCTACAAGAACAAAACTGAATATGAATGAGTTATATTCTCTTGTTCAAGAAAATATGTAGAGGATAAGTGGCATCCTTGTCTGGAGTGACTCTTTCTTATGCCCTGTCCCTGTACATATAAGCCAATGTTTTATCTTTTATGGGATTTGCAAAACTAAAGGCATAAAGCATTAGAGGGCCCCAAAACATCTAGAGTGAGCTACAGATTCACTTAATCATAAGCCTGTCATAGAAGCAATATAAGGCTGTTTTAGAAGACTCTGACAGGTTTGATTGTTTGAATGAAAAGGCTAGTTGGAACACCACTCTCGGGAAGCCAAGAATCTTTATATTGGTTCCCCACAACTCTATCATCTGCATTTCTCTTTTTAACCAAACAGTGATCCATCCATGGTCTTTAGACTCTCAAATGCCACGTCAGATGCTTATATGCTTGCGTGTACTTGCACCTAATCATAACCTTCTAAATCAAGATGGATAATCAAATGATGACTTGATTTAACCACTCATTAAGGATACTTTTCTTTTAAATCTTATCGTTAGTTTCCTTATTAGTTCATTATTATCGCTTGCATTCAGTAGCAAGGCATTGTTTCATAATTAAGTAAAACACCACATTTTTATCATCCTAATTCATGTTTCGCAAGCTGATCAAATGTCTACTTGTTATCTGTTAAGTCGTGGATTCACTCAAGGAAAAAAAACACCTCTTCATTAAATATAAGAATCAAGTTCGCACACTAAGTGTCTTTTTAGTAGGATTGCCAATTGTATGGGCTAATTAGCATAACAACAATTATATGTGTGTGTTCAGGTTTAGTTTTGTGGCAGATTGATTTTATGACATGGAATTGCTTGGCTGCTAGAATGAGGCAGGCAAAGTTGAGATTGCTACAGCTGCAAGAAAGCCAGATAAAGTAGAGGATGTTGGGATAATGTAAGGGAAAGAATAGGAACCTCTCTAAAAATAAACAAACCAAGAAATTGCTTTATGATATACTCTACCTTACTTTAGAATTCCAGGCTCTTCCCTCCATAAAACAATACAAAAAATCTCAGTCCTGGTTTGTCTTGGTTTCTTGTGCTTATTGGGTTTTTTCTTTATGCTTTTCTTTGATCCAACTTTGGTTTGTGAAGCTCATAGCATTCAATTTAAATTTCCTATTTACAAACCCATTGTTCTTTAATGTATTGGCCATCACCCACCAGCACTTCTTTTTATTTGTTCACTTAACAACCATGACCTTCTTTTTCTTTTCTACTTTACTTTGGTTATCATTTTAATTGTTGGCTGAATTAACCCAGATTTATGTGAAATATAAAGAAAATGCATAAGGAATTCTTTTTGTAAACCATACCAAACATTAAATGAGAAACATTTATCTATTAGTTTATTTCAGATAGAGATGGACTGGTCTTTGGTCCAGGTCAGATGGCCAAAAACTAAATACAACTATTAGGGTTCCTGCTTTTTAGTAATGTTAAAAGCAAAAGAAACAAATGAGCTGTTGCTTTGGGAAATCATCTTCACTCTCAATTTTTCACTTTTACAACTCCTCGGTATGTTTAAAGTTCTGTTGCTGCATTTTTCTCTTCCCTCATCACCAAAATTCTCCTTCATATATTAGTAACAATGAAGTACACGTTGATGACAAATCTATAAAGCACGGAGAGTGACCAGCACAAGTTTGCAAGCAATACAACCAAAACCTTTACATTTCAAACTCTAATGAAGCAACCTAATATGTATCATCATATAAATACTGCAAGATTTGCATTTTTCTATGTCTAAGTCTAATATTGCTACTCACGAGGACAAATGCAATAGTTTGTTAAATGTGTACTGATACATTTGTGACAGTTGAAAATAACATGCCTCGTCATATCTTTTAATTTAGCACAATGACAACAAAAACAATAGAGAAAATCGAAATTTCACTTAAATACTTGTATTAAAAGCTCAAATGCAGTTGAAATATCGAGAAGGGCAATGAGACTTTACAAGCAGTGGCAACGACTGGTCTGATTCTGAATAATCTAAAAATCATGTACAGAATATAAAAATTGGCCTTCAAGGTCTTACAGCAATTCAGGCGAGAAGTGCAACTCGACTAAGGTGCGACCAATCAGCAACACATATGCAAGGCCATTCACCATTATAGAACAGAAACAGTGTACTATTGAACTGGCTCCTGATGGGGGCTTAGAGCAGGTCCTGGTGTTGAAGCAGGTGCTGGTGTAACTGGAGGTCCAGCTGCAATTGTTACTTGCAAACCCCTATGTTGCCCTGTCTGTACCATAAATGCAACATCACTTGCTGCCAGTGCTGCTGCTTCCTGATACAATAAAAACAACAATTATTAGAATGGATGTATAAAAGGATTTCTCTTGCTGCTCCACCCCCGCTGCACCGACTTAAAGCCAGGTCCGAGGTTTTCTATCAAGGATAAGCCTTGAACAGAGACCATGAACACGACTTGGAGTACTCTATCTATATGGGCACCAACATGAAACAAGCATATCATAAACGCTTACAGCTGCAACTTGCACCGATTGCTTATCAAACACACAAGTTTTATGTCTAAATTGAAAATTGAGTAATTAAGAGCCAACAAGGAAGCTTTTGACATACCATGTCTTTGATAAGAGTGACATTTACCAATTTTTATAAATACAGATAGATATTTTCTACAAATATTCTTATAGAACTCTAGCTTAGCAATAAAAAAATCTTATAGAACTCCAGTAGTATATTCTGATTCTAAAATCAGCACCTGTGTCTTGTGGATGTTAAATCATTTTATTTTAAACAGTCACCTCTAACCATGACCGTAGTTCCCTATTCAGCATCTTAAGATTAAGTTACCTTCCTTAAGCTACATGCTAGTCATAAACCCTAAGGGGCTGTTTACTTGCAGAAAAAATTTCCAGTTTTCCTTTCTTAAGTTTTCAGAAATTTTCTGAATTTTTCATCTTTTAGAAAACTAATAAAAACTTGGATAATCTGTTCCAAAGATACAAATTAGAATGGATTAGTTTTCTATTTTTTGGGTTCATAAATTTTATACATATTTTTTACATTAAAATGTCATTAGTAATTATACATTTTAAATTTCATAACCTCTGTTTATAGGTCTTATTCAATTTAATACAATAAAAAGTAACTGGGTATTATTTAAGAAAAAAAATACTGAAATTCATTAAATATTGTTAAAATTATTATCTGTAAAATATGAAAGCAATGTAAACTACGGGATAGTAGTTTTATTTTGATAGGTTAAGCTAGGGCTAGTTAATTTATGGTGATAGCCAAATGTTACAACCACTCATAAATCTTAGTTTTATTATAATTATTATTTATATTTATACAGCCACTAATTACGAATAATCACTTTAATAATATATAATCACTTCTAAATCTTAATTTTTATTGTATTCATCACGTAAAATTAATAAATAAAATTTAACACTTTATTGTATATTAATTTAATACATTAATAATTTGTTTTTAAATTATTTATTATCCACTTATAGTTTTGTCATCCTTTTATATTTGTTGTGTACTAAAAATAAATATTTAATATTTTGTTCTATGCTTACCGTGACTATAATGTGTGTTTATTGTCAAACTACAACTATTATTAATAATATATAATTTTATAGTTTTGATAATTTAGAGGTGTTAATGATTGATTATAGCAAACTAGAACATATTAATCTGTGTTAAAAGTTAAAACACATAAACAAACTAAAAGAGTGAAAATATGTGTTTGTGGAGATTTCGAAGGTGATTAGCATGTTCACCGTTCAAGTTTACAGCGTTTTCTAATTTTCTACATCTGAAAAACAATCAAATGCTGTTTTCTAGAGCTTTCTAAAGTATAGTTATAAATTTAAACTCCCTCTGTCCCCCTTGGTTCTTTACCTTGGGGGACGTAATTCTGGCACGGATTTTAAGGTGCATTTTGTGAATAGTTTCGTAACTTATTTATAAAAAAAAAATTGTATAAAAATAGAGTTGTTCTATTTTTATACAAAAAAAAGAAAATTTTAAAAATAAGTTATGGAACTATATTTTTTAGGAGCCTTAAAATGCGTGTCAAACAGTGAAAAAAAATGTAAAGAAATGAAAGGGACGGAGGGAGTAATCTAGAAAGCCACCAGTTTTCCATTTAAAAAAAAAAAACTAATCTGAAAATGTTTTAATTTTTTCTGTTTTAGTAGAATTTTTTTCTAGAGAACTCTTGAAGTAAACAGGCCCCAAAATGAGTTGGTACAGAAGAATATGAATCATGTAGTGTGACCTAGTACTGGTTTGTGTGGGCTCGATCTAAATCTTATTTACCACTGGTTACCTTCTTTGCGATGCCGGCTAAATAAAGTAGTTGCAGATTCAAATGTATAGACATCTATAATGAAACCTAAAAGTAAGGTTTTAGCAGCCAATTAAAATTGTTTGCACTATAACTATCATCTCAAATTCCCTTAGACTGCTGAAATGCTTACTTTTTCCTATATGAAAAGCAAATATGGAATTCAAATAGCAAAATTATAATAAAATACACTAGAAGCTACTTGCCTGTCTCTGCCTTCGTCGCTGTAATACACTAATAGCCCAGGCCATGATGTAACATGGAAGAAGAAAACCAGCAGCCCTAAGCAAGAACAGCTGGGCAAGCAAGAGAAAAGAAAACCGTATCATGTAACAGAAGCGCAACTAGTCTGCATATAAGAGAAGACCTATTTATGATCCTGCTTACAGCGAAAAAGGTGGAAGCATCATCATCATCACTATCACTATCTCCCATGGTCAGAGCATGTCTCAGTAACAGAAGAGCCATCAGCTGCCATAATTTGTACATTTATCTAATTAACAGGTGAAATATGAATATAAAGAAAAAAAAATGGAGATTTGTTTTCAAGCGAATTACACTAGGTCCCATCAGACAGACTGCTTGAGTAAATATCGTAGTATAGATGAGAAAGAAATTGTCCACAACATAAAAAAAATTAATTAATTTTCTAGTTCTTTTTTTGATAGGATGGAAATAAAGAAGTAGAATCAAAAAAGCTGATAGAAACACTTAGACAATTCTATTCCTCTAACCAAGGAGGTACGAAGTAAAAGGGTGTTATAAAAACACCAGATGACAGATGATATAATGTAAAACTGTCAGACCAACAGAGTGTACCATAGCTAATAATAATTATAAAGACCGAAGCTCAATTCAACTCCTATTTTCCCTGGAAGGCATCGGGTGCCGGAAGGACAAGTATTGGGAGAACTACTGCTTCTTAGGTCCCCCACCTTCATGCAAGCATTTCAGCTTGCACAACTGAAGGACGAAAATTTCAAAATTTCTAATATAGAGAATATTGGAACAAGATTATTTTTCCTTCTATTTCCATAAAAAGCAGTGTGAATGTACTAAATCACGCACTACACTTGCATATATTACTAACATATCTACCATTCCAATGAAATTCAACATTTATTTTATCGCAATTTCAACTTATACAATGAACCTGCTGCAAAAAAAGGCTTACAATTAGAGCAGCTGAGCGGCAAAATGCAGCTCCATTGGCATCTGAATCATCATATTCATCATATTCAGCCTCTAAAAGATGGCGTTCTGCTGCTGCCATGGCCAGAAGTCGAGGGTCGTGCAAATCTAATGGGCTACCAGCGATTGTCCAAGCCCCACTGTCATTGCAAATCAAGTTCAAAGAGGTTTATGACCAATAAATCACTTAGCAGTCGGCAAATTAATTCCCACACAAAGAGATGGAAGAGAATGGAGGTAAATATAGAACTGGATCAACAATGTCCAAGACAAACATATAATACAAACCAAGAACTAATTTTGACAGATGGTCTTACAGAAGGTTTAACTTAGAAACCAAAGGTTGTAAATCTAGCAGTAAGAATAAGTGAATCTGACATCAGGACCACAAGCCTATCTGCAATGTACTTAAGGTAGCAACTAACAAGGACAGAGGTCAGAAGGCCTATGCATTCAAAAGATTTTTGAAAAGTGGGAGGTATTACCAGCTGCACATGAAATAAAACAAACAGCTCAATACATACTCTTGCAAAATTATAAAAATTACCGCAAGGGCAAGATCTTTTACACACATTTCAACTAATTTCACTACAATCTCCAAGCAAGAACACGTGATTATATATACAAACCTACTGTCTTGAAAAAAAAATGCAGCTTAATTTGATGGATGAAAAACAGAAGAGAAAATAGACTCGTGTCGTGTATATACCAAAAGGATATCCATGAGAAAAAAATAAGGTTGTATTTAGATGCCTTTTTTGCTGATCATTACCATCTAAAGGGTCACCATTAGATGTGAAGGATTAAATACTACAGAAAAATATATAGAACAAGTTAAAGGGCAAATAAACATGCCTGATATCAATGGTGGTGTCTTCCACACGAGTAGGGGGAGCAGTGTAGCCAGACTGATAAGGCTGTTCAGCAACGAGCAAATTTCCAAAAAAAATATAATACACTAAATTTACTACAATGATTACATAACTCATAAGCAACTAGTAGATGGTAATATAACCGAGGTCGATATCCCCACTCTTACAAGCTAAAATATAATACAATTCCTTCAAACTAGTAACCTGGAGTTATCATTTACTACGACATTGGCATAGATAATGGCATGTCATTCAGATTTCAGAAAGAACTATAGACAATAAACTGAAATTATCAACTCGAGGGATTTGACAAATGGGAAAACTTGCATAATAGATTGTTACCATTATTATGTTCTTCTTTCACAGAGTTGCAAGTTGCCGAGACATTACTCATGCACAACGAGTGGCAATTGCAGGTATTTAAGCTTGACAAACATAAGTTTAAGAACAAGTAAGAGGACTCCAGTAGAGTGAAAAAGCATGCAAGCCACAGGTCTTCACATGAAAAAAATATGCAATATATTGAAAAATGAAGGAACTGATGTAAGGAGAGAAAAGAAGGTGATGTTCCCGATTAGAATAAAAGTGTACAATATTTGGTTGACTTAGTTACTAATGTAACTGATTTTCTTTTGTTCATGTGGAAAGCAACAAACACAGTAGATTAGGTGAATAAATTGGATGATCCAGTTTGCAATATAAAACAACCTACAAAATAGCAAGAAATTCATACGCACCAATGTCACAGCATAATAATTATATAACTTTACCACTTCAGATTACACTTCAATGCTGAATGTGTGTACAACTTTATGGCCGTTGAAATAAAAATCAGTTCACATCCCATCACAAAATTACAAATTGAAAAGAACAAGACAGGGATGGATCAAGATATTTGTTGACATTTTAGGATATCCAATCATTAATGAAAGTTGTTGTAAAAGGAAAATAGGAATAGATATTAGCAGTTAGCTTATATATCTATGACATTGCAGCTAAAAAAAAGAAATTAAAGTGCAGAAGGAACATGAAGGTAGAATAAATTAGTATGCACAACCATTTTTATACAACCACAGAAAAAACTAAGCTAAATGATATGCATTGACATACCTGATGACATATTTCACAGGTAATATCTCCTTTCTCATTACACCAACGTTGAACACACTTCCTATGAGCAAACTGCATTAACAAATTCGTACATGAATATCACTCTAAAATCTAAATGCACATTTCCTCTTAACTGTTGGGCAAGAAGATAAATTCAAATCTGCAATGTTTAGCCTAGAGATACCCTTCTCCTCTTGGTGATAAGAGGTTGAGAATTCAAACCTATGTGGAGGCATGTGCACGTGAGTACTCAAATTTCTGTAAATGACCATATCCAAATAAACTCAAATGCTTTGAGTTAATAAACTATACATGAATTGCATTATAGAAAGTAATACTCTGTACATAATACTATCCCCGTATAGAAAGATCTCTAATATGCAATTATAATAATGTTGAGGAAAAAACTTAATGTATCAATTCAAACAGGGCCGTAAGAACTAGTTCATCTGACTTGACTAGGCCCAAACTCAAACAATATTATCAATCTAAGTTGACTCGAATCCGCTAATCTAAGCTTCATTTGACTTAAACTCGACTAAATTAACTCAAACTCAACTTGTAAAATAAGGAATGGAGCTCTAATTCAAACATGATCAAATTGATCATTTTGTAAACCAGAGACCTTCTCATTTAGAAAATCAATCTTGTTAATCAAGACCTCCACTCGGATTACAGCCCTACTCGTAATTACTATATTGTAATACTGAAACTTAGTATAGATATAGAAGGAGTGTTTCATGTATTACCGTATGCAGCTGTTTGCCAGGAAAATTAAGGCATCCAAATAAAAGTAAAAAAGTTGTCTACTGAATAGTAGATATAAATACATTATTATCATACATATCATATCTTGATCATGGCCCTTAATAATGAAACGATACTAGGACTACTGTGACAACTTGGTGTCTTGATTTTGGGTAAACGAGTGAGCAGCATTCATAGATTAGAAATAGCGCACTGGGAAATAGTTCTCTTGAACTTGAACACTCACACAAAAGTCCGATTTCTCTTCATAAGATGTGAAGTTATACTACACAAAATGAGATTACAATAATTTGTATTTCAATACTATTTAGGCATAATACAACGTAGAGCGCCATGCTAAGTACAATTTCCAAAGACTTTTAGTGTGTCACTACATGTTTTTTGGCAATTCTCAATTCGAGATAATGACATACAGTCTGCAAAAAATGTACCACGTAGTTCTACTATTCTAGGTAAAGTAATAGAGGCAGCAAACATCATGAAAATACCTTTAGACTGCCATTACAAGAACAAGGAACCTCCAGATTATTGATGCTATCCTCCTCCTGGCAGATTCGACATTCAATAGTCTGAATAAGTGGTTCTTCTTCACCAGCAGCACCATTGACTCCCTCTTCATCTATATCAATGGGGAAGCTAGATGAACCATTCACTTTACTACAAGAACCCTGAGTAGGTCCAGAAGCATCAACCTTTTGTGGTGATTGCAATGATTCGGGTGGAACAAGATGGTCAACACATAAAGTCAGGTGGTCCGTCATCACTATTCCAGTAAGAAACTGTCGATTAGCCACTTATCATATATATATGTAGTAAAATTTTAAACAAGTAAAAATCAAGAAATAAAGCAACTTTTTGACACACATGGAAATTTGAATTTTCTAATGTAGAGGTTATAATTAAGTAACAAACACAAATCAATGAACATGGATATTTATAAGAATGCAAAAAGCAAGCCAACATTTAAAACTGAAAATTTGCCGACATCTTGTACTACATTATACTATATGGCACGAGAAGGTACATAGAAAATCTTTCACCATATAATCTCTCTCTGTCTCTCTCTCTCTCTTGTGTGTGTGTGTGTGTGTGTGTGTGTGAGAGAGAGAGAGAGAGAGAGTAAGCAGATGAGCAATTAAATCAAATTAATAACCTTATAGACTAACTACGAAATCGAAATCAAAAATATTAAATTTCAACTGTAACATTCAGTAAAAAAATAATAAAGAAACCCAGCCACCTAAATAGGGTCAAATTGCACAAAGTCAACAGAATTCAAGGTTAAAAAATGCAAAAGGGATATGATCACAAGGTCAAAATTTGAGCTTGGGGGCTTAATTGATTGAATTTACAATAATGAACAAGATTAGATACAAACCCTAGAAATGTACGAGTAAAATAATGCAATTGATTACAGAACATAATAACAATAATAGAAATTCAAACTGGAGATAAAATGCATGATAATCTCAAGATACAGATATATACGAGATTATAGTACAAGTACTTACAGAGAATCAGAAATCGATCGCGGTTGAGTTAAAGTCTTTTGTCGGAATGGAGGTGGGCAGGTTACAGTTTTATTCTACGAACGACAACCAACCGGAGTAATATTCAATTTTACAATGTCCGAATAAAAGAGGCTTATTAAAATACAGGATTATTTACATTTTTATTAAGGGCCGTTTGTCAAATTTAAGTTTGAATTACGGGATGTTTTACGCTTGTGTTGGTTTTCTTGAAAATGATTTACGGGATGTTTTCGGTGATCCGAAAAGCTTGCATCGGGATTGGAGTAGTGAACATTATTGCAAGAGCTCATCACTCACAATCAAAGATGGTTCATCGTATTTTGGGGTTTTCACTTTCGGCATGTTTATAGCTGGTATCCGGTATGTAGATAGCTGGGGTGCTGCTCATCCTTTGGGGATTATGTTCGGCATGTCTATAGCTGGTATTCGGCATGTAGATAGCTGAGATGTCTTTCCTGAGGCTTCTGAACACTGGGGTATCAATGGATTCTATGTGATGTGGTCAATTGTGATACCGCTGCTTTCAGGGATGTTGGCGCAGTTTGGATCGCTTGGGAAGTCTTCGAAGTCGTTTTTAGGTTCAAGAACTTTTTAGTTCATTATGTTAAACGATCAGAAAACAATTTATTTGTTTTTCAACCTGGTCGTATCGACAGTCGGGGATTTGTCCCGCTGTTTTATATTGTGTTGGCTTGATTCAGTAATATAATTCTATGCATTTCGTCAAAAAAAATTTTATTTCGAAAAAAAATCGTATTTACATTTTTTTTTTTTTAGAGAAAAATGTGTATGGGAATTTAATATTCGTTATCTTGCAAAAATAAGTTACTTATTTCAGAAAAAAATACATATTTCCTAAATTTTTTTCAAAATAAATAATTTATTTCTGAAAGTAAGATTTTCCAAACGGATCTTAAATTATTCCTCAAAAATCAACTTTTATATATCACACTAGATAATACCGTGGATATGCACGAATTTAAAGATAACATAAAAAATCTATCTATCTATACTATTATATAAAAGTCGAAACATTAAAAGTTTGGTTGGTCGGTACGATACCTATTGATTTTACTTATTTGTCCTTACTTAATGATACATGTTATTTTACGTAATTATCCTTACTTAATTATTCATAGTATAGATATACTATTATATTAGAGCAAGTCCAACAATGTCCTAAATTGATGTCCTTAGCTAAAATTTAAGGCATTTAGGAAAAAATGTGTTCCAACAATGTCTTAGTGGTGCCTTAAAACACTAGGACATTAATCACATGCCCTATTTTTAGGACACCACTAGTCATGCCTTATTTCATTTTTTATCAATAAAAAAATCCACTTTCATCCTTTTCTACCCTTCTTTTATGAAATATATTATTATTTTAATAATAAGGCACAAGGATAAGGCATATTGTTGGAGTTGATACATAAAAATAATGTCCTAAATCACTAGGACACTAGTTTTTATGATATTTATAAGGCATAATGTAGGACATTGTTGGACTTGCTCTAATAGCCCTTGGTATCTGTTGATTTTACTTATTTGCTCTTACTTAATGATACATGTTATTTTACGTAATTATCCTTACTTAATTATTTATAGTATAGATATACTATTACATAATAATAGCCCGTTAATTTTACTTATTTACCCTTACTTAATTAAATATAAAATTCATCCTAGTAACTAATCAATTTCTTTTTCCAAGTTAAACATATTACCTTTTCTATTTTTCAATAACCAAATAATTTCTTTTTTCAAGTATAATACAATATCTTTTATATTTTATCTAACTAAAATTTCTCCTTTACTAATCAATTTACATTTTCAGATTAAACATATTACATTTTCTATTACATGTTGATTTTACTTATTTACCCTTACTCAATTACAAATAAAATTCATCCTACTAACTAATCAATTTTCTTTTTTAGGTTAAACATATTATTTTTTTCTATTTTTTAATAACTAAATAATTTCCTTTTTTAGGTAAAATACAATATTTTTTATCTTTTATCCAACTAAAATTTCTCTTTTATTAATGAATTTCCTTTTTCAGGTTAAACATATTACCTTTTTTATTTTTCAATAACTAAATAATTTTCATTTTCAGGTAAAATACAATATCTTTTACCTTTTATCTAACTAAAATTTCTCCTTTTTTTAAAAGCCGTGGGAACCTTTTTTAAAAAATACTACGAGCAATTTTGTTTTAAAAAATAATATAAATATATCATAATTATTATTAACTAATCAATTATCTTTTTCATCCAAATCAATCTAACTAAAATCTCTCTTTTCCAATTATATCATGGATAGTTACCTTTTTTAGCCAAAACATGTTACCTTTTTTATTTTCTTTACTAAAACCTCTCTTTTTCCAATAATATCACAAACGTTCCTATTTAATAATAAAAATAATAATTTTATAATACTAATAATTAACCAATTACCTTTTCAGCTAAAACACATCATCTTTTCTATTTTTTCTAAATAAGTTCCCTTTTTTCTAAGAAAATATCACGAGCAACAATAATGTCTCATTTTCTAAAAACACTAAAAGCAATTTTATTTAGTAAAATATTAAAAATTCTACTAGCAATTTTGTTTAATAAAATAACATAAATATATTATAATTACTATTAACTAATCAATTACCTTTTTCATCCAAAACAAGTTACCTTTTCTTTTTTCTCTCTAACTAAAATCTCACTTTTCCAATAATATCATGGACAATTACCTTTTTTTAGCCAAAACACGCTACCTTTTTTATTTTATCTTACTAAAACCTCTCTTTTTCCAATTATATCACAACCTTTTCAGCTGAAACATATCATCTTTTCTCTTTTTTCTAATTAAGTTTCCTTTTTTCCTAAGAAAATATCACGAGCAACAATAATTTCTCATTTTCTATAACATAATTAGATTATAATTACTATAAACTAATCAATTACCTTTTTTCACATAAATCATGTCACCTTTTTAATTTTAACGTTACATTTCTATTTTCTCTGACTAAAATCTCTCTTTTTCCAATTATATCACGGGCGATCCTATTTAATACATTATACTAATAATATTATAATATTAATAATTAACCGATTACCATTTTCAGCTAAAACGTATCATCTTTTCTATATTTTCTAACAAAAATTCCTATTTTAATATAAATATCAAGGACAACATTAATTTCTCCTTTTTATAAAACATTAAAAGCAGTTGTATTTAGTAAAATAACGTAATTAAATTATAATTACTATAAACTAATCAATTACCATTTTTACCTAGAATATGTTACCTTTTTAATTTTCTTTAAACTAAATCCTCTCTTTTTCCAATCATATATATCATGTGCATTCTATTTAATAAAATAAAATAGTAATGTTATAATTACCAACAATTAACCGATTACCTTTTTCAACTAAAACCTATCATCTTTATATATTTTCTAACTAAAATCTCCCCTTTTCTAGAAATATCACGGTAAAATTTATATAATTATTATCAAATCATCTCATATAAAAAATTTAGACTCCAAAATTCATATTTAAAAAAAATTAATTTAAAATAATGAAAAAAATTCATGTAATACTAAAAAAAATCCGTGCATTGCACGGGTTTTAAGCTAGTACTATTATATCAAAACATTAAAAGTTTGGTTGGTCGGTACCTATTGATTTTACTTATTTACCCTTATTTAATTACATTATAGATATTTTTTTTATTATTTTATCTAACTAAAAATTTTGCTTTACTTCAATTTCCTTTTTCAGGTTAACATGTTACCTTTTCTTTTCCTTTTAATAACTAAGCAGTTTCTTTTTTCAGGTAAAATATAATATCTTTTATATTTTATCTAATTGAAAAGCATACTATAATTACTATTAACTAATTAATTAATTTTTACATTCAAATTATCTTTTCTCTTTTGTTTAACTAAAATATCTCTTTGAAACATTAAAAGTTTTGGTACATGTTTTTTGGTACCTGTTTTTTTGTACTTCGTGAATTGACTTATTTACCCTTCATTATAAAGAAAAAAAATACACCTAAAATAAATAATAACATAATATAATTAATGGTAATTAGTCTATTGCCTTTTCACATTTACTTTTAGTTGAAGATATTACCTTTTATAAACACCTAAAAATATATACCCGAAAATATCACACCACAATTTTCAAGAAAAATATAACACCTAAAATAAATAATAACATAATATAATTAACGGTAATTAGTTGATTAAATAGTAAAATTAATGGTAATTAGACGATTGCATTTTTCACATTAATATGTGTATAATTAACGGTAACGATTGATATTACTTGACCTTTGAATACTTGCCATTTGGATCTCAGATATGTGTATTAATCTGATCGCTCTGATACCAGTTGTTGGTCCCGGAATGTATTGCAGAAGGGGGGTTGAATGCAATACTAATAAATTTCAAAAACTATTACAACAACTTAAATAGAGTTTGTAATTTACTAGTAGAAGAAATGCAATCACAAGTAATATTTAACAAGATGTTTCACAAAATAATTGTTTTATTTATTTTGCAAAGTTTTGCTACAACCTTGAGAACAAAATAATTCTCAAGCTTCAAATACTCAAGAGATTTCAGTTGTAGAGTTCTATTTGATGTATAAATAGAATGCTCTATTTATAGTGTGATAGTCTACTGTACTACCACTATCAGCGTGGGTTGTTGAGTTGCTGTTATATTCCTTTTGCAGCTCATTCCATGATTTATTCCCATGTGATCATCACAAAATAACTTTAAGATACTTTCCACATTTGAGCCACCCAGATCTAGCTGTATTCAATTTTATCTGCTCTAGACTTTACAGGTTGTTCCATGTGATCTCTCGAGCTTCAGTTATAGACTTTCCAAGCTTGCTGTAAAGGTTGAATATTACAACACGCCTGCTTCTTTTGAACATGTACTCTGTCGCTTAATTTGACTTAGAAAATTCCTAAATCAAGCTGATTCTATATGACAGTATGTTTGCCACAAAGTTTGCTATCAATGAATTATGCTTTGGTTGAAAGTATGAATTTCCCGCAGAGATTACTGTCAAGGATTGTGCTTTGGTTGACAGTATGAATTCCCGCAGAAGTTACTGTCAAGAATTATACTTTGATTGACAGTATGAATTCCCGCAGAGATTGCTGTCAGGAATTCCAAACTTACTGTCGCAAACTATATATCAAAGTTGCTGTCATCAGAATCTCCGCCAATGTTGCTGTCAAGTTGAAACTTGCTGTCGACTCCATGAAACTTGCTGTCGACCTAGGCAACATGTTGTTTCCTTGTAACCTTACTGTCAGGGCTTGACAGTAACTTTTATACCTTCTGTCGAACTTATGTATTTCTTGAGGCTTGAACATAATCGAACTTCTTCCAAGAATTACACTTATTACATGACAGTATTTATTTTACTTACAAGAATACATTTCAGACTATGACAGTATGTTCTACTTAGTAAAACTAAGTATACCAATAAAACTAGTTAAGTTGTCTATTCCATCACCCATAAATCCCAACAATCTCCCCCAATTTGTTTTTATGGACAATAAGGACAAATTTACAAATATCATGCTGACAACTTAACTAACATAGATCAGAAAGAATAAACTCTTCATTTCTGACCAATGATTAAACTGAATTGTTTTCAAACAATGTATCATAAAAGTTCACAAAAAAAATCTTTACTTATCTTGATTTGAACTTTTCACCTTGCTCCTTTTCCCTTAGAGCTCTTCTGAGATTTTCAATTAACTCCTTTTCTTCAGGGGACTGTGCATCATCTTCATTTTCCACAATGTATTTTCTGATTATTGAGGAAGCAGTGTTTAATACATCTCTGAGTTCCATCCAGTAAACATTTTGCTTTACAATTGATCTGAATTTTAGCACATCTCCCTCCATCTTGAATCTCCTGCCAGGAAGCTGATTTAGAGTTTCCCTTCTTTGTTTGTCCAGGCTGGGATCCTCTCCTCTCCTCTGATCAAAAATCATATCAAGCTCCCAAGAACACAGTGTTTCAAGACTGTTAGTTGATCCTACCACTTGCCAGTACAATTCTTTTAGCACCCTGGTCTTCAACTTAGAAAAACTATCTATGTAGATTTCTTCTATGCCATACTTGATTCTCAGAGGATTATCTAGTACAATTGGCTGATAGTCTAATCCACTGCTGTTGATCTTGTTGAGTTGACTCCAGTTTTCCTTTAGTTGAGTTTCAATCTCATCTTTTATCTGCTGACGAGATTTTTGCCTTGATGCTAATTCTTCTCTGAATCTCTGCTCTGCTTCATACATCTTCATTTCATGTTCTGAATAAGGTTTCTCCATTTCTTTCCAGTTATACTCAGGAATAGGATTGTCTTCTTCATACTCCAAACCAAGGATTTGATAGACATCATCATCATTGTGAAGTGTCCAATCACCAAACTTCTCAATAAATTCAACATGCCTGGCTTCATAGTACTTGAGAACTTGGTCCATGATCTTCTTTGAAACATTATCATAGGTTTGCAGTAGCTCAACCATCCTTTCCAGATTGAAGTAATCAATTCTTCGTTTTACTGTTCCAGAAGTTTGAATAAATTTCTTGGAGATCACCTTTGATTTTGTTATCTGAGTGAAGTCAGATTCCACTGTAATCAACTTTTCATTGTTTTGCCATAGAATGTATCTTGCAACTTCTTCTTTTGACTCATCAAATTCTATGGATACTGAGGTGATTGTATCTTTGGCCTTCAGCTGCATCATTTCAAAGCTATTCATTCTTCTTCTCATGAGAGGTTTTTTGAGTCCTAACCCTGTAGCTTTTCCTTTCTCCTTTGTAGACAGTCTTTCCCTTTGTTGGTCTTTTTGACTTTCTCTTGATTCTTACTGTCTTGGAAGTTTTGACAGTAGGATCGTTGACAGTATCTTTTATAGGGCTTCTGACAGTGTCTTCTGTGACAGCATCTTTAATGACTGTGACTTCATCCTGTCTGACAGCATCTTTGTTGACATCCTTGACAGCATCTTTGTTGACAGTATCTTTTTCAAGTTGTATACTGTCAATTTCCATTTCTTCTTGATTACCTTTCAATGCTTCAAGTACTTCTTCCTCTTTCTTTTCATCAACTTTCTTGCTTGTGCTAGAATTTTCAGAGGTTTTCTTTGATTCTGCTTCTTTGACTTGAGTTTGCTCTTTTGAAGAGTCTCCCATTTCTGTTTTCTTAGTTCCTCCAGCTTCACCTCCATCTTGATTGTCATCACCATCTTTTTCCAAGGTGTCATCAAAAGTGCAGTTTCCACCTTGAGCATTTCTGCTTGAATTTGCTTTGGCAATGAGCTTTTTAATTTTGGCACTGTATTCCATATCTCTCTTTGCCATTATCTTGTGGATATCTTTAACTGCCTGAATCCTTTCCTTGGTGATGGGTGCTTTCAGCAATAACTTAAGTACATCCATGATGACTTTGCTTTGTAGAGATGTTTTGCCTTCAAGAGTTAAGAATCCAAGACCTTTAGTTCCTTTGGCTGTTGTCTGTTTAAAGCTTACACCATATGGCTGGAGACTTACTTCTGGAAGTTTGCTGTTAACCATTGTGCTCAGTTGCATATAGAGACTTTCATCAAAGATGGTAGAGTTTTTCTTCACTAGAATCCCAAGGATGTATTGCACTCTGGCAGAGAAAGTTTCCAGCAGTTGAGTTGTTATGAATATTGAATGTCCATTCTTCAGGTACACTTCAACTGCCCACCTCTTCTCTGAGCTAATCTTCACAGAAAGATTTACAATCTTTTCTCTCAAAGCTTCTGCCAATTTAGCAGGTTTTTCTTTAGATTCTGTGATTGCTCCATTCACCAGATTGTTGAATTCCTCATCCTTATTGTTCAAGGTGCTCTCCATATGACTTACTGTTATAGAATCAGCTTCTTCTTGAGAATATGTGCTTCCATCAGTCCAAGTGATAAACTCGGAAGAAGTCACATATTCAGGCAACTTGCCTTTGCCTTTACCCATCCTATTTGATTCCTCCTTTTCTCTCCATAGCCTCTCCAGTATGGATTCTTTCTTCTCAGGAACTGGTTCACTAATTTTGATAGAGGATGCTTGATTTCCTTGTATCTGTCTTAATACCTCCTTAGATACTAACATTGGTTCCCCATCTACTTCAGTTTCAAAAAGCTCCTCAGTTCCAGAGGCTATTGCAGTTTTTACTTCTTGCTCTTGCTCCCCCTTACTCCTTTGCTCCCCCTGTCTTTCAGCTTCCCCTTGTAACTCCATCTTTCTTTCTGGTTGCTCAGCCTCTTTCTGATCTATTACTTTCTCCCCCTTAGTTAAGTTTGCAGCATGAATCAAGGAAGAAAGTGACAGTAGTGTGGCTTGAATTTCAGCAAAACCAGTCTTCACAGTAGATGACAGGGTGTCCAGCTTGCTTTCCATTGTAGCACATCGATCTTCAAGAGCTTGGAGCCTGTCATTTGTGGATGCAGAAAGACCACCAGACCTAAGCCTTTTAGGAGGTAAGGGATAAGTCTGTGGCATGGAGGCTGTTGGGGTTCTCACACTCTCAGTGTTTTTATAGATGATCTCATCATCTCTCACAAAAATTCCCTCAAGGCCTAATGCCTTTTGTTTACTGGCTCCCTTAAGATCACTCTGGACATGCTCAAGTCCCTCTCCTTTTGCCAGCACATTTGGCTGCCTCTCATTTTTATCCTCACTTCTCTGTTCTTTTATCTCTCTTTTATTTTTCACTCCCTCACTCATCCTAGATGCATTAGTATGAGCAGTACTAACATGCAAAAGAGTAGATTTTACCTTGAAGGCCTTGGAAAGAGGCAAGTCATCATCAGAGATATCTTCAACTAATCCTTCTTGTAGTTGTGGTTGAACAGTGATGATAGCATCTTTAGAAAGACCTTTGACAGTATCTTTTGTCAGAATGGTACTGTCACTTGATTGATTGACAGCACCTTCTGGTTTGTCATTGACAGCATCTTTAGCTGTGACAGCAACTTCCCTAGGGTAAGATGCTTTGTGGGAATCGATCAAGATGCTGGATGTTTCAATTTCTGGCAAATTTGCATCTTGATCTAATCCAGTGTTTGATGGAGTGGTATCCATTTCACTTTGAGAAATGGGTTCTTGTGGACCACTAGATGGGGGCTCATCCATGATTTGAGATGAATGATCAAAACCTGAGGGGTTGGTACTGTCCCCCTCTCTAGGTTGTTTAGAAGAAACAACAGATGTAGGAATGAAAGAAGAAGATTGAATTTCAGATTGATTAATTGGCTGTTCCACAGAAGAAGATTGTGGAACATCAACAGTATGAATGAATTCCTCACTGTGCTCTATCTCTATGTGTGTATCTTCAAATACAGGTTCCTCAAGAGTGAGTTCTTGAGTTTGTGCAGACTCTTTACAAGGTGCCTTGAGAGACAGGCCAATTTCAATAGATGCCTCTTGTTGAGAAGAAACACCTAGAGTTGAGTTAATTTCTCTATCATCCTCTACAGTCTTTTGGGAAACTGTAGAGTGGCTGACAGTAACCTTGGCCCTTCTAGCTCTCTTCTTCTTAGGCTCAGAAGGGGCTACTGTGGGTTCTATTCCACTACCATCCTTATTTGCTACACTAGGTGCAGTAACTCCCTCTTGACTCACCACATTGTCACCAGTTTCACTCTCTAGGGATCTTTTCTTGGATTCCTGTTTGGCAATTTTAAGGGCTTTTGGTAGTCTAGAGTCCCTAGGTGGAATGTATGGTGTAGAATGTGGGTTAACTGAATTTGGGTCTAATTCAGCTTCATTCTCAATTGTGAAAACAGTGTAATCTGTTGGAAATGGAAAACCAAGGTTGGGCACTTGATTAACCATGTGTTGTGTGAAACATAATGGAATATGTGCATTCAAATTTTGTGTGTTAAGAGATGTGTGTGTGTTTTTCTTTAAAACAGGACATTCTTCAAAATTAGAAGTATCTACAACATTTCCACAAATATTGTTAATACACATAGTTAAAAAGCGAGGATATATGGATACCTTTTTGCCTATGGCGCTTTTCAACTGTGCCATAATCAGCTTTCCAACGTTCACCTTGTATCCATGGACTACAGAATGAGTGAGTTTCTTGATGTATGATGGTATTCCATTCCAGCCTGTAGACTTGGTAGAGAACACCTTCACCATAACATCAAAGATCATGCTCCACTCTTTTCTCAGATATTTCCTGTCCATTTCTCCCATTTGATACCATTTATCAGAAGTTTCTTCAATTTTAGAGCCTGAATATCCAATCTTCATAAAGAACTTCTTCAGAGTATCATCAGTTGCTAGTTCCTTAAAGCTTTCTTCACTGGCCAACACAATACCCAAAGCCTCATTGATATTCTTTACTGAAAGAGAATGACTTGCATCATCTATATTGAACTTAATTGTTTCATTCTCTCCAGTTCCTTGAGCACTTGCAGATTTCCAGAATTTTTCAATTCTAACAACATCAATTTTGGGGGAAGAGGTTATTGCATGACCTAGGTAGGATTTATTTAAGAAGGAAATAAGTCCTTTGAAGTTTTCACCAGCATCACTAGGAGAGTAGATACCAGCAAAGTTGGTTTGAGCAACACTTTGTTTAGGTGCCATTGTTGAATGCTTTGAAAAATGAGAGAGAAAATGCAGTTTTTGGATGCAGAAGGTTCAAAGGTTTTTGCAAATGAAAGTGATAGTAGATTAAACGGTAGATTCAATTTATAAGATGAATCGATTTAACCTGTCTTAATTGAACGTGTGATAATGATTTTACCCATTAACTTCACTTGCTATATTACGTGGCAGTTGCTATTAGATCGTGGATTGGTGGGTTAAATATATATATATATATATAGGCAAGTGCTCAAAAGAGAACATATTTTTTGAAGAAAACTAAGGTACTAATCCTAGCCATTAGATGTATTAAGATCAATGGCCCCGCCAGGGGCACCCAAACACTAATCAAATACACCCTCACACACATAATCACACCTAATCCCCTCCATTTTTAATTTGATTTTTCCCGTCAATCGGTGATATTTTTTTTAAATCTAATTTCACCACATTTTTCTTCATCTCCCAACGATTAGTTTGCATACCATATATGCTATATTTCGATTTAGTTTTCTAAGTTTTCCATTAAACGAGGTTTTCCCTAGATCCTTACTCTCTATATATATATATATATATATATATATATATATATATATATATATATATATACACACGTTAATGTATATATATCTCTCCACTATCTTTGACAGCAACTTCTCGTGACAGCAACTTTCATTGACAGTAACCTGTGCGCTTTTCTTTCTTTCTTCTATTTTTGACAGCAATTCCTCATGACAGCAACTTTTATTGACAGTAACCTGTGCGCTAACAACATTTCTGTCAATCAGTTTAATGAGTGACAGTAAGTTTATCTGACAGTAAACTAAGCGTAAAATCATACTGTCACTGTTCACACATAACTTAAGTTAAGAACACTTGATTTCTTAAAACCGTATTAAGACAGACATGTAAAACTATTTTAGCATAGTCATAGCAAGCATGATATCTAAAAAAAATCCTTTTAGCATAGTCATAGCAAACATGATATCTAAAAATCCTTTTAGCATAGTCATAGCAAACATGATATCTAAAAATCCTTTTAGCATAGTCATAGCAAACATGATATCTAAAAATCCTTTTAGCATAGTCATAGCAAACATGCTGTCTGAACAAGTAGCACATAGTACCTTAACTTCTCATGACAGTACCTTCTAGTTACAATACCTTTTATAACAGTACCTTGAAAGTTTTTGTCATGAGCTGCGTCTGAGAATTGACAAACCAGTTAGATAATCATACCTGATTTAGCATTCCCAATTCACTCACCAACCTGGTAAATGTTGCTTCATCCAGTGGCTTGGTGAATATATCTGCAAGTTGCTTATCTGTTGGAACATAAACCAATTTTACATCTCTCTTTTCAACATGCTCCCTGATGAAATGATGCCTTATATCAATATGTTTTGTTCTGGAGTGTTGAACTGGATTGTCTGATATGGCTATGGCACTAGTGTTGTCACAGTAGATAGGAATATTTGACAACTCTAGTCCATAATCCATTAATTGATTCTTCATCCAAAGTATTTGTGCACAGCAACTTCCAGCTGCAATATATTCAGCTTCTGCAGTTGATGTAGAAACTGAGTGTTGCTTCTTACTGAACCACGACACCAATCTCCCCCCAAGAAATTGACAGCTTCCTATAGTACTTTTTCTGTCAATCTTGCAGCCAGCATAGTCTGAATCAGAATATCCAATTAGATCAAATCCAGTCTCCTTAGGGTACCAAAGACCTAGATTTGGGGTGCCTTTGAGATATCTAAAGATTCTTTTAATTGCAACTAAGTGTGATTCTTTTGGATCAGCCTGAAACCTTGCACAGAGACATGTAGCAAACATTATGTCTGGCCTGCTTGCTGTTAAGTAAAGCAATGATCCAACCATGCCTCTGTAGGTACTAGAATCCACTTTCTTGCCTTTAGGATCTAACTCTAATTTGGTGGTTGTTGAGATAGGTGTCTTGGCAGGTGATGAATCTTCTAAGTTAAACTTCTTGAGAAGTTCTTTGACATACTTAGATTGATAGATGAAGATTCCTTCCTTCTTCTGATAGATTTGAAGACCAAGAAAGAATGCTAATTCTCCCATCATGCTCATTTCATACTTGTTTCTCATTAGAGATGAGAACTTTTCACACAATTTTTCGTTTGTTGAGCCAAAGATTATGTCATCAACATATATCTGCACAAGAATGATGTCTTTGCCATGGTATTTATAGAATAAAGTTTTATCCACCATACCTCTTATAAATTGATTTTCCAGGAGAAAAGTGGATAGTGTGTCATACCAGGCTCTTGGTGCTTGCTTTAAGCCATATAGAGCCTTGAACAGCTTGTAGACAAAATTATGCAGTTTGTCATTTTCAAATCCAGGAGGCTGTTCAACATACACTTCTTCTTCTAATTCTCCATTTAGAAAGGCACTTTTGACATCCATTTGAAATACTTTGAATTTGCAGTGTGCAGCAAAGGCTAAGAAAATTCTTATGGCTTCAAGTCTGGCAACAGGTGCAAATGTTTCATCATAATCTATCCCTTCCTGTTGACAGTAACCTTTGGCCACTAGCCTAGCTTTATTTCTTGTCACATTTCCACTTTCATCTATCTTGTTTCTGAAGACCCATTTTGTCTCAATGACTGATTTTCCTCTTGGCCTTGGAACCAGCTTCCAAACATTGTTTCTTTCAAATTGATTGAGCTCTTCCTGCATAGCCATCACCCAATCAGAATCCAACAATGCTTCTTCAACTATTTTTGGTTCCATTTGAGATAAGAAACATGTAAACAAGCTTTCAGCAGAGATATTCCTCCTTGTCCTTACACCAGTAGTGGGATCTCCAATAATTAGATTACTGGTATGATCTCTATTCCACTTTGTTGATTGAGGTAAGCTACTTGTTTGATGAGATTGTCTTTCATCAGTATGAGGATTTGATTCTCCACCATTTTCATTGTTTTGCTCATTTAGCTCAAATTCTCCAGTCTCACAGTCTTGTTGATTGATGCCTGAAATTGTCTGTGATTGGGCTGATGTTTGATTTAGATTATGAGTATTGACAGATTCTTTCTCATATCCCATTGATTTAGTGAGACTTGGTTCTTCATCAACATATTCTTCTTTTTCCAAGTATCCTTGATTCTCAAATCTGAAGGGTTGCATTTGACCATCCTCATGTAACCCTGGAAACTTGGTTTCATCAAACGTGACATTGACACTTTCTTCAATTGTCTTGTGCTCCATGATATAGACTCTGTAGGCAGTCCTTTCTATCCCATATCCCATGAAAATGCCTTCATATGCTTTAGTATCAAACTTGCCTTTTCTTTCATGGTTGTCTTTCATCAAAAAGCACTTGCTTCCAAAAATATGAAAGTATTTGACAGTAGGTTTCTTTCCTGTCAAAAGATAGTAAGGAGTATTGCCATGAGCCTTGTTGATTAGTGTCCTGTTCTGAGTGTAACAAGCAGTGTTGATGGCTTCTGCCCAGAAATATGTTGGTAATTTAGCATTGCTCAACATAGTCCTTGCAGCTTCAATAAGTGTCCTATTTTTCCTTTCTACAACTCCATTTTGCTGTGGAGTTCTTGCAGCAGAGAATTGTTGAACAATCCCTTGATCTTTACAGAAGTTTCCAAGTGTAGCATTTCTTAATTCAGTTCCATTGTCACTTCTTAGAAATTGAACTTTTGCTTCAGGGGTCCTGTCAAGTACCCTTATGTGATCAATGATTTCTTGAGCAGCTTCATCTTTTGATTCTAGAAATTTCACCCAAGTGTACCTAGAATAGTCATCTATAATGACCAGTGCATATCTTTTTCTGGATAGTGATTGAACATTCACTGGTCCAAAAAGATCCATGTGAATCAACTTGAGTGCTTCAGTGTTAGTGTTGACTTGCTTTGTTTTATGCATTGCTTTCCTCAGTTTTCCCATTTGACAATCTTCACACAGTCCTTCTTGACAGAATTCCTGTTGAGGTAGTCCTCTCACCAATTCCTTCTTCATTAGCATGTTCATTGTTTTGAAGTTGAGATGTGAAAGTTTCTTGTGCCAAAGCATGCTATCTCCAACACTTGCTTTGCTGTAGAAGCAAAATATTCTTTCCTCATTTGTTGAGTTTAAGTCTGCAACAAATAGGCTTCCTTTCCTTACTCCTTTCAGAGATAGGCTTCTATCCTTCTTATGGTGGATTGTGCATTCCATCATGCCAAAGTTTACTTTGAATCCTTTGTCAGTGAATTGACTGACACTGAGCAGATTATGCTTCAAACCTTCCACAAGAGAAATTTCTTCAATGACAACATTTCCAGCTTTTAAACAGCCATATCCCACAGTGTAACCTTTGCTGTTGTCTCCAAAGGTTATTGTTGGGCCAGCCTTCTCAACATATTGTGATAGCAGGGATATATCACCAGTCATGTGTTTGGAACATCCACTGTCGATTATCCACATGACCTGTTTACCTTTCTTTCCCTGCAAGACAGAAAGAGTTTAATTTGCATTTGGTACCCAAGTCTTGTTGGGTCCTGCATACTCAGTATCATCAGAAACCTTATCAATATTTGAAACAATATTATTAGAAGATGGTTCCTTGACTTCTTTTATTACCCACTTAGTTTTTGACTTAGACTTTTTCTTAGTGAGAGCAGACTTCTCACTTTCTTTAGTAGATTCAGAAGTCTTTGCAGTTTGCATATAAGAACATAATTCATTAGATGAAATTTGCAAATTAAAACATGTACTCATGGCAGTAATTTTGCATGGCATACAGTCAATGTTATTACAAACTACCAATTCTCTTTGCATAATGGGGGTTCTGTGTAAGTTCCCTTTCAACTCTGTTGCATTAGATATGCTACTAGTTGATTTCTTACAAACATTAGTTAAATGATGTGAGGAGCCACAATTATTGCAAAGTTTCCTGGGTGCCTGCTTAACATACGCATAATTATTCTTTTTATCAATGCCTAGCTTCCCATTTCTGTTTTTGGACTTGGAGACAACTGTCTTGACAATCTGTTCAGAAGATGCTGTCGAGCTATTTTTGACAGCATCTTTTGTACTTGCTGTCTTGACAGTAGGTTTGAAAGTTACTGTCTTGGTTGACTTCTTGACAGTATCTTTTGAACACTTGGTTGGACTGTTTAATACTGTTTCTGTCATAGTCATTTTGACAGAATCTTTTTCTTTCTTAGATACACTGTCAATCCTCTCATCTTCATCACAGAGTTCTTGATTAATAATTAGGGAATTTTCATTAACCTTAAACTCTGTACTTTTGAAGATTGGATTGCTCACATTTTTGAGGATGTGAGGTCTTACAGTATTGTTATCATCATTATTCTGTATAACAGCCTCTTTACCAGGTCTCCTACTATAATCATAGCCTATGCCTATCTTCTTACTTTCAGTATGTTTCTCATGATACTCTTGAACTATTTTAGAGGAATTTCTAAATGCCTTTAGCTTAAATTCATTCTCAGAAATTTCTTTTCTTAGATATTCCTCTATCTCTTTAGCACAAATTAAATCATTTTTTAGTCTTTCGTTTTCCTGAGCTAAAGAATCAATAGAACTGGTCTTAAGCAACAACACATCATTGTTGGATCTGAGTACTTCATTTTCTTTAGTTAATCTAGCAATTTCTTCATTTGCAGCAGATAAACTAGTATGAATATTAAACATTTCAGTACTCATTTCCTCAATGGTTTGTTTATAGTCATTTAAAGACATATCTAGTAATACTAGAGATGGTACCTGACTTGACGAGGTTGATGCTTCTTCATCCTCTCTAGCCATCAAGGCTAGATTCACAAATTCCTCTTCCTCTTCATTATCAGATTCATCCCAGCATTTTCCTTCAGCCACATAGGCTTTTCCGTGTCCTTTCTTAAATTAACTTCCAGTTCCTCTCTCCATTCTTTGTATTTGTTTTGGTCTTTTGCATTCAGTAGCAAAGTGACCAAGTTCATTGCAATTGTAGCATCTAAACTTTGACCTATCTACCATTCCTGTTTTGTATCCACCCTTGGTGCCAGTAGCAGGTTTTGATGAGCTTCTTTGGTTATACTTTGGAAATTGACCTTGAGGCTTATATGGCTTGTTCCTCCTGAACCTTATATTTTTGAATTTTCTTGCCATAAAAGCCATGGTGGGATTATCCATTTTCTCCATTTCTTCTAGAGTGAAGAATTCTTCATCTTCAACATCTTCTAGTTGAAGGACAACCTTTTCTTCATCTTCAACCACCTCTTCAATTTTCACAGATGAAAATTGAGGTTGTTGATCATTTTGAATTTGCTCACTTGCTTGAAAATATGATGGTCCTTGGGCAACTAGAGCACCAGCCATGTTTGCCATCAATCCTTTGGATCCACTTTGTATGGCTTTCTTTTGATAATATTCAAGTTCATAAGATTTTAGAACTCCATACAATGTTTCAAGAGAAACAGAGTTTAAATCTCTTCCTTCTTTTATGGCTGTTACTCTATGCTCAAGGTGTTCTGGAAGAGTTAGCAGAAACTTGATATTGACTTCTTTCTTTTCATAAAACTTTCCATGAATCTGGAGCTCAGCTATCAGTTTGCTAAATCTTTCAAACATGTGAGTTAACTCTTCTCCATGCTTGCCCATAAACGCTTCATATTGTGACACCAGTATTTGTTTTTGATTCTCTCTGACCTCTTCACTTCCTTCACATAACAGTTCTATCTTTTTCCACATATCCCTGGCAGAGTTGCATGCTATTATATTTCCACTCATAGCTTTGTCCAGGGTAAGTGCATCTAGTAGAATGAGTTGCAGATGATCATCCAGTGCTACCTTTTCTTTCTCTGAGTCATTATACTCAGAAGGCTTCTTAGCAACCCAATGAGCTGGGATTACTACATCATTAACTGTAGCAGATGGAATTTCCTTTTGAGGAATGAAGGGGCCATTTTCCAGAATACCTAGGAATAGTGGATTCTGAGCTTTGATAAATAACATAATCTTCTTTTTCTATATGTTGTAGTTTTCTTTATCAAAAGCTGGAATCTTGATATTACTTGACCTTTGAATACTTGCCATTTGGATCTCAGATATGTGTATTAATCTGATCGCTCTGATACCAGTTGTTGGTCCCGGAATGTATTGCAGAAGGGGGGTTGAATGCAATACTAATAAATTTCAAAAACTATTTCAACAACTTAAATAGAGTTTGTAATTTACTAGTAGAAGAAATGCAATCACAAGTAATATTTAACAAGATGTTTCACAAAATAATTATTTTATTTATTTTGCAAAGTTTTGCTACAACCTTGAGAACAAAATAATTCTCAAGCTTCAAATACTCAAGAGATTTCAGTTTTGAGTTCTATTTGATGTATAAATAGAATGCTCTATTTATAGTGTGATAGTCTACTGTACTACCACTATCAACGTGGGTTGTTGAGTTGCTGTTATATTCCTTTTGCAGCTCATTCCATGATTTATTCCCATGTGATCATCACAAAGTAACTTTAAGATACTTTCCACATTTGAGCCACCCAGATCTAGCCGTATTCAATTTTATCTGCTCTAGACTTTACAGGTTGTTCCATGTGATCTCTCGAGCTTCAGTTATAGACTTTCCAAGCTTGCTGTAAAGGTTGAATATTACAACACGCCTGCTTCTTTTGAACATGTACTCTGTCGCTTAATTTGACTTAGAAAATTCCTAAATCAAGCTGATTCTATATGACAGTATGTTTGCCACAAAGTTTGCTGTCAATGAATTATGCTTTGGTTGAAAGTATGAATTTCCCGCAGAGATTACTGTCAAGGATTGTGCTTTGGTTGACAGTATAAATTCCCGCAGAAGTTACTGTCAAGAATTATACTTTGATTGACAGTATGAATTCCCGCAGAGATTGCTGTCAGGAATTCCAAACTTACTGTCGCAAACTATATATCAAAGTTGCTGTCATCAGAATCTCCGCCAATGTTGCTGTCAAGTTGAAACTTGCTGTCGACTCCATGAAACTTGTTGTCGACCTAGGCAACATGTTGTTTCCTTGTAACCTTACTGTCAGGGCTTGACAGTAACTTTTATACCTTCTGTCGAACTTATGTATTTCTTGAGGCTTGAACATAATCGAACTTCTTCCAAGAATTACACTTATTACATGACAGTATTTATTTAACTTACAAGAATACATTTCAGACTATGACAGTATGTTCTATTTAGTAAAACTAAGTATACCAATAAAACTAGTTAAGTTGTCTATTCCATCACCCATAAATCCCAACACATAATTTTCAAGAAAAATATAGCCCAAAAATATAACACCATTTTTTTCAATTATTAATAAAATATATTAAAAATCATATACCCGAAACATTAGTATAATCTGTAAACATGAGTATATTAAATGGGTAATATGTTCCTATAATTAACTTTAGGAAATTCTACTAAAGTTAACCATTAAGATTGTGACACATATGCACAATCACTAATGCCCCTACGGGGCCCTTTTAAATAAAAAAAATCCATCAAAACTGTAGTTTTGATGGGTTGGGAAATTCCCTATAATTAAATGTAGGACCATTTTTCTCATATGAAATTATATCAAATTAAAATTTTAAAAATTATTTAAAATAATTGTAATATTAAATAAAATTTATAACATAATACAAGAAACCCGTGCATTGTACGGGTTATAAGGTAGTTATTATATTAAAGTTGAAACATTGAAAATTTTATCGGTTTGGTTTAGGTACTGTTATCTTAATTAATAATTAAAAAATAATACAATTAATTTTAAGAAGCCGATTGCCTTTTCTAATTAAAATACGTGTATATACTACTAAATTAAAGCCGAAAGATTGAAAGTTTGTCGGTTTGGTTAAAATAAATAATAAAATCATATAATTAATGATAATTAGTCAATTGCCTTTTTCACATTTACTTTTAGTTGAAAATATTACCTTTTATAAACACCTAAAAACATTAAACGTATCATATCTTTTGATCATTAATATTTCATTTCGAATTAAAACACGTTACCTTTTTAATTTAAAACAAATCTTACAATCATTGACATATACCCAAAAATATCACACCATAATTTTCAAGAAAAATATAGCACCTAAAATAAATAATAACATAATATAATTAATGGTAATTAGTCAATTGTTTTTTTCATATTTATTTTTAGTTGAAGATATTACCTTTTATAAACACCAAAATATCAATCATATCTTTCAATCATTAGTATTTCATTTCTAATTAAAACACGTTACCTTTTCAATTTACAACAAATCTTACAATATATACCCGAAAATATCACACCATATTTTTCAATTATTAATAAAATATATTAAAAATCGTACACATTGTTCATAATAAGGAAACATTAGTATAATCCGTAAACATGAGTATATTAAATTATATCAAATTAAAATTAAAAAAAAATATTAAAAATAATAATTATATAAAAACATAATTGTAATATTAAATAAAATTTATAACATAATACAAGAAACCCGTGGGTTAGAGCATCTCCAAGGGTGTAAAACTCTTAGCTAAATTATCTACATGGCATCTAGTTGGCATCTAGTGGCACTATTTAGATAAAATGTAAAAATTTGAGCACTCCAACCATTAATCCCTTAGTAAAAAAATATAGATAATGATATTTGGTGAGCTATATTTGTTGAATCAATAAAGCTTTTATGTATAATTTTACATGACCATAATTATAGATAATTCCCTTGGAGCACACTTGTTCACCCTTAGCAAAACTTTTACATTATCATTATAGCTAATGATTATAGGTAACCATTTTACATAACAACCTTGGAGATGCTCTTTTAAGCTAGTACTATTATATAAAAGCCGAAACATTAAAAGTTTGGTTGGTCGGTACCTGTTGATTTTACTTATTTACCCTTACTTAATTACAGATTTTTTTTTATATTTCATCTAACTAGCTAAATTTTTTGTTTTACTAATTAATTACCTTTTCTTTTTCTTTTTAATAACTAAGCAGTTTCATTTTTCAGGTAAAATATAATATCTTTTTATTTTATCTAACTAAAACCATATTATAATTACTATTAACTAATTAATTAATTTTTTCATTCAAATAATTTTTTCTTTTTTCTCTAACTCAAATATTTTTTTCCCAATTATATCACGGGTTACCTTTTTCAGCCAAAACAAGTTACCTTTTTTATTTTCTCTAACGAAAACCTCTCTTTTTCAAATTATATTACGGCGATTCTATTTAATTAAAATAAAATCATAATATTATAATGCTATTAATTAACCGATCACCTTTTCAGCTAAAAACGTATCATCTTTTTTATTTTTTCTAATTAAATTCCTTTTTTTAGAAATGTCATGGGTAACATTAATTTCTCATTTCCTAAAAATACTACCAGCAATTTTATTTAGTTAAATAACAATTAAATTATAATTACTATAAACTAATCAATTACCTTTTTCACCTAAAGTATGTCACCTTTTAATTTTCACGTTATCTTTTTTAAAACTAAAATCTCTCTTTTTCCAATTATATCACGGACGGTTCTATTTAATAAAAATAAATAATAATATTATAATACTAATATTAACCAATTATCCTTTTTAGCAAAAACGTATCATCTTTTTCCTATATTATCTAACTAAAATTTCTCTTTAGAAATATCACGGGCAACATTAATTCTTCCTTTTCTAAAAACATTACGAGCAATTTTATTTTGTAAAATAACATAATTAAATTATAATTACTATAAACTATCAATTACCCTTTTCACCTAAAACATGTTACCTTTTTAATTTTCTCTAACTAAATCCTCTCTTTTTCCAATTATATCACGGGCATTCAATTTAATAAAACAAAATAATAATTTTAATTACTAATAAATAACTTATTACCTTTTTAACAAAAATCTATCACATTTTCTATATTTTTAACTAAAATTATTCATTTTCTAGAAATATCACGAATAACATTTATATAATTATGATCATCATCTCATTTAAATGTTTAAGCCTCCAAAATTTGTATTTAAAAAAATTAATAAAAAATTTAATATATATAATTTTATAAAAATTCCGTACATCGTACGGGTTTTAAGCTAGTTAAAATAAAATATAAGTTAAGTGATAGACCAAGTAATATCAGGAGAGATATTCAAAAAACGAAAAAAAAAAGTGTGATTAAACTAGGACAGATTGAATATAAATTTATAAGTAATGTATTTTCGAACATTATTCAGAAAAATTAATGTGTAATTATTGTATTTATTATAATTAATTTATTATTCTTTATTTTTTTTCTTTTATCAAATTTATTCATTGAAATTTGAATTAGTTAGTTTTGAAGAAAATATAATTTAAATGATTACAAATTTATTCATGATAATTAATTTTCATTTATATTAGTTATATTTTCGACATTCTAATAAAAATCAATTCAATTGATTAGGTGTTAATTTTTGGGTTAGGAAAAAAAATGTATTCTCATATATCATAACTTGTTTTTAAGATTATTTTTAGTTCCATTTTATATTTTTAGAATGAATTATTAAGTTCTCTTCGATTTATTTTATAAATATAATATATGTGAGAAATATAACCAAAATAATATTTTATATAATCAAAACATTTCAACTTATATTAAAATAATATTTTTAGAGTACACCACTTTAATTATTAGTGTAAATTGTTATATCGAAATAAGCAATAATTAATTAACGACGATCGTCAAAAATTATTTTCTCAAATATTTCTAAATGCAAAATCATTGATATTAGTATTAACATCATTTATAATCAATATATGTTCCTTACGAAGTTATGTTACACATTTTAAGTTAAAATATTTGCAAATTCAAAAATCTCAATTGTAAATATAAGATCATCATCTTAATAAACTTACAATACTAACAATGTCCACTCTATCTCCCTCAAGTAATGAATCACTTCACTAATAAATATCTCAAGTAATGAATCATTTCACTAATAAATATTATCATAATGCCAATTATTTTGGTTAGATTTTCTAAATTCAAAATATTCGGAAAATGAAATGCTCACTACATATTGTGTTACGGATAAAATAAATTTTAGAAGTAATATACATAAACAAAAATATTTATTAGTTCTATATAACCCGGACCGGATCAGGTGCGGACCTGTATGGAACGGTTAGTTAATTTATATATATATATTTTTAAATTTAATATTTATTTTTAAAAAAAAGTTTAAATACATAAAATAAATAAATTACTTTGCAAGTTAATATAAGTTTAAAAATAAAGTTCATATCTTATTTTTTGTGAAGTCGTCATAATTTTTAAACATGTGAGTGTCAAGTATTTATCGTATATAGTATGCAATTTAATCATTTAGATTGTAATGTTGATCGTTACAATTTCATCAATTTATTTTCTACTAATTTGGCTTGTCAAATTATAATGTATTTAAATATTTAATCTATATATTAGATATTTTAACAAGTAAAGTAATATAAAAATAGTTATATACATAAAATCCGGTTTGGTATTTTAGGGTTTGAACCGGACCGGGCCGAAAACCGAATTTTTTTAATTTTACTGATCGGAGTCCGAATCGGCTATACAGGATCCGGTCCCGTTCGGGTCGTGGACCAATAGACCCAATCCACCGGAATGTTGTGCAACCCCAGTCAAGAGTTTTTTTAAAAATATTAGTATCCAAGTAAGTGTCATTAAATTATTTAATCTAAATAATATGATAAATAGCTTTATTGAAAAAAATTAAAAATAGAAATCATATCCAATATATAATTGGTGTCAAGTGGTCGCTAAATTTAAGTTATAGGAAAAAGAGTTGTAATAACACAAAAACTACACATAATTAACAAATAATGATAAAATAGCAAAAAAACCGTAATTAAAAATAAGTTACAAATTCATTCTTTAAATGTATAATAAACAAGTAAACAAAGCATATCATCAGAATTTCAATTCAAAAAATAATTTTTTAAGAAACAAGAATTTACATCTAATTTCGAAACAAAAAAAAAGTCTTTAATAAAATATATGGTAAAACAATATATTAAAAAAATTAATAAAAACGTCATAATTGGAAATGACACCAAAATTCAACAAAATATAATCTACAAAATAAACGCTAATTTAAGAAAAATATCTAAATTTAGAAAACTAAAATCAATTCAACAAAATATAATCTACAAAACAAACGCTAATTCAAAAAATATCTAAATTTAGAAAACAAAAATCAACAATAAACTTTAATATAATGCACTTAAAACAAATATAAACCAACACAAAAATATAGTACAAACTAGAGCTCAAAAAAGGAGAAGAAAGCAGAAGATGCAGAAAGGCAGCGTCTACATGCCATCAAGCTACAGGAAAGAAAAAGGGACATTCATTATAAAATTGGTCCAAAATGGGATTTTGCCAAACAATGAGTATGATGATCGTCGTCTTATTAGCATTCTTGATAAGTTCAAGGATGTCAATCCAACAAACCAGTCATACATTGATGCAGTGAACCGTAAAATCGTAGTCGGAGAGGTCTCTGAAGCTGGAAGCTTACAAGGTGGCGAGACGAGAGGCAAAAAAGCTGTAGCGAAAGCCAAGAGCGAAGCGTATGAGGGGCTGTACAAGCACCTAGATACCAAGGAAGGAGCGAACGCTATTTTTAAACTAGCTTAAGCTAGGGACAGAAGGCGGCGCGACCTGGGTTCTGTTAAGTTTATTAAGGATGATTCAGACCAAGTGTTAATAAATGAAGACGCCATTAAGGAGAGGTGGAGTTCATATTTCCACTATCTCTTCAATGGGGCGACGAGGAGTGGTGCCAGTGTGGTGCAAGAGGTCACTCTTTCGCCCGCTCGCTCCGTCGGCCCTTGTGATCGTATCTCCTTAGAGGAAGTCAAGGGTGCCCTTCAAAAGATGGCTAGAGGGAAGGCGGTAGGTCCGGATCAGATACCAATCGAGGTGTGGCTTTGTCTTGGTGAGGTTGGCGTTCTATGGCTAACAGATCTGTTTAATGCACTCCTCTCGGGTTCTAAGATGCCAGAGGAGTGGCGGCGCAGTATTGTCGTCCCTTTCTTCAAGAACAAAGGTGACGCCCAGAACTGTAGTAACTATCGAGGTATTAAACTACTCAGTCATACTATGAAACTTTGGGAGAGAGTGGTTGAATTTCGTATTAGAAGAGAGGTTGAAATCTCAGAGAACCAATTTGGTTTTATGCCGGGAAGATCGACGACCGAGGCCATTCACCTCGTCAGACGCCTTATGGAGAAGTTCAGAGAGCGGCGCAAAGACCTCCATATGGTGTTTATCGATCTTGAGAAGGCGTATGATAGCATCCCACGTGAAGCTATTTGGAAGAGTCTTGAGGAGAGGAGAGTGTCGTCGGAGTACGTCAGGGCGATTCAAGACATGTACTCTCAAGCTTATTCCTGCGTTCGGACCCCAGTCGGTGATGCTCGTTATTTCCCTGTGGAGATTGGGCTACACCAGGGGTCGGCCCTTAGCACTCTTCTTTTCGCCCTGATCCTAGATGTCATGTCGCGAGGGATTCAAGAAGCCATCCCTTGGTGTATGCTCTTCGCCGATGATATAGTGCTAGTGGCAGAATCGAGGGGGGAGGTGAATGAGAAGTTGGAGTTATGGAGATCCACTTTGGAGCCCCTAGGACTGCGTCTGAGCAGGTCTAAAACCGAATACCTCTGGTGCAACTTCAGTGGTGACGCCAACGAGGAAGGGGTGGAGGTTAGGATTGAAGATCAGACCATTCCCCGTACGGATAAGTTCAAGTATTTGGGTTCGATCATCCAGAAGGAAGGTGAGATTGAAGATGATGTCACTCATCGTATCAACGCGGGGTGGCTAAGGTGGAGGGCTGCGTCAGGAGTGATGTGCGATAAGAAAGTCCCGTTAAAGCTGAAAGGGAAGTTCTATAGAGCAACTATCCGTCCTGCGATGTTATATGGTTCGGAGTGTTGGGCGGCGAAGAAGGCCCTTGAGTGCAAGTTGGAAGCAGCTGAAATGAGGATGTTGCGGTGGTCCTGTGGCCGCACGATGTTAGATAGAATCCCGAATGTAGTTTTTAGGAGCGAGTTGGAGGTGGCGCCTTTTTCTGCGAAAGTTAGGGAAGGGAGGTTGAGATGGTTCGGCCACGTTCGTAGGAGGCTTCCGGAAGCCCCGGTGAGGAGGGTCGAGAGTCTTACGGTTGTTGGGGTGAGAAGAAGAGGCAGACCGAGGAGGTCGTGGGAAGAACAGCTCAGGATGGATTTGAAGGCCTTAAACTTGGATGAGAACTCGATAGCTGATAGGAGTTGTTGGAGGCGCCAGATTAGAGTTGTTGATTCCCTTCTAGGGAGTGGTTCTGTGGTTGAGAGCCTAAGAGTTGGGCTCTCTCGGTTAGCATTAGCTTAGAAGCTTGGCTTTTCATCTTCGTATTGTCTTCTGTTTTTTTTTTGTTGTTTTTGCAGGCGTAGGGAGCTTGGCTGGAGGTCTTCCTAGATCAGGAGAGGAGTGCCCCTTGCCCGAGTAGGTAAGCCCCTTGAGATCCAGGCCATGGGCCCAGGTTCGGTCGACTACTTTACTCATTATTATCATCTCTGTATAAAACTCACTTTGCTATTCGGTGCACTAAGCCGGGGGTCTTCACGGAAACAGCCTCTCTACTGTAAAGTAGGGGTATGGTCTGCGTACATTTTACCCTCCCCAGACCCTGCTCCATGCGGGATATACTGGGTATGTTTGGTTTGGTTTTTATAGTTGGGTCATACAGAGTATCTCTTCAATTCTTTCATATTAGGTCGCTGGCGGAACTTTGGGTTCTTAGGCCAAATGTAAGTACATCTTCTGAACTAGTGTATTGCTTCATGAGAAACTTAGAGACTACGTTGAAAGGGCTAGTCCAGAAGTTATATCAGAACCTAACCAAGTAAAGTTTCTCAAGGACAACATACTTCAGACATGCCATCTTGATACGAAATCATTAAGAGTATATACAGCAAAGCATCATGTAACAACCCGATTTTTTTTCGATTAATTTTGTTAATAAAAATGAACAAATATTTTTTTTTGAAAAGTCAAAACATGTGAAGATATGATTTGGTGAAATCTTTTAGATATAAATTTACGTTTCATTATTGATAATTTTTAAGTTGACCATTTTTGTATTTTGAATGTGTGAATTAAATGCCATGATTCTTGTTTTTGATTGATTGGAGTTTCAAATCCTAATTGAAACAAAATAATAAAATTTATTTATTGAGCATCAATTAGAATGGTGATTTGAGGATAGTATTAAATACTAATTGAATTGGGAGCACTATATAAGGACCAAATGGTAGAACCCAAAAGACACACACTCGGAGAGCTCAGTTAGTAATCTTCTTTATCCAGCTTCTTAGGTAAGTATGTTTTTATAGTCTTCTTTATAACTTTTGATATTTTCTTATATGTGTACGCATGTCCACCAAGATAATTTAGTAGTTGTATATGTAATATTGTATCTGTTAACAAGGATGGTGAATGCCCAGGTTTATTCTCAATATGAATTCTGGCAGACATCTTTTTAAAAATGTGTACATGCATAGATATGTTATTACTGGACTCATAATTTATCCTCCCAAATGATTGTGTTGGATGGTTACGTATGTGTCACCTTTATAGTACGTAATATAACAATTGGGGTACACTTTTATTTCTTCATATTCTCAGAGTAATATTTTTATTTATTATTTATTTTATTTATTTTGTGTAACCCATGATCATACAAGTCAATTATTTGATTTTATAATATTAATGCCATCCTTTTTCTTAAAAATTTTAGGAGCATCTTTATTCGTTATAAAAAATGATATTTTTACTTTCTAAAAGAAAGCATTAAATTTGGGTCAAATATTAGGAATTGATATATATCATCGTTAATTAATTTGTTGCTTCTCATATATAACTTTCGTGCATACATCAAGTTTTATATTAATATTATTTTTATTTTCTTTATCTTACTATATTATTCAGATTTTTTGTTAAAGTTATCTCCTTTTGTTTTTGTAATAAGACTAATATGGTTATTTGTTTGATTTTAGTAGTCGCTGTCATTATTATTCATGGTATGCTTAGTCATGTACATATATTCTAATTAAATGATAGTATGTTTTGATCATGCATGTACTATAAAATGAGTTCGTTTACTATTATCATTTTATTGTACATTAAGATTCATGCATTTATTATGTTCCCTGACTTTGTGTAATCTATTTATTTATTGCTTAAATATTATTGATGAGCTTAGTAATCATTGGTGATTTAGGTTAAATTGGTTCGTGACTATATTATCCTGATCAGGTAAGTTTCTATCTCATTTTTTTTTCAAAGTTCGAACTTTTTTTTTTTTGTGTATAAATTCTAAAAATTATTTTATTCTCGTAAAGTTAATTTTGGTTGAGCAAATTTTAGAATTGTTATCGTTTACTTAAAAGTATTCGAACCCCAGTTTAGTCTATGTATTGAACCCGTTAGTACTTGCGTTATAGTTCCGGAACTAGCCTTCGATACCTTACTAGGGCGCACCACATTTGGGCCCTTCGGGGATGTGCAATTTTATCGATACCTTAGTAAGGGGCGCAGTATTAGCAATTTTGTGTATAAGGACCGTGTCACCGGGTATGTGACCTTAGCATTAAACAATGGGGTTAAAAGTCATTTTTAATTTCGTATAGTATATTGTTATCGTATTGATGGAATTTTGTTTTAAAAGAAGTGACTTTAAATTTTGAAATATTTGCCTAGTGATGATAGTTACTTGTTGGGCTTTTTAGCTCACTCCGTTTAAATGTTTCAGGTTTTATAATTGGAATGAATAAAGGACGCATCGAGCATGCTTTGGATATTTGAATGAGATTTCTAAGTTTTTGGTTCAATAATTGTTAGAGCTGCGCCTTAGAATTTTGTATTTAATTATATTTATGACTTTTGGTTGTAAGTTAGTGTTGACTTTTGGCATTAATAAGCGAGTATTCCCTTTTATTATGGTTTTATTTTAGTTTCGTAATTAGATTTAATATCTCGAAAATTCGGGATGTTACACATCAGGTATGGATTGAACATATTCTCAGAACCTCTGGATATCTTACACAACCTAAAATTGAAACTGCGGATCATATCCAAAGTTATGCATGGGAACTAATTGATAAGTATGATTATTTCAAGAATCAACTGCATAAGAAACTAGGATATCAACCAGTAAGACCAGAGGATTTAACTTTAAAACGAGATCATGTTTATGACTCAGAAATGTTCAAGAAGATTGAAGAAGAATTGGAAACTGGAGAAATAAGGGAAGAAGACACATCACAGTGAAGATCAGCTCTACGTGTAATATTTTTAGAGCTTAGGTAGATCAAGATAGTAAAATGTATTATATGATCAGTCTAGAGGCTCATCTATCTTGTATTTATTTTTATGTTTGAATCTGGAAATTGTTTATAAATACCAGAACTTTTTCGTTATTTACTTGCATTTAATGTTTTATCATTTACTTGTTTAAGTTGTGTTAGTTGAGTTATCCTCTAGGAATTTACTTGTTATTTTCTAACAAACAAATAGGGGGAGATTGAAAGGCATATGGCATAACCTATTTGAATTCGAGGATCTAAATCAACTTAAATTAGTATAATAGTAAATAATAAGTATGAACTGTCAAAAATTTCAGATTGTATAATTCGTCAGAAGAAAAGTACTAAAGTCAATCTACAGACTTGAAGAATTTTTACATTGAAAGAAGTTCATGTTGAGTACTGAATACAACAAAAGAATACAGAGGGGGGTGAATGGATTCTTGAACTTTTCTGGTTCTTGAATCTGTGTAGCAGATAAGTATCTGTGTGTGCAAATGTGAAGGTGCGGATAAGAAATGACACAAGACACAATATCACTTTAATCTAATACATTATTAGATAAAGGTTGCTACAATCTGTGAATACAAATGATAGTATTCTCAGCTTCGTTTTTCTCAGAGAGATATGACTTACAATGTATGAAAAACTTGACTCCTCTCAAAGGGTTAACAACTAAGGAAGTGAGGCTGTATCCTTATAAAACATGGATACAACCTATTTACTGCAAATAAGGTAGCTGAACAAATTACTTTCTAGTCTGTCTATCCTTTTTGAGTAAGTGTCCAAACGGTTACAGATTTGACTTTGCAAAGCCTGTTCATATCCACTTCTTTAGCCCTTTGTCTCTTCTATATCTCTCCAAGCTTCCTTGTAGGCTTTCCAGAGCACAGTATAGATTGTGGTCCATAAAGTGCATTGGCTTGTTGTAGGTTTCAGACTTGTACAATTTCTTCAGTATTTTGTCTCCAAGAATGTATTCGAGAAGTGACTAAGTAAGTGGTTCGAGAACTAGGATTGACTTGATCGATAACTCTGAGTTCTCGAATACTGTTATATGACATATCGAATCACTTCTCGAATAGCTCTTTTCTCTGGGAATCCTTGAGTTGTCGAATAGAGCATTTTGACATGTCGAATCCCTGAGATATCGAATAGCTTTCTGAGTCCTTGAGATATCGAATGGAACTTTGACTTGTTGACTTTTTGAGAACTCGAATACCACTTTGACTTGTTGACTTCTTGAGTTCTCGAATAGAGCAGTAGACATATCGAATCTCTGAGATATCGAATGAGATATCGAACAGTGTATTCAGATATATCGAATAGTGTCTTGAGATATCGAATCCCTGACTTCTCGAATGCTAGACTTCTCGAATAGACAAAACTACTTCTCGAATTGGTACTTAGGCAAATTCTTCATTTCTCAAAATCCCAACTTTGATTATTTGACAGTCTTTATCTTTTTGCTTGAGGCATGAACCTTGGAACTTCTTTCAAGCATTATTCTTGACTCAATAAGTACAGTTACACAGCTAGAATTTTGATGCCTATTACAAGTACAAAGCAAGTAGAAACTCTACAACTAGAGGTTCCCTCAATTAAGAGGTCATGTAAGTAATGCAAAGCATTACAAACAATTAGGCTTGTTATTAGAGTTAAACAGGCATGTCTTTGTGACTAACAATCTCCCCCAAATTGTGAGTAAGACCCTTAGTCACAATTTCATGTCTGATAACAAGCCTAACATACATAAAGATAAAACTTTAAAAAGTACAGGTATGAAATTTAATTGAGAGCATGAGTTGAATTACAAGTTGAGTATTCTTACAATATGATGAAATACTAGCCATTCCCCTTTGATTCCATTTTCATTGCTTTGGCTTGTAGATCATCATATGCTTTTTGTTTTCTTTCTTGCTCCCTCCTTGCATTCTCATCCATAGCTCTTATGATTTCTGCCATAGCATCTAATTCTTTAAGCAGGATAGAGTTTTTGAAATCTTCAAGTACCGGTTTTAGTATATTGGCAGGATAATGATTGAGTAGGTTCATTCTGATATTGACATTGTCTCCATTTCTTCTCCTATACTTCACCACATAGGGATCAAACTGAACTCTACACAATCCCTTAGCCCTTAGCTTTTCTGCCTCAATCTCCAGTCTATCAATTTCTTTCTCTCTATCTAACCATTTCTCAAGGCATCCTTTCCTTATTGCTTCAGCATGATTTCTCTTCATTCTCACAAAGTCAATCAATTCCAGCTTCCATACTTTCTCCACACTGTCTTCAGAATCCCACAATGCAATAATTCTTTCTATCTCATATAACTTGCCCTAACTTTGACAACCCTCTTGTTTGAATTTTCTCTGTCTCCCATCAGTATACTTGATCTCAAGGAAGTCATTCACAATTGCAGCAGGGTAGATTCTTTGAGCTCTCAGAAATAGCAGTTGGTCTTCATCAAAATCTTCATCTAGAGGTTGGAGTTTCAGTCTTGGAATGATTGTTAGGGCTCTTGACCTGGATGGCTTTACTCTCTTAGCAGCATGCTTGAAATTAGATCTTTTTACTTGATTGCTTGGCTGAAATTTTTGACCTTTGTTGGAAGACCATAGTAGTATTCCATTAGCAGTTTGCTTTCTGAAACATACACATGGTTTCTTGGCTTGAATCTCCTTCTCTTCTTGAGGTAGTAAAACATTTGCAGAGGCCATGGAATTTGACTTTTGTAGGTCACTACTAACAGTATTCACCCTAGACTTAGAGTCTTGTGTTGTGGTGAGGTTACTGTCAACAATGCCTATGGCTTGCTGTTTCACACTTGTCCTCTCATAGACTTTCCCTTGGTCATTACCATCTTTCTTCTCTTTGTCATCCCTCTTCTTTTTCTTGTCTTTATCTCCCTTATCACTCATGTGATGTCTTCTCCTCCCATCACTTTTATCCTCATCTTTGTCATCCTTATTTCTCCTAGGCTTGGCAATTTTTGGAATTACACCAGTTGCAATAAAGGATCTGAGAATTTGCAGTGCCTCTAGTTCTTCAGCATTTTTGGTTCCACCCTTCTTCTGTAGTTGATCAATGATTGCAATAATAAGTTTGTGATTTTGAGGTGTGAGATCATGAGGAATCACCAGTTGTTTAATGTCTTCAATTCTGGTGCCAGCCTGATAGACAATTGTCCATGGCTTCTTAAACACTTCTGGGAGCCTAGAAGGTTGGCCATTCCTCAGGTCATCATATAGACTATTATTGTTTTCATTTGCATCCCTCTTCTCAAAAAGCCTGATCAGTGCATCTATCTCTGAATGTTTCAATGTTTGTAGAGTGTTGTAGGTTAGATGCCAGATACTGGATTTTGCCACCATCATCACCTCCTTGAGCCATAAGCCATTGACTCTTCTAGGTATCATAGTGAAGTAATTAATCTGATCCCTCAGCCTCCTTAGATATATTTGAGTGTCATCAGCCTGTTCCCTTGAGACTTTCAGAAACTTCAAGAATGTATCATCATGGTAGACATTAGAGTTTGCAACTTTTTGTAGCTTGGCCTCAGTAACCACCTTTACTTCTACAGGTTTGACACTTTCAACTTTGGTAGATAGAGAGTTATCAGATGGCATACTCCCTGTAATTACTGTGGTTGTGATAGATTGCTTCTGACCATCAGGAGTGGTGATGTGCATAGTTAGTAAAGTGACAACTGGTAGAGAAGATGGAGGCTCATCAACTTTTGATTTTCCTTTGCCTGGCACATTGGGTATGGATATGGATTTTGAAGCTCTTTGGTGACCACCCTCATTTACCTTGATGCCTTTAACTTGAGTATTCTCCCCCTTTGGATTTGAGTTCCTTGAGGTCCTCTTCTTCCCCTTAGGCTTGTTGTCAGGCACAGAGGCTTTGATGAGTGACCACAGGGTTTGAAGATTCTTCAGGGAGAGGGATGTTAGTAGTATTTTTATGTGTTCGTTCGCAGGGAAGGACTGAATGTAATATCAAGTTCAAGTTTCTTATCTCTCACAATTTAGAAGTGTAGAAGAATGTTGTGTTTGTTTATAAACTAAATTAAACTAAACTAAATTATAAGCACTAAGAATTGATTTTAAACTGAGATTCAAATATATGGGAAAACAATCTAAGAACTGGGGTTCTTCACTTGGTCTCAATACATGCTCAATATTAATGTGATATCTGTGTTCCTACCTTGCTGAAAACAATTCTTCTAAAGTTATACTGTACCCTCCCAGGTTACAATATAGTGCCTACAGCTACACCCTAATTGTCACTCCCGTGATACAATCAAAGTATATCTATAAACTGTTAAGTGCCAAGAATTATATGTCTCACAATTCTCCTATTAATCTCCCGATCTAATATTCAAATTATGTCTGTTAAATCATGTACTAAGATTGAAACTTCTCTCCCAAGCTTATTACAATCCCTATAATACAATCAAAAGTTAGCTACTCTTCTAATTGTGTTAAGATCTCATTAACAGATCAGCAAAGCAGAAAATCACGTAATCAAGCATGCATGAATACCAAGGAATACTACCCAATCCTCAGATTAGAGAATTAGTTATGCATATTTAATAAAGAAAACATAATAATAATGATAATGAATGAAAACATAATATTGAAGAAAGAATTGAAGATCGAAAGTACCTTGATACAATTAAAAGCTATGAATTGTTATCTATGAATTGTTATCTATGAATTGTTATGATTTACAATGGTAGGATGTGTTTAAATAGGCTCTACAAATCTTGCCTAGCAAGAAATTGCCTTCTATTACAATTAGGATTTAAAGAAGGTACCCAAAACTGCCCAGAATACAATTAGAATTAGAAAAAGGGCAAAACAGTAAATTCCAAGCCTTCTTTAATAAGAACACGTGCGTGACTTTAATCAGTACATTTCTTGCACTTGTTTCCTATCCCAGGTTGTAGAAAATCTCTCAAGCTTCGCGTGGGCAGTAAGATCGCTGAAAACGGACTTCTAGAACTCCAGATATGGCCAAAACAGTATAAGCTGCGCAACCTTCCCGGAAAATCCGAATTTTAATCAATTAAATCTCCAAAAATGACAAAAGCTTAGATATTCTTGCAAACCTGCACAACTACACAAAACACATCAAAACTACATAAACTTGAGTCCAAAACAATCAATTTAAGCCGAACGGAGGCATTCCAAGTGGATATAAAATCCACTTATCAAGGGAGACCCATGTGCTTCATCATTGCAGACAACATGGACTGTTGCTGCAGGAGAACATCAGCTGTGGTGGTGGCTTGAGTGTTCAGTTGCTCAGTGAGAGTTGCTACCTTGTCTATAAGATGAGCATTAGACTGAGTGAGAGTGGCTACTTCCTTTTCAAGTGCATCTACCTTGTTGAACAATTGAGTAGATTTGAAGCCAGACAGGGATTGTTCTTTAAGTCTCTGCACTTCAAACCTAGTCATATCATGCACTGGGACTTCAGTGATTAGCTTATCTCCATATTGATTGGCAAAAAGTGTCCTAAGCATGGCATTGGCCTCAGTTGTCTGATCAGTGAGATTTTGGAATTTGTGCCCTAGGCCTGTGACAACATCTTTGAGAATGGCTAAACCATTGTCCATCTTGGTGCAGGTAGACTTGCAGGCTAGAATATCCTTGACTACAGTCTCCAATTGAGGGAATTTGGAATCAAAAGTTCTCTTTATCTCATGCACCTCCTTGGTTGTGGCTGTACACACTTCATTAACTTCTGTCTTTAGACCCTTTCCAAAGTAGTGTGCAGCCTTGAGAATGCCCTTGTAGCTGTCATTCACTGCTTCATACACATCACTAGGGGTGAGAGATTTGGCATTGGACCCTAGTGAAGTGATGTACTCTTCTCTGAGATACTGAAGACTGTCTGAGAGAGGAATATCAAACTGTCCTTGTAGCCAGGCATCTACATTGCCATCTCTCTCAGTATCATCTATTATCTTTGCCTTCTGTAGCTTCATATCATCTCTGTGGCATAAGAGAATAGCTTCATATTCAGGATTTGGCAGGTTTGCAGTGAGGAGGTTCTGAGAAATCTTTGTGAACTCAGGGATCTGATGCACAATTAAGCTTTGAAGTGCTTCAACCATCAATTGTTGTGGAACAGACCCTGATCCTGAAGCACTGTCATGTTGCACAGGCTTCAGCCATTGTGACATAAAGTCAGAGCTAGAGCTAGGCAAACTAGACTCCTCAGTTACAGATGCAACTTCTGCAACCGGATGGATTGACTCTACTACTATTGTCTCCACAGAAGTGGGATGAGTTACACCAGTAGTTGACATAGGCACAGAGTCTCTAGTGACAACTAGTGGAACCTCTGTGTTTGTGATGGTGTCATTAAAATATGCCCCAGCATGCATTCCCTCACCATCTAAATGTGGGTCCTGGGTGGTGAGCAAGGTGTCATGCACCAAGTCACTTGAATCCATTGGCTCATCAAGAGAAGAGAATTCTTGATGATCAATGCCTTGCTCCTCAATTTTTTGAGTTGCAGGTTCCAAAGAAATATGAGTGGTAGATTCTGGAAGAGAAGTGTTTTGTAGATTAGAATTTGGCAACTCCCCCTGAGAGATAGAGGGAGTTTCAATTGTGATGTGCTCTCCACTCAGTGTTGTGCCAGCATTATCACTCCCATGTGCTGACTCTGTACAAATAGGTGCATTGGGGAGGATGCTTGATTCTATAGATGCACCCTATTGAGAGGATACATCTAGTGAACTGTGTGCCTCTGATTTCACAACTTTAGCCATTCGTGTGACTGAAGATGTGGTCCTAGATTTCTTCATTTTTTGCCTCTGTAAGGGTGACTTAGGTTCCTCACTACCTATACCTAATTCCACAGCCAATGCTGCTTCAGATAATATGTTCAAGGGTGCAGACATTACCTCCTTTCTCTTATTTTTATTAACATCACCCTTTTGAGAGGATGATGCAGTTGGCTCACTGTGTGGTAGAGTGTTTGGTTGAGAGGGTTGGTTAGCAAGCCTTGGGTTAGCATCTTGTACTACTTGCTTAGGCTGTGCTAACTATGACTTTGAGTTAAATGTTGGCATGTTGGCATGTTGTGGGGGTAAGTCCTAAATAGACTCTCCATATGGGGAGTTATTTTGAGTCTTACATCCACATCATTCCTAGTCTCCAAATTACCAAAAATAAGTTTGGTCATGGACCTAGGGTAGCCTATTCTACTGTTATCTACTCCAGGCAATTCAATCAATTTAGCATTTTTAAAGTTAAGTATAGACTGAATAAAGCGAGGGAAGAAAATTTCAGTACCTCTCTTGGCTGTGTTCTTGCCAAGTCTCCCATATAGCTCCTATAGAATAATTTGACCAACATCTATCTTTCTCCCATAAGCCAAGGCATAGCCTATTTGCTGTGCAGGTGCACTAATCTGATCGAAGCTTGACTTCCTGGCTGTGAAGACTTGAAGAATGGTGGCAAACACATAACTCCACTCTTTCCGCAGATGCTTCCTGTTTAACTTCCCAAGATTGATCACATCTGAGTAGTTGATGAATTCAAAGAATTCTTCCAACTGTGTATTTGTGGCTAGTGTGTCATATAACTCTTGTTGTAATTCCAGTGCTTGATTCATGTCTGCTGTAGTAATAGTAATATCCTGGCCTTGAATCTTGCAATAGACTACGTAGGAGGTTATAGCATTCTCGAGGGCAATGACTTCTACGGTGACAGTTCTCCAAAACTGTTCTAGGAGGTCTAGATACAGAGTTGGGTTGGCTGATAGTGCACTCTTGATGTATGATTCTGACATCCAGCGTACAAAGCACTTGAAGTTTGCAATAGGTGCTTCCACATCGTTAGTTATTGCGATGAAATTGGTTTGAGTGGGTATGGTGAGTTGGGTGTTTGCCATTTGTATATAGAAGAAAAGAGAATGAAGGTTGAAGAAGAAATTAAGCTTTTGCAGTTAGGGTTTTTAGAGGTTTTGGGAGTTTAGATGCTTGAGAAATCGAATGAAGTGAATCGAATAGATGTAGAATTGTATAGGTATGAAGTACTAGAATTGTCGATTAGACATATGTTTTGTATCGACAAGTCAGGCATTCGAGAAATAGAAAACAACTATTCGATAAGTCAAGAAAGGCTTAATCGATAACTCAAGCATGTTGTAACTCATAGCTGGCAGTTTTCTAACTTAGAATAAATTCTAAATTACGTAAGATATGTTTTTATGAGTAATTCTGAATTTTGAATAAAAATCCAAAATCGGTTAAAATTCAGCGAGAAAGCAGTCTTTTCAAATGATTCGAGAACTCAAACATGCTATTCGAGAACTCTATCAAAAGAGAACTTAAATAATTATTCGAGAACTCACTCATGTCTCTGTTAGAGTTCTCTAAAAGACACTATTCGAGAACTCAAGAGTGTCCTGAATAGGCTTGTTAGAGAAGTCGACCACTAACAATGAAATGAACCATTCGAGAAGTCTAACTTATCGAACTATTCTTTTTACTCATAGAAACTCAATTTTCACTATCTTTTTAAAATCTACCAGACATATTCTATAAAGAATATTCCAACAGATTAAATAGTGATGTTCTCAAAATTTCACAGAAATTTCAAGTTGACAAAATATGATTTTCTGATATATACAGCAGATTGGAAATATTTATAAATCATATATTTCAGCCAACACTTACTTCAAAAATATTGAGCATTTAAATAAAGTAAGTGTTTATTGTTGCAACAACTTAGTTGATATATTCACTTAGCCAGAATCTGAAGAATTCAGCATTCCAATCTCACTAACCAACCTTGTGAAGGTGGCTTCATCTAATGGCTTAGTGAATATGTCAGCTAGTTGTTTATCTGTAGAGACATAATGCAACTCAATGGTTCCATTAGTTGCATGTTCTCTAATGAAATGATATCTGATGTCAATGTGCTTTGTTCTAGAATGATTGGCAGGATTGGCAACTATAGAGATTGCACTTGTGTTGTTACACATGATTGGAATTCTTTCCAACACAAGTCCATAATCTTTAAGTTGGTTTCTAATCCAAAGCATTTGAGCACAGCAACTTCCAGCAGCTATGTATTCAGCCTCAGCTGTAGAAGTTGACGCAGATTGTTGTTTCCTGCTATACCAAGAGACTAACCTTTGTCCAAGAAACTGGCAGCTACCTGAGGTGCTTTTTCTATCCACTCGGCATCCAGCATAGTCAGCATCAGAATAACCAACCAGATTGAACCCTGTGTCCTTAGGATACTATAAACCCAAGTTTGGAGTGCCCTTTAGATATCTAAAGATCCTTTTTATAGCAATCAAATGTGATTCTTTTAGATTTGATTGAAACCTTGCACACAAACATGTAGCAAACATGATGTCTGGCCTACTTGCAGTGAGATAGAGTAGAGAACCAACCATGCCTCTGTAGACTGAGATATCTACTTTCTTGCCTTTAGCATCTTCATCTAATTTAGTGGCAGTGGCCATGGGTGTCTTTGCAGGTGAGCAGTCTTCTAAGTCAAACTTCTTCAATAAATCCTTGATGTACTTGGTTTGACTGATAAAGATACCATCCTTCCTTTGACTGACTTGCAACCCAAGAAAGAATGTCAACTCTCCCATCATACTCATCTCATATCTGCTCTGCATGAGTTTAGAGAATTTCTCACACAGCTTCTCATTTGTAGACCCAAATATGATATCATCCACATAGATCATGCCCTTGGAGCCTGCTTAAGTCTATACAATGCCTTAATCAATCTGTAGACAAATTCTGGGAAGTGTGGATCCTCAAAGCCATATGGTTGTTGCACATAAACTTCTTCTTCCAACTCTCCATTAAAAAATGCACTCTTGACATCCATTTGATAAAATTTAAAGTTTGAATGAGCAGCAAATTCCAAGAAGATTCTGATGGCTTCCAATCTAGCAACAGGGGAAAATGTCTCATCATAATCAATGCCTTCCTGTTGAGAGTATCCTTTTGCAACCAACCTTGCTTTGTTTCTTACTATTACACCATCTTCATCCATCTTATTCTTCAGAACCCATTTTGTTCCAACAATGGTTCTATTATTTGGTGCAGGCACAAGTTCCCATACTTTGTTTCTTTCAAATTGATTTAGCTCCTCTTGCATGACAATAATCCAATCTGGATCCAACAGTGCATCATCAAGTTTCTTAGGCTCAACCTGAGATAGAAAACAGCCATAGAGGCACTCATTCTGAGTTGCTCTCCTAGTCCTTACTCCTGCATTAGGATCTCCAATGATTTGCTCTGCAGTGTGTGATCTATCCCATTTCCTTGAATGCTCAGTCTGATTTCTTATTCTTGATGTTGCTTCATCATCCAAGTCCTGATCATTTTCATTTCCCCCCTGTGATGTTGTCACTATTCACAAGTGTGTCTTGGATGCTTGTTTCTCCACTATTGATTGGCACAAATTCTTCTCTTGTATCATCATTCACTTGAGTTTGTTGAACTTGAGTTTCAACTTCAGTTTCATTCTCTTCATAAGAATCATCTAGATTATCAAACTTTAATGGATCTTTATCTTCATCATTGGCTTCTTCTAATCTAGGTAGTTTGCTGTCATCAAATGTCACATCTGTGCTTTCCATAATTTTCTTTTGACTGATGACATAAACTTTGTATGCAATTCTTTCCATAGAGTAGCCAAGAAAAATTCCTTCAAATGCCTTTGCATCGAATTTTCCAACATATTCTGAATTATCCTTCAATACAAAGCATTTGCTTCCAAAAGTATGAACATACTTTAGATTAGGCTTCTTTCCAGTCATCAAATTGTAAGGTGTCTTTCCAGTGTTTTTGTTGATGAGGGTTCTGTTATGGATATAGCATGCAGTGCTCACAGCCTCAGCCCAAAAACATGTAGACATCTTTGCATCAAGCAACATTGTTCTAGCAGCCTCAATTAGAGTTCTATTCTTTCTCTCAACAACTCCATTTTGTTGTGGAGTCCTTGGAGTAGAGAATTGCTGAGAAATTCCATTCTCTTTGCAGAATGCTTCAAGTATGGCATTTCCGAACTCTGTTCCATTATCACTTCTCAGTGCAATCACGCTTGCATTGTTGGCCTTTGCTTCCTTGTCAACTTTCTTTATGTGCTCAATGATTACTTGTGGAGCCTCATCTTTTGATGCCAGAAATTCCACCCATGTATACCTTGTAAAGTCATCAACTATCACTAAGGCATACTTCTTTCTTCCTAGTGACATAATATTGACAGGCCCAAACAAGTCCATATGAATGAGTTGTAGGGGCTTGGTTATTGATGTCACTGTCTTTGACTTGTGGCTCGATCTTTTCATTTTTCCTCTTTGACAAGCCTCACACACTCCTTCTTGACAGAATTCAAGTGTGGGCATGCCTCTCACTAACTCTTTTTTGACCAGAGAATTAATGGCTTTGAAGTTCAGGTGTGATAATTTCTTGTGCCACAGCCAACAATCTTCATTTGATGCTTTTGAGTAGAAGCAACAAATTTTGTCCTTGTTTGCAGAGTCCATATTGGCTACAAACAGGCTTCCTTTCCTTACTCTAGATAGAGCAAAATCACCAGTCTTCTTGTGGGTGATCAAACATTTATCTTTATCAAAATCCACCTTGAATCCTTTATCAGTAAACTGACCAACACTTAGCAGATTATGTTTGAGTCCCTTGACTAGTGCTACATCTTCAATGATGACATTACCAATTTTCAATTTGCCATATCCCAATGTGTTACCCATGTTGTCATCTCCAAAAGTAACCATTGGGCCAGCCTTCTCCTCATACTGTGATAGCAGGGCCATATCACCAGTCATATGATTGGAGCATCCACTGTCCACAGTCCACATGACTTTCTTTTCACTTTCTTTGCCCTGCAAACACAAAGGTATTACTTCTCCTTTGGTACCCAAACAAGTTTGGGTCCATGTGACTTAGAAACAGTTTTATCATAAACAACATGCTTATCAACTTTCTTGGTGTTAGTCTTCTTGTCACTGTTAGAAGTCTTAGAGCATAAGGTCTCAGACTTAGGTGACAAAGGTACTTTCCTAGCTTTAGGAGGACTTGAAGACTTTGACCTTGTGTAGTGTGTGTGAGAATTGTGACTGATACAACCATCAATGAATTGCCTTCTCAAATTGAAACAACTAGTCATAACATTCATATTGCATGGCATACAGTCAAATTTATCAAAAAATGGTGCATCTCTCCGTCTTAGAGGCACAGAATAATCATAGAAAGGTTTGGGCACACTACCAACAGGTTTCTTGCATGCATGAGTTAAATGATTGGTACTGAAACAATTCTGACAAGTTTTCCTGGGGCATTAGGCATATAAGCATAGTTGTTATCTTTGTTAATCCCTAACTTGCCATTTCTGTTCTGTTTCTTCTTAGTCACTTTTTTCTCTGATTCATTCTTCCCAGCTGAAACAAACTTAACAAACTTCTTAGGTCTTGACCTATCACCTACTGGCTCCTTGGCTATTGACTTTACACTCTCACTCTTGGAGGATGCTTGTTTTTCACTGGATTGTGCCTCATCCTCATCATTCAACATTTTCTTGATGAGTAAGGCATCCTCATCAATTTCAAATGTTGAATCTTTAAAAATTGGATTTTCAGCCTTTTTCAAAATGTGAGGCACTTCCTCATGAACAACCGTGTCATCTTCAATGATAGCATAGCCTTTTCTCTGTTTAAGAGTGCCATAGTCAAGTCCAATAGGAGCCTTGGGTTTTGCTTGAATTTTCTCACAGTAGGATTACACTAGACCAGATGATTTCTTAAACGTTTTCAGTTTGAATTCATTTTCAGCTAATTCATCCATAAGAGCCTTTTCCACTTGACTAGCACATAAAATCTTATTCTGCAAATATTCAACTTCTTTCTTAAGGTTTTTTTACTTGTATAACAATTAGCTCAAGTTCCTCATTCTTTTTTTATTAACATTTCATTTCTAGTAGACAGTTTAGCAATCTCTTCATTAGCAGCAGTCATACTAGTATGAATATTAAACATTTCAACAGATAGTTGTTCAATCATGCACTTGTACTCAGAAACAGACATGTCTATAGTAGTGAGAGATGGTACCTGAGAGTCTGATGGAGATGTGTCATCCTTGGAATTGGCCATCAAGGCATAGTTGCAAAATTCTTGTTCCTCTCCATCACTATCAGAATCATCCCAACACTTTCCTTCAGCTATGTAGGCCTTACCTTGTGTCTGCTTTCTCAGAAGGGCCTCATACTTAGCTTCAAGTTCCAAAAACTCTTTATCCTTCTTTTTAGGCTTCTAGCATTCACCGGCAAAATGCCCTAGGTCATTGCATCTATAACACCTTACAGATGACCTATCCACATGGATGGTTTTAAATTTACTCTTGTTTGGTTTCACAGGTGTCTTGCTTTTGTTGAATGAATGGTTTTGGGTTTTAGGTTTGAAGGGTTGATTCCTATTGAATCTGATGTTTGGAAATTTTCTGGCCATGAAAGCATATGAAGTATTTTTCATCCCATCTAGTTCTTCAAGAGTGTAAAACTCTTCTTCCTCCTTCTCCTCAACAGGTTCACTCACCTCAGCTTCAGTTTCTTCATCATCTACTACCTTCTCTATCCTTAGTTGGCTTGTAGATGCTTCTAGGTCTTGAATAGATTTGTTGACAATCAAGGCACATGATGTGTTTATCATTCTGCCTTGGTTGGCTTAGATAGCCCTTTTCTGAAGCAACTCAAGCTCATGAGTTTTTAAAACCCCATAGAGCACATCATATGTAACTTTGTTCAAATCTCTTTCCCTTAGAGAAATGACCTTTTGCTCTAGATGATTTGGTGAAGATAGCAAAAACTTCATGTTCAACTCTTTGGTGCTGTAAACCTTGCCATTCATTAGCAACTCAGTAACTAGCTTGTGAAATCTCTCAAACATCTCAGTGATGCCTTCCTTGGGCTGTGCCATGAAAGCTTCATACTGTGTGACCAGTATATGTTTCTTGTTTTCCCTGACCTCATCAGTTCCTTCACATAACACCTCAATGTGATCCCACATTTCTTTGGCAGATGTGCATGATGCAATGTTTGCAAACATTGACATGTCCATGGAATCTATAATCAGCAATGTAACACCCCCAGATCCAGGGTCAGGGATCTGGTCGTTACGGTCTCAATATCCATTCATAAAACCAACATAATTTAAATTACAACCTTATGACCCAAAACAACAACATAAAACACACCCGTTATAGTCCCAGAGATGAAATCAGAGTAACCATCAATATTATTAATCATAAGTTTGTGTTCTTACAACCCAAAGAATTAAAATTTTACCATTACATACTCTTTGCCATCCATTGGTATATGCCATATAATAAATACATTTGATGTGAAAATGCTAACAGCTAGCCTACCGGAAGCTGCATCTTCGGCAATGGTAGCTATTACCTCAGCGGTTAATCCTCTGACGGCTGACACCTGTCTATGCTAAGTACGCCTTGCGCGGCCATCTGATCTAGCTGTTGTTGTGATATAAATAAATAAAGCAAGGGTGAGCAATAGCCCACCAAAAATATAATTGAACAGTGATAATATATAACAGTCCAAAATATCTTAGAAACCATATGCCATGCATTAACGGACGTAATACCAATATATGGTATGAGATGAAGTTACAAGGTAACTCAAAATATATTTGTTCTGAAGAAATATCTACTATGTCAAAGATAAGCAAGATATTATCAAATTTTCATAATAGAGGAACTTGCGGAAGAATATTGCAATTCCCGTTCAAACACTATTCAAACCTGCCAACAATGATAATGTTGCAGGAAATTTTCCAACATTGAAAGATGAACTAATACTGGAGTTTGACGCGCCAGGAGACATAGCATTTACACGATGATCAGTCGCATGTTATGCTCCCCACCTCTTTTTCTCTACATGTAGAAGGAAGCACCGACGGATTTACTTGTCTACCGCCCTCTGGAACCCCCTCGGCCAACGGTTGGGCCATTTGCTGGACCGGCGCCACTGGGTCACTTACGCATCTCCTAGTTCATTTCACATCCATAACTTTGAAACGTAAAGTTCTTCCCCCTTTCCCCAAGTATAATACTTGTTGATAGGACTCCACAAAGTAGTCGTATCTAGTTGGAAAGGAAAATTCACCAATATTTCCCAAGCTGATGTTTGTTAATGGATAAAAACTTGTTCCATCAATTATTACCCCTCGAGCGTTGAGGAGGTAACCAAACAGATTCATATCGATGTTTGAAAGAATCAAGATGTGAGTGACAAGATAGTTTAGCAAGTATAGGACCGGGCAGTCCAATAAATAACATCTCTCAAGTGAGGTCCCCTTATATATGTATTTTGAAGTTTGAGCGAGTATTTAAATCTTCTTATAAGATAGATTTAAATGAAGATAGAGTTTTGGGAACCTCCCCTTGATAAAATAGTCATAAAAGACTCCGATATATTTTACATAATATTCGAAGGTGAAATATAATCTTTAAATAATATAAGTCATTATAAAAAAATTAGAAGAGTTTAAATAAATATTCCAAGAATATTTATTAAATCAATAATAATTTAGGAATATTACTAAATCCTACTATTGCTCGTAAGTAATCCTTGAATGAGTATATAGGAATATTTGCTAAATAAATCTCTTCTTAAATGGATATTCAAAATAATATTCGATAAGTAGATAAGCTTAAACAAATATTTAAAATAATATTTACTAACTAATCAAACCTTAAATGAATAGTTGAAAATAATATTCATCTAACAAATAACATTCCAAAGGAATATTCAAATAATATTCCTTTAACAAATAATATTCCAAATGAATATCAAAATAATATTCATTTAACAAATAATATTCTAAATGAATATTCAAATAATATTCCTTTAACAAATAATATTCCAAATGAATATCAAAATAATATTAATTTAACAAATAATATTCTAAATGAATATCCAAATGATATTCATTTAGTAATCAAAGCTTTAAAGGAATATTCGAAATAATATTCCTTGAGTAAATAGAACTTCCAATGAATATTTTAAAAGGATATTCATTAAGTAAATAAAACCTTAAATGAATATTCGAAAGTAATATTCACTAAATAAATAAAGATCAAATGAATATTCCAACTAATATTCATTAAATAATTAAAGATCACATGAGTATTCCAAATAATATTCATTAAATAATTAACCCAAATGAATAGTTGGGAATGATATTCGCCAACCAAATAACTCTAATGAATATTCAAAATAATATTCATTAGCTAAATAATTCCAATGAATGTTCAAAATAATAATCATTAAATAAATGACATTCTAAATGAATATTAAAATAATATTCATTAAGTATTCCTTCAGTGAGGTAATTCTTAAATAACGTTACTCGAAATATTAAATTTGTCGCTGGAATCCCTCCGGTTTCCACGACTATTTATATATTACAAAATATCGACTCCCGGTCTATATTTGAAGTATGAATATCATACGCCCTTCGCTAAGGGTCTTAACCAAACAATCCGGCTTATAACTGATATTTCATATATATAGTCTATAAGCCAATATCAATTCAGGGAACAAGTATTCCAATATACTTTGAAAACAAACATGCATGCTATGGCATATGTATAACAACAATCATATATATTATCACAACAACAGTTCCAAGGTATTGGAAACTTGCCTGGCAATACTGAAGGGGTAGGGTGCCTCGTGTCAATCCGGTGATCTATAAATAGTCACAATAACCGAGGTCAATCACTTAACACTTTTTAAAAGGCTAAGTATAACTTATTTAAGTCGAAACACGTTTTCGAGTTATCTCGCTAAGCACCCTTTAGTGAAATTCTCTTGATTCTCGCTATGACCCGTCATTCGTTCGCTACTAAGACACGTCGTCATACTTACACTTTGTATATACTTATGTCGTATAAATGCTAAGGTTGGTCGTTTACGAATCAAGATTATACCTCGAGATTTATCGCCCGTTTTCTAAGTCATTTACCAAAGTCATAACCAAGTATGCTTCTTGGGGTTCGTTCGCGTTTAACCTTGATTCGAACATTTTATAAAATCGGAAAATGATCCATTCGACATGTGGTTTTCTCTCACACCTTCCTTTTTACCTCTAATATTTAATTATCAAGATTCGCCACTGATTTCATAGTATTAAAGGAATCCAATTTCAGTTACGAACTCGCACTTACGATTCCGAACAACTTTTAGTAATTTAATCATATCTCCTAAACCGTAAGTCCGTTTATTTCGATTCTTTTTCCAAAATGATCTACGACTCGAGATCTACAAGTGTAAGCCATGTATCCATTCAGGTCATAGATTTAACCCAACTGTTATTCATGGTTTATTAAGGTCTAACGAAAATCGGGCATTACGACGGCTATAAATCGAACGTTTCCAAAATCGTAACAACACAACCAAGCCACACCGGGCATCCATACAACTTATACACATGATTCTCATCTCAACAAGTCCAATACCCACTGATTTTAACACCATAATCATCATATTACTTAGATCAATATAAATCATTAACTAATCATGCTTATACTAACACTAACATCATAACTAATCTAAATTATCAAGAACATGCTTAAAACTCAAAACTAGATCTAGGGTCCTTAAGAATTATACCTTCCTTGGAGAGTGTAATAGCCTTGATAAACCTTGTTTAGTCCTTTGAACTCCTTAACCAAGCTTAAACTATCAAGAAACATCAAGAATATACTTAGAGATTTTCGGAGTTTCTATAACCCAACTGAAAGATCATGCAAAAAGAGGCCCTTACCGAGTTTTTCTGAAAAAGGCTTCTAAAGGAAAGTTGTAGAGCATATTAATAGCTTTCTAACCATATAAAGAACACAAAATTTCATTGAGTAATGAAGGAGATATGGTGGTTTTAAAATCGTTGCAGAAACTGTTCAAGAACCTGGACAGTTTGGTTCTTCAACTTGGGGAGGAGATTTAACTAGGCTACACTCATTAGAATGCCATGAAATTTTGAGCGAATATTTACCATGGAGTGGAGAGGTTGTGGTAAAAAGTTGGTGATTTTATCATGGATAGAAATGGAGATATGAATTTTCTTCTTGATCTTGGTTCTGCTGGGCAGTTTTGAAGTGTTTATGTTTTCTTTGCTTTCTTTTGCTTTTCTTCTTGAATAATGATATCTATTACACTTATCCAACACTCTTCTTAATCCTCATCTCTTTTAGTGTGGTGTTGCTCATCCATTGGTCCACATGTTGCTCCCACATTATGCATATCCATTTTGTAGAAATGCTAGAAGGCCATCCTTGTTGTAGTTGACTTACTCCTCTTCCACTTTGGTTTTATAGTTTGCACCAATGGGATTCCTTCCCTTACACACAAATTTGCACACGCTCATCTTTTGGTTCTCTGTTTGTTTCTTTGTCCGGTTATTGCTCCATTTCGTGGATCGTTCGATGGAATATCACGAAGATTTATCGTTAGGGTTTTACCGGAAACCTTCTTAATAATTATATTATCCTTCTAAATCCTCCTTTATAATCTTTGAATTTAAATTCCTTAAATCTCCTTAATAAATCCTTAAATCCTTCAGTGTCTAGGGAAATCTCGGAGAAAATAAAAGTGCTATTTTTTTGAATCTGATATCATTTACATACACTTATTTCATCCACTGATCATTAATACGAACTCCGAAATCCGTTCTGAATACTTCTGTATAGTGTCGTCTGATAATATTCCAATTTCCACCAAAAACACTATTCATCACTTATTTTTCTTTATTCCTTCAAATTAGAAAAATTGTTCTCGGAGTTACTAGATTCTTAATAAATATCGACTTGGATGACATGCGAATAATTCCTCCATTTGGAATTACCATATCTTATTTTCCTAGGAGATCGATTATTCTTATCTATGTTGTCAACCACTAGCATTATTCATGACATATAAATATTTGAATCTCAATCCATTCCATTTATTCAGAAGAACAACTGTTACGTCGAAGTTGTAACCACTATTTATTCTTACATCATTAAATAATAAAAGTTTTAATTCTACCAAAAATTTGGGTTCTTACAGTCTCCCCTCCTTAAAAGGATTCCGTCCCGGAATCAAGTAGAAGACAAATGGGGTACTTGTTGGTTATTTCACTTTTCAGTTCCCCGGTCGATCCTTAAGCATTCTAATCCTTTTTCAGCACATCTTACTAGTGCTACAATACATCCTTTATCCTTTTTTCATTAATCTTTGCTACATTTCGTACAACACAGTATCCGGTTTATGCTCTTACTCAGTCATATACTACTTGCCTTATTGGTATCGGTAGTGATTTTGGTATCACTATCGCACTGTGAATTTCGACGATAATCTCACTCGTAATTATGCAATTCTTGATCGTTTTAATCTTCGCAATCTCGATCAATATGTAGAATTAGAAGAATTTATTGAGAGATCACTATGATCAATGAACATTTGTCCTATTGCATAGTTAGTACATAAGGTGGCCAGCCTTTAGTACTTGAAAAGCAATTTAGACAAGCTATGGTATTCCACTTAGACTCCTATCACATAGACAGGTAGTCACGTAGCTGTACCTCCCCTCCTTAAAGGGTTGTTCTTCTCAATTTAGAAGAAGATAAATAAGCAAGAAGAAAAGAAAAGAATTTCAAAGAATTATATAAGATCTTCATGATTGTCAAAAATATCATACTTAGAATTTACCTCTGAACTATAGAGGTTTATTATAGAAGAAAATAATCGTATTCGTATCAAATACTACTTTATCATAATCTCACATAACATATGTCCTTGCTGCTCCGTCCATCATTCTATGGATCTTTATTCTTGTTTGATATTAGTATCACTACTTTTGGGAATCCTTCAACCTCTTCGGTTAAATCTTGGATTTCTCGCTTGACATTATTACTACTGACATCCCACGCCACGACACTGCCTCCTTCATATTCATAATATTAACACTATCAGGTTGTCATTTCGAGAGCTCGTTAGGAAAACCCATTCGTCATCCATTCATAATATTCCTTGCTTCACATTCCATAATCATTTCCCAAACTTTTCTTTATCAATCACATTCTTCTTATTGTCTAATTCTTATTTACTTCTGCTGGTTAACTTCCACCGTCATCTCAGTGTTGAGACACTCGTCACATTTACTCAATACGTGTTACACGTTTGGGTCAAATTTTCCCTTGTTCAACCATTTAGATTTCACCTTCTCATTCCATGAGTCTCTTTATTACTCAATGAGTCTATTCCATATTTCTTCGAATTTTCCAAACTTAAAAGGAGTCAATTTGTATGTCATTTATGCTCCTAATTCCAACTTCCCGTTATAGGCAACAACTTTGCCATGACAATTCCATACTTTTCTTGCTTCATTACTAGGGCTTCTCAGGAGTCCGCAGATCTACTCCCTTATTGATCCTCAACTCTATATTCAATTCTATAAGTCACTTGTTTCCATTTCTACTATAATCCCTCTATGAACCATCATAGACTAATCATTTATTTCAAATATCTCGTCATTCCAAAATTAAACCATCCAAAATAAACCTGGTTGATTTCTCTAACTTAGACTCAATTCGACGTTTCCATAGTCGTTATCACCTAACTTTTCAGAAGGATCACCATCGTTTATCGTTATGCAGTGCTTTAATAGCTAAACATACAGATTTCATAGTTGTCAATTTAATATCCTCTAGGAAAACAAAATAATCACTATTCCCTTTCCATAAGGAACGCTTCCTGAACTTGACGTAGATATTACATGAAGCAGATAAAATTGCAGGAGAGCTTCCAGCATCACAGCTGGAACAGACTGGTGAGATTATTAATCATATGTCTCCAGTATAAGACTGGAAGTTTAACAGTTTACTTAATCACTTTCCGAACCTTGTTAAATATTTTCACAAGGATACTTTTTAGCATCACGACTCTCCAACCTCATATTCTCTATCTTGTTTGCACAGAAATACACCAACAATACTTTCTTGTCATTCATCATCATGCCAATTAGCTTATCAATATCAGTGCCAATCTACCTTCTGTATTCAGTCATCCATAAAATAAGGAAGAGTCTCTTGGGGAATTTGGTCTGGCCTGTCGCAGAGCCTTCTATTATCGGTAACGTGCTTCAGACAATATCATGAATCGAATGTTTACTTAAACTATCCTTATAGTTGATTCTCGCATAATCATCAGAAGGAATGTCAAACCCTCCATCACATTCTGACCTTCAAGGTCCCTTTTTCATTCTTATTCTGTTCTCTTTTGCATGAGCATTTATGGTACTTCTCTATACTTACAGTGTCGGCCACCTCATTGGCCTTTCTAGATAGCAATAATTCCTTGTAGTTACTGTTTTCTGGATCTATTCCAACTTAACTTCTCTAACTCGTTCCCCTCACTGTGGGGTGAATGTATTCTTTCTTAGATTCTGACTCAGGAGAAAAATATACATCAATCTTTTTCTATAAGTCATTGCTTCCACCTTTTGGTGTGAACTTATCACAGGTACTCCCAATCATACCTAGGATATTTCCTTACTTAACTCCCTTCTTGTTTTAGGATAATCTCAACCTTATTGGTTCAATCCATACTTCCTCATGGTTTCACACATGCTTCATCTGGCCTTATCGTTACTATGTCATACATTCCTTACCAAACTTCCCTTTTGAAGTTCAGAACATTACCTCTCCCCTTATAGGGTTTCTTAGGTCATCCTTATCATTCCTCCTATATCTTCTGGGTACAGGGTATATCAAACATCATTAATCAATTCTATAACAATTCTTTCTATGTACTTTTCGAGACTCCTTTCCACAAATCCTTACTGGTTATTGATACCTTGGTCGATTCAACTTATATCGTCTAATTTCACCATGTCTTTATTAGGGGTGATGCTATCCTTTGTGCATCCCCCAGGGTTCATTTTAATCTTTGGACATTCTATCCTCAATTTTGTTTTCAAGGAATACTTACATCCTGTACTTGGCAATTCAATTATATATCCTTAATAAGGGTCTCTTTTCAATCATTCTCATCTTGATAATCTATAGGTAGCCTAATGCTAACCTCTTCTTTCAAACGAATGCCAGTCTATATGACCTTCCAAAAGATAACATATGTCTATCTGTCTTTCTTACAGAACTTGGTAATGGTAGCAAGGATGTTCTGGAAGATATTGGTCGAGTTCAACGTGAATCTCTTAGTGCCTAATGCTCCTCTTAAGGACACTAAGTTTCAGATAACATTTTTGCATCATACTACGCCATCTTTGACAATCTTCGTAACTCTGTATTGGTCACTATCCTCAATCCTAATACGTCCATGGTATATATAAAATCCATCATCATGTTTCTCAATTCATTTTATATCAAAAGTCCTCACGGTTGGCACTTGGTTAGAAGCACCCCGCTTTGTCTTTACCTTGCTGGTTCAGTCACTTGATAATCTTTAGCGACTTGGCCCCAATTGGCCATGCTAAAATACGTGAGTTTAGGGGTCGGCTAATAGCATTACTTTTCTAGCAATTGCTGGCATAGTGCCTTCTACTTTGATACCTTTTGATCTTTTCAAAACTTTACTCCATATAAGTCTTAATCGACTTCTCGGTACCGTCTCTGGTCACCTTCCTTTACTTTTATATTTTCAACTATTCTTATTAATTCCATGTGCCACAAAGGTTTACACTCTTGGCATAACAACCTTTCCATTTAAGTCAATCCCGGAATTTCTCAATCTGGCTTGTTCTTAATTATATTTCCTTTTTTCCGTCAAATCTCAACTTCATAATTTTCCCCCTACATGCAACTGTAATAATCAGGGTCTGTCTACAAACCTGTATAGCGGCTACTTTACCCAATTCACGGGGTTCGCTCCAATTTCCACTCTTCGGTGATGTGACACCCCCCAAATCCGGGGTCAGGAGATTTGGTTGTCACGAAAATCCTCAAAATAAAACATCTGTTTATCAATAATCATTCACTTGTGATTGTCCAACACTGGAAATATAACATCTGTGACCCCAAACATACCAAGATCTTTTAAGGTTATAGGGCTAGAAACAAGAATCCAAATTCCATTAGATAAAAAAAAACATTCATTCTTTACAACATTCTCTTTGATCAAATCTTAAATCACTGGTGTAACTTCGATAAGAAGTACGCCAGGCCAACTAGACTAGTACATAATAATAATAAATATTAGAACTCAATTATATAAAATAGATCTTACTCTAAATCCAGACATCCTGAGCCAAGTCATCTTCGAAATAGCATCACGCTTCTTCTCTTTCTGAACTGAGCGAATAAATCTCGCCAAACCACCTTACTGAAATGTTAGGATTTACAACAGCAAGTATGAGCGAAAGAAATGCTCAGCAAGTGTATAAAATTTTTTGATATAAAACCAGGATAAGTGGGGCATAAAATCAACTGAAATGTATAACAGTTTATAGAGAAACTGAATCAACAACTGTGATATAATTCAAACCATAACTGAAATCATTTGGCATGTCATAAAAATGAATCATCTGCCAACTCACAATATATAATAGCCATTCTGGCGATATGGATTGGATACACTTTACTAAAACACCATTGCCCCCTGATCAGGTTCTAAGGCAATGGGACCCTCTATACTCCACCGGTATTCTCTTTTTTTCCGTGTGTGTATAGTTCGGATTTCTGGGGTACCCAAAATAGGCAAGTAATGTTAGCCTATAGGAAGATGGAATGGTTACCATATCCTCCTTAAATATAGCCGGACCAACTACGACATGTGGCCTCCTACGCTTTACCATTTTCCAATCCAATAGAGCAATTTCCGAATTCAACAGGAAATGCTTAGTTTTAAATACAGGTCATATCCCATTATTACTACGATAATGAGGATATGAAGAGTTTTTCTTACACAATTCCCCACATCAAGGATACCAATATCAAGCAACTGTGTTCGCACAAAAATATTTAAGAATCACAAATAGCTCTGAACAATAGCTATTCGTCATGATATGAATCAATGAAACATAAAATAAACAGTGTTTAGGATGATAAAGAAAATACTTGCCTCTGGTCCTTTGTTATTACGTAGCGCCGAAGTAATACAACTATCTTCTTCTATTTTACAGCATCACAATCTTCTGTTTCAATCATTCGTTGGTTTGATGCTCTTACGATTACCACGAGTCTGATCCGTTGACCTCGAGCCCGCGCGTCTACAATATCTCGGTCGGAAGAGAATAATTGGAAATGTCCCCTTTGAACATAGACGTTTTCCCGGTGTTAAAACACCTCACAAGTAAACCAGCAATTCCACAAACAATACTTTCATCTCCAACCTTCTTTATTACAATCCACACAATACTGCATCCACCTCCAACCTTCTTCATAACCCACAAAGAATATTACATCCATCTCCAATCCCTCTTCATTAAATCTTCTTATCTCCGCTGACAACCTAAATCAATACTTACCAATTAATCCTCGAATTAAACATTTATGCATTCAACTTAGTCCAGCTCAATCTATAAATAATCCTCAAAACATTTATCTTATTCCTCAATAAAGAAACATGAAAATCAATTAATCCTCAAGACACGATTAATCCTCGAGATAACAATTAATCCTCGAAATAAGTCATTAATCCTCAAGACAATAATTAACCCTAGAGATAATCATTAATCCTCGAATTAAATACATATATACCTGTCACATAACCAATTAACACATAGCATATACGGCTCACAAATAAAAGAGCACTCAAATTATTCATAGAATATTTACAAATCACTAATAGATAATCAAAGAATAATAACACGCAATTCACATAATCACATAGCAAGCTTGATCAGATCATGAAAAGATTTTATCCAATATTTTTAAAACAGAAAACGGGTCAAAACCCTAATTATCGGATATAATCGACTCAATAAAAAGGTTTGGTAAAAAGTCGACCAAAATTTAAAAGTTGAATTTTAACTTAAAATTATTTTTATAAGAACCGGGTCATTTTTCTGATTTCAGAAATACTTTTCTCGTTGAAAACGGATAAACGGTTTAATTAATACGCAATTAATAAGAATAATTCAATTAATAATTAAATTAATTGAATATTCAAATTAATTATTTATTAATCAACTCATAAAAATAATAAATCTTTTATAATAAAGAGATTTAAATTCAATGAAGTCAATTATATATTTAAATAATAATTAATTAATATAATTAATCAATTAAAATGAATTAATCAATTAATTAAATCAATTAAATTATTATTTAAAAATAATTAACTAATTAAATTAAATTTTTAGAAATTAAAATAATAATACATAAAAAAAATCTGAATTTTAGAATTTTTTTATAAAAATATGACCCAAAAACATTTTTCAGAAAATGTTTTCAGATTTTTAAGATCAAACGGTTACTATTCATCACCATCTTCACTGTTCTTCGTATGAATGCTTCGAAGAACACCACCTCCAACAATGGAGGTTTCTCCAGAATCCGGTCACCGGAATATTTTCCGGCGAACTTCCGGCGACCATAAAAACGCTCCTTTCGCTACGATTTATATACGAAACTTACTCTAAACTAGCTGCTGATTATAACCATACCAACCATTACACTAACCAGTTAACAAATCTTAAAATCCGATCAAAATATAGATAATTCCGGCGAGTTTAAAGAATTATCCGGCCAAAAATTCGTTTTTGACAAAATCGATATCCAAATCTTGCGTTCTTGGTCTTAAATCAAAGCTTAGAACATTTACAAACTACCCATGTCAACCAATCTTACAACAAATCAACAAATAAGATGGAAAATTGATTCAAAGTTTCGGTTAAAACTTTAAAACTCGAATATCACAATCCGGCAACATAATGATTCAATTGACCACATAAATCGACTCCAAATGATCATATAAAGCTATTGGAATCATCAAAACAACTGGAAAAACACTCAATCAAAAAGCCCCAAAATAGGCTCAAGAACCCTAATTTTCGAATTGAACAAACTATGGATTCAATGATGAAATTGATCATGTATATGAACTCCTGGCATCCATATGAAGCTATGAACATCATCAAAACATCTGGAAAATCTCAGAAATGAAAAACCCTAATTCTTACATGAACCCTAATTTCTGCAGATTAAAGAAAAAATCATATAAAATCAGAAAATTACCCTCTGTTGAAATTGATTGCAGATACAGAAACTAGAGGTCAAGAGCTTTGATTCGAGTATAAGAACAACAAAATCCGATATCAATAACACCTTCAATTTCAGCTTTGATCCTCAAGAACAGGAGAGAGAAAATATTTTTATTTATTTATAAAAACTGATTTTTATGATTTATTAATAAAAAAAATTAAATCTGATTTCTATTTATATTAATCAAAAATTAATACCCCAAAAATATTTTTAGCCCCCAATTAAAATTAGTAAGCCTTAAAAATAATTTTTATGGGATAAAAATGTAAAATTTATATTTGTAAACAAATATAATATAAATGTCAAAATTCCCCAAAAATTATGAATTTTACAAAAATTACAACATAATACATTTTTGAACATCCCATTATTATATAAAAATAATTTTATGAAAAACAGGGCCTCGAATTCAATACAGGGGCTGGGTCCGAAAATTAAAATGCGAAATAACTGTATTCTAAAAATATAAAAATTACAGAAAAATAGAATAAAATATTCCATGATACACAGAAGTCACATAACACGTATGGGATAATTTCCCTATTTAATAAAAATCATAACGCGTTTAAATGCATTAAAAATAAACTAATACACATTAAAATCAACTAAAAATATATTTTAATATAATAAATTACACGTAATTTTCCGGGTCGTTACAGACTTCCCCCCTTATAAGGATTCCGTCCTCGGAATCAACTAAGGCAACTAGTGAGGTTCCTTAACTCCTTCATCATCAATAATTGCTTTCCAAAACTGGGGATAGTGTCCTTTCGTAAACAACTTCTCCAAAATCTCAATTCAACTATATGGTCTCTATCTGAGACAGTTATCACTGGAGTCGTACAACCCATCGTTATTCGTTTCAAATATGGCTCGACCAACTTTCCATTAACATAATATCCTTGAGAGAGAGAACTGATTCCATTGATATGTCACTGATATTCTAATCATCTTAGGACGCGTTCTTACTCTTGGCGATTCCGTTGCGAATCTAATTTCTATCAGCGAATTTCGCTTATCCTGACCTGATTGGCATACCCTTGAAATTCAATAGCGATAACAAGAATCACGAAATTTTGGAGAGAACAGATTCCGTATCATAGCAAATGTCCCACAATTGTGGTTATGAATTTTATGAATTTTTAAAGCAACCTGATTTGAAATGAAAGAATAACTGAGAGATCAATATGATCACATGAACCCGACGTTGTGTGTCTTAGCTCCGACATTTACAATTAAAGGTGATCAGCCTTCTTGTAATACACAACACACCAGTGATGGCGTCCCATCCAACTTCTATCACACAGACAGATATACCTGGTGTCCCCTATAAATAGGGTTGTTCGTCTCAGTAGGAGTAGAGAAATATGAAAGGAATTCCAAATTTGTTATTTTCCGAAAAGAAGAACCAAGAAGAAAGTACCGAACAAGTGGTACTATATTGCAAATAAGGTTATTAATCATTGGAGAAAACAAAAAGTTGAAAGTCTCAGAAATTTAGAAATAGGTTTCATAGTAACCACTAAAACAATTGAGATTCAAAATGGAGACTGAACACAAGTGTCAAAATGTCACTTGTTTAGAAGATGAGATATATCTTTTAACGAATACCTCTTTAGGAGGGAAATCAAAATAATTCATAGAAAGTAAAGGTATTGCCAAGGTCTCTACTTATGCCTTCTTTGCCAATTCCTTCGATAGCTCGTCATTCGAATTTAAGCTTCTTCCGTTCCACATTTTAAGAATATCGATATCGTATGTCATCGTCAACTCGTAATAATCTCTGAAGATTCCACAGTAGACATCTCCATTCGCCAGGCGATTTATCCAATTCAGCACAACTATCTCAAACGAGTACTCCAATCTTAACTTACTAATTGGTACTATATCCAATAGTCCAACAGGAACTCTACATGAGCTCTGACGTTCCTTACTTAGCTATACACACTCCTACACACTCTCGTTTCTAGTTTACTATAACCCTGCTCTGATACCAACTGTGACACCCCCCAAATCCGGGGTCAGGAGATTTGGTTGTCACGAAAATCCTCAAAATAAAACATCTGTTTATCAATAATCATTCACTTGTGATTGTCCAACACTGGAGATATAACATCTGTGACCCCAAACATACCAAGATCTTTTAAGGTTATAGGGCTAGAAACAAGAATCCAAATTCCATTAGATAAAAAAAAACATTCATTCTTTACAACATTCTCTTTGATCAAATCTTAAATCACTGGTGTAACTTCGATAAGAAGTACGCCAGGCCAACTAGACTAGTACATAATAATAATAAATATTAGAACTCAATTATATAAAATAGATCTTACTCTAAATCCAGACATCCTGAGCCAAGTCATCTTCGAAATAGCATCACGCTTCTTCTCTTTCTGAACTGAGCGAATAAATCTCGCCAAACCACCTTACTGAAATGTTAGGATTTACAATAGCAAGTATGAGCGAAAGAAATGCTCAGCAAGTGTATAAAATTTTTTGATATAAAACCAGGATAAGTGGGGCATAAAATCAACTGAAATGTATAACAGTTTATAGAGAAACTGAATCAACAACTGTGATATAATTCAAACCATAACTGAAATCATTTGGCATGTCATAAAAATGAATCATCTGCCAACTCACAATATATAATAGCCATTCTGGCGATATGGATTGGATACACTTTACTAAAACACCATTGCCCCCTGATCAGGTTCTAAGGCAATGGGACCCTCTATACTCCACCGGTATTCTCTTTTTTTCCGTGTGTGTATAGTTCGGATTTCTGGGGTACCCAAAATAGGCAAGTAATGTTAGCCTATAGGAAGATGGAATGGTTACCATATCCTCCTTAAATATAGCCGGACCAACTACGACATGTGGCCTCCTACGCTTTACCATTTTCCAATCCAATAGAGCAATTTCCGAATTCAACAGGAAATGCTTAGTTTTAAATACAGGTCATATCCCATTATTACTACGATAATGAGGATATGAAGAGTTTTTCTTACACAATTCCCCACATCAAGGATACCAATATCAAGCAACTGTGTTCGCACAAAAATATTTAAGAATCACAAATAGCTCTGAACAATAGCTATTCGTCATGATATGAATCAATGAAACATAAAATAAACAGTGTTTAGGATGATAAAGAAAATACTTGCCTCTGGTCCTTTGTTATTACGTAGCGCCGAAGTAATACAACTATCTTCTTCTATTTTACAGCATCACAATCTTCTGTTTCAATCATTCGTTGGTTTGATGCTCTTACGATTACCACGAGTCTGATCCGTTGACCTCGAGCCCGCGCGTCTACAATATCTCGGTCGGAAGAGAATAATTGGAAATGTCCCCTTTGAACATAGACGTTTTCCCGGTGTTAAAACACCTCACAAGTAAACCAGCAATTCCACAAACAATACTTTCATCTCCAACCTTCTTTATTACAATCCACACAATACTGCATCCACCTCCAACCTTCTTCATAACCCACAAAGAATATTACATCCATCTCCAATCCCTCTTCATTAAATCTTCTTATCTCCGCTGACAACCTAAATCAATACTTACCAATTAATCCTCGAATTAAACATTTATGCATTCAACTTAGTCCAGCTCAATCTATAAATAATCCTCAAAACATTTATCTTATTCCTCAATAAAGAAACATGAAAATCAATTAATCCTCAAGACACGATTAATCCTCGAGATAACAATTAATCCTCGAAATAAGTCATTAATCCTCAAGACAATAATTAACCCTAGAGATAATCATTAATCCTCGAATTAAATACATATATACCTGTCACATAACCAATTAACACATAGCATATACGGCTCACAAATAAAAGAGCACTCAAATTATTCATAGAATATTTACAAATCACTAATAGATAATCAAAGAATAATAACACGCAATTCACATAATCACATAGCAAGCTTGATCAGATCATGAAAAGATTTTATCCAATATTTTTAAAACAGAAAACGGGTCAAAACCCTAATTATCGGATATAATCGACTCAATAAAAAGGTTTGGTAAAAAGTCGACCAAAATTTAAAAGTTGAATTTTAACTTAAAATTATTTTTATAAGAACCGGGTCATTTTTCTGATTTCAGAAATACTTTTCTCGTTGAAAACGGATAAACGGTTTAATTAATACGCAATTAATAAGAATAATTCAATTAATAATTAAATTAATTGAATATTCAAATTAATTATTTATTAATCAACTCATAAAAATAATAAATCTTTTATAATAAAGAGATTTAAATTCAATGAAGTCAATTATATATTTAAATAATAATTAATTAATATAATTAATCAATTAAAATGAATTAATCAATTAATTAAATCAATTAAATTATTATTTAAAAATAATTAACTAATTAAATTAAATTTTTAGAAATTAAAATAATAATACATAAAAAAAATCTGAATTTTAGAATTTTTTTATAAAAATATGACCCAAAAACATTTTTCAGAAAATGTTTTCAGATTTTTAAGATCAAACGGTTACTATTCATCACCATCTTCACTGTTCTTCGTATGAATGCTTCGAAGAACACCACCTCCAACAATGGAGGTTTCTCCAGAATCCGGTCACCGGAATATTTTCCGGCGAACTTCCGGCGACCATAAAAACGCTCCTTTCGCTACGATTTATATACGAAACTTACTCTAAACTAGCTGCTGATTATAACCATACCAACCATTACACTAACCAGTTAACAAATCTTAAAATCCGATCAAAATATAGATAATTCCGGCGAGTTTAAAGAATTATCCGGCCAAAAATTCGTTTTTGACAAAATCGATATCCAAATCTTGCGTTCTTGGTCTTAAATCAAAGCTTAGAACATTTACAAACTACCCATGTCAACCAATCTTACAACAAATCAACAAATAAGATGGAAAATTGATTCAAAGTTTCGGTTAAAACTTTAAAACTCGAATATCACAATCCGGCAACATAATGATTCAATTGACCACATAAATCGACTCCAAATGATCATATAAAGCTATTGGAATCATCAAAACAACTGGAAAAACACTCAATCAAAAAGCCCCAAAATAGGCTCAAGAACCCTAATTTTCGAATTGAACAAACTATGGATTCAATGATGAAATTGATCATGTATATGAACTCCTGGCATCCATATGAAGCTATGAACATCATCAAAACATCTGGAAAATCTCAGAAATGAAAAACCCTAATTCTTACATGAACCCTAATTTCTGCAGATTAAAGAAAAAATCATATAAAATCAGAAAATTACCCTCTGTTGAAATTGATTGCAGATACAGAAACTAGAGGTCAAGAGCTTTGATTCGAGTATAAGAACAACAAAATCCGATATCAATAACACCTTCAATTTCAGCTTTGATCCTCAAGAACAGGAGAGAGAAAATATTTTTATTTATTTATAAAAACTGATTTTTATGATTTATTAATAAAAAAAATTAAATCTGATTTCTATTTATATTAATCAAAAATTAATACCACAAAAATATTTTTAGCCCCCAATTAAAATTAGTAAGCCTTAAAAATAATTTTTATGGGATAAAAATGTAAAATTTATATTTGTAAACAAATATAATATAAATGTCAAAATTCCCCAAAAATTATGAATTTTACAAAAATTACAACATAATACATTTTTGAACATCCCATTATTATATAAAAATAATTTTATGAAAAACAGGGCCTCGAATTCAATACAGGGGCTGGGTCCGAAAATTAAAATGCGAAATAACTGTATTCTAAAAATATAAAAATTACAGAAAAATAGAATAAAATATTCCATGATACACAGAAGTCACATAACACGTATGGGATAATTTCCCTATTTAATAAAAATCATAACGCGTTTAAATGCATTAAAAATAAACTAATACACATTAAAATCAACTAAAAATATATTTTAATATAATAAATTACACGTAATTTTCCGGGTCGTTACAGGTGACGTATTAAGATAATCAGAAAGACAAGGTTTGCTAAATTGTTGAAGTCCCTTTCCAGAATCAGAGAAATTTCAGTCAATCTACCCACTTACTGGTAACACTAAGAATATCCATTTTGATACCCGAACAATATTTCTAGGAACATCCAAGCGGGTGGAACCATAAACAGTTATAATAACGAAATGATTGACATAAATTTGGGAGTTTAACCATTGGAAAGAAACCAAATATATATACCTCCCTAAGAAGGGAAATCAAAGTTTCCAAACTAAAATATACCACATCTTCCCGATACATATTCGTCCTAATAATCGATACTACCGAATACCGGTCTTTCTAACAACTAGTTTCAGAAGGAACACTACCGTCGGAGTTAGTCGTTCCACAACATTGGCACTACCAAGGCCATCCGAATCTGATGAACCGTGCTGTCCGAATGTATTCGAAATTACGCTGTCATGCTGCATAAGCGCAGAACCTCTACCTGTATGAGTTGCATCATAATATCTCCCAAAGTTTCCTTCTTCCATTAGGCAACGCCAACCCGGGTCGTCACCAACTTTATCTTTAGCTCCAGGAAGATCTTCTCACGTTTATCTTGTCCATTCAAACTTTTATTCTTACAATAAGTCGGGTTACGGGACTGCACTCTCTGTAAAGTCCTGAGAAAATCTTTGGTAATACCTTGTGAACCTTATGAAATTTCTCACCTTTGCCAGTGTGGTTGGCCAATCTCCATTTGAAACTGTCTTTAACTTGGTAGGGTCAACCAACACTACTCATTATTGATCGTATGTCCTAATAACTGAACTTCATTTGGCCAGAATTCATACTACGAGAACTTGGCAGGCACTTACTCCTTTAGGTTTCATCTTTAAAACATTCTCCATTACCTCTTAACCACTGATCGCATTACTCGATCCATTTATGATTTAACTTCAGAATAAACTTAATGTAACTACTATCATCTATCCAAGGAAAAGAAAGAATTTAAAATTCCTCTGAATCACATGCATCTAATGTTTCTGGTTCATCATTTCACTGAGTTGAAACAGACCTATACTCAATCCCTGACAATAGTCTTATTACGAGTTTATCATAGACTCACTGGTCTTTTCCTCCTGTAAGTTCGGAGATCATCATCTCGCTTACTACTTCCTTATATAACTTTATCCAATCATGCCATCACTTCCCAATGTCTTCACTTTCTAAGCCGGTCCATTCATAAAATGAACATTTCACTGAACAAAACCACTTTATCAATCTCACTTTGACTTTATAAATTATAACTTATTAAATCTGCCTTCTCATGGCGAATTACCATTGACAATATTCCACTAATCCATTTATCAAATGATATGGCACTTGCTCCATCTATCTCAACTACTCCTGGAGACTCTGCTCCCCATCCTATATCGATGTCTTTAATAATCATGCATCATTCTAACTCTTTTCTCATTAATCCGAAGGTCTATAAAGATTCTTATTTATCCCCATATAAGATCTCAAGTAATTTTTCCAATCCGTCTTACTTGCTGGTACTACATCCAGTAGTCCGACTAGGAATCCAATATGTATATTTAGTCCTCTAAATACAGTTCTTTATGCTCACTTCTCCGAGCACTATACCTTAACTCTTACAGTCTCTCTGGCTGCAGCTCCCATTTCCCTTCAAGGGTAACTCCTTATCCTTAACAGGATTCTTCCTCCGGTTCTCAGGAGGGTACTTTATCGAATCTACCAGTCGATCGTCAGCGTATAATAAAGCATCCTCGTGCTGCTACTCGTAAGCCTCAAGGTCTGCCGCCTTACTCATCGATACGATATCGAGCTAAGTTACTATCATGATATTTAAGAGTTCCCGTAAGGGTTTTAGGTGAACTTGGAAAGAGTTCTTATTATCTTAATGAATTTATTGTTTTAACGTCGTGTCATCTCTGGGATTTATAACGCTCTCTCTGATACCATTTCTGTAACACCCCCAGATCCAGGGTCAGGGATCTGGTCGTTACGGTCTCAATATCCATTCATAAAACCAACACAATTTAAATTACAACCTTGTGACCCAAAACAACAACATAAAACACACCCGTTATAGTCCCAGAGATGAAATCAGAGTAACCATCAATATTATTAATCATAAGTTTGTGTTCTTACAACCCAAAGAATTAAAATTTTACCATTACATACTCTTTGCCATCCATTGGTATATGCCATATAATAAATACATTTGATGTGAAAATGCTAACAGCTAGCCTACCGGAAGCTGCATCTTCGGCAATGGTAGCTATTACCTCAGCGGTTAATCCTCTGACGGCTGACACCTGTCTATGCTAAGTACGCCTTGCGCGGCCATCTGATCTAGCTGTTGTTGTGATATAAATAAATAAAGCAAGGGTGAGCAATAGCCCACCAAAAATATAATTGAACAGTGATAATATATAACAGTCCAAAATATCTTAGAAACCATATGCCATGCATTAACGGACGTAATACCAATATATGGTATGAGATGAAGTTACAAGGTAACTCAAAATATATTTGTTCTGAAGAAATATCTACTATGTCAAAGATAAGCAAGATATTATCAAATTTTCATAATAGAGGAACTTGCGGAAGAATATTGCAATTCCCGTTCAAACACTATTCAAACCTGCCAACAATGATAATGTTGCAGGAAATTTTCCAACATTGAAAGATGAACTAATACTGGAGTTTGACGCGCCAGGAGACATAGCATTTACACGATGATCAGTCGCATGTTATGCTCCCCACCTCTTGTTCTCTACATGTAGAAGGAAGCACCGACGGATTTACTTGTCTACCGCCCTCTGGAACCCCCTCGGCCAACGGTTGGGCCATTTGCTGGACCGGCACCACTGGGTCACTTACGCATCTCCTAGTTCATTTCACATCCATAACTTTGAAACGTAAAGTTCTTCCCCCTTTCCCCAAGTATAATACTTGTTGATAGGACTCCACAAAGTAGTCGTATCTAGTTGGAAAGGAAAATTCACCAATATTTCCCAAGCTGATGCTTGTTAATGGATAAAAACTTGTTCCATCAATTATTACCCCTCGAGCGTTGAGGAGGTAACCAAACAGATTCATATCGATGTTTGAAAGAATCAAGATGTGAGTGACAAGATAGTTTAGCAAGTATAGGACCGGGCAGTCCAATAAATAACATCTCTCAAGTGAGGTCCCCTTATATATGTATTTTGAAGTTTGAGCGAGTATTTAAATCTTCTTATAAGACAGATTTAAATGAAGATAGAGTTTTGGGAACCTCCCCTTGATAAAATAGTCATAAAAGACTCCGATATATTTTACATAATATTCGAAGGTGAAATATAATCTTTAAATAATATAAGTCATTATAAAAAAATTAGAAGAGTTTAAATAAATATTCCAAGAATATTTATTAAATCAATAATAATTTAGGAATATTACTAAATCCTACTATTGCTCGTAAGTAATCCTTGAATGAGTATATATGAATATTTGCTAAATAAATCTCTTCTTAAATGGATATTCAAAATAATATTCGATAAGTAGATAAGCTTAAACAAATATTTAAAATAATATTTACTAACTAATCAAACCTTAAATGAATAGTTGAAAATAATATTCATCTAACAAATAACATTCCAAAGGAATATTCAAATAATATTCCTTTAACAAATAATATTCCAAATGAATATCAAAATAATATTCATTTAACAAATAATATTCTAAATGAATATTCAAATAATATTCCTTTAACAAATAATATTCCAAATGAATATCAAAATAATATTAATTTAACAAATAATATTCTAAATGAATATCCAAATGATATTCATTTAGTAATCAAAGCTTTAAAGGAATATTCGAAATAATATTCCTTGAGTAAATAGAACTTCCAATGAATATTTTAAAAGGATATTCATTAAGTAAATAGAACCTTAAATGAATATTCGAAAGTAATATTCACTAAATAAATAAAGATCAAATGAATATTCCAACTAATATTCATTAAATAATTAAAGATCACATGAGTATTCCAAATAATATTCATTAAATAATTAACCCAAATGAATAGTTGGGAATGATATTCGCCAACCAAATAACTCTAATGAATATTCAAAATAATATTCATTAGCTAAATAATTCCAATGAATGTTCAAAATAATAATCATTAAATAAATGACATTCTAATTGAATATTAAAATAATATTCATTAAGTATTCCTTCACTGAGGTAATTCTTAAATAACGTTACTCGAAATAATAAATTTGTCGCTGGAATCCCTCCGGTTTCCACGACTATTTATATATTACAAAATATCGACTCCCGGTCTATATTTGAAGTATGAATATCATACGCCCTTCGCTAAGGGTCTTAACCAAACAATCCGGCTTATAACTGATATTTCATATATATAGTCTATAAGCCAATATCAATTCAGGGAACAAGTATTCCAATATACTTTGAAAACAAACATGCATGCTATGGCATATGTATAACAACAATCATATATATTATCACAACAACAGTTCCAAGGTATTGGAAACTTGCCTGGCAATACTGAAGGGGTATGGTGCCTCGTGTCAATCCGGTGATCTATAAATAGTCACAATAACCGAGGTCAATCACTTAACACTTTTTAAAAGGCTAAGTATAACTTATTTAAGTCGAAACACGTTTTCGAGTTATCTCGCTAAGCACCCTTTAGTGAAATTCTCTTTATTCTCGCTATGACCCGTCATTCGTTCGCTACTAAGACACGTCGTCATACTTACACTTTGTATATACTTATGTCGTATAAATGCTAAGGTTGGTCGTTTACGAATCAAGATTATACCTCGAGATTTATCGCCCGTTTTCTAAGTCATTTACCAAAGTCATAACCAAGTATGCTTCTTGGGGTTCGTTCGCGTTTAACCTTGATTCGAACATTTTATAAAATTGGAAAATGATCCATTCGACATGTGGTTTTCTCTCACACCTTCCTTTTTACCTCTAATATTTAATTATCAAGATTCGCCACTGATTTCGTAGTATTAAAGGAATCCAATTTCAGTTACGAACTCGCACTTACGATTCCGAACCACTTTTAGTAATTTAATCATATCTCCTAAACCGTAAGTCCGTTTGTTTCGATTCTTTTTCCAAAATGATCTACGACTCGAGATCTACAAGGGTAAGCCATGTATCCATTCAGGTCATAGATTTAACCCAACTGTTATTCATGGTTTATTAAGGTCTAACGAAAATTGGGCATTACGACGGCTATAAATCGAACGTTTCCAAAATCGTAACAACACAACCAAGCCACACCGGGCATCCATACAACTTATACACATGATTCTCATCTCAACAAGTCCAATACCCACTGATTTTAACACCATAATCATCATATTACATAGATGAATATAAATCATTAACTAATCATGCTTATACTAACACTAACATCATAACTAATCTAAACTATCAAGAACATGCTTAAAACTCAAAACTAGATCTAGGGTCCTTAAGAATTATACCTTCCTTGGAGAGTGTAATAGCCTTGATAAACCTTGTTTAGTCCTTTGAACTCCTTAACCAAGCTTAAACTATCAAGAAACATCAAGAATATACTTAGAGATTTTCGGAGTTTCTATAACCCAACTGAAAGATCATGCAAAAAGAGGCCCTTACCGAGTTTGTATGAAAAAGGCTTCTAAAGGAAAGTTGTAGAGCATATTAATAGCTTTCTAACCATATAAAGAACACAAAATTTCATTGAGTAATGAAGGAGATATGGTGGTTTTAAAATCGTTGCAGAAACTGTTCAAGAACCTGGACAGTTTGGTTCTTCAACTTGGGGAGGAGATTTAACTAGGCTACACTCATTAGAATGCCATGAAATTTTGAGCGAATATTGACCATGGAGTGGAGAGGTTGTGGTACAAAGTTGGTGATTTTATCATGGATAGAAATGGAGATATGAATTTTCTTTTTGATCTTGGTTCTGCTGGGCAGTTTTGAAGTGTTTATGTTTTCTTTGCTTTCTTTTGCTTTTCTTCTTGAATAATGATATCTATTACACTTATCCAACACTCTTCTTAATCCTCATCTCTTTTAGTGTGGTGTTGCTCATCCATTGGTCCACATGTTGCTCCCACATTATGCATATCCATTTTGTAGAAATGCTAGAAGGCCATCCTTGTTGTAGTTGACTTACTCCTCTTCCACTTTGGTTTTATAGTTTGCACCAATGGGATTCCTTCCCTTACACACAAATTTGCACATGCTCATCTTTTGGTTCTCTGTTTGTTTCTTTGTCCGATTATTGCTCCATTTCGTGGATCGTTCGATGGAATATCACGAAGATTTATCGTTAGGGTTTTACCGGAAACCTTCTTAATAATTATATTATCCTTCTAAATCCTCCTTTATAATCTTTGAATTTAAATTCCTTAAATCTCCTTAATAAATCCTTAAATCCTTCAGTGTCTAGGGAAATCTCGGAGAAAATAAAAGTGCTATTTTTTTGAATCTGATATCATTTACATACACTTATTTCATCCACTGATCATTAATACGAACTCCGAAATCCGTTCTGAATACTTCTGTATAGTGTCGTCTGATAATATTCCAATTTTCACCAAAAACACTATTCATCACTTATTTTTCTTTATTCCTTCAAATTAGAAAAATTGTTCTCGGAGTTACTAGATTCTTAATAAATATCGACTTGGATGACATGCGAATAATTCCTCCATTTGGAATTACCATATCTTATTTTCCTAGGAGATCGATTATTCTTATCTATGCTGTCAACCACTAGCATTATTCATGACATATAAATATTTGAATCTCAATCCATTCCATTTATTCAGAAGAACAACTGTTACGTCGAAGTTGTAACCACTATTTATTCTTACATCATTAAATAATAAAAGTTTTAATTCTACAAAAAATTTGGGTTCTTACAAGCAACATGAGATGACTGTCAAGGGCAACCTTCTCCTTTTCTGATTCTGTCCATTTGGATGGTTCCTTGGTCACATAAGATCTTGGAATAGTTGTGGTTCCAACAGTCTTTTCAAGAATCTCTTGTTGGGGAACAAAGGGACCATTCTTGAGAATCTCAGGATACAAATGATGAGAGGCTTTGATGAACAACTGCATCTTGATCTTCCAGAGGTTGTAGTTCTCTTTGTCAAACTTAGGGACCTTCACCGTTCCTGTAGTCTTTGGTGTATTTGAACTCATGATCGTTTCCTGTTTAGATTTAAACAGCCCGCTCTGATACCACTTGTTGAGTATTGAATACAGCAAAAGAATACAGAGGGGGGGTGAATGGATTCTTGAACTTTTCTGGTTCTTGAATCTGTGTAGCAGATAAGTATCTGTGTGTGCAAATGTGAAGGTGCGGATAAGAAATGACACAAGACACAATATCACTTTAATCTAATATAATATTAGATAAAGGTTGCTACAATCTGTGAATACAAATGATAGTATTCTCAGCTTCATTTTTCTCAGAGAGATATGACTTACAATGTATGAAAAACTTGACTCCTCTCAAAGGGTTAACAACTAAGGAAGTGAGGCTGTATCCTTATAGAACATGGATACAACCTACTTACTGTAAATAAGGTAGCTGAACAAATTACTTTCTAGTCTGTCTATCCTTTTTGAGTAATTGTCCAAACGGTTACATATTTGACTTTGCAAAGCCTGTTCAGATCCACTTCTTTAGCCCTTTGTCTCTTCTATATCTCTCCAAGCTTCTTTGTAGGCTTTCTAGAGCACAGTATAGATTATGGTCCATAAAGTGCATTGGCTTGTTGTAGGTTTCAGACTTGTACAATTTCTTCAGTATTTTGTTTCCAAGAATGTATTTGAGAAGTGACTAAGTAAGTGGTTCGAGAACTAGGATTGACTTGATCGATAACTCTGAGTTCTCGAATACTGTTATATGACATATCGAATCACTTTTCGAATAGCTCTTTTCTCTGGGAATCCTTGAGTTGTCGAATAGAGCATTTTGACATGTCGAATCCCTGAGATATCGAATAGCTTTCTGAGTCCTTGAGATATCGAATGGAACTTTGACTTGTTGACTTTTTGAGAACTCAAATACCACTTTGACTTGTGACTTCTTGAGTTCTCGAATAGAGCAGTAGACATATCGAATCTCTGAGATATCGAACAGTGTATTCAGAGATATCGAATAGTGTCTTGAGATATCGATTCCCCGACTTCTCGAATGCTGGACTTCTCGAATAGACAAAACTACTTCTCGAATTGGTACTTAGGCAAATTCTTCATTTCTCAAAATCCCAACTGTGATTATTTGACAGTCTTTATCTCTTTGCTTGAGGCATGAACCTTGGAACTTCTTTCAAGCATTATTCTTGACTCAATAAGTACAGTTACACAGCTAGAATTTTGATGCCTATTACAAGTACAAAGCAAGTAGAAACTCTACAACTAGAGGTTCCCTCAGTTAAGAGGTTATGTAAGTAATGCAAAGCATTACAAACAATTAGTCTTGTTATTAGAGTTAAACAGGCATGTCTCTGTGACTAACAGTTCAGACATCTGACCAAGTCTCAGTGCAGTATTTGACAAGAAGTGGATTCATTTAAATTGACAGAGATTTCGACAATGATAGAAACAGTACTGTTCATTTGAAGAGAGAAGAAAAAGAAACACAGTTTAAAGTCAAAAGATGAAGAACAATCACTGGAGTTAGTCACTCATGAACCAAACAGTACATCGAGTGTTAACAAATATTCAGTGGTGGATCTTGATTATTTTTAGTGGTTCAAAGGAGTTTTTGATATCAAGAATTAATAATAATTTTATATTAATTAACTACATTATTGATTGATTTAATAAATTAATAAATTAATTATACAAGAACTAATTTATTTAATAAATTATTTATCGAAATTAATTAATATTCTAATTATTAATTAATTAAAAGAGTATTTCAGATCTAAACAAATAAGGGTATTCTGATACCCTCACCGAGTTTTCAATCGAAATACCCTTTCAAGAACAATCAGTCGATACCTTTGGAAAGCAAGGATACCCTTACCGGATTTTGGTGAAGAAATATCTTTACCAGTTTAAGTGATACCCTTGCATTTGTCAATACTCTTACTGAGAGAAAAACTTCAATACCCTTGGAAAGCTTGGTTGATACCCTTGGAAAGTGGATACCCTCACCGGAATTTAATGAAGTAATAACCTTGCAAAGTGATACCCTTTGATGAGTTAATTAATCAGAATTGGTCAATAGCTTTTCAAGTGTAATATGATAAATATCATCCAAGGCGGGTGAGTTCAGTACTTGTCAAAAATATCATATCAAAAAAACAGAACACGGCAAAACAATCTCTCTTCATCAATATTCTCGAGAGCCATTAATTCGTAGAAAATCAAAAGCTTGGTGATCGTAATATTCTATCCGTTCAAGCTTGATAATTTGTAATTCTTGTAACACTAGTGAATTTATATTACTAGTTCATATCTCGATTTTTATTAATTAAATTAGAAAAGTTCATGTCAGTTTTTCCAAGTTTTTATTAACTTGATAACACTTTGTACTGATTTTGTAACAACCCTCAAGTTTAATATATCATTATATTTAACTTGAATTTTGTTTCAATTAATACCTAAAAAATTTGTCTATTTAAATTTTATTCCACCGGACAAATTTTGATCTAAAAATATAGATTGTATTCAAACCCCTTCTTCTACAATCTTACACGACCTAACAACTGTTTAATATATCGTTATATTTAACTTGAATTTTGTTTCAATTAATTTCGCAAAAATTTGTCTACTTAAATTTTATTCTACCGAACAAATTTCGATTATAAGACCTAACACTTTAGCCCAAGAAACATGTTTATCATTGGGTTAACAATTTGTTGTATTTAGTTTCAGTTGATAATGTACATGAGATTATTTGAAATTATATGCATTACTAGCAAATGTAAATTATATCCTTATCTATAATAAGCGTAGGAGAGATCTTATCCAAAATTTGGTTGCTGTATTACCAAAATAATCTCAACCGTATAATCTAATATTTTTAAAAATAGACGATCAAGATTATATCATATTAAAAAGGAAATTATAATCTAAAAAGGATATCTCTCAACCGTCGAATCTAATATTTTTAAAAATAAACGAATCAAGATTATATCATATTAATAAGGAAATTATAATCTAAAAAGGATATCACTATACTACCAAAATAATCTCAACCGTCGAATCTAATATTTTAAAAAATAAACGATTAAGATTATATCATATTAAAAAAATTATAATCTAAAAAAGATATCATTAAAAAAGATTATACAAATTTATTTACTTTTAATTACTTTTACGTGTTAATATCCAAAAAGATATTAACACCTAATCTGATTTGATTCCAATCATTAGTGTCTCAGGCGGCGTTTGTTTGAAGAGAAAGATAATATGCAGGGATTGAATGGATTAAAATATTTTGCTACAATAGTAGTTGTTACTACCAGAACTACATACTCTCTTGACAAAAGTATTTCGTGGAAGGTGGTAGACAAATGAGATCCTGGGAGGAGAGGCAGAGGAAGGTATTAACTTTTTTTTTTTCTGGGAAATATTATATATTTTATGCGAGTAACGAATTGTAGATGACTATAAATTTATACTGCCTTGCATATTTTTTGGATTGTTCATCGTGAAATATGTATAAAAAACTATAATCAATTACAAATAAACAAATTAAAAGAATCTCTACAATGAATTGGGAAAAAAAATCCTAATACAATAATAGATAGAATTATAATTACATTATTTTACCAAGAAGAAATCTATAAATACAAGACAATTAGTTACTTCAAAATAATTTTTTTTCATTGCCTCCAACTTCATTCCATATGTCAAAATATTGAGATATCATTAGACAAACTTTTTCAAGACAAAAAAAGACACTAAAAATTGAGTCATGGATTTGTCCACCAAATTAATATCTAAAAATGAAAAACAAAAAATTGAGCATAACAAGAGACGTCGTGAATGATATGCAGAAGAGAAGGAGAAAAAAAAAATATGTGAAGAAAGAACAAGACAAAAACTTGATATTGTTGAGTGTCAACAAGTAAACAATGATCACATCTCATCCTATGTAATGTACATGTATGTTTCGTGTGTGTGCAGAAATTTTATCAATGCCATAATATAATATTTACATTCATATATGTAGGACCTATAAATGGAAAACCACCTCAAAACCTCAAAACACAGTTAATAAATATTTAACTAACCTAATTTGGTCAAAATTTGTTTGTGCTGAATCTAATCAATTTTTCAATTTGTTTGAAGAACATCCCATTGATTTGCCTGATAAATCCAAGTCTATAACTGAAAAGAAAATTTCAAACAAAAATGATTACTTATATTGGTTTAGGTTGTGCTCCCGAGTTAGATTAACAAGAGAAGAGAAAAGAAGAGGAGAGAAATTTTTGAATTTTTTTTTTCAAGTTGTGCTCCCGAGTTTTTTCCGGGAAAGAAGAGAATGGATCCGGAAAGAAAATTCTAACAACTTTCTCTCAGTAATCTTCTTTCAAAAAATGGAATGATTTGGAGAGAAGCTCTAATTTACCTTTAAAAATTTCCCTCCATATCATTTTTCAAAATTTTCTTTTTTTTTTTACAAAAACTTGGGAACACATGAGAGATTATTTTGTAAAATGTTATTTATAAAATTTAAAATCATGTTGGAAACTATTTAAAAATTAAATCTCAAGTGTAATGATATAATTTCAATGACGACACAAATAAATATAGCAAATTTGAAAATAAAGCATACAAAATTAAATTATATCGTAAAGAAAATTTAAAAAAACCGTGCATCGCACGAGTTATAACCTAGTAATCGAAAAGAATGTACATGATGTTCAAACTGACCCAAATCAATACAACCCGACATTTTAATATTTAGGATTGAATTAAAAATTTATTTTTCATTGGATTGAAAATGGGTTGGATTGAGATTTTTTCTAACCCGAGTGTACATATCTGAAGTATAAACGGGTCGGACTCGGGTCAGTAGAATCACTACTTAAACAAGGGTTTAAAGCTAGGGTTTAACAAGTTCTCTATCTATTTCTCATATACAATACACTACACTAATGGCGGAAGAAGCAAAACCCGAAACAATTGACACCCCTACAGAGACTATTAAGGACCCATCTGCGCAAGACATGGAGGTTGAACCTCAGGCGCCTGTCTCCGACGGCGATGCGGCGGCTAAAAGAAAGAGAGACGGTGCTGATGAATCGGAGAATCAGACTGATGAAGGACAAAACGGGTCGGGTCCAAAGGGTCCAGTGAGTTTGGGGTTCAAGACTTTTGCAACTTCTGTGGAGATGTTTGATTACTTTTTCGGGTTCTTGCATAGTTGGTCTCCTAATATTGATATCAACAAGGTATTAAACTCCACCTTTTTGTTTATTTGTATTTATAATTCATTAGATTTGTGTAATGTTTAATTTTATGAAATTCAATTGATTGTTGCGGTTCTTACGGATAGAAAGTTACTGTCTTTTACTTATTATTTGTTTGATTATTGATGTGGCTTGGAGTGTTAGTGGATCAGATACTCTGATAATTTATGAATGAATCGTAATAGCCATTGAACAGTCCATGTTAATGTTGATGTGGGATTGTGACACTTTTGAGCTTGAACTTGTTTTTTTGTCGACCGTGAATGTGATATAGTTTTTCTATTGAAATTTGGTACTTTGAAATTAAAGTTTGAGTTTTTGTTCGTAATATGCATTTTACATGGAGATGTTTATAGAAGTGGTCAAGCTTTGTTACAGAGGCGGCCTCTTGTAGTTTATTTACTCAACCAGAGGAGGTATCTACTAGATTGGATTTATTGTGTTAAATATTGATAAGGCTATAGAGTATCGAATGCAGCCATGGAAGTTAGTATTATGATTATCGAGGCAGCTTAATTGTTATTACTAGCAATAAGATTAGAAGTTTAGAACCTTAGAGTGCCTCCTTTTCTTTGGTAATTGTCTCTGTTTACTATGGGAGTTGGTCTATGGCTAACGTGTTCCTCAAAACCAATTGGAGCATCAGCAAAATCAAATCTCAACTGTCTGCTTAGATATTAGATGGCTGAGATCTAGACTTGCAGTTAACCTTCCGGAAGGAAACTACTATCTGTGCCTAATAGGTGTTGGAGAAAGTTATATTTCTACCTTGTAGGTGCCGCAGTGAAAGTTGTACTACCCACACCCAATAGGTGTGTGGAGATAGTTCTTATCCATGATTGTTCTCACTTTTTGGCCACAAATTAGGCATCTTACCCACATCTATTAGGCACTAATAGGGTTTCTCTTTCACGCATGGAAGTATTTTCCTTCGGCATTAATAGGTGCAGAATTTTAAATGAAAATATAAACTACAATGCTGAGATCCAAGAGCTGGTAGATTAGTTTGCCAACCTTCCCAGAGGCAAAAGTTAGCCTTGGAGCAGAGCCCTTTGACTTGAGCAGCCAATAAATGGCAGTATTTTGTAATTCCTTAGTCCTCACGCAACTTTATCACATTGTTATGTCGTGCAACAGAGAGAATTGGGGAAGCAGTGTTTCCTTTTAGTTTAAATCAATATTTTGGTGGATATTTTGGAAACCAGGTAGACTTAACTAGCCATGAATCATAATGTTTATATTGAATCATTGCCCAATTTTTCGATTAATAAACAGACTCTATGGGTTTCTCTTCTTTATGCCTCAAAACTATTAGCTTTTGTTCTGAACTTTTGTAGATTAGCTATTTAAATCTTTTTTGTAAATTACAAAGTGAGCAATTGTCTTATATTATCTTTTATTTTAAGGATTCTTCTTGGCTGCAAAATGGTTTGTGTTAGTTCACAATTTTTGTTACTCATTTACTAGCATTACTTGTTACTATTTTAAATTTGCAAGTAACTGTGTGGCCATCTAAATTTCCAATGTTTATGGTTTTATGATTCTCGATATTGCTGTTTTAGGTTAGCCTGTTATTTTGCTATATGAACTTCGGTCTAACCATTCTTGTAAAAAGAATTAGATGTTCATGATTGTTTACTCGGGCGTTGTATTTGGACCTGTGGGATTGAGCTGCCTACTTATCCTTTGCTGTTTTTATTTTGCAGTATGAGCACGTGATGTTGCTTGACTTGCTGCAGAAGGGTCATCTGGAACCAGAGAAGAAAATAGGCGAAGGAATTAATGCCTTCCAAGTCCGGATTCATCCAGAATTCAAAAGTCGCTGTTTCTTCCTAATCAGGAATGATGATTCTGTTGATGATTTCAGCTTCAGGAAGTGTGTGGACCACATACTTCCTCTGCCAGAAAACATGCAGCTGAAACCTGATGTCAACAAGGCATTGGGAGGACGCAATGGCCGTGGTGGAAGAGGGTGGCGTGGTCGTGGCCGCGGAAGAGGCGGTAAGCCTAGAAATTGAGATGGCAGTATTATTCTAGTGCTAGGGAGTTGTGTTATTTTTGCTTTGTAACATTATCTATTATGTTGTTCAGAATTTGAGTGGTCCGCTCGAACAAGGAATATTTGAGTACTGGTTTTTTTAATCTTATTATTCAGTTTCTCTTTTTAAATAATCACATTATTAGTTTTTTTTGGAAAAATGATTATTTTTGAGCATTCACACTTTAGGCTGAATTGGTGCATGCCTCCATACTCCCCTAGTCCCCTGCTCTTCCCTCAATTTGAAGAATGTGAAAGTCCAGTGGTTGGAATTTTTTGTAATATATGATAGTAAGGTGAACGATTATTTTAAAAAGAGGACAGAAGTAGTGAAGTGAATTTTTTTTTTTCGCTATAAATCCAGTACAGTAGATGAGCTTTGTGTACAAAATTTTAACCACAATTATCCGTTGACAAAATCAATGCACGCGTGACCCTATTGTTTTAGCTCCAGAATCAGTAGTGTCTTTAATTTATTTGGCCTAATTTCATATACAATTGCTCTGCTTGCAAGGGAAAAACTCCTTTGAGAAAAATGTTACAATTTGCAAGTTACATTAAAAAAAGGGACTTTTATAACTTACAAATTCCATCGCCGGAATCATATTTTCTGGATACGTTTGCAGTTGTTTAATTGGAGCAGATGGTACGGTACTGTACCATTTTGTAACATTTTTCTTGATACGTTTACTGGTAAAGTCATTTTTGTTTAAGATGGTACGGTACCATCTTCTCCAGGCAAGGATACGTTTATGCAGTTGTTTAATTGGAGCACTTTTTGTATTCATTTTTCGTTAATAAAAAGTTATAGGATCCTAACGTATTTCTTTATTGATGGAACGGCAGTTATACAGTAGTAGTACAATAGTAGGTGAATAAATGCATGTTAATTGGGGTTCTTTAGTGACCCCCCTGAAATATTGAAATCCAATTAAGGATTGGAAATGATGATAGTATTATCATTTGATCACTGGTGTCATATGAACCAATAATAGGAGTAGCATTTTAGTACTACTATTTTAGTATGATTGAAACGTACTCGCACGTAACGCTTTAATGGATTAATAAAAACTACTACTAATGGTAGCGTTAAATGAATGTACATAGAGTGAGTCTGAGTACTGCCAAATTAACTTACATTGGAACATCATAATACAAGTGGTCATGCGAAGATCTAAAGGCCAGGGGACACTTACACATACATTACCCAATGCAATAGAAGATTTAAATTTCCTAAAAATATACGTCGTAATTCGATCTTGTCATAATTAACTCTAGAAATATTCCTATAGATTATGCTACTATAACTGTAAGAAAGGTAGTACTCGAGTGCAATAATGAACAGGGGTGATCTTGGGATATTTTGGGAACATAAATTTTGATAAACTCAGCCGCCGTCTTTGTGTTCTGTGTTGTCTGGACTGGAGTATCATCTTACTTTAGCAAATTACTACTACTGTATTAAGCATGCATACGGTATCTCCAGACGCTAGTATGAACATTCCATAGATTCTCCATGTGACATTTTAAACCAAATTACTATTTGTGACATTGTGATCAATTAGTCACAAGTAATGGAATTTATTACTTGTATTTTCAAATTATTCATCATGTATTAGTTTTTTCAATTACTAACAAACCATACTTATATGGGTCAATAATGGTGTTTTTTCTTTGATTCTTTTATATGATTTAGACAAGTTATTATTAATAAGTAGTTGTTAGTAGCATGGTTCTAAAAATCCCCGATTTAGCCGATTAATCTCCGATTAATCCTCTGTAAGGTATCCAACCGATTCGATTTTTGAAATCCGATTAATCCTGTGAATTTATTTAAAATAATATGTTTAATTATAAATTAGACTAATATATTAAATATTATTATAATATCCGATTAGTACTCCGATTAATCCTTCCGATTAATCCCCGATTACCCGATTAATCTTAAATCGGTACCTCAACCGATTTATACCGATTACCGATTTTTACAACCATGGTTAGTAGTAGTGTGAATTAGCGGTGTTTAATTTTTTTTTTTTATAGTATTATAATTTTAGCAATTAATCGATCCATAAGTACTCTGATATGGATCTCTCACTCGATATATCTATGTGCATGCATGTACATTGATCCATAAGACGGCAAACGTTCTTAACTGATAGGTACAGTAATTATTATATTAATTACCATAATTACTACTTTCCTATTTACCCTCCTCCATCTATTCCCAAGATACATGTACTCTCCTCTGCCTCTAGCTCTCACTCTATATATTCACCAGGTAATCATAGATTTCTCATCTCGGTCCTTGCATTCTCTTCATTTCATGCTCTGGTTAAATTAGTTTTCATATTATAGCTAGCTACAGATCATCTTCTACTTAGAAGAATCTTTAACAGAAAAATCATACTATTACTAGTAGTATTAGAATGGCTAGTCTTGAGCCTTGGAATGGATGTTCAAATCATCAAGTCATAGCTAAAACAGAGTTTGCTCAAGACTTCTCCTTCCCCAGCCAGAGCTTACCACCACTTCACGATGCTCCCTGCAGGTAACAATGTCTTTCTTTTACTTTGTTACAAGTATTTTTCGTATTCGACAAATTAACTAATCAACTATGAAACTTGATTCTTGTGATGCGACCTAAAGTGAAGAAGAAATTCAGTGGGATTTCGGAATGCCTGAGGCAGAGAGTGAGTTCTTGAGCTTTCCGTTGCTTGACATGTTCGGATACAGTGATCCTCTGTATGCATCGTTGGACATTATACCAACTCAAGATAATACTCTTATGCAAGGTAACTAACATGTATGCACACACATTATTTCTTTGTTCTTGATCAGTGTAGTATTTTTTCTTTTTCTAGAAATAATTCCTCTGTTTTATTTTACAGGTGACTACTTTTTATGGAATAATGGATATGAGAAACTGGATGATGAAGTAATGGGGGATTTTAGGGACTTCCCATTCGACGATGATCAGCCTCCATTGTTATTAACTGACAATAATACTACTAGTTCTAAAGAAGAGTTTGCTCGAGGCATCTCCCTTCCAATCCAAAGCTTACCACCACTTCACAATTCTCCCTGCAGGTAACAACTACTTAAGATTGAATCCAGGAATTTAAAAGGTCTTGTAGTACTAAAATATAAGGGCCTGAATTTTAATAGGGTGCGCTGAAATGTAAATCATCTTCAATTTATAGTGTTAATAAAAAAAATTACATAGGCTAGGAGTGGGCTGAAGCCCCCAAGCTCCTCTTTTGTATCGGCCCCTGCAAGATATTTAAGCAATACTATCTTTACTCAACAATTTTTTTAATCAACTATAAACTTGATTTTTGTGATCCGACGTAAAGTGAAGTGGAAATTCAGTGGGATTTCGGAATGCCAGAGAGTGAGTTCATGAGCTTTCAGTTGCTTGACATGTTCGGATATTGTGATCCTGTTTATGCATCGTTGGACATTGTACCAGCTCATGATAGTAGTACTCTTATGCAAGGTAAGTAATATATATGCACACGCATTATTCATTTGTTCTTGATCAGTATGGCGTTTATTCTTTTCTAGAAATGATTCCTCTTAATTAATTTTACAGGAGACTACTTATTATGGGATAGTGGATATGAGAAACTGGATGATGAAGTAATGGGGGATTTTTGTGACTTCCCATTCGACGATGATCAGCCTCCATTGTTATTAACTGATAACAATACTATTAATGATGATCAGCCTCTACTGTTATTAACTGATAACAATACTATTATTGGGGATATGATTATTGGTCATGGTGATCACAAGGAGGAGAAGAAAAAGAAGATTAATAGTTGCAGCAGGGTGACAAAGGGTCAAAACAGCACAAGAATGTTAACAAAGGAAGAAATTTCCAAGTACTTTTACATGCCAATAACAAAGGCTGCAAAGGAGCTTAATATTGGATTAACTTTTCTGAAGAAAAAGTGCAGGGAACTGGGTATCCCAAGGTGGCCTCATCGAAAACTCATGAGCATTGAAGCGCTGATTAGAAATGTCAAGGTCACACAAAATTCTCTCTTTTGATTACAAATGGCTTCTTAATGTAATAGATGCATGTTTATGTATAACAATATTAGATGCTCACCAGCTTGATTCTCTCTGTCTCTGTATGCTATATGCATATTAATTAGCACATAGTTTTGAAATATGAATCAATGTGTATGTAATGATCAAATATGTTTTGATGTGTAGGAACTGGAAAAGGAAGAAGAAGGGGAAGAAAAATTGAGAGCAGCAGTGGGGATGTTGGAGTATGAGAAGAAGCTGATGGAACAAACTCCGGATTTAAAATTGATGGAAAAAACAAAAAGGCTAAGACAAGCTTGTTTCAAAGCAAAATATAAGAGAAGGAAGAATATGATGGATGCTGAATTAACAATGCCGACAATGAATATGAATGGTCCAGATCGTTTTGATCAGATTTCTTCGTCTTCTGCTAATCCTGTTACGATTCCTGGTCAAGGGATCATGGTTGCAAGAGATGGCATTGAAGAAGATGTGAAACAATGGATCAACGTATTCTGAATCTCAATCTTCTGCTGGTTTCATGTTTTAAGTCTCTAAATCAGTCCAGTTAGTACAAATATGTAGGTAAGACGTGCATGTACATATTCTAGTTATTATCAGAATATCTGCAGTAGGTTAAGGCTGCTCTTAGATCTTGTCAACGTTCCTATTGTTATTATATATTGAGGACATTGTCTTATTGTCTATGTTTCTATTAACTTCAAGCTGTAATAGAGCAGGTGATAAAAAAAAAAAAACCTGTAATAAAGCAGAATAGCAGATCATGTTCCAATTAGGATATATATTTGAACACAAATACTTTTTCATATTCTCACTGGTACATTTAAATCATTTTACAACTTATGTGACCAGAAATAAACAGCTGGATCTCTGCACTCGATTCATATTATGTTCATTATATATAAAAACCTTTCTCAGCTTGAATTATACACAAATGGCAGCATACGAATCACCAGAGTCAATAGAAGTAAAAATATACATGGTGTTGCAAACATTTTGGTCCATCACCAGTAACAGTAATAGTAGAATCTCAACTCTCAACAGTTGGAGTAACTTGAGCTATATCTTCAGACCTCGGTTATGCACAAATGCTTAGTCCGTTTAAATTCAGTGAATAGTTCAGTGCTCAAGCAAAAATATATGGGTTGTACACAGTTCAATATATATTCACATCTGAGATTTGATTTTGAAGCTAAAAGAGACCAGTTTAGGGCACTACAAGAAAACCTAAACCTTAGATGGAACGTCAAGAATAACACATTACACAAGGGCACAAAATATTCATTCAAATAACGAAAATCCAGATTCAGCATAGCAACACCAATGTTAAAATGATACATGCTCTTGCTAATAAAAACCAAGTTCTACAAGACTGGCATATCAAAATCGTTGGGGTAATCTACAAAACTGAAGATGCTTACTGTTGAGTTCATCTCATTATGCCAAACTCTGTATTATTCTCTATATGTCGGTAGTTTTAGGTATCAGTTTCAAGCAGCCACTGATTGCTTTTGCGCGAAAGCAACCCCCTTCTCGATGCTGGCCTTTAGTTCAGGTTTCAAGGCTTCAAGAGCTTTTTGCTCATATTCAGTCAATCCCTGGAGGTCAGATTGAATAACAGCTTCCACCCCTTTCTTTCCCAGTTTAATCCTTGATGCAAAGTAAGGAAGTTCAGTCAACTCCGACTGGACAAAAGCACACTCATAGACATCAGTATCTCCATCAAGAGCACGGAGAGAGGACTCTACAAATCTTGCTGCAGCATATGCCATTGAAAGTGTAGCAGAACCTGCCCCAGCCTTTGCCTCTACAACTTCTGTTCCTGCATTCTGGATCCTGACTGTGAGCTCTTGGACTTCTTCATCTGGGAAACTGACGGAAGGTTTTGTCTTTGACAATAGTGGCAAAATGGTGATTCCAGCATGTCCTCCGATAACTGGGACATCAACATCTATTAGCCTTAGGTTTTTCTTTTGCGCAACAAATGTGTTGGCTCTCACAACATCTAGAGTTGTCACACCAAACAGCTTCTTTGGATCATAAACACCCTTCTGCCGCAAAACTTCTGCAGCAATTGGCACGGTGGAATTGACTGGGTTGCTGATAATATGGATAAAAGCATCCGGGCAATTATCAGCAACAGCCTCTACCAGGTTCTTCACTATGCTAGCATTAATGTTGAAGAGGTCATCACGGGTCATACCAGGCTTCCTTGGAACTCCAGCAGGTATGACTACCACATCTACGCCTTTCAGTGCGTTGCCTAATTCTGACTGGCCAGTAAAATCCAACACTTGAGAGGGAGTGTTGCAATGACTAAGATCAGCTGCAACTCCCTTGACATTTGCTATATCGTAAAGGTGGAGGGATGAAACTAATGGGGACATCTTGATGAGAAGTGACAGTGGTTGGCCTATACCACCTGCAGCTCCAAGAACTGCCACTTTGAAGGAGGCCTGAATCTGAAGGTTAACAGAAGCCCTCTGGCTTGGATTTTGGGATTTGTGTGCAAATGATGCTCGAAGAGCTGCGCTGCTGTTCTTTCCAGAAAAGGACGAGTCCAAGTCATAGCCTATAGATGCAGCTGCCTTGAGGCCACTGAAACTTTGAAGTTGGTTGTTGTATCTCACACTATAGACCTTTGATTGTGAAAGTGGACTTGCTTTAGAGCCATAGGACAATGTTGATCCAATTGAAAAAGTAGTTGCGGATGTTGCTGACATCCTGGACTGTGAGGACAGAAATTATATTAGCACATTGACAGAGACTCTAAAATGGACTCGAAAAGAAGTGACCAAGCTACAACCAAGATCTCTGGTGCTTTTTTATTAATAGAAAGTAGAAACACGTTATACAGTATCACTGAAGTAACATAACTAAGCAGCACAAAAGGTTTAAACAAATTAGCTGATGTACGACAGTCCCTGTACTGATAGAACCAGAGAAAAAAAAATTCAAATGTTATTATTAAATTAGGAGTAAACTTCAAAGTGGTGGTCAGATTTTACGCTCATTTTCAAAAAAGTGGCCAGATTTTCAATTTTGCAAAATGGTGGTCAGACTTGCCTTTTTCCTTTCAAAAAGGTGGCTACATGCGATTTTCAGCTTTTTGGCAGGGGTAAAATTGGAAAAAAATGCTATATATCCCAAAAATTGTCCACAAAAATTCCCAAATTAATATGTGTCACCATATGATTGGTTATATTCGTAATAATAATAATAATGCCCCCATGTATGCACATCAATTCACTAAAAAATTCACAAATATGAGTTGTCAAGATTTAATTAGTCAATTTATGTGCATGCATGGAGGGGGCATTATTATTATTATTACGAACAAAACCAATCATATGGTGACACATATTAATTTGGGGATTTTTTGGATAATTTTTGAGATTTTTAGCATTATTTTTTAGAAAAATAACATATTTTCCCATTTTACCCCTGCTAAATAAGCTGAAAATCATCTCCAGCCACTTTTTTGAAAGGAAAAAGGCAAATCTGGCCATCATTTTGCAAAATTGAAAATCTGGCCACTTTTTTGAAAATGAGTGTAAAATCTGGCCACTTTTTTGCAATTAACTCTTAAATTAGTGATGCAACAATTAGTATCAGTGAAAATGATTGAGCCAGTAGCAAGTTATAACTGCATTGATTTTATCATGTGTTTGCATTCATCTATTATCAACTACGTATTAATTACAAATGCTCAATGACAATGGTAAAAAAGAGTTGCATTATGGATTATAGTAACAGTTGATTGTTAACATATAACCTTCATCTCATGTTTCATAGTGTAGCAGAGTCTGCAGACCTTTTTCCCGGGTAATTAGAGTCACACAGAATTCTTCCGACAGATATGTAGTGATATAGAAAAGTAAAAGTATTCAAGCAATAAAAAAAATCATCAACTCATTGTCATCTAAACGAGTTTTTATTAGGCACGAATGACACAGACAAATGGATGAATAGAGAATGAAGCCTGCAGACATGTTACTACCACATAAATTATTCCACAAGAACCATATCGATAATTATAACCTTGTAAGTAATAAATTATTCCCTCGAAATTTCGTTAATAAATGCATGGTGTGAAGTAAAATAGAACATGCTAAAGAGGTCAAATTTAATAAACAATATACAGAACATCAGTACAACTAATTAAGTTTCGATATTATGCAGAAATGGCAATATCACAATTTAAAAGAATGTAATTAAAAATGACACAAGCAAGTAATGTTCGGAATTGTGCCTACATATATCGACATTAGCATGATCTATCTAACAGATTGAGCCTCTTCCGGAACAAAACAAGGTCTGATATACATGTTAGCACCTCTACCAAAGAATTAAAAATAAATCAAATAATGCAATTAAAATTAGATAAAAACAAAAAAAAATAGCATGAGAGATGAATTTAAGTAGAATGAGCAGATCTGAGTGATTTTAACAGGGGAAATGAAGATAAATCGAAAATGTAATACAGGGAAAATTACAAAAGACTAATTGAGCTACAAGGGCACTCACTAGTTGAAGAAAAGGATTAAAGTTACAAGGGAACTAATCTGAGCTGATAAAAATGAAAGATTCAATAAAATAGTCACTAGATGTGTAGAAATAAGAATGTAAGTATAATTGAGGAACATGTAGAAGAAGCTACAGACATAGAATCAATAATAAGATACGAGATGAGAAGTGAACCTTGTAGTGTTGATCTGAACTCTTGGGTTAGGTTTTTGTCTTTGGAGAAACAGAGACAAAAGACACAGAGACTGAGAGAGAGAGAGAGAGAGAGAGAGTGCGCGCCTTATTAAAGGGGGGGGGGGGGGGGGGTCGGTCACTCCTAGATTTCTCAGCCGTCTAACGTTGAACAAATCTAAAGTCTAAACCCATCACTTGTTTCAATCTATCGCTCTTTTGTCCCCCATCGTTTCATCTTGGCCCTTTATTAATTTTTTTTTAAATTAAATTTATATACTTTTCAATAAATATCTATTTCGAATTAAAACGAAAATCACAAATTTTATTTTATTTTCATTTTATTTATGAAAAGTCAACAGGATGATTTAGAAGATTTTAACCTGGCCATCTACGATTTAAACAATTTCCTAATATTCAAGTACTACTATTTTTGGATAATTTTTTGTTTTTGACTTTTTTAAGTGATGTTTAGTATTTTTTTTATTACAAGTATTATTTTTATATTTTAAATTTCATATATTTCCCTCAAACGTTAAAATTCAAGGGTATCACATGTAAAACATAAATAAAAATAATATTTATTGAAAAAATTAACAAAATAATGGTATTACAAAAAACAATCTTTCGAATATTTTTTGATGTTCTAAATTACAGTATAATCTCGATAAATGAATATCTTTGGGATCAAAAAAAATATTCATTTGACGAGATTATTTATTTATCAATTAATGAATATAATATTTATTTATCGATAAATGAATAATAATTCATTTAGATGATATATTTAGACTTTTTTTTTGTAATTATATCATTTTGAATATATTAAGTTCAAATGTACCTGGAATTCACGTTAGTTATAACTTTTATGCAAACTTTGAAACTGTACTAAATGATGAGGCAAATGATCCTGAACCTGATGATAGCATCACTATACCACAAGTGTCCTCAAGAGAAGTTTTTCAAGTTATTGTCACTATACAAAATTACCTGATGCAACATGATCAAAAAATTCCAGAAGTGGTGCATGCTTTACACAAAATCAAGGATCAGATGCATTGGGGAGGAAAGTAACAATCAACTTTGGAGGCATTTTTCGAAAAAATATGATTTATTAATGTGTTTGAAAATTAGTAATTGGATGAAATGTATTCATGATATATTATATAAATAAAAATATATTATTGGAAATATAGTGTTTATTCATTTATATTTACATAGGGCCTATAAAGTCTTCATTTGTATTTATTCGTTAATGCATTAAGCGAGATTATTCGTTAAGCCCATTGGACCAAGTTGGGACCGAAGAAATTTATTCATTAAACGAGGTTATTCATTTATCCAACATTCATTTATCGAGGTTATACTATATGTGTTGTTCAAATATTTTAATGATGAGTTTTCTAAATGTATAGAGAAAGTGTGAAAACTTTAAAATTAAAATAATTAATGAAATCATTTACTAAAATTTAACATTTGATTAATGAATATGTACAAAACTTAAAATATAAAAATAAGCCAAAATTAATAAAATTATCATTTGAAAAATTAGAAGTATACAATTGAGTTTATATCCCTTATTTACATTTTAGGGACGACTATTGTAATCACGTGAGTGTACATTTTTTTTCATTCTTTTTCGATAATTGAGTGTACAAATTTTAAGTTGTACAGTAATTTACTAATTTATTGAAAATTAAGTAGAGAAAAATGTTCCTACAAAATGTAGAAAAATTATCTAAAGTCATTTGCATTTTATATACAAAAGTTCGAGGACATTTTTGTAATAATAGAATTCACCCCCTGTATTTATAAAAACACCCTTATTTTTGTATTGAAAAATAAATTAACTATGGGATATTACCTATAGTTAACTATAGTATCGTTAACCCCAATTAAGTAATAGGAAAGCGAACAAAATTTCTAAAAAAAATGTGCAAAATAGCAAATTTATCGATTAAATAATTGATATGATGGATTCTATATGCATTTATATAAATTTTCTAGTTAAAACTTTTCATTTTACGAATCACATTATTTTAGGAAGATTTTTTGAGATTTTTTTTTTGTTCTATAGTATTACTATTAGTAATTTGTTCATAATTCTTTTTTAAAAAAAGTGTAGTCGAAACTCGAAAGGTCGTGTCACCTTTAAGCGCCGCGAAAAGAGATGGTCCCTTCGGATTCGCAAAAAAAGTGTCACGTCTGAACGTCTGAATTCTCAATTTTGAACTCACGTTTCCACTTACCCCGCCTAAACAAATGCTTAGAGCATTTCGAAGAGATTTTTTATTCTAGTTCCTAATTTAAAAAAATGAGTAGAGAAAATATAAATGTTGTTTCAAAAATTTTTTAGTGGTTCTTAAAAATATAAAGAATTTTTTTCTGTCCTAATTTTTAAAAGTCATTAGTAGCCAGTGTTGTAAAAAGTGAAAATCGGATTTAATCGATAAAATCACTATTCAGAGATTAATCGGGTATTTGAGGATTAATCGGAATGATTAATCGGATAATTGGATTATTAATCAGTGTGATAACCCATGGAACATGTTAATCACCGATTTTAGAACATAGCTAATAGCTCTTAATTTATATCTTAATAATAAAATATTCATGTCCATAAATTCTTGCACAACTTTTGTTTATAGTGGGTTGGTTTATAAAAAAATTATAAATAAAAAATTAATATAAAGAATATTATTGAAATTCGACACGTAAACCAATGTAATAACAACCAATGTAACTTGTTAAGAGCAATTTATTTATATTATTTTTAAAAATAAATATAGGAATCTTTTGAAGATGCTCTTACCAACCACTACTTCTGTACTCGTAATTAAGAAAAAGTTAAAAATTTTAATTCTGGTGAAGTTCATTGAATTTTTTTATAGTTGACACTTGACCCTGAAAAAGGATTTTAAAAGTTATTTGGGTTGTGTTTGCCTCTCCTTGTGAGAGTTTGGTTTTTTTTTGGATTGAATTTAGGAGTTTTCCATGGTCGAGGTTATAGATCGGCAAGTTTTTCATGATTTTGATTCAGAGATGAAGGCTACTATGGAATCGCATCTACGGTCGTCGGTCCAGAACAGTTCGATGATTGCAGTAAAAACATGTATATATCAAATATCTTCAAATCGTTTGATTGCCTTTAAAAAAGATTCAACAGCGATCCCCTTAAGCGTCTGTCCTTGCGATTGTTTTTGTAGATGCCGTATGGCTTTTGATTAATGGATTGATTTCTTTTTGTTCAAAAAAAAAAAAAAAGTTATTAATTAATTAAAGCATTATTCACAAAAAGTACTGTATCACAATAATTGTACAGTGTAACAAAAATTTGACAATGAAAGAGCCAGATAAAAATTAAACTAACCGGTATTACTGTGCTTCAATGTGTGAACAAGATAAAATTTGTCATGCTAATTTCGGGTTAATCTCTCAAAATCAAGATTTAATACAACAAACGACCCTTGTTAAATTCTAGCGGTTTATTCACTCTGCAAGAAAGAAAATTAATGGATCATGTTTAGTTGATTTTTACTCTCTTTTTTAGCCAACCTGTTTAGTCTGATTTTTACTCGGACGTATGACCATGTGGACTATTTTAAACCTGAAAATGCTAGGAAATTCAAAATTTTTCCTTTAAAAAAAAATCTTAAATATTTGGTAAGTTTTCTAATAAAATGATGAAATCCACGTATATTTTATTTGCGTCCACGAAACCAATTATCTTTGATGCCACATGATTTGTAAAAAAAATTTGGAAACTTTTTTGGTCTCTACCATTACTTTTGAAAGATATCATAAAATGGTTCATGCGTTACATAAAAAATAGTTATTTCCTTCAAATTATTACTCATATAAAAATTGTAGTCTAAGGATTGAATTTCTTTTCAAATACTATAATTTGAGCTAGAAATCCCTGTCATTAAATTGGTGATGAATTTCGGGTGATGATGATACTGGTGATGACGTCAGCTGCAAACGTAGTATTAAAACTCCATTTTCCGGAGTACTTGATTCTTCCATGATGAATTTACCAGGAAGTTCCTGAGCTCTCCCTCCCCTCAGCACGTTATTCCAGAGAGAGACATATTTAAAGTTTTGGTGCATGGAAATTTTGCAACTTTAAAGTTTCAACGAAGACTTGGGATTATTATACTTTTCCCACAATTTATATATACGGGTACTAACAGAGTTATGCATAGACTTTCACTAGCTATACCTACTTCAAGTTTATCAGAACTTAAAAGGGCTTGTGCTGATGGAACTAAGATCATTTAGCTTCATCTATATATGCATGTTCTTAGATTGGTTAACAAAACTACATGGCGTCTACTCTTTGAAACTCTATGCAACAATAGAGTTCATCTTTGTGGCATGCAAAAGTCCGGTTGAGGATACGAATTCCGAGGCTGAAAAAAGAACCTCTCCGGGTGAAGATGTTGATTGTGGGCATGAGAATGTGTTGCTTAGAGGTGATGTGGAGATGGTCATGGAAAGATTAGGTCTATTTTGCAGCCCGAAAAATGGCGAAAATTTTGGAGTGACATTGAGCACGAATGAAATGACGACTCTGTTTGATGAAAATGAACCAAGCATCGATGAAGTGAGACAAGCGTTTCATCTCTATGATGAGAACTGTGATGGTTATATTGATGAACATGAGCTTAAGAAAGTTCTTGAGAGATTGGGCTTTGGAGGATTATCGGAAAGAGAATGCCAGGATATGATTGCGGCTTATGATTTTAGTGGAGATCAGAAAATCGATTTTACTGAATTCTTTAAGATTGTGGAAGACAGTTTCTGTTAATTTTAATCTTCAAAAGTTTGTTGGCTGTGTCAAAATGAGTACTGTATATTTTTAGTTAATACGTATTATCATTTGATCATCATGATTTAATTAAAATGCTACTGTAATTTCATTGTTACAATCTGCTAAAAGTTTGTTAGTATGAGAAACTAGTAAATTAATTGTTCAAATAAACCCCTTTGGTTAAATGCTCGATCAATCAGGTAGTTCCGAGTGGAAAATGAGTTGCACTCAAGCCTTAACCATGCTATGCTTTTTGGCGATTTAACACAAAATTATGTAAGGAAGTTATTTGCGTGACATATTCGACACGAGACTCTTGAATCAACACGATTCATAAAAGGTTTCAAGTTTTTACTTAGTACATCCTAACAAGCATAAACATTTCCATCGTGCCAAACATGACTATCACAAATTCAATTTGTATTTTAATCATCCCCTTCAAATGGCTTCAATCCTCATATTTTCGCTGTTGGATTTCTTGTCTATACCATTTTCGCAAGTTTCAGTGCTGTTCAGCAAAGTCTAATGTTTTTTGTTGTTGCTAAACATTGCTTATAGGTTCACATAGTCACATGGTGAATTCTATTAAACCATGAATCGATCATTCAGTCCTTACATCTTGAAGTTAAAGCCAAAGAAGTATAGTAGGTCATGGTGACAACTGACAGGACCAGTTACAGAATGAGTTCATTCACATGCTCATTTACTTCACTCCTTCCCCTGCTTTATCAACCCAAGGTCTATTTTCATCAGTCTAGAAAAAAAGTTGGTATGAATTATGAATTAAGAAGAAAAAAAAAAAAGGACAACATGAAATTTTGGATTGAATCATGTTCAAATGTAATGAACACGATTCTGCATTTCGTTAATCAGAATGTTTACCGGGGAGGTGTTTTATAGCAGTGTTCTAAAAATCGGCCTAGGCGGCCGATTAATCGGCGCCAGGTGCTAAGCCGTCATTAAACGTCTAAAATCTGCAAAAATAGATCATTAGACGTTTTTTTTATTAGGCAGCGCCTAGACGGTCCTAGGCGGCGCCTAGGCGGGATTAGACGATTTAATGAGTTAGGCGGGAATAATCGATTAGGCGGCGATTAATCAGATTTAATCGGAGTTAATCAGTCAAATCTTAAAAAAACGGTCAAATTAAGGATAAAACTTTAAAAATATAATTTTTTTAGTAAAAAATATAATTTACACATAAACGGGTAAATTCACTCATCATATTTAATAATAAAATGTAAATATTTATGTTTTTACTTATAAAAAATATGTTTTTAAATACTAAAATTAAATTATATAAAAAATAATAATTTAATACATCCGATTAATGTTCCGATTAATCATTCCGATTAATCGCCGCCAAGCCGATTAATCGCTAGAAGGTAGGCTGACCGCCTAAACCCGCCTAGCGATTTTTAGAACATTGCTTTATAGTTGGCTGTTGGAAATAAGTTAAAAATGACCATGTCACGTAGTAGCGGATACATGAAATTATTCGTTTATCAAATATTTATTTATCAAAATCTTTAATTAATTTAAACGAAAAAAAATAAGATAAATGGGTGAAATGACAAAAGAGCTGATTCAATAGGTCGGTGTGTAAAATGACGAATATAACCCTAGCATTGGAACTCACGTTCCATTGTTGGTTCTTCGGAATCACCGATCGTTTGTCTGGTTAATAAATTTGGACTCTCCCTCCGTTCATCTCTCTTTTCTCCCCTCTCCCATCTCTCTCCTGCAAAATTTACATGAATCATATGACCAGTTTTCTTTTCTTTTTTCTTGTTTTTGTGAGTATTTAAAATGTTAAACAAAATGTGTACGTGCGTATTTAAATTTCTAAACTCACCACCCGGTTCTCCCGTTCCTTTCTGACGACCGAATTCTTAGCTCAAACCCACTACACTTTTCTCGTAAGTTGTCTTCACCATCCTCCCTTTTTCTAGCTTGTTTTTTTTTTTCATTTATTCTTTTGTTTTAATTCATAGGCCTTTTCAAGCTTTTTTTTTCTATGTATAATACCACCTTTGTTGTCGATTCCAAGGTTCTTGATCTTTGTAGTATTATAACTCATGATTTGTAGCTCCTTTTTCCATTTTCTCATCTTGGTATCTTGTTTTTAGAATCTTTGTTACACCAATTATGTATGTAAATGTAGTTTTCGGTCGAATCGACATTATGTAATATGTTAGGCAATATGTTATAAAGATCTTGTTGTAATGAATTTCCCACCAAGCCTTTGAGTTATGACATGCATGTTAATTGGTGATTGAAGGTGAATTTTCTATGTTTTGTACATGGTTCTTGATTCTATTTTTTATGGAGATGTGATTTAGCATATTTGTCATTAATTGTTTGAATTTTTTTTTTTTTTTTTGCAGGATGGGGAGGGTCAAGCTTAAGATAAAAAGATTAGAGAATACTAGTAACCGCCAAGTTACTTATTCGAAGCGAAGAGGTGGAATCTTAAAGAAGGCTAAGGAGTTGTCGATATTATGTGATATCGAAATTGTCCTTCTAATGTTTTCTCCGACGGGAAAACCAACTATGTTCACCGGAGCTCGCAGGTTATATTCTGTTTACCTAAATCATGTTTTAATAATGTTGCTGGCACTGTTTTCATAAGATTGTTGATGAACGAACACGCCAATGCAAGTGGCTTTAGGTTGCTTCTTTTTATTGGTTGAATTAAGATGTGCCCACCATTTCCCCATAAAAGAGATTAATGCAATGGCATAAACTGAAATTAGTAATGTTTGAAAATGTTGAAGTTGACATATTGACTTCACATGAGAAGCAATAGTTGATTAAGCTCAGATCGAAGGTTCTAGTCCTGTTGAAAAAACCAAGCAATACAGAAGAGTTTGGTTGCTTGGGTGGTCGGTTGATTAGGTTGTCAGTATAATGTTCAGCAGAGACTGCAGTGATTTTTCACAGCATGATTCGTTAGAGCTAGAGATCAGTGAAGCGTTTTAAGTAAATGTTTTCACATGTAATTTTTTCAAAAAACAATGCACACACATATAATTTCAACTTTCCTCTCTGCATTTACATACCCTTAACACAGACTGCATCTCTCAAGTGTGTTCTCACTGACTAACATTGAAGTTATAATGATTTGGAATGGTTCTTGTAACTTTTCAGCGATGTCGAGGATGTGATTGCAAGATTTGCTCAACTCACTCCTCAAGAAAGGGCTAAAAGGTACAGATATATACTTCAATTAGAACTTTGTTTTCTCTTCTAAATTCTCTAGCATAGAAAACTTTTCTAATAATTCAATTTTGACTGAACAGGAAACTGGAGAGCCTTGAAGTATGTTAACCTCACACATTTCTTCTAATTTCTTTTATTTCTGTTTACATATGTAAAAGACTGATTGTTTTTGTGCTGTCTTGAGATTACAGGTTTTACGAAAAACTTTTAAGAAGCTTGATCATGATGTAAACATTGATGAATTTTTGTGTTCAAGGTATATGCCATATGGTTATTCTCTTCTTGTCTACAAGCTTATATACATATTTTATGAGTTCTGTCATTTATCTAACACCCTTTATCCCCCTCTCCAAATTCCTCTTTTTGCAGTAATCAATCGATTGAGGTAGTGAGCATTATACATCATGACTAAGTTCTCCTAATCTTGATTTATAATGTTACAACTTACAATATTTGTTAAGAGTTGTCTCATTAAATTATATAGCGAATAATATGTTCTGTTGTCTTGTTTTGGTTATAGGAACTGAGCAACCATGCAAGTATGTTGCGAGCTCAAGTGGCGGATGTGCATAAGAGATTAAGGTTTAATTTGAAGTAGAAGTTCATTTTTGAATTTTTTTTATATTGTTTCATAACTGATGAGTAGTACATAATAATATTGTAGTACATACTTACAATTTGTTATGAAATTTGATTATACATAGACTGGTATAGTAAGGGCTATTACAGAACTGCTTTTTTTACACTGTATATTCTCGCAACGGCAACTGTATGCCAGTAGCAAATAACTTGAGTTTGTATCTAGAAATCATCATTCAGAAGTTTTTTTTCTCTTTAGCTTTGCTTAAAATAGATGATAGAGGGATCTGCATATCTATACCTCTGATGGTTATTCCATATTTCAAAAAATGAACTGGTTAAGTGCATAAGAACTACATTCCAGGCTACTTCTCAAATTAAAGATAAGCAAAAACAGAAAGACACTACTTTTTTCCTCAACAGAAAGAAAGACAATACTTTTAGGCATACTAAAAGGAAATTAGGTATTAATATTTATGGAAATCTGTCATTAACATCACATTTTACTTCTGTATCATCCTTATGACCTTTTGGTCTTTCATGCTAGTTTTGAGGATCAAGTAGTTTCATCATTGTCCTAAAAGATTGTTCTCTACTTTCTACAGCTCCCATTGCTCCTCCCTACACTATCTTTGATTCTCTATACAAGTGTTAAGTGTACAACCACATGCGCATTACTCTCTTGAAAATTCTTGTATTCTTCTACAACACTTTCTCAGTTTCTAAATAGATTGTGAGGGTTTGGTGGTAAAAGTATATTATCAAATACTTGTAAAGAAAGGGATCCTGTTTGGTTTCTCTTTTCTTGCCTCTCATAAGAGGTAAGAAGTGCCTGGCCAATGAGTACCTATTCAGGTACTTATTACCTCTTATAAGAAGTAATAAATGCAATATCTGTTCCAGCAATGTTGCTATGATGTTTGACACTGGGACTGAGGGAGTACTTGTTGCTCAACGCATCATTCTGATTTTTTTATGAATTTTAACAAGCCTAAACTAATGTTATAATTTTGCTTCTAAAATTGAAATTGATTTACCTTAATTATGTTATTGCTATGTGTTTCAGCTACTGGAGTGATCCAGATAAGACCGACAATATTGAACATCTTAGGCAGATGGAAGAATCACTAAGTGAATCCCTTAGCCAGATTCGTATTCATAAGGTATGATATGTTCAGTAGGAACACTCAAACGTACATAAAGGGCTACTAAACTATGGAACCAATGCCTTTTGCGTTCTAAGGCTAAACACAAAACCTAAGTCCAATTATGTGCATTATGCAGCAGTAATATAGATCTTAGAAAGTTATCTATGTTTAGGATGTAGATAATTTTCACACCTCCTATGTGTATTATGCTTTTGGAGGACTGGGTGTTTATTACTTATACGCATATTATTTCTTGGTGTGTTGTAAACAAGTGTACTTGGCAGGAAAACATTAGGTCTCACCAGATTTTGCCGCTAGATTGCAGTAATCAGGTAAAATAAAGGGTGTTAAATTTCAATTAATTTAGATCTCTCTCACCCTCTCATGCTGACAGTGTGGTTGAACATAATCTTTTTTTTTTCTTCTAATTGTTGCATTGCAGCAGTACCAAACTGGGATGCATTCGTCTCTGATGATTGGTGCTATGCAAGAGTCCCAGTCCGCATGGCTTCCCACTAATGAAAATCACCAAGTAATCCTATCTGCAGAGCCAAATTATATGCAGGCAAGGTGAGGGGATTCCTACTACTACACTGCAAAGAATTTTTTTATGTTCTCCAATAGATAATCCTGTAGATCTGTGTTGTGTAATACCTTGCCATGTTCCCCTTCTATCAAGTTTCAAGGAACATGATTTGTTTAGGCAAACATCCATGAGGATACTATATGTCTATATTAATGTTACTGAACTGCTGCATTGATAATGTACTTCGTTGATATTACTGTAATAAATAGGACAATTTCTTACTCCTCCAGGGATTCAGTGTGTTCCAGAGACATATCACTTCCTAGCTATTCTGGTTTGTTTGAGACCATCAAAGAAACAGAGATTGATAATACGGGGCAGATCGATAATACGAGACAGGAAAGTTCTCTCAATGAACCAAGTAGTACAGATTGCTTAAAGCTACAACTCAGTGAACAATATCCGTTCCAGGCATATGGCAGCAATCTAAATTTGCCAACTGTGGGGAAACTAGATGCTGGCGCAGAAGCGAATCTTCAAGCAAACTCTGTCAATTATCATATCAATAACAGTTATCAACTTCCTAGGCCTGTCTACAACCATATGCATCAAAATTGGATCCCTGAATCTAGTTCTCACATTGTTCCCATGTTTATTGAGAGTTCATACTCAAAGGTTAGCATTCCTTCCACATGCCATTGCACTTTCTCAGCATTATAAAATTATAAGTCCGGCATAACATTTTTTGTGTGTATAGTGTATGCTGTTGTATGAACAAATTGAGAACATTTAGGAGTGTGTATTTCTTAATATAGTTTCACATATAATTTTACTTGACAAAAAAAATAGCTCGATATAGTGCATAGAAAGTTATAATGCAACTACAAAAATGAGAATGGTTAGTGGCTAAGTGCATAGAAAGGATACACAGACTTTAGGGAAAGGAATTTGTTTACCCTTGATCTTTTGGCTCTTGTAAATTATTGTACACGAACATCAACTGGGGTTGCACCAATGAGCTTATGCAGGTAGCTTTGTGTATTGTTATTTTTATACCTCTCTTAACGGAAGTTAATACCTAATAGACTATAATTTATGAAGCCATTTAAAAATCTATGGCTTTTTCTCCATCATTTTACCTGTGTACAGTGGATGCCCGAAAAATCTAAAGTAGGCTCCTGACGTTTATGTTATAAGAACATACTCTCACTTCTTCCATCTCAATATAGATGAAACTATGGTTTTTTTTTTGTGCTGTATGTGTAATGTGTTTTCTGTTTTACACCATAAGGCATGATTTGGGTCTGCAATTTCAATTCTAACTACTTATGATCGTGTCTGCAAACCTAGCCATCAAAATACGGTCCTTGACTCCATGTATAGGCAATTGTTTATTGCTTAAAAGCGAGGGAATACTCCACCTGTTGATATCTTGTATGACTAGAAAGAAATTTGCTAGTTTGTCTAATCTCTCCGTGAACTTTTTATTTCTTGTAGCAGCCAGATTAGCTGTTGAATATGCATGGTAACCTATCTGCATCATGGGCACAACCTGAATTGGACTTTGCGGTGTTTGATATGATTGTGCTGGAAGTTTACAACATACTTTACGATATCTAAAGGCGGTGTAAAACCTACATAGCTAAAACATATGGTGAATGTAGGGGATCAATTGTCTAAGCCGTAAGACCAGCTGGTTCTCGCTTAGTTGTTCACTTGTATCTGGCAATGTGCAATATTTCAATTACTGCAGATGTATAATATGACATTTAGAATATATATATGGAAGAAAAAAAGTGAAAAGTGAGTCATGTATAATATTTTTGTTTTAATGCATACTTTACAAGTTAAATATGTTATTTCCCAGATAATCTTGTTGGAGTGGATAGAGGTGTAATTATATTGAACATTCTTTGTATAACAAAGGCATAACTGATACTCTTTAAGTTTTGATGATCACAAACAGTAAGCCATTTGGCTTATTAATAGATATAAAACAATATGCTAGTTGTGTATGTACTGACTTGGTTTTGCAGGATACTCTAGCTTACTGATTGTATAATCAGTCTATCTAACAGCAAGTCAAAGTTGGAATACAGTAACAATTGGCAAGCCAGGTGCATACAAAGTCAGCTTACCATTTGTCTTCATCAGACTCAAATAGCAAGCCATTTTCAACTGTTCAGAATTCCTGTAGACAAAGATCAACTAGACATATCTATGCTCTCAGGAAACTTGGTTGATGATATGGAAATGCAAAATTATAAAGTCATCTACCTGTTCAGCTCACCAGAACCAAAATAGCAAGCTGACATGAACTTGCTATGTTATTTCGGTACTGTTCTAACTTAGTTTTGCGGGACAAAATAGCTTAGTGATTATATAATCAGTATTTCACAAACAGCAAGCCAGTTTCAGAAACAGCGTGCCAGTTTCACAAACAGCAAGTTGATTGTGTCTGTCAGATTTAAAGAATAGTGCGATTTTCAAGGAGCAATTTGTGGGAAACATCTTTAGGAATATTGTAAGAGCCCTCTGAATTATTCTAGCACGCCAACACACATTTCAAATATATTTTGGGAGACAATATATTCTTTGCTTTGAAATTAAGAAAAGTAGCATGACATTTTTTGACTTTTCATTTCCAACCACATGCTCTTAACTTCTCCATCAATAAACAAATATTCTCTTCATCATATCAGAGACACACGTTCCATGTTCATTCTATCATCTGACATTTCAAAGCTCCATTTTTATTCAATGAAGAAACGGCTACATTTTAGTCCGTTGGAGCATTTCAAAATTGTTCTTCACTTGCTCTTGCTTACCTATTTAAGGACTGACCTCCTTCAGTTCTTATTACCGATTTTGAAGTGCAGAAACAAGATATACACATACAACTTCAAAGCCTACATTGCTATATCTCTTTAAACCTCTCAAACTTTCATATACACACGCACATATATTCAGAGGGTTTATAGTTTGAGTTGTATTTATTCAAATCATTGTATTGTTCATACTGTAAGTGATTTGCTGCTGTACAAGGTTGGCTATTGGTTTTGGGTGGGTCGAACTAGGCTAGAGAAGGATACTTGGGAAGTATTGCTTAGAAAGTTAGTTCAGCACAGCAAACAGCAAGCCATTTGTAAGCAGCAGGGTGTAAGGGAGATATATTGTTGGATCTTGTAATCGGTTGTATATTTGATCAATAGTATATTCTCTTATCAAGTTTGGTAAGGGACCAGGACGTAGACCATAGGGGTTTAGGGGTCGAACCTGGCTAAAAGATCTTGTGTCTCATTTTACTTACTGCATATTTCATACTGCACTGCATTTTAGTTATAAACAGCTTACCATTTGTAAACTGCATTTTCACAAACAGCAAGCTATTTCTGGTAATTTTTAAAACATGTCATAAATAAGCATTGTTAGCCATAAACACCTATTCACCCCCCCTCTAGGTGTTGTTTTCAATAACCACAAATGTTACAAAACCGATCATGTCTACGAACAAATCACAAGATTTCTCTGTTCATTTTCTGGATATGTTGTCAACAAAAATATCACCATAGCATATGAAAAGTAGAGTAGTCGGGGACTAAGAAACTCCCCGAAGAAGGGTAATCAAAGCTGCATATGTAGTGCTCCGTGAACACACATTCACAGTTCTGTAGATAAATTTACTTACGTATCCAATTATCAAAGCTATTTAATGGGGACAAAAGTTCACTACTAAGCACTTGTTCTTAGCAACAATCTCGAAGATATTCTCCAAAACTACACGATCTAACAATTGTTTGCAGAACAAGGATACATAAATGCTGTCTATTCAAAGAAACATAGTACGGCAGCTGCGGACTATTAATCAAAGAGCTGATCTTTATTTTGCAGCCAGTTAAATACATAACTTCATTAGTTGGAAAGCAACTGTACCTATATGAACTGAAAAACAAAAACATTCTCCAACATAAAACTCCCGAGTCTGATAAAGCTTGGGACATAAAAACCACTGTATTTTTGGGACAATCCTCGATAATTTGCAAAGTTCCATATTCAGGACAATAAGTGAACAAAAACCCATTGACGCATACCATTAAGATACTCCCGCTTTCCAAAAATATTAGAGGACGAACATTCTCATATTGCAGATCAGGTATATCTCGAATGATGATTTCCTTGGTCCACCTTTCTTTCATTTCATAATCCTTCATCACCCAAATGGAGAGTTCAAAATCTGCTTTGTTGTCAGATATACACAAGCCCCCTCCTAATCATACAAGATATCAACATGTAATGAAATGTTAATAACAATAATGGCCATAATCACAAGATAATTCATCGTAATCAAAGGAGAGATTTGTATTTATGAAATGTTTCACTCTCTATACAAGTAGGAGAGTCTCTCTCTATTCTCAAATTGCCAACCCCTAAACAAGTGGGATTTGGTAAATATTTATAGGGGATCCCTTGAGGATCCCCTAAACCCTAATTTACTTGGCTAGCAAGTTTTACACTTGTGGGCTTCAAGGCCCTAAAATATACATAATGCTTAATGGGCCTAATACAATCTAAGTTAGCCTTTTAACTAAGTACAATTCACTTCCTTGGGCTCCATGGTCCAACAGTACCCAAGTCCCTAACTCTATTCTTTACATCCGTCCCAACAACAAAAGGAGCAACATTAGTTAAAAGAAATAACTCTTTTTCCAAATTGAAAGCACAAACCATTTCATTAGGTGTGTCCTTCGGGTAATTAGTTAACCAGTGAAGGTTGCCATTGAGATATATACCACTCCGAATACTAATGAGTGGCAAGGCAAGATGTCCTAAACTTCTCCACATGCCTGTTCCAAGCGTATATATCTTGCACTCTGAGTTGCCAGTATTCTTGTAACACCCCAATCCCACATCGAGGAGATTTGGGGCTTTAGTTCAGTTTATAAGGCAAAGTACTACTACCAAGTGCACCAACAAAATCATGATATTTTGGGGGCCTGTGGTGGGCTTGTGGATTACCCAAGTTGGCTGCATTTGGGCCAGTATGCTTTGACTTATTTCGGATTCGGAATCGGGAGTCGACCCGATTTTCGAAAAAGACTCGGGATTTGACCCGGGTTGTCACATATGGTATCAGAGACGACTCTCGAAAGCTTGATTCGTCAAGTTGCCGGAGGTGGGGACACGAAGGCTGGTGGTATTATCCCACAATGGACAGAGGTTCGGAGGTGGGGACATGAAGCCAGCTGGTATTATCCCATAATGGCTAGAGAGGAACGATCCGGAACCTATGGGATATCCGTTCAGGCCTGACGAGGACGTCAGGAGTTTAAGTGGGGGAGTTTGTAACACCCCAATCCCACATCGAGGAGATTTGGGGCTTTAGTTCAGTTTATAAGGCAAAGTACTACTACCAAGTGCACCAACAAAATCATGATATTTTGGGGGCCTGTGGTGGGCTTGTGGATTACCCAAGTTGGCTGCATTTGGGCCAGTATGCTTTGACTTATTTCGGATTCAGAATTGGGACTCGACCCGATTTTCGAAAAAGACTCGGGATTTGACCCGGGTTGTCACAATTCTTATCCATGTACAAGCTTACAACCTTGTACTTGTTGCTGGCTTTAACATATACAAAGCCATGAGTTACAATACTATACGATCTTTTGTACTTTTGATCTGGAATGAGTATGTACTCTCGTGTAATTGGATTGCATATATAACCTACAAAAGTATAATAATTCTGTTTTGTCGAGCCTTGCTTTGGTCTCTGCTTTGATGGTTGTACGTGCGAAAAATCCGGTACATTCGATTTCGTTTTCCATCCCAGTCTTTCGCAACACTTCAGGTTTACTTCTTTTGTTAGGTCTCGACTTTTTCGCTATGATCTTCCCAGTAGTTTATATAGGAGCTATAGCCGTTTCATTCCTATTCGTTGTTATGATGTTCCATATTCAAATAGCGGAGAGAAGTGCCATTCTGTACAGTACTTGTAGCTAATAGAACTCCAAAGTATATTCATCCATCTTGTATAGTGATAGTATACAATTTTCATCTTTTCAGGTGTAGTCTTAAACCTCTGAACTCCCAAGATCATATTCTCTAAAACCTCCATTTTGGAGCAGGAAGTGCCACATTATGTATAGTACTTGACGTAGTAGCTAATAAAAATCCAAAATATAAACTTACATCTTGTATAGTGATTGTTAACGGAGAAATTTGGTGATAACAAATTTCGGAGGTTGCTGGAATAACGGAACTATGAAAATAGGGGGATTTTGGATTTTGGATGTTTGGGGCTGGACTTGAGAGGTGTCTCGATTTTTCTCGTGTATCGGATCCTTTTTCAAGATATCTGCGTACCTTATATTTATAAGGATCAAGCCAAGCCAAGCCAACGCAGTTCTGTGAAATTGATTTGTGTCTTATCTGATTTAATCTTATCGTTGTGATATCTTCATGATTTGAAGAATATCGTTTTAAGATATTTTCCGTTATTGATTGATTAGTATTGATTCTTTCCTCTTTTCAGAGAGAGGAAATAATTAACTTGGGGGGTTAAGTTAATTATTATTAGATTCGTATTTGGAAATTTGGGAGATAATAGAGGCAACCGAAAATATGGCGTAACAACTACCCCCAGTTCTTCAGTGTAGCTTGCTGCAGTGGAGAACTAAGCATACTTCGATCTTCCAAATTTCATGAGTCATTGAAACAGCTAGGAGATAAAGATTAATAAAAAATATGGAGCACCTAGGTGCCTGTAATATGCATGTAAATGTAAATAAGACAATATGATATGTAAATAATAAGTTGTGTAGGTGTGAGAGAATGTATCTTGTAGGGTCATCCAAGCATTATTCCATAAAGTCATCCAAAGCATTCCGAGTAATATCATCATCTAGTCCAAGAAGGTCATATCTACCATGTCTTCTGGAGGGTATCCCCCTCAAAGGGGGTCATTTTCCTCAGAATTTTATAAATTTATGAAATTCTCCTCAAAGGAGATCATTTTTAGTTCAGAAATACCCTCCTCACAGAAGGTGGATTTTCCAAAGCTCGAACCTTGATGAGGCGCCGGAAGTACGGACATCCCCCCCCCCGGAAGTACAATTTTTGCAAGGATTTAAAAATTTGGGATACCCTACTCAAAGGAGGTCGTTCCCCATTCCAGAAATATCCCTCCTCACAGGAGGTAGATTTTCCGAAGCTCGTGCCTTGATAAGGCGCCGGAAGTACGGACATCCCCCCCGGAAGTACGATTTTTGCAAGGACTTTAATAATTTGGGATACCCTCTTCAAATGAGGTCGTTCCTCATTCCAGAAATATCCCTCCTCACAGGAGGTGGATTTTCCGAAGTTCTCTTCATTTTCACTAAGATTCTCCTTAGAGGAGATCGTCTTTTAAATAAATTATGAAGACCCTCCTTAGAGGAGGTCGTCTAACACAAAAAAATAAGGGAGACCCTCCTTAGAGGAGGTCATCTTCCCAAAGCCATATCAATATCCCAAGATTCTTCCAAAAAATATCATCAACACTTGAAGGATCTTCTACAAAATAATCAACTCTTCGAATAAGAGCCTTCCAAAATATTACCCATGCAAAATATTACCCATAAGGATGGTCTTCTAAAATAATAAACTCTTCGAATAAGATCCCTTCAAAATTTATCCTTAGAAAAGAGGGTCTTCCAAAATAATTACCCCTGCAAAGGAGGGCCTTCTAAAATAATAAACTCTTCGAATAAGAGCCTTCCAAAATCATGTACCACGAAGATTACACCAAAAATCTTGAAAATCTTCACAATTCAAATTCTGTCCAGATCTGTTTTTGACGTTTTTGACCATCTAAACCATTTTTTCTTGAAAAACACAAAACAGGAAATTTGTAGATAACAAAAATATCTTTCCGGCAATATATGGCTCATAAAAAACGGACTTATAACGAATCGGGAATCAAATAAAACGTCTTCTGATTTACTGCTCAATGCTGAAAAACGAGATCTGATTGTTTTTTGTGATTTCGAGAATAGATCGAGATATAATCTGAGAAAACTCAAAGAACGAAAGTTATAGACAATTTACAAATCTTTCCGAATCATTAAAAATCATCGAAATCCGACATGTATTGAATTTACTACGAATTGTATAAGATAGGTAATTAATATGGACAGAATCATAAGAAAACTTATCTTAATTTAGAATAGAACCACCACCTCCACCGCTTAGTTCCTCCATTACAGCATATCCAGATCCATAATAACCCCCCATGCGTGTGAATTGATTGTCCTCCACAATCAATAAATAATCTCCTCCTAGCGCCAATTGTTAACGGAGGAATTCGGTGATAACAAATTTCGGAGATTGTTGGAATAATGAATTATGAAAATAGGGGGATTTTGGATGTTTGGGGCTGGACTTGAGAGGTGTCTCGGATCCTTTTCCAAGATGTCTGCGTACCTAATATTTATATTTATAAGGATCAAGCCAACACAATTTTGTGAAATTGATTTGTGTCTATCCCTTAGAGACTTTAGGGATAAACTTCGTTAATCTGGGTACTTACTGATTTTATCTGATTTAATCTTATCATTGTGATATCTTCCTGATTTGAAGAATATCGTTTGAAGATATTTTCCGTTATTGATTGATTAGTATTGATTCTTTCCTCGTTTCAGAGAGAGGATAAAACCTAGGCGTTAAGTTATAATTATTAATCTGAATTAATAATAATTATTATAAATTTGGGAGATTATTAGACATGCCAAAATTATGGCATAACAGTGATAGTATACAAAATCATCTTTTCAGGTGTATTCTCAAGCCTCTGAACTCCCAAGATCATATTCTAAAACCTCCAAAAATTTCCACCAAAATTCTACCTTAAAGAACAAATACTAGAAGTAACAGAAATGTCTAAAATAGCATAAAAGTCTCCAATTGTTGACATTGACAGCACGTCCCTTGTAGTCACGGAAAGCTGCATAGAGTGCAGCTCGATTAATCATCTTCAACTGCAAAAATTAAAACCATTAACTGGCAGAAATTAAAGGATGCGCCTAAATTACTATTAAAATAATATATCATAGACAAGGAAATGGACAACATAGATCAGACTTAACTATGTAGGCATATTCATCCACAATCTGCAACATGTACAGGATATAAATCCATTCGCAATAATCATATAAACGTAGGTACAATACATTGAGTTGATACACACACAAACTCAAATAGAGTCAGGAAGAAGACCATAGGCTCAAATAGAGTCGGGAAGAAGATCATAAACTCATAATATTAGGCTCAAAACCATCGGAACAGAGTTTTATTAAGCTACACACAAAAACTCAAATAGAGTCAAGTACGACAAACAACCATCTTTGTCAAATCATGACTAACACCGTGAATTCAGTACAAATTGGGCTTTGTACAATCTAAACATTATCAATATATAACTTCATACTTTATTTATATAACTTAATAACTTATAATGCATACATGTGCTTGTAAACATATCAATCAAATCAAGCAAAATCCATTACTAGCCAGAATTAACTATAATTACATCTTCTACCTCAAGTGCCTTGCTTTTATTTTTTCTACTATGTTGCCCTGAGACAACGATCGTCTTAGAATAAACACATCATCTTTACTTTACATTCTTTACTTTAATAATATAATTTTATTAGGGTAATTTTTAAAGTATGATTGGATTGTTTGTTGTTTATGTTCATAAAATTGTTTAATTTATTTGATTTGATTGTTTTGTTATTTTATAAACTAGTTTTATAACCAGCGCGAATCACGTGTTTGTTCTAGAATATTACATCATTTATCATTGATTTCGGTGTATTTGGCAATATTTTTTTTATATCTAACTTTTTTTTATACCGTTGCACTTGTGTAGTAGGAAATTCATGAGAAGTCTAGTTGTGAGTAGAAGACTTTCCAAGCAAACAATGGAATGGTTTTATTTCTCTTTCAAATAAAGATAGTTAAGACTAAACGAAATTACGAAATTAGAAATTTCGTAATATTTTGTTCTCTATCCCTGTTTATATTGTTTGCTATAATTTGTTGTCTTATGTCTTATGCGAAATTCAGAAGGTGTTATATTTTGTATTGTATTTTTGTTTTTTAGTTTGTGTAGTCGATTGTGTTGTTTATTGATTTGATTTGTTTAAGTTTTGGCTTGGATTTTGTTTTGGCATGTTCATTTCGTAATTTTATAATCTTATTAGGTTTTAATCGTCAGTGTTGGTGTTTTATGTATAGTGCATAGTGCATAGTCATATTTACATAACTCTGTTAGTAACTGTGAATTATTGATTTATGTGTGTCGTATACGAAGATGCGAAGTTGATAAGGAGTTATATTTTGTTTGGTGTGTTCTACACTGAGTCACTGAGTCTAATTTTGTGTCTGTTTTGGTTTGTGTGTTTCTGTGTTTTGGTATGTATAGCCGTTTGTGTTGTCAATTTTTGTTGTTTGTTGGTTTAATTTTTTTTAAGTTTTGGCTTGGTTTGTAATTGGCAAATTCGAATTTTAAAGACCTAATTTCATAATTTCTAATCTTATGAGGTTTTAACATATCAATCAAATCAAGTAAAATCAATTACTAGCTAGAATTAACTATAATTACATCTTCTACCTCAAGTGCATTGCTTTTATTTTTTCTACTATGTTGCCCTGAGAACTACAAAAATTACATCTTTTATTTTTGCTTTACTATGTTGAATTTAGCCATAAAACTACAAAAATTCATACTGAAATCCAAAACTCATACACTATCAACATATTGTATGCATAACAATGTCAATAAAAGAATTGAGAACATAAAAAGTAAAAAGTAAAGAACAGCTTACATTAAGCTACCAAACATAACACGATGGTATTGGGGATATCAAAGTATGTTCCACCATTGGTCCAACTTGGAACTCAAAAGGTAGATCCTCGATTTGTAGATTTCGAAACGTGACTCTCCCATCCGGATACACGGTCATCCTAAAAATCCATTCATCCTCAGAATAGAGTACACTCCAAGAATCATCACGGATATTCAAAGCACATATTTGTTCATTCAACAGGGTGAATTATCACAAGATCAAGCCAACTCTTCCCTAACTCTTTTTATTAGCATATAATGAGAAAAATGATTTGTATTTTGCGAGTTCATATCTTTATATATTAATAATATCTTTTTCTTGAACCATATTCAGTGTTAAATTGACAATAGGGGTAAATATAATTATGAATATCTAGCACTCACGTAGTAATAAATAAATTATTATTTGCATAATAAATATTCATAATACATAGGATATAGGAAGCCTAAAATTATCTTTAGATAATTTTCTAAAGTTAACTATTTAAATGGTGACACATAAGTACAGTCATTGATATTCCTACGGGATCCTTTTAAATAAAAGATAAAAATGAATTGAAACTAGTTTAAAAAAAAATGAATTGAAACTACGTAGTTTTGACTTTAGGAAATCCTCCTAAAGTTAAGTGTAGGATCTTTTTTCTCTAATACATATTACACATTATAATATTATAAATAAGCATTTTAGTAATTGTTCACAATAATATAATTTTTATTAGGGTAATTTTTAAAGTATGATTGGATTGTTTGTTGTTTATGTTCATAAAATTGTTTAATTCATTTGATTTGATTGTTTTGTTATTTTATAAACTAGTTTTATAACCAGTGCGAATCACGTGTATGTTCTAGAATATTACATCATTTATCATTGATTTCGGTGTATTTGGCAATATTTGTTTTACATCTAACTTTTTTTTATACCAATGCACTTCTGTAGTAAGAAATTAATGAGAAGTCTAGTTGTGAGTAGATTGTTATCGATTTGTCAATAAATATTTGATGTTGTATAGTATATTTTTTAAGACACATAAATGATCATACTACAGTAAAACCTAGTTAAATTAATACTCGATAAATTAATAATCTCTAATAGTTAATAATTTCTTCCGGTCCCAACTTGGGCCAGTTCAAAAAATGATTAATTTCAATAAGATAATAAGATAATAATTTTTTGAAAAACCCTATGTAAATATATGGTCCCAATAATATTATAAATTAATAATTCCTTTATAATTATATATATATATTACCCTTTTGTAAAATATGATTTTAGGATTCTTAACATTTGAATTTATATGAAATTCATCCTTAACCCTCTTTCTTGCATCCAAAAATTCGAATGCGATGTTTTCATAAAGCATTAAAAAGTTATTAATCAATGTTTTTAATGTCTTGAGTGCATGCAAAAGGTTCCAAAAATGTAGTTTTTTTTATGTCAAAAAATTTCTCAGTGAATTTGTAAAACAATGTTTATTGAATTAATTGAATTAAGTATAAAACATAAATTGTGCAATTCATTCTATTTAAATGTATGTAATTGGAAATTAGTTTTCTTTGATGTTAAAAAATTTCTATAAATTAATAATTAATAATTTATCGATTAATTAATACCTCTCAATTAATAGAATTCTCCGGTCCCGATTATAATAATTTATAGAGATTTTATTGTACATGTTTATGAATTTAGAGTAATTTACACTTTGCATCCCTTTGGTTTTAGCTTTTTGCACTTATGGTTCAATAGTTTCACAATCAACACTTTGCATTCCTCTATTTTAGTACCTCGCAACATTTTCCATCCCCTGTGCTAATTTCCTTCAAAATTGATCGTTAATATTAGTCAACAACGATATTTGCAGGGGTATTTTAGTCATTTATTTGAATAAATATTTTCTAAAAAGTAAAATAAAATCAGAAAATATAATTTTTTTTAAATTTAATATTTATAAATTTAACACATTAACACATGTCATTGATAATATTTTTAAATAGATTCAATATAATTTTTTTATGGTTTAAAAATTTTAAATTCAATTATAATAAATTAAAATTATCATACTTTCAGAAAAAAATGAACTACTTATATTAATTTGTTACGCCATCAAGACGGGACCCCTAATAAAAAGAAAATTTGTCTCTTCTTTTAATTTTTTATATATTACCAGCCAGAATATATACTACTGTATATTTGATTTAGAATATGAGTAAATTACAAAGTGGTGGCCATATTTTACACAAATTTTTTAAAAAATGGTTAAATTTTTAAATTCGCAAAATAATGGCCAAATTTTATTTCCGTTTTTTAAAAGAATGGCTCGCGCTAATTGTGAACTTGAAAAAGAGCCAATTTTTTAAAAAGTGAAAATCAAATATAGCCATCCTTTTAAAAAAAAGTTAGCGGGAGCCACTCTTTTAAAATGCGGGAACTAAAACTGGCCATTAATTTGCAAACTTGAAAGTTTAGTCACATTTTTGAAATTCGATGTAAAATATGGCCACCACTCTATAATTTACTCTTTAAAATATCAAAATTTCGAATATAAGAATTAAAAAACCAATCTACCATTAACCACATGATGTTCTTTAATGATCTATCTGTATTTTGACCCATACTTTAATGATCAAGTTAAAAATAAGCCAGTATAAAGAAAGCGCCCCTTTCTTTTTGTGTATCCTCTGAGAGTTCTTCCTATGAGCTTCGACCTGTAATAAAAAGAGCTTCTTCTCTTACTTTCCTTTTTTACATTATCAAAGCCAGAATTTGTAGTATATGCTTTCAGCTTGTCATTATGTGCCAACATCCTGTCCCGTGTCCACTCTGTTTTGATAAAAATATGGGTCCTGTTAACAACAGCCCTTAGGGCTATGTTTAAGGATTAATTTTTGCCATGTGGTGGATTTTTATTGGATGATTTATGTGAATGCATGGGGGCACATACTTTTTTGCAAGTGGGGCACAACCTTGAGCCAATTAAAAACTACCACATTACACCTTAACCATAGCACTAAGGGCTGTGGTTAACATTTTCCTAAAAATATAAGGATCATGTTAACAACAGCCCTTAGGGCTATGTTTAAGGATTAATTTTTGCCATGTGATGGATTTTTATTGGATGATTTATGTGAATGCATGGGGGCACATACTTTTTTGCAAGTGGGGCACAACCTTGAGCCAATTAAAAACTATCACATAACACCTTAACCATAGCCCTAAGGCTGTGGTTAACATTTTCCAAAATAAAACCAGGGCTTGCCTGCAAACTGACAAATTTAGTGACATTATGCATGTTTACTAGAACTTTGTTGAGCCTTTGCTTTGAGCAGAAAAATTAAGTCAGGATGTTAAGAATAACTTTTTGTTTTTACAAAATCAAAGCAGAGCTTTTTTTTTCTTCATTCATAGAAAAGAATTACTTGCTATAAAAATGAACTTTCACAAGCAAGCATAATGGTTCTAAATATAAAATTAAATCTTCAAGCTTTTAGAGCACAAGTTCTACAACTGGTATGGATCTGCTTTAAACAATAGATTCTAATAATCTATGATCTTTCCGAAGTTACAGAATAAAGGAGATTAGATATAATGATCGATTTGTAATAAAGTAATTTTCTGAAATCAGATTACAAAATCCAAACTTAATTCAAGACTAAAGGGACCTCACTAAAAGGATTGATTTGTAAAGGGAGATCACTATCCTATTCTTCCCCTCCCCTTTGTCTATCTTTTGGTCCATGCACCTCCGGCATCTACACTTCCTTTCATCATATTTCTTTCACTTTTATCTTAATTTCATGTCGTTTCCCCTGATTACATTTGGGGCTGGGGCAGGAAGCTATGACGAGGATAAAACACTACACCTTTGTGCGCAAAAGGTTAACCCTCCTACAATTTGACCTATCTTATCCTCTCCTTTCTCACCATTGAGGTTATTTTGAACGTGACTTAACAGTACTGGTCTCCCTAACGAATTTTAATGGTAAAGACTTATTTGATAGGATGACAGTATTATTTCACATGCTCAAGAAATAGAGGAACCCAAGCAGACATAAGGCTATATTTATAGAGAAACTAGCCACAAGAACAAGACTTGTCAGGACTTCTCCATACCCTCTCCAATCAAGTATTTTGAGGGATTAACTTTGTCTTAGACATAAAAGGCCTACATTTACTACCAAACCACTTATTACGGCCTAATTCTCACTTTAAGTCTAAACAACATTCGACTCTGTTCTAGCAGTTGGGGTAGTTCTCAGATAACAACAGATTACCATTCAAGTATTATAACTATTATGATAGTGTCTTATAACTATAATTATGAGAGTGTCTTATAACCATGATTATGTTAATAATAGGGACAATAAGCAATCTCATATGCAGTCCCTCCAAATTATGCAAGAAGTAGAATTTCTTAATTATTGTCAAAAATAGTATGAGGAGTGAGGACCAAGTTTGACAATATTCTAATTCGAAAAAACATAATCCTGTGATAATAACAAACATGGCCAAAAGGATCTAACTAGCCTTTAACCTGGTCCAATGTAATAAACAATCAATACATAAGGAATTTGTCTGTGTGTATGTACATACACAGAGAGAGAGGGAGGGAGGGAGAAATCAACTATATTCCATAACACAAAAGAATCATTACTAAGTCAACCGGAGAAAATAAGATGACCAAGAAACACTTACAATCTGATTAATGAACTCTGCACAGCATTACAATCTGATAGTGTTTAAATACATAACTTTATTAGTTGGAAAGCAACTGTACCTTTAACTAAAAACCAAAACATTCTCCAACATAAAACTCTCGAGTCTGATAAAGCTTGGGACATAAACCATTGCATCTAATGCTTTTTTGAGATCATCCTTGATAATTTGCAAAGTTCCATATTCAGGACAATAAGTGAACAAAAACCTATGGAAGCATACCATTAAGATACTCCCACTTTCTACAAATATTAGAAGTTGAACATGATCATATTGCAGACTAGGTCCATCTCGAATGACGATTTCTTTAGTCCACCTTTCTTTCATTTCATAATCCTTCATCACCCAAATAGAGAGCTCAGAATCTGTTGTGCTATCAGATATACACAAGCACCCTCCTAGGGTACCCAAGTACCTATGTCTATCATCTACATCCGTCCCAACAACAAAAGGAGAAGCAACAGTAAAAAGAAATACCTCTCTCTCCAAATCAAAAGTACAAACCATTTCATTAGGTGTGCCCTTGGGGTCATTAGTTAACCAGTGAAGGTTGTCATTGACATATATACCATTCTGAACACTAATGAGTGGGAAGGGAAGATGTCCTAATTTTCTCCACATGCCTATTCCAAGCGTAAATATCTTGCACTCTGACTTTGCCAGTATTCTTATCCATGTACAAGCTTACAACCTTGTACTCGTTGCTGGCTTCAACATATCCAAAGCCATGAGTTACAATAGTATATGGTATGTCAACATTTGATCTGGAAGGAGTATGTACTCTCGTGTAATAGGATTGCATATATAACCTACAACAGTATGATAATTCCATAAACATATCAACCCATTGACTGTATCACATAATAACAAGGCATCATAATTGAAGCCTTGAAATCTCATTAGAGTATCATAATGAATATCTTGATGGTCAGTTTCTCCGCCTAGTTCGCCTAGTTTAAGGATATCAGTTTCATGCGGGTAGTTTGATTGGTGAATTATGAGCCCAACAGGTGATCTTGGTAGATGTAGATTAGCAAAATAAGGCTCTGAGAGTAAATCGCGCCATGTTTTTGTTAGGAATTCCCGTTTCCTGTCTTTGCGTAAATTAAATACGGAGATTATAACAGTCAATATTAATAACAGATATTGACAGATGAACACCAAGATTTATATGTGGAAAACCCCCTTAAGCCAAAGAGGTAAAAACCACGGGACCTGCTCCGAATGTTTCCACTATAATGATAATAATGGTTACAATATTCTCTCTCAAGTTTACGAAGTAACACTTGAGGCACAACTGAATAGAAATACAACGATTCACTACTCCTTCGGTACTGGACCGGATAACCTGGACAGAACTATCCCTTCGGTACTTGACCGGATAACCTGGAGGACTCCCCTTGTTGCGGCTGCAATAGCTGGACGAACTCCTAATGCTGTAAACCCAGATGGCTACAGCCCGACCAAACTCTCACACTAACTCACCTGAAATGAAAGAATAGAGTAGCACGAGGGCCCCCTATCCTGACTTGCCTGAAACTACCGCAAGGTAAGTTTCCTACTAGACGGACTATCTAGCAGCTATAAACTAAGAAATGAGGGAGAGAAGAGAGTAAGATGTTTTGGTGTGTTAACTAATGAAGGGGGGAGGGGGTATTTATAGGAAGGGGTTTGTACATAGTAGGTGGGGGGGGTGGTGGGGGGTTGAATTATAAGGCATGCAGCTGCCTAACAATCTCCCCCTAATTCCAAACTCACAACTAATCACTTGCACTCCATACCTGCGCCTTGTTTGCACAACTCCAACTTTTCTCGCGGAACCACCTTTGTCATCATATCAGCCGGATTCTTATCCGTGTGTATCTTCTCTATCTGTATCACCCCATCTTCAACCTGTTCCCGTAGCCAATGGTAACGTACATTAATATGCTTAGTACGACTGTGACAAGTAGCATTCTTGCTCAAGTCAATAGCACTATGGCTATCACAATACAACTCAAAGTTGTCTTGCTTCTGACCCAATTCTTGGAGAAACTGTTTTAACCAAACCAGCTCCTTGCCTGCTTCACAAGCAGCAATATACTCTGATTCAGTTGTTGACAACGCAACACACTTTTGCAACTTGGACTGCCATGCTACAGCTCCCCCCGCAAAAGTGAAAAGCATCCCTGACGTGGACTTCATCCCATCTTGATCTCCTGCCATGTCAGCATCTGTAAAACCTTCCAAGACTGGTTCACCGTGTCCATACTTCAAGCATAACCCGGAAGTGCCCTTGAGATATCTGAGAATCCACTTAACTGCTTCCCAATGCTTTCTTCCTGGATTTGACAGATATCTACTCACAACTCCAATAGCATGAGCAATATCTGGTCTTGTACAAACCAATGCATACATAAGAATCCCCACTGCAGATGAGTAGGGAACTTCCTCCATATCCTTCTTCTCCTTGTCTTTTGACGGACACATTTTCTTATCCAGTTTAAAATGTCCCGCCAATGGTATGCTAACAGGTTTAGCATCATCCATATTGAACCTTTTCAATACCCATTCAATATATCCCTGTTGTGAAAGCCACAACCTCCGAGTTGTTCTGTCACGAACAATCTTCATCCCTAGGATTTGTTTTGCTGGACCCAAGTCTTTCATATCAAAGAACTTTGACAAATCTTCTTTCAGCTTGCGGATCATGTTAGCATCTTGACCGACCACTAACATATCATCAACATAAAGCAGCAGGATAATGAAGTTACCGTTAGGAAACCTTTGCACATAAGCACAGTGATCGAATGCAGTTCTCTTGAACTTATGATTCCTCATGAATGAATCAAACTTTTTGTACCACTGTCTTGGCGCTTGCTTAAGCCCGTATAAACTCTTCTTGAGTTTACAAACCATGTGCTCCTTCCCTTTCACTTCAAATCCTTCTGGCTGGTGCATGTAGATCTCTTCCTTCAAATCTCCATGAAGGAATGCAGTTTTCACATCTAACTGCTCAAGCTCAAGATCAATGCTAGCCGCTAATCCGAGAACTGTTCGGATTGATGTCATCTTTACAACCGGAGAAAAAATTTCATCGAAATCAATGCCTTCCTTCTGTGCAAAGCCTTTAACCACCAAGCGTGCTTTATACTTTACAAGCTTTTCATCATCCCTTTTTACTTTGAAGACCCATTTGTTCCTCAAAGCCTTCCGTCCTCTCGGAAGTGTAGTCAACTCATAAGTTTCATTCTTGTTTAAAGAATCCATCTCCTCTTGCATTGCTTTCAACCAGCAATTGCTTTCTTTATGAGTCTTGACTTTCTCAAAGGTCTCGGGCTCCCCCTCATCAGCAATTAAGATATACTCGGATGAAAGATATCTTCCCGATGGTCTCCGTTCTCTCGTAGAACGTCGTGGTTGAGTTTCTTCAGCTTCAGGCTGAGGCGGTAGCTCCCCTGCTCAGCAGCCTCATCATCTGTCGTATCATCTCCATCATCTTCTAATGTATCTGGATTCCTAGCTTGCCTTGGTTGTTGAGTGCTCCCAAAATTCTCATAATTTTGAGACTCATGGAAAACCACATCTCTGCTCCTGAATATCTTCTTCGATTCAGGATTCCACAACCGATACCCGAACTCTGGATCCCCGTAGCCAACGAGAATACACGGAGTTGCTTTATCTTCAAGCTTTGTTCTATGCTCCTTTGGGATGTGTGCAAAAGCTTTGCATCCAAACACCCGCAAGTAGGAATAGGAAACATCCTTTTCTAACCAGATCTTCTCTGGAATCTCAAAATTCAGAGGTGCCGATGGAGATCGATTGATCAAGTAGCAAGCTGTTCTTACAGCTTCTCCCCAAAATGACTTCGGCAGTTTAGACATTTTCAACATGCATCTGACTCGTTCAGCAATGGTGCGGTTCATTCTTTCCGCAACACCATTCTGTTGTGGGGTGCCAGGAACTGTTCTTTCATGCCGGATACCATGCTTTGCAAGATACTCTTTAAACTCTTTTGAAGTGTACTCCCCCCCGTTGTCACTACGAAGGCACTTCAGTTGTTTCCCTGTTGATCTTTCAACCATGGCATGAAACTTCTGGAAGTACTCAAACACTTGATCTTTGGATTTGAGTATCTCAACCCACACCTTTCGAGATGCTTCATCAATGAAGGTAACAAAGTACCTATTTCTGCTTAAGGACTCCACCTCAAACGGACCACATACATCAGAATAAACTCTTTCTAACATCTCCGACTTTTTCTTCAATGGACTGCTAAAAGATACTCTATGTTGTTTCCCGAATAAACAATATTCGCACGGCTGCAATGCAGTTCCTTTAGCAAATGGAATGAGGGATTTCTTTGCTAGAATCTGCAGCCCTTTCTCGCTCATGTGACCAAGCCTCTTGTGCTACAAACTTGCTGAAGCTTCATCTTCAACTGTATTCAACTCATTTGAACACATCGTCACTTGTGTCTTGTACAAAGAGCCACAAGTGGAACCTCTTGCAACCACCAACGAACCCGTAGTAAGCTTCCACCTTCCACCACTGAAGGTATTTACGTACCCCTGCTTGTCTAGCGCCATGCCAGAAATCAAGTTGAGCCGTAAGTCCGGAACATGCCTGACATCTTTCAAAGTCATTGAACAACCCGTGTTTGTCTCAATACAGATGTCACCAATGCCTGCGATCTTTGACTAATCTGAGTTACACATTCTTACAGTACCAAAGTCCCCTGACTTGTACGTCGTAAAGAATTCCTGAGTGGGTGTTGCATGATATGTTGCTCCAGTATCTATCACCCATTCGACCTTCTGATCATCAACATGTAAGCATTCTTCTTCCCCAAAAGAAAGGATCACAACATCTTCTGTCATAGCAGCTGTTGTACTTTTCTCGGCATGTTTCCCTTGCTGACCATTGTTTTGTTGCTTGAGCCAGGCCCTACAATCCTTTTTGTAATGACCCTTCTTCTTACAATAGTAGCATTCAACATTGGCATTTGATTTGCCACCGGAATTCCTAAAATTCCTGCTTTTACTACGCCCTCGGTTTGTCTCCCTGTAGTTGCTTCTACCCCTGTTCTCAGTAACAAGAGCCTGGGAATCTTGGCTGACTCCTTGTACCTTTCTTCTCATGGATTCATTAAGGATACTCTGCTTAATTGATCGCAAAGTTAGTTGCTCAGTTGGTACAGCATTAGTTACTGTCACCACTAGCGTATCCCAACCGGATGGTAAAGTATTGAGAAGAAATATTGCTTGGAATTTCTGTTCAAACTCCATCTTCATATTTGATAGTTGATTTAACAACCCTTGGAATTCGCTCATATGCTCTGACATGTTGTTCCCATCCTGGTACCTCATGTTCACCAGCTGACGAACTAGAAAAGTTACATTTTGTGAACTTTTCTCTTGGAACGTAGACTCTAATGTCGTCCAAAGCGTATAAGCGTCTTCTTCTTCAGAGACATGATGATACTCCGAATTATCAATCCATCGACGAATGAGACTGATAGTTTTCATGTTCATCTTCTTCCAATCAGCATCAGACTTTGCTGCAGGTTTGACTCCTTTCAGCTCCACCGGATCAAACAAGTCCTTACTATAAAGCAAATCCTTTATTCTGCTTTTCCACATCGGATAATTTGAAGCTGTTAAGCTTACCATTACACTGGAAGAATCATCCATTTTAATTTACCAAAGACTATGGGAATCTCACTTAGAACCACACAAGTTGGCCAGGAAAGTGGATGTGTTTGGGGAGCCTTCCGTATTAGTACGGCGCGTTATCAAGTAACCACTGCGCACAAAGCACTTTCCTAGACACCAACAACGTGGGCCCCAGCTCTGATACCAACTGTTAGGAATTCCCGTTTCCTGTCTTTGCGTAAATTAAATACGGAGATTATAACAGTCAATATTAATAACAAATATTGACAGATGAACACCAAGATTTATACGTGGAAAACCCCCTTAAGCCAAAGAGGTAAAAACCACGGGACCTGCTCCGAATGTTTCCACTATAATGATAATAATGGTTACAATATTCTCTCTCAAGTTTACGAAGTAACACTTGAGGCACAACTGAATAGAAATATAGCGATTCACTACTCCTTCGGTACTGGACCGGATAACCTGGACAGAACTATCCCTTCGGTACTTGACCGGATAACCTGGAGGACTCCCCTTGTTGCGGCTGCAATAGCTGGACGAACTCCTAATGCTGTAAACCCAGATGGCTACATCCCGACCAAACTCTCACACTAACTCACCCGAAATGAAAGAATAGAGTAGCACGAGGGCCCCCTATCCTGACTTGCCTGAAACTACCGCAAGGTAAGTTTCCTACTAGACGGACTATCTAGCAGCTATAAACTAAGAAATGAGGGAGAGAAGAGAGTAAGATGTTTTGGTGTGTTAACTAATGAAGGGGGAGGGGGTATTTATAGGAGGGGGTTTGTACATAGTAGGTGGGGGGTGGTGAGGGGTTGAATTATAAGGCATGCAGCTGCCTAACAGTTTTGCATACACATCTGCAATGGACTATTGTCTTGATCGGAATTCTTGATAGAATGTCAGCAACAATATCTGTTTGTAAATCCATAATAGAAAACTTGTCCTTGGACACCTTCCAACAACAGAATGTCAGATTTTCGATAAACATATATGTACATTACTAGTACATGAGTATTTCAAACAAAAAATAAAAGACAATGCAAGTAAATGCACCTCTTATTCGTGTTATTATTTGTAAAGAAAGCCATGGCTACACATAAAAATAAATAAATAAATATGATTTCAAAATTTAAACCAGTATCTTGAAAGTTTAAGGTATGTATTTGTAAATAAATAAAGATCAAATGTTAAATACGAATATTTTCCATTAAAAATACAAAACTCGTTCGGTCATCTTGATACCAACGAACCAAACAACATCCATATATACTTGGCTTGAGATATTAGACAGTTGGCTTTAAACTATTTACCAACCAAACATGAAGGACTTTACTTACCTTGGATCGTGTATTCATCTTGGTGCAAAACCTTGAAGATGAAAGTAGAGGTAAAGCCTAAATCAACTTATTCCAAGATTTTATATAGTTATATTAAAGGTTAAAGTTAGGGCTCCACAAAGTTGCTCCGCAAAGTTAAAAATTGGATTGAATCGATCGGATCGGATCTGAAACCGAATTTTTCCAATTTTATGAACCGAGGATCGGATCTATTAAATTCAGGTCTTGGATCGGACCGGACCGGACCGGACCAATATGGACTGATAAGTTAATAACTTAATATTTATATAATTTTTTTAGTTTATATTGCTTTTCTTTGAAGTTTAAATACATAAAAAAAATATAAATTATTTTGTAGGTTAATACAATTTTAAAAAGAAATATGTATCTTATTTTATGTGAAGTAATCATAATCATAATATCTAAATACATGAATGTCAATTATTTATCATGTAAAATAAAATATTTAACTATTTAGATTGTAGTGGTGATCGTAATTTGTACTATCTCATCAATCTATTCATTATCAATCTAGTATCTAGTATCTAGTAATGTAGATTGTCAAAATACGATACATGTTAATATTTAATCTACATATTAGACAACTTAAGAAGTAAATATTTTATTATTTGTGAAATAATCGTAATTTATAAACATATGAGTGTCAATTATTTATCATGTGAAGTATAATATTTAGTTATTTAGATTGTACTATTATTTGTACTATCAATTTATTATTTATTAAGTTAGATTGCCAAAATATGATACATGTTAATATTATATTAGATAATCTAAGAAGTAAAATAATATAAAAATAAATATTTTCATGAAATATGGTTCGGTCCGAAATTTTTCGTACCATATCGAAAATCATTTTTTTTTTTGATATTAAGAACGGGTCCGAATCTTGAATCGATAACTCCAATCTGATGTAATTTTCATGTCCAGACCAAAAAGTTGTACAATCCTAATTAAAGTCGATTAGGATTATGAAAAAGTCAAGTTAGGACTCTAAAAAGTAACTAGTTTTGTAGCCCGTGCAAGGCACGGGCATGCTCTAGATTACAAATTTATGAATTATTCGTAATCACGTAGGATTGATTTGTTGATATCTTCGATTGTTCATATCTTTGTAGCAATTGTTCTGAGTAAATAGAATTTATGCAATACCCGATCGTGACATGCAAATTATAATTCTGGTTAAATTAAATCTATTTTATATTTTACGCTATGTTTTGTTTTGTTAAAATAAACTTGAACGATATGTAATAAATTGGTCAATGTTAAGATCAAAACCGTACTTCGAAATATAAATATATAGAGTTAACATGGATGGATACAGAGATACATTCAAGTATTAATTACATAATAATAAATGCATATTAGTTCATATCAGTTATTATTATATATGTAATAAATATGTTAGTGTTGCAATACCTAAATAGCCCCCGGAAATATAACATAGATATAATTAGTAGAGGTAAATATGACTTTTTATATGAATAAATTTGCTCATGGAACCCCCCCATTTGCTCTATTAAATATATATATATATATATATATATATATATATATATATATATATATATATATTTGTTATATTGTTTTATGCGTTTACGTATTAAAGATGTGATTGATGAGTTTTACGATAGTTAATGTTAATACAAGTTTGTATTATACTTACATAGGCATGAAGGTTTTTTTTGTATTGGGATATTTTTTGTAATATTTAATTCGTAAATAATTAAAGTAGATCTAAAATGATTAATAAGATATGGTATATGTTAGTGAATGTTATAGTACATTATAACATATCCACATAAATTTATATATGTATTTATGTTTGTACAAGTTTATGTATGTATAATTATGCAGTAATTAATATATTATAAATAATGAAATATTAATAGATTATACAACATAAATGTATGTATGTATGTATGCTATATAGTATGTATGTATATATGTATATAATATTATAGTAGATTATTATATATGCACATAAATTTATATATGTATGTATTTATGTTTGTACATGTGTATGTATGTATAAATATGCATATTAATTATACAACAATTAATAGATTACAAATAATGAAATATTAATAGATTATACAACATAAATGTATGTATATATTATATGTATGTATGTATGTATGTATGTATGTATGCATGTACGTATGCATGTATAATTAATAGTTATGTTGTATGTATATATGTATGTATGCATATATACATACATACATATATACATACAACATAACTATGCATGCATATATGTATGTATGTATGTATATATGTATATATGTATATATGTATATATGTATGTATGCATGTATGTATATAACTATGTATGTATGAATGTATGTATGTATATATGTATATATGTATGCATGCATGTACGTATGTATGTATAATTAATAGTTATGTATGTATGTATGTATGTACGTACGTATGCATGTATAATTAATAATTATCTACAAATATACATTCTAATTAATAATAATACATTATCTGAGTTAAGCCAACTGAGATTTATCTACAAATTAATACATATAAACAAAAATATGTACTATGTGTATGTATATAATATTATAGTATTATATATCCACAAAAATTTATATATGTATGTATTTATGTTTGTACATTTGTATGTATGTATAAATATGCATATTAATTATACAACAATTAATAGATTACAAATAATGAAATATTAATAGATTATACAATATAAATGTATGTATGTATGTATGTATGTATGTATGCATGCATGCATGTATGTATGTATGTATGTATGTTATATAGTATGTATGCATGTATGTATGTATATAATATTATAGTATATTATTATATATATATATCTACATAAATTTATATATGTATGTATTTATGTTTGTACATGTGTTTGTATATATAAATATGCATATTAATTGTACAACAATTAATATATTACAAATAATGAAATATTAATAGATTATACAACATAAATGTATGTATGTATGTATGTATGTATGTATGTATGTATGTATGTATATAGTACTTATGCATGTATAATTAATAATTATGTATGGATGGATGGATGTATGTATGTATGTGTGTATGTACATATGCATGTATAATTATTTATGTTTACGTATGTATAATTAATAATTATGTATGTAGTGTATGTATGTATGTATATATGTATGTATGTGTGTATGTATGTATACATGTATATTTATTTATGTATGTGTAGTATAATTAATAATTATGTATGTATGTATATATGTGTTTATGTATGTAGATAATGATTTTTAATATAAGCTCAAATGTTCACATAGCTCAACTGGTTATGGTGTTGCATTAGTCCTGCAAGGTCATGGGTTCGAATCCTTTGAATAACATTATTTTTACAAATATACCTGTTGGTGTATTAGATATATAATAGATAATATATGTTTCTTTCGACAATTAAAAAACATTTACTTGTTGTCAGTAAAAAACAAATATTATTTCTTTAATTTTAAAGGTGTTCGATTTTTTTGTTGAAAAGAGATAATTACATATTTATTTCAAAGTAACAGATGTTTTACCGGATTGCTTTTAACAAAAGAACTATCCGAAGTTGAGTTACAAGATTAATTAAAGGATCGATTTGTAGTAGTAATTCGCTGTAGTCAGATACGATATCCAAAGTCCAAAACCAAACTTAGGAATCATCAATATCAATATATATATATATATATATATATATATATATATATATATAGGCAAGTGCTCAAATGAGACCCCCACTTATAATGAGAACTGAGAACAAATCTCAGCCCTTAATTTTTTATATGTAAAAATAATCGTGACCACGCAAATTGCAGAAACTAGATCTGACTTCATTTCTTTTTGCTGTCTCTTTCCTCCCACCATCTAATTCACTTCCGTCAGCACACCTCGACCACTATCATCACTGTTCACTCTTTATTCATTTGTTTATACCATGAGTCTCCTACTTCAACCTTTAATCTCTTCCTCCCTCCGATCATATATCAATTTGACGGTTCCGATCAAATCACCGGAGTTTGCAGATCCGATGGAGGTAGTTAAATGCATACATACATTTAAACCACGTCTATATATACACAAATCATTTATGGTGAAAGAAGATTTCAACGTCGTTGTTCCTTACATTTTTTCATCTTCTCACCCCACTATCACGACCTCTACTTTAATGGAAGCATCGTTCAGATCTGATATTTGCATTAAAAAAATTGGAAATTTATGTTTTAAGTTTAGTGATTTGCCAATAATTTTTAGTGATTTGAGTTGAATTTTGATGCTTTGGGGTCTGATTTTTAGTGATTTAGGGGTGGTGATGATGGCAGTGATGAGTTCAGTTTGATTTTGGTGATTTTGTTGTGGTGATTGTAGTTCAATTTTTAGTAATTTGCCTTTGAATTTCGCGTTATAGCTTGTAGCGATGTGATGATGACGTATGATGGTGATACTATGACGGTGGTGATGATTTGTATTTTGGTGATTTTATTTGAATTAGTGATTTTAATTTAGGTTGGGTGAATTTGGTAGTAGTGGCACGACATGGTGGTGGGAGTGTTGTTGCGGTGGAGTTTAGTACGAAGAATGGTGGGATAGTTCAATGGTGGAAGAATGGAGTGACGCACGATGTTGGTAGTGTCAGTGCATGATATACTTATTTGTACATGTCGAGTTATTGGGCCTAATTTATGGCCCAATATGCAATTCTCACAATAAGAGGGGTCTCACTTGAATAAGCCTATATATATATATATATATATATATATATGGGTAAGGTTCTAGGGAGAACCTCCCTATCAAGAGAACCAGAAGACCTCATCTTAGACCGTTGATTACTAAGATTTAATAAAAATAATAAATCAGATATTCTAATGGCATATTTATGATTATAACGAAGTTTGAGGATAAAATTATACACTATCCAAACAGGATAATTTGCAGAATCTTTTAAGAATGGAAATATATATAATCAAGTTTTGATTGACATCATTCACAACAACGCTATTTTAGGATCTGATTAACGTGATATGTATCTTCTTATTCTTGGCAATAAACGCAAAATTAAGGTTGCAAAATATTAGCTGTATTTCACGTACACATGTATTAAAGATTCTGTTAATAACACGTATTAAGCAAAACAAATACAGTTACTAGTAAAGAAAAATTCATCGAAAGCTTGAAAGGATATCAGAAAGCTTGACAATGGAGAAAACTTCTATGATAATGAGGATTTGCAAAATAACACAATATTGTAAGTATTATTTAAATAACCAAAGATTCTGTAAAAAAATCCGGATACGTATTAACGATTCGGTAAGGTGTTCTTTAGTTATCGGTGTATTTACAATCTTTCCACAAACTTAATACATAATTTTCCTCTTTAAATGCAGTGAAGATTTGAATTAAGGATCAATTGAAGAAACACTGACATCCTTATGTGATTCAAGTGTTTTAATAAGGATGAAATCTATCTTATTAACTAACATAGTTGCATCCTGATCGCTTTTTTTTTTTCATGATATTTTTGTTATCAATTTGATTCGTATGCTGATATATGTTCTTTAATCTGATGAATACAGGATGATCAAATGGACAGATTGGATCAGTTACAATATAAGTGTGTTTCCACAATAGTTCCAGCAAGTTTGAACGAATGTCGTGATGTTTCTAAGCAAGTGAAGAGGATGATTTGGCCACGTTGAATATTCTATTCCTAAATGTTTCTATCTAGCACAAACTTATGCTCCACAATCATCTTTTTCATATTCGGTTCTTGGATAAATAATAGTTTTTGATTTGGTTTATTATTTATTATCCACTAGCCAATTCAGTTTTAAATTTCTTACTAGTATGTTGATATACAATTTCATGTTGTTTTATTGGTTAAGCATTTAGTTAATACTCATCATCTAAAGGATGGCACAACATAGTGACAAGTGATGTTTTTTTTTTTTTTGGTGTTGAATCATCATTTGCAAGATGGTTTTAATTTTAAAAGTTGGTTAACTGGTTTACTGCAGAAAAATAAAATAACTTGGTACAGGAAGTAGCCATGGTGACTTGATCTATATGGAAGGCTAGCAATGACATGGTGTGAAGAAATAAATTGTGTTATATTATCAAGAATCAGACGGGTCGAAGAATCGAAGCAAGCTCAATCTTGAAAATTTGAGCGCCTGAGCATTGTTAGTCTTTTAGCAAGAGATCATAATGGTCAGGTGATTGAGGATTTTGATATGTATAAGCTCTAAATTTGGAATTGCAGAGATTGGATCAAGAGGAAGAAGTGCATGTGATGTTCTTGTTGGAATGGATTGTTTGTAACCTGTCCAGGTGCTACAAAGTTTAATAATGATGAATTTAGTCTTTGGTTTCAAATAAATATGTCAAAAATTTTATTATATTTTAGAAATTTTTTTTGAGTAATTAACAAAATATCTAAGAGAATCTTGGTATATTACATAATTTTTCCATATATTTATTTATTTAAAAGAAAAATTATGCATTTCTTTTAAAATTAAGTTATATATAGAAATCTTAGATTCTTTTACGTGTTTCAAATCAATATGTCATTTTTTTATTATATTTTCGAGATTCTTTTGAGAATTATTTTATTTATAGTATCAGATAAATTATCATGTACAAGAATTATTTATAGTGTTGAATAAATTATCATGTAATATCAATATGTCAATAAAAACAATTAGTATAACACCTTATATTCTACTAGGTCTTTTAATACTTATTTGGAAACAATTTTATTTTGTAATTTTTGACAATTTGTTTACATATATACTTAACTTCAATTATTTCTTAAAAATTTTTTTGACTATGTATCATGTTTAAAAATTATATAAAAAGTTATTAAATTATAAAAAAAATCAAAAAAAATCTTACACTCCAGATTCTACGTACTAGTGTCTTGATATTTTACGATTTTTTAAGTATTGTTTAAAATTCTAATTTGTAATGTTAAAATTCTATCAAGTTATATGTAACGTTAATGCACCAAGATTCTTTTACGTGTTTCAAATAAATATGTCAAATTTTTTATTATCTTTTAGAAATTCTTTTTGAGTAATTAAAAAAATTCTTAAGATAATCTTGATATATTAAATAATTTTTCTATATATTTATTTTTTCTACAAGAAAAATTATGCATTTCTCTTAAAATTAAGTTATATATAGAAATCTTAGGTAATACACCAAGATTCTTTTACGTGTTTCAAATCAATATGTCAATTTTTTTATTATATTCCCGAGATTCTTTTGAAAATTATTTTAGAAAACTTGCTATAAAAAATTGAATTTTAATTCGAAAAAATATTCTATGTTAATTACACCTAGTAAGAGGTGTAATTAACATAGAATATACTTAGATTTTTATTCTAAGTAAATTACCAGTTTCAATAATGTTTATATGACTAAGAGTCTCTATAAATTATTCTTTTAGAGTTTGATAGGTAATTTACCCATATTATAATAAACATGATATGTGTTCGTAATAATTCTATAAATGGGAAATAGAAAATGGCTTTGTGGATTTTTAGCTTAGAAAACTTGCTATAAAAAATTGAATTTTAATTCGAAAAAATATTCTATAGATTTTTTAAAATGTTTGATAAATTATTTATAGTGTTGTACTTGTACATGACTATATTCGAAACTTATTTTAGATCAATAAAATATTTTTATAAAAAAATTATATTTTAAGAAATATTTATTTATAGTATTGGATAAATAATCATGTACATGAATTATTTATATTGTTGGATAAATTATCATGTAATATCAATATGTCAGTAAAAACAATTAGTATAACAACATAGATTCTACTAGGTCTTCTAATACTTATTTGGAAACAATTTTATTTTTTAATTTTTGACAATTTGTTTACATATTTACTTATCTTCAATTATTTTTTAAAAAATATTTTGACTACGTATCATGTAACAAAATAAAAAAAAATATTAAATTATAATAAAAAAATATTAAAAAAATTTTACACTCCAAATTCTACGTACTAGGTGTCTTGATAGTATTTTTTAAAAAATTCTATTTTGTAATGTTAAAATTCTATCAAAGTATATGTAGAAACGTTACGTAATGCACCAAGATTCTTTTACGTGTTTCAAATAAATATGTCAATTTTTTTATTATCTTTTAGAAATTCTTTTTAAGTAATTAACAAAATATCTAAGAGAATCTATGTATATTACATAATTTTTCTATATATTTATTTTTTCAAAAGAAAAATTATGCATTTCTTTTAGAAATATGTTATATATAGAACTCTTAGGTAATACACCAAGATTCTTTTACGTGTTTCAAATCAATATGTAAATTTTTATTATATTTTCGAGATTCTTTTGAGAATTATTTTAGAAAACTTGCTATAAAAAATTGAATTTTAATTCGAAAAATATTCTATGGATTTTCTTAAATGTTTGATATATTATTTATAGTGTTGTACTTGTACATAACTATATTCGAAACTTATTATAGATAAATAAAATATTTTTATAAAAATTTATATTGTAATAAATATTTATTTATAGTATCAGATAAATTATCATGTACATGAATTATTTATAGTGTTGGATAAATTATCATGTAATATCAATATGTCAATAAAAACAAGGGTAAAGAGTTTCTACCTGACATGGTAGAAAAATTCTCTAGCGGTGTGGCTTAAAATCACGTATTTATCATTTTTTTTGTAATTCTAATCGTACATATGAAAATTTTATGCAAAAATAAGTAGGTGTGCAAAATGTTATAAATTTTATCCTTTAAGAATACATTTAATTTAACATGGTATTGTATATATGGTTTACACTATGAATATAACGGCTCAGATTTTATATCATTTTTTAATTAAAAATTGCATCATATATAAAATCAATTTTTATGTAATTTTGTGTACCAACTAATTTTTGCTTAATCTTTTAATCTGTACGGTTGGATTTTCATAAAAACTATTAAAAATATGAGTTTTAAGCCGCACAGGTAGAGAATTTTTCTACCAGGTAGAAACTCTTTACCCTAAAAACAATTAGTATAACACCTTGGATAAATTATCATGTAATATCAAAACTCTTTTACTTGTTTCAAATCAATATGTCAATTTTTTTATTATCTTTTAGAAATTCTTTTTGAGTAATTAACAAAATACCTAATTGAATCTTGGTATATTACATAATTTTTTATATGTTTATTTTTTTTTAAAAAAAATTATGCATTTCTTTTAAAATTAAGTAATATATAGAAATCTTAGGTAATACACCAAGATTCTTTTACGTGTTTCAAATCAATATGTCATTTTTTTGTTATATTTTCGAGATTCTTTTGAGAATTATTTTATTTATAGTATCGGATAAATTATCATGTACATGAATTATTTATAGTGTTGAATAAATTATCATGTAATATCAATATGTCAATAAAAACAATTAGTATAACACCTTAGATTCTACTATGTCTTTTAATACTTATTTGGAAACAATTTTATTTTGTAATTTTTGACAATTTGTTTACATATATACTTATCTTCAATTATTTTTTAAAAAATATTTTGACTATGTATCATGTTTAAAAATTATATAAAAAAGTTATTAAATTATAAAAAAATTAAAAAAAAAATTACACTCCAGATTCTACGTACTAGTGTCTTGATATTTTACGATTTTGTTAAGTATTTTTTAAAATTCTAATTTTTAATGTTAAAATTCTATCAAGTTATATGTAGAAACGTTAATGCACCAAGATTCTTTTACGTGTTTCAAATAAATATGTCAATTTTTTTTATTATCTTTTAGAAATTCTTTTTGAGTAATTAACAAAATTCTTAAGAGAATCTTGGTATATTACATAATTTTTCTATATATTTATTTTTTTACAAGAAAAATTATGCATTTCTCTTAAAATTAAGTTATATATAGAAATCTTAGGTAATACACCAAGATTCTTTTACGTGTTTCAAATCAATATGTCAATTTTTTTATTATATTCCCGAGATTCTTTTGAAAATTATTTTAGAAAACTTGCTATAAAAAATTGAATTTTAATTCGAAAAAATATTCTACAGATTTTTTAAAATGTTTGATAAATTATTTATAGTGTTGTACTTGTACATGACTATATTCGAAATTTAATTTAGATCAATAAAATATTTTTATAAAAAAAATTATATTTTAAGAAATATTTATTTATAATATTGGATGAATAATCATGTACATGAATTATTTATATTGTTGGATAAATTATCATGTAATATCAATATGTCAATAAAAACAATTAGTATAACAACTTAGATTCTACTAGGTCTTCTAATACTTATTTGGAAACAATTTTATTTTTTAATTTTTGACAATTTGTTTACATATTTACTTATCTTCAAATATTTTTTAAAAAATATTTTGACTACGTATCATGTAACAAAATTAAAAAAAAAATATTAAATTATAAAAAAATATTAAAAAATTTTTACACTCCAGATTCTACGTACTAGGTGTCTTGATAGTATTTTTTAAAATATTCTATTTTGTAATGTTAGGTAATACACCAAGATTCTTTTACGTGTTTCAAATCAAAATGTCAATTTTTTTATTATATTTTTGAGATTCTACTAGGTTTTTCGAGATTCTACTTGATTATACGAGTGAATATATATCTTTACAATTTAATATGATATATGATTATATTTGGTTCCTTTCATAAAGATTTTTGATGATATGCTTTGATTTGTTTCCTTTTGGAAATTAGAAAGAGGGTGTAATATAAATCATTGATTAATTACTAATAAATAGGTTTTCAATGTATTTTTTGGAAAGTCGATATAAATCAGATTGTACATACCTGGACCATTTAACATGATCGGAAATTTTGAAATTTTGAAGGAAACAAAATTTTTTCCCTATATGTTCTATAACATGTTCTTTGGAAAAAAAAGTGAAAACTATTTTTATAGATTGTGCTATTTTTCAACCAATATAAGTGTGTTTATTTGCTTATACTCATCATCAGATACTCATCATCGTGTCTTAATCAATTGAAACACTGAACATAATCTTCGCTAACACAATTATTAGGCTAGCAAGAACACTAAGATTCCATTAAGTGATCATCTACAAAATTCCATTAAGTGATCATCTACAAAATATATTTAAAAATTTAAGTATATAAATTGTTTTATGAAAAAAAAATTTCAAAGTCTTTCAAGATGTTCAAAAACACTTAATAGAAATACCATAAAAATTCTTATAAGTGTTTTTAAGAATTTATATAATTACACATAAAAAAAAATTATACAATTTTTGAGATATTGAAACTGCATTAAGGTTCTATTAAGTAATTTTTCGAAAAAAAATTTACTAAACCGTTTTCTAAAGAGATTCTATTATGTGATCATCTATAAAAATTATTAAAAAACCTAATTTCATACATTTTTTTATGTGATCGATTGAAATCAAATAATAATTTGAAATATTACGTGGCCGATTGAAATCAAACAATAATTTGAAATATTAAAATTTTGTTAAGATTCCATTAATTAGACCAACTGCTAGATTACATCTTGTACATGACCTGTTTGAGCAAAGAAGTCAGAGGTCAAAACCTAAAATAACATTAGTGATTAGCAATTAACAGACTATTAGCAATTAACAGACTACTAAGATTACAGTCATGAAACTTTCATTAAATATTTTTAAAAACACTTCTTAAGAACACTTCGTTGAACACCTTCAATATCATCTCCAAAACATCCTTCAATGTCATCTCCAAAACATCTTTATGTAATATTTCTGGGACTCTTTCATCTTTGCAAACCGATTATGCAACTTTAATTCGATATAATGTTGAGAAAGTTCTATAAATTGTGATATAACATACGTCTTGATTTGATTACGTAATGATTGATTTTAGAAATCAATTATCAGAATTAGATTGATAATTGAAATATGGAAAGCCTATAGCTAATTGTAACGTATCTAATTAAATCAGTGCAAAAATGGTAATAAATTATAATGTAATACGTATATTTAATTGTATTTTTAGTATAACCAAATACTACCCCTATAGCATTAAAAGGTAACATACTAGTATATTTATACACAATCTAAGCCACAAGATTAAAATTAAATTAATGGTGATGATGAGGGTCTTCTGGTTCTCTTGCTAAGAAAGGTTCTCTTTTGAACCTCCTCCTATATATATATATATATATATATATATATATATATATATATATATATATATATAAAGGAGGATATGCGAGAGCTTAGGTGGCGCTCTAAGATCGTCTCAATCTATTTTTCTAATTTTCTAGAATTTTAGAATTTTAAACACTTATAAATATAAAAATATCATTTAACATATTAGAAGTTGAATAGGTGTTCGAATTTATAGAGGATAAAAGTTCGAATTTATAGGAAAACGTATGATTAGAAGTTCTGTTGGAAGTAGAATAAGTATTTATAAAGCATATGATTAAAAGTTCTATTGAAAGTAGAATAGGAGCTCGAATTTATAGAGATAAGAGTTTAAATTTATAGAAAAAACATATAAATAAAAGTTTCTATTGGAAGTAGAATAAGTATTTATAAAGCATAAAAAGTTCTATTGGAAGTAGAATAGGAGTTCGAATTTATAGAGAATAAGAGTTCGAATTTATAGAAAAACATATTAATAAAAGTTCTATTAGAAGTAGAATAGGTGTTTGAATATATAGAACATCCATATAACTAAATATTTTATAGAAAGTACGATCTTCTTAAATTATATATTTTTTATATAAGTTAATTATACTTCTATTAGGAAAATTTATTCATAAATCCAATGCTATTATCATAAAAAAAGTCATCGTATTTAAAAAGAAAAGAATTGATGTGTTAACATTGTAAAAGAACATTCTCATGCAGGAATCCTAAAGAAAAATAAGAGTATCTATAATATAAAGAGAAAATAAGATGTGTCTTCATTTTCTGAAACTCCAAAATTTTTAGAAAGTCTAGATAAAGTATAAATTGGAATTCACTCTATTTTTTAGGTTTTAATTTTAAGGAAAAAAGTTGTTTTGTAAGATAAGTATCATTAATAATATGTAATGAATTTGGAATTTCGACCCAAATGAGAACGGCTCGAAACGTGTTTAACGGGAAAACGGCTCACCATAAAAGATTGTATTAGCTATTAAAATATCATTTTAATGTTATAAATTTAATTTTATTTTAGGATTTGATTTTTATGGATAAACATTACCATACAAGTGATATATGTAAAAGTTAGGTTTTTGGTTTTAACGAGAGAGCAGATAAATAGTAATAACCGTGTTTAACGAGAAAGCGATTCATTAGAGAAGACCGTATAAAGATGTTTGAATATATAAGGAATACATAAAATAAAAAGTTTTATTAGAAGTAGAATACGAGGACGGTGGACGTCTTACACGATTTTTAAAACTCTATATATATTTTTCAGAAATCCTTTATTTTATCTTTTTTATACAAGTTAATTATTCTTGCATTCGAAAAATATATCCATAAATTTAATATTATTCCCGTAACGAAAAGTCTTCGAATTTATTTTTTTTATATGTTAACATAACAGAAAGACATTCTCATGCGGAAGTTAAATAAGTACATGAATATCTATAATATACAGAAAATATAAGATGTATTTTGCATTTTTAAAACTCTATAAATATTAGAAAGTTTAAAGAATATAAAAATTGGAATTTACTTTCTTTATATAATTAGTTAGAATTTCGGTTTCAAGTAAGAGCGACTCGAAACGTATTAACGGGAAGACGGCTCCCTAGAAAAGATTGTATTAGGTATTAGAATTTGATATTGATGTCATATTTTTTTTATTTTTATAGTTCGATTTTATGGATAAAAAATATTATATAAGTATTTATAATATATGTTAAAGTTGAGATTTTGATTTTAACGAGAGAGCGGCTCAATCGAAAGAATCGTGTTTAACAAGAAATCGATTCATTAGAAAATGATATTTAATTATTAAAATTTAATATTAATATTATAATATAACGTAAAAGTATTAATTTTTTTTAAAAAAATATTATAACGCCGCCGCGAAACGCGGCTTTATCGACTAGTTAAGAATAAAGGGAAGGGAAATTAATTTAAGTATTGATTTGCAATAGCATTTTCCTGGAATTAGATTACAATAATAAGTGAATCCAATAAATAAATTAACCAACAGTGCAATGCTTGTGGACAATCTATTGGAGTACAAATTACAAATCCATATAAAAAGAGTTACTAACACAATAAAAATCTTAAAATTGCTTTGAATCCATAGATCAATCTTGTAAAAAGTTAAGATTTGATCCACAATAATTAATGCCATTATCTTCTTTCTTAATCCTGTTTTTGCCCCCATGAAGTCAAACAAAGGCATGTAGAACCAAATCTTCCATTCTATGCTCCTCACTTGTAGAGGCTAATATAGGTAAATTAATGGAAATTTCTCCCAGTGAGGCTAATCTCAGTAGCTCACTTTCATCCAAACCTTTAGCTGGTCCAGCACAAGATAGATCAGTACCATATTTGGCTAATGCATCTTTGAATTTCTTAATCTGCATACAAAAAAAATCGAAAAACTATTACAACTCATAGATATATAGATGCACAAAAAATACGAATCCGAAGATTTCATTCTATTCGGCCAGAAAAAAGTTTTTTAAAAAAAACATTGTTTGAATCCTTACAGTGGCATTGGTACAACTGAAGCTACAAACTTTGCCTTGTGCACCCCTGTAGAATCTAAAGAAGGGCAGGACATGAATGTGAAGAGCTTGACACATTTTCTTGTGCTCTTCATAGTTAACTTTGAGAAATATTGCATCAGAGTTTGATTCAGCTAGCTGACAGATCTGGCAACATAAAGAAAGTGAGAAAATTATTAGTACTCATTGTGTCAACCAAAAACAACAAATACAAGAAATACTAAAAAAAACTGAATAATCATGGATTTAATTAATGAATACCATTAATCATATACGTATTATATTACTGTACCTTGGGATGCAAAGCTTTGCAACCTCCACAACCAGGGGAATAGAAGTCAACAATGACCAATCTATCCCCTGCATTTGATAATGCATCAACAAGCTCTTGGCCTGAATGGATCTCTATCATGTTTGGTTTAAGTGTCTTTTCCCACCATCGCATACTTCTGCTTACACACAGTGATGCTTGTGCCTAAAATAATGAAATACTCATTTTATATCATACTAGTAATACTCAACCAAAGTTTACAACAAAACCAAATCAAACATACTCGATGTATCCAGCTCGAACCAAAATATACAACAGAAGAACGTAAATACAAACACACACATTTTACCAGTAAAAAACAAAGGAGAAGGAAGAAATGAGAACTTGAGAATGCATACCTTAACATAATATTTTGCGGGAGTTTTGACATTATTGTCATTGCTGAAACTTGTTTGATCTGTTGATAAACCTATGGATTTTCCCATAAACTTTGAATGTTTGAAATTTACAGGACAGGGTGAAAAGGGCCAAGTCTTGATATTGTTGTTGTCATTGGAGCAACAAGTGAAAGAATTGATCTTGAAAGAACAAGCCATGTATGTAAATTTTCAATCTTTTAAGCATGAAATGCAAGTAACCAAGAACCCAGTTCTCCAAGAAACACCGAAGAATCAAGAATTTTTTTTTGAATATAAATTGTAGTAAAATTAAAGATTCAAAGAGGGGGGCTAAACAAGATGAACGAGTCCTAAATGAGATTGGGAAATGTGTATATATATGTGTGTAACTTAGAATAGAAGTAGATAAAAGGTGGTCAATGATATGGATATGTGTTCAAATAAAGATTTATCCACATGAAAAGATAAAAAACGGAGATTAACAGGGTACTTTGGATAATATTAGTCAAAAAGTAATGTGATTGATTAACCAAACGGGGAGATGAGTTGTGTCTGACGTGTACTTGACTTGATTAACCATTTGTTTATGTTATTTCTTAGTCCCACTGGAGCCAACAACATGTTGGTGCAGTGGGTTGAACCCTTGTCTCCTTTGTAGGAGGTCAAGGGTTCGACCCCTGGTATGTGTGAGTTTAGTTTGTATTAGTTTCCTTTCTTTGTATTTGTATTTGTATTTGGCCGGGGGTCCTTCGGAAACAGCATCCCTATTGTATAGGGGCATGGTCTGCGTACAACTACCCTCCTCAGACACCACTTTGAGTGGTATTATAACTGAGTAAGCTAAGTTTTTATTTCTTAGTCCCACTGGTCTTTGTTTAGAAATTATGGTACTCCCTCTATCTCAAATTATGTTTCTCGTTTTTACTTTTTATATTGTTTATTTTAGGCGATTGACTACTAATTTACGCATAATTTATAAGATAAAATATAGTCATGAGTGATCTTGTTGGATTCGTATTTATCAGTACTTTAATACAATGAAGTTTTTATATTTAGTACTAATACAAAATTCAAGATATTAACGATTAAAAATGTGCATTGACAAATATGTTTTTAAAAACAGAAAACATATTATGAGACGGAGGGAGGAGTAGTACATTCTTTAGAATCTTGTCATCTTTGGCTGGATGGAGAGGGTGTTTCTCAACTCTCACATTTCGTTGAATCTTGTTAATAATTTTCTTTAATTTTTTAAGGACTGTTTATATTCTAGAAAACGAACTTAAATGGTTTAGACTGGTAGCTATTTTGTAAGATAATTTAATACGGAGTATAAAATTCGAATTTAAACAAATTTAAAAATAATAATCGGTGACCTATCTTTTCTATGTTTGTATTTTGACTAAATTGCATTTTGCATTCTTTTGATTTATCATTATTGCATTTAAAATTCATTTATGTCACATAATTTTGAGTTAACTCGCAATTTTCACTCTTTTGCTAATTTTTCATTAAATTTAACATTATTGTTAGTTAGAATGAGGACATTTTAATCATTTTTTAATACATTAAATTAAAACTGTTTAAAAAGAAAAGAATAATATTTAAAAAATTGAATAATATTATAAATAATATTTACAATAAGTCTGGTATATTTACCAGTTACCACTACCAGTACCACGACCGTGTGTAAGAGCACTGTAGAGGCAGGGGGAGTAGGTGCTCGAATTAAGGATAAGGTGTGCGGCACAATTTCTAAGACCCAAAAAGATTCCGGCCTTCTGTAAACTGCGGTTTCTTCCATTTTTCACCCCCTTATTAGGCCAATCAATTGATCAAAAATCCGATCCGATCCGATCTGATCCAATCCGAAATTAGCGGGTATGGATCCTTCAAAAAATATCCGATCCGATAAAAATCCGATCCGATAAGGATCCGATCCGATAAGGATCCGATCCGATAAGGAACGGGTTTGGATTTAGTATGATCCGATCCGTTAACGATCCGATCCGAATATATTTATATATTAAATATTTTTTATATTTTTTATATATTATATATAACATATTTATTATATATTATATATAATATAAAAAATATATCTACATATATCTACTATATTATATATATATATATAATATATGTTATATTTATTATTTATATGTATTATATAATATATACTATAATATACTATATTTATTATTTAGTATATATTATATATATTTTATTTATCATATATAAAATTTATAAAAAATATATAGACTTTTCAAGAGCTTCAGACTTTGTTATTTTGTTTGCAGCTAGTTGATGTAATTCAGTGTACAATGTAATTGGAACTTGTTATGAGCTGTTTTATGGAATTTTAAATCTGGATACGTCAATTTTATAATTTTGCATGTTTTTCCTTCTTTTTTTAAAAAAAAAATTCAACGGGTCGGACCTCCGATCCGAAAACCTGAAACCCGAACGGATCGGGTATGGATCGGACTAAAAAATATCCGCCCTTAATCCGATCCGAACCCGAAAAATCTTAATGGATTTGGATATGGATTTAGGATAATCCGATCCGACCCGTTGACAGGCCTACCCCTTATCCTTTTTTATACCATTTCTTAGTACTAAGTATACTAGCCGATAACCCGTGCTTCACACGGATTGTGTTAAATTATTTTAAATTATTTTCCAAAAAAAAATATTTTCCAGAAGAATATTTCCCACAAAAATATAAGAATTTCTTATTTTTTAAGAAATATGTTTTTTAATTAGTTTTATTGTTGAGTATTGAACACAAAGAAAGAATACAGAGGGGGGGTGAATGGATTCTTGAACTTTTCGTGCCTTGAGTCTGTGTAGCAAACAAGTGTTGTGTGTCCAGAGATGTATATGCGGATAAAGAACAACACAGAACACAATATCACTTTAATCTAATGTATTATTAGATAAAGGTTGCTACAATCTGTGAATACAAATGATAGTATTCTCAGCTTCGTTTTTCTCAGAGAGATATAGCTTACAGTGTATGAAAAACTTGACTCGCACAAAAGTTACTAAGTTATGAAGTGAGGCTGTGTCCTTATAGAACATGGATACAGCCTACTTACTGCAAATAAGGTAGCTAAACAAATTACTTTCTAGTCTGTCTATCCTTTTTGAGTAAGTGTCCAAACGGTTACAGATTTGACTTTGCAAAGCCTGTTTAGATCCACTTCTTTAGCTCCTTGTCTCTTCTATATCTCTCGAAGCTTCCTTGTAGGCTTTCCAGTGCACGTTACAGATTGTGGTCCATAAAGTGCATTGGCTTATTGCAGGTTTCTGACTTGTACAATTTCTTCAGTATTTTGTCTCCAAGAATGTATTCGAGAAGTGACTAAGTAAGTGATTCGAGAACTAGAATTGACTTGATCGATAACTCTGAGTTCTCGAACACTGTTATATTGACATATCGAACCACTTCTCGAATAGCTCTTTTCCATCAGGATTCCTTGAGTTGTCGAATAGAACATTTGACTTATCGAATCCTCGAGATATCGAATAGCTTTCTGAGTCCTTGAGATATCGAATGGAGCTTTGACTTGTTGACTCTTTGAGAACTCGAATACCATCTTGACTTGTTGACTTCTTGAGTTCTCGAATAGAGTAGTAGACATATCGAATCCCTGAGATATCGAATGAGATATCGAACAGTGTATTCAGAGATATCGAATAGTGTCTTGAGATATCGAATCCCTGACTTCTCGAACGCTGGACTTCTCGAATAGACAAATATACTTCTCGAATTGGTACTTAGGCAAATTCTCCATTTCTTCAAATCCCAACTGTGATTATTTGACAGTCTTTAACTCCTTGCTTGAGGCATGAACCTTGGAACTTCTTTCAAGCATTATTCTAGACTCTATAAGTACAATTACACAACTAGGATTTGATGCCTACTACAAGTACAATACAAACAGAAACTCTACAACTAGAGGTTCCCTCAGTTAAGAGGTCATGTAAGTAATGCAAAGCATTACAAACAATTAGGCTTGTTATTAGATGTGTACAGACATGCCTCTATAACTAACAATCTCCCCCAAATTGTGAGTGAGACCCTTAGTCACAATTTCATGTCTGATAACAAGCCTAACATACATAAGGATAAGACTTTAAAAGTACAGGTATGTATATTGATGGAATTACAAGATAAATACTCTTACAGTATGATGAGGTACTAGCCATTTTCATTTGATTGCATCTCCATTGCTTTGGCTTGTAGATCATCATATGCTTTCTGTTTCCTTTCTTTCTCCTTTCTTGCATTCTCATCTATTGCTCTTATGATTTTTGCCATAGCATCCAATTCTTCAATCATGATAGAGTTTTTGAAATCTTCTTTGCATGATTGCCAGGCAGTAACTTGTGACCCTTGCTAGAAGACCATTGTAGTACTCCACTAGCAGTTTGCTTATGGATGCATACACCTGGTTTCTTGATTTGAATCTCCTTCTCTTCTTGAGGTAGTAAAACATTTGCAGAGGCCAGAGATGTAGATTTTGATGAATCATTACCAGTGACATCCACCCTAGACATTGAGCCTTGTGTTGTGGTAGGAGTGTCATTAGTAATGTTCATGGCTTGCTGTTTTCCAGTCTTCCTCTCATAGATTTTGCCTTGGTCATCATCATTCTTCTTATCCTTGTCACCCTTCTTCTTCTTCTTGTCTTCATCACCCTTATCTCTCCTGTGATGTCTTCTCCTCCCATCACTTTTGTCTTCAGAATCATCATCCTTATTTCTCCTAGGTTGAGCACTCTCTGGAGGTTCACCAGTTGCTATAAAAGATCTGAGAATGTGCAGAGCTTCAATTTCTTCAGCATTTCTGGCTCCAACCTTCTTCTGTAGTTGATCAATGATAGCAATGACCAGTCTGTGATTTCGAGAAGTGAGATCATGGGGAATGACCAATTGCTTGATGTCTTCAATTCTGGTGCCAGACTGATAGATGATTGTCCATGGCTTCTTGATCACTTCTGGTAGCCTTGAAGGTTGGCCATTCCTCAAATCATCAAACAGACTTTTATTGTTCTCATTCTTCTTCTCAATAAGCTCAAGTATGGCATCTATCTCTGAGTGTTTTAGATCTTGTAGAGTCTTGTATGTTAGATGCCATATCTTTAATTTGGATATCATCACTATCTCCTTGATCCATAGATTATTGACTTTCTTAGGGATGACAGTGATGTAGTCAATCTGCTTCTTCAACTCCCTCAGATAGAACTGAGTGTCACCAACCTGTTCCCTTGTGGCTTTCAGAAACTCCAAGAAGGCTTTATCATGATAAACATTTGAGTTAGCAACTTCTTGTAGCTTGGCCTCAGTAATAACTTTAACTTCTACAGGCTTGGCACTCTCAGGTATGGAGGATGGAAGTTTGTCAGAAGGCATACTCCCTGCAACCACTGTGGTAGTTATGAATTGCTTTTGACCACCAGGAGTAGTAATGTGCATAGTTGGTAGAGTAACAACTGGCAGTAAGGTAGGAGGCTCATCAACTTTGGATTTGCCTTTGCCTGGCACATTGGTTGTAGATTGTGCTCTGTGATGACCTCCCTCATTTATCTGTATGGCCTTCTCCTTAGGTTTCTCCCCCTTTGGATTTGAGTTTCTAGACCTCTTCTCCCCCTTAGGCTTGTTGTCAGGCACAGAGGCTGTAGAAATCACCTGTGGGTTGAAAGATTCTTCAGGTAGAGGGAGACCCATGTGCTTCATCATTGCAGCCAACATAGATTGCTGATGCAGAAGGACATTAGCTGTGGTGGTTGCTTGAGTGTCCAACTGATCATGGAGAAGTGCAACCTTGTCTGTAAGGTGAGCATTTGACTTAGTGAGAGTAGCCACCTCCTTTTCAAGAGTGTTCACCTTAGTGAATAGCTCATTGGCCTTGAAACCAGACAAAGATTGATCCTGCAGCCTCTTCACTTCATATTTAGACAGTTCATGCACAGGGACTTCAGTCACTAGCCTATCTCCATAAAGATTCTTGAACATTGTCTTCAGCATGGCATTGGCCTCTGTAGTCTGGTCAGATAGATTTTGAAATCTGCTTCCTAGGCCTGTGACTGTATCTTTGAGGAGGGCTAGGCCATTGTCCATCTTTGTGCAGGTGGTGTTGCAGTGTTTGAGATCTTTGACCACACTGTCCAGTTGAGGAAATTTAGCATCAAAGGCCCTCTTGACTTCTGCTACTAAAGTGGCTGTCTTGTCACACACCTTGTTGACTTCAGTTTTGACTCCCTTGCCAAGATAGTGTGCAGCCTTGAGGAAACCCTTGTAGGAATCATTGACAGCTTCATACACTTCACCAGGAGACAGGGATTTTGCATTGGAGCCTAGTGAAGTGATGTATTCCTCTCTAAGATATTGAAGTGCTTCACTGAGAGTTACATCATTCTTTCCTTGCAGCCAGGCATCTACATTGCCATCTCTCTCAGCATCATCAATAATCTTGGCCTTCTGCATCTCCACATCATCCCTATGGCATAGTAGGATGGCCTCATAGTCTGGATTAGGGATATTGGAGGTGACAAGGTTCTGAGCTATCTTTACAAACTCAGGAATCTGATCCACAATTAAGCTTTGGAGTGCTTCAACCGTCAATGTTTGTGGAACAGACCCTGATCCTGAAGCACTGTCATGTTGCACAGGCTTCAGCTATTGTGACATAAAGTCAGAGCTAGAGCTAGGCAAGCTAGACTCCTCAGTTACAGATGCAACTTCTGTAACCGGATGGATTGACTCTACTACTGGTGTCTCCACATGAGTGGGATGAGTTACACCAGTAGTTGACACAGGCACAGAGTCTCTAGTAAAAACTAGTGGAACCTCTGTGTTTGTGATGGTGTCATTAGGATATGCCCCAGCATGCATTCCCTCACTATCTAAATGTGGGTCCTGGGTGGTGAGCAAAGTGTCATGCACTAAGTCACTTGAAATTATTGGCTCATTGATAAGTGGATTTATATCCACTTGGAGCATTCTAAATCGGCTTAAATTGATTGTCTTGGACTCAAGTTTCTTGTAGTTTTGATGTGTTTTGCTTAGTTGTGCAGATTTACGAGAATGTTGAGTAAGGTGGATGCTTCTATTATTTTTTGGGAATTAATTGATTAAAATTCGGATTTTTAAGAAGGGTGGCGCAGTCTACACTGTTTGGGCCATATCTTGAGTTCTATAAGTCTGTTTTCAGCCCGTAAGCAGTCCACGCGAAGATAACGAGATTCTCTATCATTCTAAGGTGGTCCAGAGGCCCAATTACGTCTGGAACGGCTCTGGAAAACAGAAGAAAAGTCAGCTACGAATTTCCTTAAGAAAACAGAATCAGTTTAGGAAACGCATCTTGCAGAAATTCTATTATAATTCTGTTTTGGTATTTTCTTGCTGGGCAAGACTTTTAGAGCCTATTTAAACACATCCTATCCTTGTAATAGAGATATATATATATATATATTATCATAGCTTTATTATTGTAACCTAGCTTAGATCTGCAAGGGAGAAAAGGAGAGAAGGGTTCAACGCTCGTGACAAGCAACGGATCTAGATCTACTTCATCCTTTGTTCTAGATTTGTTTTCTCAAACTTTAGTTTTATTAATATTATTGCTTCTTTTATTTATATCTTGTTATTTACCATGTTTTCATCAAATCCCATGGTGACGAAAGGTTTAATTATGAACTAATCGTTGTCATGGGATCCTAGTGGATTTATCTATGTAGCTTAGTAGTTTGCATGCCTTAAAGATTTATGTGTGGTGAATTCTTGATATCCTCGTATGGTTAATCTTAATGCTTTTGGATGCGTAGCTAACATCTAAACTGAATTGTTAATCTCTTGTGAAGCGAGAGTGGATCTTGAGATTTAGAACTTGCCATGCTAGCATAGGTTCATAATTGTTATCAATATGATTGTAGTGTGAGATGAAAATACTTATACTGCCCTATGTGATCTAAGTGGATAACTTGTGCTTCAACCTTTATGTTTTCAAATTCTATAGAGATATAGGGTCTAAACATAATAGGTGCCTATTCATCTTCTATCTCTTTTGTGGATGTATGTGTAGATTGGTACTAGTATACCGAGAGGTAACTTTTACTCTTTTCGTGTTATCCGATCAGATATCATAACCATCGCATGTTTTAATTAAAGGCTGCAACTCTAAGTGAAGTAGATGATGAAACTAGGGTTCCATGTTTTAATTCTCATAAGTAACTCAATTTCTATTCTTATTAGTTAATTTAATTCTTAGTAATTCTCATAAGTAACTCAATTTCTATTCTTATTAGTTAATTTAATTCTTAGTTTTATAATTTTGCATCTTAGTTTAATTTAGTAGTTAGTAAAAATACAATTTGTTATTTATCTTAGCAGTGGATAAAAACCATACATTGTTGCATAGGCATATTTACTGAATAGAACCATAACTTGATCCCTGTGGGAACGAATTTGGACTTAACCTTATATATTACTTGTGACCACGTGCGCTTGCGTGATTTTGCATAACACTCATCAAGAGAAAAGAATTCTTGATGATCAATGCCTTGCATCTCAGTTGCCTGAGTTGCAGGTTCCAAAGAAATTTCAGTGTTAGATTCTGGAAGAGAAGTGTGTTGTAGAGTAGATTTTGGCAACTCCCCCTGAGAGATAGAGGGAGTTTCAAGTGTGATGTGCTCTCCACTCAGTGTAGTGCCAGCCTTATCACTCCTATGTGCTGACTCTGTACAAAAAGGTGCATTGGGGAGGATGCTTGATTCTATAGGTGCACCCTGTTGAGAGAATACACCTAGTGAGCTGTGTGCCCCTGATTTTACAACTTCAGCCATTTGTGTGACTGAAGAGGTGGTCTTAGCTTTCTTCTTCTTTGGCTTTTGTAAGGGTGACTCAGGTTCCTCACTTTCTAGCCCTAGTTCCACAGCCAATGCTGCTTCAGATAATATATTCAGTGGTGCAGACATTACTTCCTTTCTCTTCTTTTTACTAACATCACCCTTTTGAGAGGATGATGCAGTTGGCTCAGTGTGTGGTAGTGTGTTTGGTTGAGAGGGTTGGTTAGCAGGCCCTGGGTTAGCATTTTGTTCTGCTTGCTTGGGCTGTGCTAACTTAGATTTTGCATCAAATGTTGGCATGTTGTGGGGATAAGTTCTAAACAAACTCTCCATATGGGGAGTTATGTTCAGTCTTACATCCACATCATTCCTAGTCTCCAAATTACCAAAAATGAGTTTGGTCATGGACTTAGGATAGCCTATTCTATTTTTATCAATTCCAGGCAATTCAATCAATGAAGCATTCTTAAAATTAAGTACAGATTGAATAAAGCGAGGGAAGAAAATATCAGTACCTCTCTTGGTTGTGTTCTTACCAAGTCTTCCATATAGTTCTTGGAGGATGATTTGGCCAACATCTATCTTCTTTCCATAGGCCAATGCATAGCCAATTTGCTGCACAGGTGCACTGATTTGATCAAAGCTTGATTTCCTGGCAGTGAAGACTTGAAGAAGAGTTGCAAACACATAGCTCCACTCCTTTCTCAGATTCTTTCTGTTTAGCTTTCCAAGATTGATCCCATCTGAGTAGTTGATGAACTCAAAGAATTCCTCTAACTCTACATTTGTGGCCAGTCTGTCAAATGACTCTTGTTGTAGGCCCAGTGCTTGATTCATGTCTGTATGAGTGATAGTGATTTCCTTATCTTGAATCTTGCAGTAGATGATGTATGAGGTGATTGCGTTTTCCAGGGCTACAACCTCCACAATAGCAGTACCCCAAAACTGTTCCAGGATATCTAGATACAAAGTTGGGTTGGCAGAGAGTGCATCCTTGATGTATGACTCAGCCATCCATTTCACAAAGCACTTGAAATTGGCATTGGGTGCTTCAACATCACTAGTGAGAGCGATGAAGTTGGTGTTGAACTTTACTGTTGCCATTTGTGTAGAAGAGAGGAAAGAAATTGAAGGTTGAAGAAGAAATTTGGCTTTTCGTAGCTAGGGTTTCAGGGGTTTAGAGAGTGTAGATGCTTGAGAAATCGAATGAAATGAATCGAATAGATGTGGAATTGTATAAGTATGAAGTACTTGAATTGTCGATTAGATGAAAGTTTTGTATCGACAAGTCAGGCATTCGAGAAGTAGAAAACAACTATTCGAGAAGTCAAGAAAGGCTTAATCGATAACTCAAGCAGATAGAAACTCACAGCTGGCAGTTATCTAACTCAGAAATAATTCTGAATTAAATAAAATGTGTTTTTATGAGTGAATTAAACTTTTAGACAAGAGTCCAAAATCGGTTAAAATTCAGCGAGAATTCAGCCTTTTCAAATGATTCGAGAACTCAAATATAGTGTTCGAGAACTCAATCATTCGAGAACTCAGTTACTATATTCGAGAAGTCAAGAATACCTCTATTCGATATCTCAAAAAGACTCTATTCGAGAACTCAAGAGTACTCTAATGAGACTTGTTAGAGATGTCGAATAGTGAATCATTCGAGAAGTCTGACTTATCGAACTATACCCATCACTCATAAAAATTTGATTTTCACTATCTTTTTAAAATTTACCAGACATATTCATTGAAGAATATCCTAGCAAATTAAATAGTGATTTTCTCAAAATTTCATAGAAATTTTAAGTTAATAAAAATATGATTTTCAACATATGCAACAGATTTGAAATATTTATAAATCATATTTCAGCCAACACTCACTCCAAAAATATTGAGAATTTAGATAAAGTAAGTGTTTACTACTGCAACAATCTAGATGCTGTATTCACTTAGCCAGAATCTGAAGAATTCAGCATTCCAATCTCACTAACCAACCTTGTGAAGGTGGCTTCATCTAATGGCTTAGTGAATATATCAGCTAGTTGTTTATCTGTAGAGACATAATGCAACTCAATGGTTCCATTAGTTGCATGTTCTCTTATGAAATGATATCTGATGTCAATGTGCTTTGTTCTAGAATGATTGACAGGATTGGCAACTAAAGAGATTGCACTTGTGTTGTCACACATGATTGGAATTCTTTCCAACACAAGTCCATAATCTCTAAGTTGATTTCTAATCCAAAGCACTTGAGCACAGCAACTTCCAGCAGCTATGTATTCAGCCTCAGCTGTAGAAGTTGACACAGATTGTTGCTTCTTGCTATACCAAGAAACTAACCTTTGTCCAAGAAACTGGCAGCTTCCTGAGGTGCTTTTCCTATCCACTCTGCATCCAGCATAATCAGCATCAGAATAACCAACCAGATTGAACCCTGTGTCCTTAGGATACCATAAGCCCAAGTTTGGAGTGCCCTTCAGATATCTAAAGATCCTTTTTATTGCAATCAAATGTGATTCCTTTGGATTTGATTGAAATCTAGCACATAGACATGTAGCAAACATGATGTCTGGCCTACTTGCAGTGAGGTAGAGTAGAGAACCAACCATGCCTCTGTAGACTGAGATATCTACTTTCTTGCCTTTAGCATCTTCATCCAACTTAGTTGCAGTGGCCATGGGTGTCTTTGCAGGTGAGCAGTCTTCCAAGTCAAACTTCTTCAATAGATCCTTGATGTATTTGGTCTGACTGATAAAGATACCATCCTTCCTTTGACTGACTTGCAACCCAAGAAAGAATGTCAACTCTCCCATCATACTCATCTCATATCTGCTCTGCATGAGTTTGGAAAATTTCTCACATAGCTTCTCATTTGTAGACCCAAAAATGATATCATCCACATAAATTTGGACTAGGATAATATCTGTTAACTCAAATAACTTGTAGAAGGGGGGGTTGAATACAAGTTATATAATCGTGTCTGATTTTTGCTTGATTATATGAACAAGAATAAACGAATGAATCAAACTCTGTTTGTATTAATAAGATCAAATACAAACTCTACCAAAGGTGTACAAATACCTTTAGAAGCTGCTGACAATACAAATCTCTCTCTCTGTTTGTTTCGAACTTTTGAATACAAACCTTATACAGAGCTACGCACATTCGCTTACAACACACGTTCGACTCTTTTTACAATGATATTGAGAGAGTATTTATAATGCTACCTATCAACTAATAACAGAAAGATATAATCTATACATGACAATGTTCTGCCTTCTAGTCGATAGTTTCCATCAATAGAAAACTCTTTCCTTCATAATATCTTCTTGCTTGTTCTTCAAACAACGATCCTGTTTTATAGCACTTGCCAGTTTCTGTAGCATCCATAATGACATCATTAGTAACAAGACTGATATCAGGATTTCATCTTGCATCAGTATCTGATCATCATCAGTATTAGACCGTCATCAGGATTTGCCCTTTGTTCCTGACATGTAGTCTCCGATACACTGTTCATTCCTGACTAAACTGTACAGATAACTGTCTTACACATAAATCCTATATAAAGTGCTAAATCCTTTATAAGATCAGGATTACAAGAAGTATAATGTGTAAATTCTATTCTTAACATCACAACTTATGAATTATTCCTAACAATCTCCCCCTATTTATGCTTTAAAATCTGAAGCATAAATCTAAGTTGTGGATGTCAAAACATATAACAATACAACCAGAATAGAATTTATGAATGTAGAATTATGAAGTTAAGTACCTCCTTCCCAGATGTAGACATTTATCTAGTACTTAGAAGAAAGAATTTTAACTATTAATGCCTTCCTTTACCACTTCCTTCCTAGCTGAGATTCACCACTGTCACTCCTGGTTCTTCTTTTTACTTCCCTTTGTCTGCTCTTCCTGCTCTTTATCTCCCCCAGCTTTATTTCCCTCAGTCTGGTGGTGTTGTTGTTGTTGTCTTTGAATTGTCTTTATCTCCCCCTTTTTGACATCAGCAACATTAATTCCAAGAGACTCAGAAACAGAACAAATGAGATTCATCAGAACTGCTTAATTTTCCATAATTGTGACTTGGTTATCTTCAAGTGATTGAAGTCTTGTTTGCATAGCAATTTGAGAATTCCGAATATCTTTCAAAACATCAAAATGAACTTCAATGTTGGAAGTGCTTCTAGTATCTTCATTATCAGAATCAGAAAGAACTGTATCTTCAAGTCTTGTAGAAGAAGTTGCTTGAGTTGTATGATATTCAAGTAATAAAACCTGATTAGAAGTATCAACATCTTCATCTTTCTGATCTGGAACTGAAACATGATCATCATCTCCTTCACCAGTATTCTGTGTACTAACATCTTCAAATCCTGACTCCTCCTTAGAGTGATCAGAGACTGTAGATGTCTCAATTCTAGCTGATATTGGAAGTACATACAAAGGAACACTAGGATCATTAGGAACTTCATCTGGTACATATGTATCAAGAGATTGCTTTATCCTGGCACCTCTTTTGTTAATGATTCCTGCAAGCCTCTCCTTTTGCTTCTGAGCTTTAACTTCTGGCTTTGCATTGTGATGTGCTAGGTCATTCTTCTGATACATTTTGATGAATGAATAAGTACCAGCATCCATATCCAAATTTTCAGACCAAGATTCAGGAAAAACCTGATCCCAGAAATCAAATGATGGTTTCCTAATTTTCTCTCCCTCACTATGGAGTTGATCATCCATACCCTCATTCTCACTTTGACTTACTAAAGTCAACACTCTTTCTACCTCACCTTTTGCCTGGTCAGGAGCCAGCCGCTCAATTTGTGGATCTAAGTCCATCTTTTCAAGTGTATCACTCAAATTTAGATAAGTGCTCTCATGACCTACAGAAAAATAGGGTTTAGAAGGAGTTTTTATACCTGAACTCACATGGAGAGAGGGTTCCTCATTTGGCATGTGGCTTGAGGTTTTCTCCAAGGAGTGAACTTCTATAGTCTTTGAACCCTTACAATCATCTTCTTTCCTTTCAGAAACTACAGGCTCCAGTATACCACTTTCAGGTTCTTTACTAGACTCTGATGTCTTCAGTAATACTTCATTAGACACCATAGTTAGTACATCACCGTCTTTAAGTGTTGTTTGCTGAGACTCACCCTCAAGGTGGATAGACTCTGACTGAACAAAATTTGTTTGATCTTCAGAAAAATCAACCAAAGTCATTCCTCCCATATCATAGGGTGTCTCACTTGCATTCTCAGTCATCACAGAAGACCTTTCAACATCAGCTATCACAGCTCCTGAGTCATCCTTCCTCTGACTAGATGGTTCTTGTGTTGCAGTGACTGTGATCTGATCTTCCCTACTATTCACCACTGGTGCAATAGTATCTTCTGTTGACTGCTTCTCTCTATCTACTTCCTCCAGTTGTTCACCTTGAGCTAAAGCATCTTCAATAATGACATCCTTGTCAAATAAATATGCATGAAGTGATTGAAGTGCAACATGCTTCGAGAGTCCAAATTTCTTGACTAATTGTCTTCTGACAGATACATAAAAATACATCTTCATTAAGTCAAGTCTTTGATGTAGAAGTCCATATTCATTTGGAAATAACAGTTTTGGTACTCTTTCAACCAAAAAATCTAGAACAGGCCTTGACAACTTCACTTTTAGAGAAATTAGTCCCATAGCCAGTCTGTATGATAATGTAGTTTCCCATGAAGAATCAATATCCAGATCTCTATGGTCATTTGCTGACTTGATTGTAGCTTCATTTGTAGAGACCTGCATGATATTAGTTGGACTAGACTCTGTGTGTGTAGGTGACAATTGAATCTTTCTCCTTGTTCTCCTGGTATAGTGAGCAAAAGATTTATCCTGAGAAGACTCAAGAGGTGTAGACACAGAAGTGATCTTGGGATGAGATCTTTGTTCAATAGACACAGTCTTTTGAGAGACAGTATCTAGTAACTGTTTTCCCTTTTTAAGAACTACAGCATTTTGGGAGACTGCAGCCTGGCTGTGACTAGGTTTTTCATCTCTTTGTGCTAACAGAGAAAGTTGAATTGCAGCCTTCAATTCTGCTCTCTCAGCAAGAGTTAAATCATCATCATCTTCACTAGAATTACTACTACTTGACACAACAAATCTTCTCTTCCTTACAACTGATGTCTTTTGAGAAACACCAGAGGTTGGTTTCTTTGAAACAATAGGCTGTGGATCAAAATTTGGTTCTTGAATTGTTTCAGAGACTATAATGTTTTGGGCTACTTGGGTAGACACAGGTGGGTTCTCCTCCAAATGAGATTCCTGAGCCATTTCACCACAAAAGAAAGAAGAATTGTAGAGAGTAGGAAGATGAGTTTTAAGAATTACCTGAATATGATGTGGATAATGAATTGCAGGTATTTCATCTAGATTCTTTTCATTGTCCTTCTTTGTAATGTCAGAGAAAATTCTCTTTTGCTGTTCATAAGAAGAAACACAATGTTCCCTACCAAATCTAGCTTCAACATCAGGAATAAAATGGTTAATAAACATTTGAATAAATCTATGATAATAAACCATTTTCCTGTTTTGATCTCTTAACCCAAGTTTAATACTCATCTGACTTAAGATAATATGACCAATGTCAATTACTCTATCATAAAGCAAACTATAAGCAATATGTGATGTAACAGAAGTAATTTGCTGAAAAGAACTACATTTACCAGTAAAACATTTAGCAATTTGATCAAAGTAAAAAGACCATTCCTTTCTAAGAAAAGACCTATTCAACTGGCTCATGTTGTCTAGAGGTCCACTATAACCTAATTCAGACAACATAGTTCTTATATTATCATCAGATGGTTCACTTGCATAACTATCAGTAACAGGTAAGCAAAGTACTGAATTAACAACAGATTCAGTAATGTCAAATGAATCTTGTCCTAAATGTAGAACAATCTTACCTGATTGACTCTGAGTAGAATCAATTACCTCAGCATTCTCCCAAGCTTGTGAAACAGCTACTTGATTAATTTGTGGAGATGCTGTCAATGCATAACTTAATGGTCCATACGCCAGAAAGTCCATGATTGGATGAAAATCAGATGACACTCCTTCCTTGTTGGTGATAGCTGCTACATGATTGTTTGTCATAAAATCGAAGTCACCAAACTTGAAGGCTACTGATTTAGGTAATCTTCTCTGAGCTGCCATTTTTGATCTGAAAAGAACTTGAAAAATTCTTGAAATGGATTAGTGATTTTGAAAACTCAAGAGTGGTTTTTGCTTTAGAGAATGTAAAATTAGAGAAAGCAATTACACGATTAGAGTTTCAAAACAAATATATTTCACAAATTTTTTAGACCACTATCCCACGTTGACACGTAGATTGACAGGTGTCAGTCCCTGAAAAATGCGGTTACCCACGATTTTTGGAAAATAAATCCAAAATTGATTTTCATGAAATAAATCAGGGTATAAATAATCAATACTGATCAGCTTCCTTTTCCTGTTGACCTCTCATCAAAATAATCACAAAATACAATGTGATTTAAAAATATAATAATTCTCAAATCCTGATGATCACACATGAAATCCTGATCAATATCATCAGAGACTTAATATGGAGTTTCCACATGGCATTCTTCTTTTATCTGAAAAAGAAATAAACAATTAATCTGAACAAAAATCAATTGGTTAGATATATTCAATATTTCTTGAAAACAAGAAATACAGTCACACGCAATAATTAGCATCTGACTTCATTAAAACTTCCAAGTGACTGTTCAGCTTCTCACGTCTTTCTTTAAAAGAAACAGACGCCTTATGCCATTCTCCATAAACCTTTCAATTTCTTTTCTTCTCAACAATGCTCCTCAAACCAAAATTCCATTCAAACCCATTCTTTAGATCTTTCTCAGTCGATGAACATCCTGTTCTTGATCATCTCTTTGAACAATCGACTCTTCTCATCGAACTAATCATGAATGGATTGGTTTCCGATAATATCCAGAGGTTTCTCCTAGAACATCCATCTGTTGGATACAATCTTCCCCTAACCTCCTCAAAACTTGAGGATGAAGAATTTGGCCGAGATTCTGAGGTTGATCTTGATGGAGATGCTATTCATTTAAGTTAGCTGCTCTCATTCAAGTCGCCCAGACAAGGAATCCAAGAGCAAACGAGGCTATTCAATCCCCTGATGGATTTCTTGAGATGCTCCTTGTCCTGTACCTCAGAATTCATATCAATAGACAAGTATAGAATTATCAGTAGAAATTAGACAAAAAGATGTTGTATTTCATTTCCATATATGATTTTAATTAATGAAAATACAATTTCTTGTTATCTACTTGTCTTTTGATTACTGAATGATGTATAAATTATCAGTATGCAAATATTAAAACTTGCTGGTATAGAATTAACACATCACAGAATTAGATTACTACACAAAGTAAACGTCATGATCTGAAACAATTTTCATAATCCAGATACTGACACAATACTGATGACGTCAGCATCCTGATAACAAATCTAATCCTGATGATTATTAACAAGTCTATCATACTGAAATTTATCAAGGCAAAATGTTATAGCTAAAGCATTCAACAATCAAATATAGATCCTGACAAGAATATCAAGTCTATAAGCTAAAAACAACATACCTTGCTACTTTTGCAGATGTTAAAGATCTAAAAATTTAACATTCCTAACTCACTTACTAATCTACTGAATGTAGTCTCATCAAGTGGTTTAGTTAGAATATCTGCAAGCTGTTTGTCAGTAGGAACAAAATGAAGTTCTACAGTACCATTCTCAATATGTTCTCTAATAAAATGATACCTGACATCAATGTGCTTAGTCCTTGAATGTTGAACTGGATTTTCTGCAATTTTAATAGCACTAGTATTATCACAAAACATAGGAATATTACTAAGTGTCATACCATAATCCATCAACTGATTTCTTATCCAAAGGAGCTGTGCACAACAACTGCCTGTTGCTATGTACTCAGCTTCTGCAGTTGAGGTTGAAACAGATTGTTGCTTCTTGCTTGCCCAAGAAATCAATCTATTTCCCAAGAATTGACATGTACCTGTAGTGCTTTTCCTGTCTATCTTACACCCTGCATAATCAGAGTCTGAATAGCCAATTAGAAAGAAATCAGATTCTCTAGGATACCACAAACCAAGATTTGGAGTTCCTTTGAGATATCTAAAAATTCTCTTCACAGCAATTAAATGAGATTCCTTAGGATCACTTTGGAATCTAGCACATAAACAGGTAGAAAACATTATATCTGGCCTACTTGCAGTTAGATATAACAATGAGCCTATCATGCCTCTATAACTAGTATTATCCACACTCTTCCCTTTAGGATCAGAGTCTAGTTTAGTGGCTGTTGCCATGGGTGTTTTTGCAACTGCACAGTCTTGAAAGTCAAACCTTCTTAAAAGATATTTGATATACTTTAACTGATTAATGAAAATACTAGTCTCAGTCTGTTTGACCTGCAAGCCTAAGAAATAATTTAATTCACCCATCATGCTCATCTGATAATTAGACTGCATAAGCTTGCTAAACTTAGCACATAACTTTTCATTAGTAGAACCAAAAATAATATCATCAACATAAACTTGAACTAAAAGCAACTCACCTTTTATCTTTCTAAAGAATAGAGTTTTGTCAATTGTACCTCTTGTGAAGCCATTTTCAAGAAGAAATTTAGACAAAGTCTCATACCATGCTCTTGGTGCCTGCTTTAGTCCATAGAGTGCCTTGTCAAGTTTGTAGACATGATTTGGAAACTTTGGATCAACAAATCCAGGTGGCTGTTCCACATACACTTCCTCATCAAGTTTGCCATTTAGAAAAGCACTCTTTACATCCATCTGGTATACTTTGAATTTTGAATGAGCTGCAAATGCAAGAAACATTCTGATTGCTTCCAATCTTGCTACAGGTGCAAAGGTCTCATCATAATCAATGCCTTCTTCCTGAGAATAACCCTTGGCCACCAATCTTGCTTTGTTTCTTACAATCATACCAGATTCATCTAGCTTGTTTCTGAAAACCCATCTTGCACCAACAATAGATCTATATTTAGGTCTTGGTACCAGTTTCCAGACTTTGTTTCTCTCAAACTCATTTAACTCCTCCTGCATTGCAATTACCCAATCAGGATCCTGTAAGGCTTCTTCAACCTTCTTAGGTTCATTCTTTGAGAGAAAGCAACTATACAAGCATTCATTTTGAATTGATCTTCTAGTTCGAACACCACTATTTGGATCACCAATTATCAAATCTTCAGTATGATCCTTTGTCCATTTTCTAATAGGTGGTAGATTAACTCTGCTAGTCTCTCCCCCTAAGTTAGTGGTATCTCTTGTAGAAGAATTCTCTCTACCTTCAAAAACTCTCATTTGATCAATAGAATCAGTAGATTCCATATTGCTGCTAGTTACTGATCTTTCCTCAGTAGACTCTGAAAGATCAGTTCCTGATGGAATAGACTCTGAAACGTTAATTCCTGATGGAGTAGACTCTGAAAGGCTAGTCTGCTCCTGATGATCACTGTGTTCTCTTTGATTTATTTGCTCCCCCTCAACAGTAGCATTCCTTTGAGAAGCAATAGAAATTCCTTCTGGAGAACCTTCATCATCACTGGAGAGTATCTCAGAATTCTTCAGATTTTCAAATTCCAATTTGTCATGGCTTTCATCAGTTTGTAGAATTCCAAATTTCTTATCATCAAATGCAACATGAATTGATTCCATAACAACGTGAGTTCTGAGATTATAAACTTTGAAGGCCTTAGATGCTGAATATCCTAGAAAAATTGCTTCATCCGATTTGGCTTCAAATTTTCCAAGTTGTTCTGGATGAACTTTTAGGACATAGCATTTGCATCCAAAGATGTGAAAATATTTCACACTTGGTTTCTTTCCTTTGATCATCTCATAGGGAGTTTTTCCATGACTATTTACCAAGGTACAGTTCTGAGTGAAACATGCAGTGTTAATAGCTTCTGCCCAAAAGTAGGTTGGAAGTTTTGCATCTGCAAGCATGGTTCTTGCTGCCTCTATGAGAGTCCTGTTCTTTCTTTCCACTACACCATTTTGTTGAGGTGTACTAGGTGCAGAAAACTGTTGAGTGATTCCATTGTCTGCACAAAACCCCTCCATTGTAGAATTCTTGAATTCTGTACCATTGTCACTCCTAAGTACTTTGACTTTGTACTCAGAGTTATTATGAATATTCTTGATGAGTTCAATGATTTGCTGAGGAGCTTCATCCTTCTTGTGTAGAAAGAACACCCATGTGAACCTTGTGAAATCATCCACCATAACTAGAGCATATCTTTTCTTGCTGATAGACATAATGTTTACTGGACCAAACAGATCAAGATGTAGCATGTGAAATGGTTCAGTAATTGAATTTTCAGTCTTGCTCTTGAAAGTGGTTCTTCTTTGCTTTCCAAGCTGACATGCATCACAAAGTCCATCTTGCACAAAATTCGCCTGAGGTAGGCCTCTCACCAAATTGTGTTTAACAAGTTGATTAAGCTTCTTGAAATTAAGATGTGAGAGCTTCTTGTGCCAATTCCAGCTTTCATCACTTGTTGCTTTGTTGTAGAGACATCTAACAATTCCTTTAGATGTATCACTTAAGCTGGCTTCATATATGTTACCATGTCTTTGACCAGTTAGAACAATGTCTCCATTCTGCATATTCAAGACTTTGCATCCTTCTCTGTCAAAGATTGATTTGTAACCTTTATCACCCAGTTGACTTATGCTTAAAAGAGTATGTTTCAAGCCTTCAACCAGTGCTACATTTTCTATGATGACATTCCCCAAAACAATTGAGCCATATCCCAGAGTTTCTCCTTTGTTGCCATCTCCAAAAGATATTACTGGGCCAGCTTTCCTCTCAAACTTTGTAAGCAGGGACTTCTTTCCAATCATATGTCCAGAGCATCCACTGTCCAAGATAATTGAATGCTTCTTTCCTGTGCCCTGCAAACAAAAAGTAACTAGTTAGAATTTTTTAGGACCCAACTTTGATTGGATCCTTTCTTACTAGATTTAGAAACAACAGGCTTTGAAGATTTTACTTTTATTTTACCTGTTGCAGAGTCAACCTTAGACTCTAATTTCACAAACTGTTTGTGACTAGGAGTTTCAGATTTCAAAGAATAATAGTCATAATACAGTTCATGATATTCTCTACACATGTAAATGGAATGAAGTAAACTACCACAATGATAACAAGCTGGACTCAGTTTTCCAAGAAGGTTTTTGATTGCAGTCTAGGGCCAAATGATTATGATTTCCACACTTATAGCATTTTTTCCTAGGTGCATCAGGTACATTCTTGTAATTATTCTCTTTGTTAATACCTTCTTTTCATTTCTTTTGATCTTGCTAGACTCTGAAAGACCATCTAATCTCTGTTTCAACTGAGACTTAGACAGAAACCCTATGTTTACATTCTTAGGTTTCTCTAACACTTTCTCATCTGAATTTTTATTGTTAATCCTTTTGTGTACAACAGGGGTACCTTTTGAATCAACAAATTTAACATGATTAGGTTCAGAAATAATTTTCTTACCTTCAGATTTAGATATGTTAGCTTCTTTCTTACTATCATCATTGACAATAGCTACTTTTTCTTCTTGTCTAGCCTTATCAAAACCTAAACCATTAACCTTACCACGAATTCCACTTTCAAAGATTTCCATAGTCTTCTTACTGGAATTGTTAATGGTCTTAATCACATCTCTCTCTTCTTCTAGTTCTTTTCTGACATAGTCATAAGCCTCAAGAATAACACTATAATCATGCTTAGCTTTATCAGAATTTAACTTGTATTCTTCCATTTGAATTAATTCAGATTCAAGAAAATTATTTCTATCAACTAATTTATCATTCTTAACCTTAAGTTCATCTCTTTCACAAGTAAGAATTCTAAAATTAGTCATAAGATTCTTAAACTCAGCATGGATAGATCTAATTTCATCAGAATTTAAGCTATCAAATGAATCAAGAGAGTGAAGTGATACCTTAACAGAGGATGGAGAAATTTTCTTTGGAGATCCAGGTTTGTCTGAACTATTTGCCATCAATGCAATGTTGTCATAATCCAATTCATCTTCAGAATCACTGGAATCAGCCCAATCCTTCTGTGTGACCATAAGTGCATTACCCTTTCCTGAATTCCTAGGCTTCTTGCACTCACTGGCAAAGTGTCCAAGCTCGCTGCAGTTAAAGCACTTGATCTTGGCCTTATCAAGCTTGACAATTGTACTTTTGCCTTTGTCACTCTTCTTCTCCTCCTTCTTTTGAAAAGGTCCTTTGCTAAATCTTCTCCTGTTGAATCTTCCTTTCTTGAAAGCTTTAGCAAACATAACAAAGAGTTCCTGCATCTCAGATTCAGAATCATTGTTGTCAGAGTCCATATCAGTAGTCTCTGACTCAGAACTTTCTTTGCTTTTCTTCTTCCTTGGATTCTTTACAGCAATCTCTTCATGCTGATCTTCAGGAAGCTTCTTAACTTCAGATTGAGCAGTAAGTGCAATAGTCTTCATCTTTCCTTCACTCCTGCTCTTCTTCTGTTGCTTGTCAAGTTCATAAGCTCTCAATTTTCCATATACTGCCTCTAATGAAATCTCATCCAGATCATTAGCTTCCTCAATCGCAGATATCTTCTCATTGTAGAAATCAGGCAAAGCTTTCATGAACTTTGTATTCATATCCTCCAAGTCATAATATTTACCATGCATGACCATCTCATTGATGAGTTTTGTAAACCTATCAAAGGTATCAGTAAGTGACTCACCAGACTTGGATTCAAAGTACTCATACTGTTGTATAAGTAATGTCCTCATATTCTTCCTGACAGGCTTAGTTCCTTCACAGTGAACCTTAAGATTGTCCCATATATCCTTAGCAGTTTTACAAGAGAGAACATAGTTAGTGAGAACAGAATCAAGACTGTTGAATAATATGTTTCTCACTTTAGCATCTTTAAGAACATTCTCCTTGTCCTTATCTGACCATTCATATTTTGGCTTCTCTGCTGTATGTTCTGGAACAACCACACCATCAACAGTTGCTTGTCCAACGACCTTTGTTGGAACAAAAGGTCCATCTCTGATTCTGTCAAGATAATCAGGATCTGTTGCTTCCAGATGATGCAACATCTTTACTTCCCATAGAGTATATTCGTTTCTCTTGAGCATAGGAATTTTAGTATTCCCATCCTTGTAACCAGACATGATTGCAGATCTTTATGATTATTCGAAATCAACCTGCTCTGATACCAATTGTTAACTCGAATAACTTGTAGAAGGGGGGGGGGTTGAATACAAGTTATATAATCGTGTCTGATTTTTGCTTGATTATATGAACAAGAATAAACGAATGAATCAAACTCTGTTTGTATTAATAAGATCAAATACAAACTCTACCAAAGGTGTACAAATACCTTTAGAAGCTGCTGACAATACAAATCTCTCTCTCTCTGTTTGTTTCGAACTTTTGAATACAAACCTTATACAGAGCTACGCACATTCGCTTACAACACACGTTCGACTCTTTTTACAATAATATTGAGAGAGTATTTATAATGCTACCTATCAACTAATAACAGAAAGATATAATCTATACATGACAATGTTCTGCCTTCTAGTCGATAGTTTCCATCAATAGAAAACTCTTTCCTTCATAATATCTTCTTGCTTGTTCTTCAAACAACGATCCTGTTTTATAGCACTTGCCAGTTTCTGTAGCATCCATAATGACATCATCAGTACCAAGACTGATATCAGGATTTCATCTTGCATCAGTATCTGATCATCATCAGTATTAGACCGTCATCAGGATTTGCCCTTTGTTCCTGACATGTAGTCTCCGATACACTGTTCATTCCTGACTAAACTGTACAGATAACTGTCTTACACATAAATCCTATATAAAGTGCTAAATCCTTTATAAGATCAGGATTACAAGAAGTATAATGTGTAAATTCTATTCTTAACATCACAACTTATGAATTATTCCTAACAATATCATCACCATGCTTCTTGAAAAACAGTGTCTTGTCCAATGTGCCTCTAGTGAATTGATTTTCAAGAAGAAATTGTGATAAAGTATCATACCATGCTCTTGGAGCCTGCTTAAGTCCATACAATGCCTTAAGCAATCTGTAGACAAATTCTGGGAAATGTGGATCCTCAAAGCCAGGTGGTTGTTGCACATAAACCTCTTCTTCCAACTCTCCATTTAGAAATGCACTCTTGACATCCATTTGATAAACTTTAAAGTTTGAATGAGCAGCAAATGCCAAGAATATTCTGATGGCTTCCAATCTAGCAACAGGGGCAAATGTCTCATCATAATCAATGCCTTCCTGTTGAGAGTATCCTTTTGCAACCAACCTTGCTTTGTTTCTTATTATTACACAATCTTCATCCATCTTATTCTTCAGAACCCATTTTGTTCCAACAATGGTTCTATTCTTTGGTGCAGGCACAAGTTCCCATACTTTGTTCCTTTCAAATTGATTCAACTCCTCTTGCATAGCAATAATCCAATCTGGATCCAACAGTGCATCATCAAGTTTCTTAGGCTCAACTTGTGATAGAAAACACCCATAGAGGCACTCATTTTGAGTTGCTCTCCTAGTCCTTACTCCTGCATTAGGATCTCCAATGATTTGCTCTGCAGTGTGTGATCTATCCCATTTCCTCGAGTGTTCAGCCTGATTTCTCATTCTTGATGTTGCTTCATCATCCACATCATGGTCATCCTCATTTCCTCCCCCTGTGAAGTTGCCATTACTCACAGGTGTGTCTTGGATGCTTGTTTCTCTACTATCGATTGACACAAATTCTTCTCTTGCATCATTATTCACTTGAGTTTGTTGAACTTGAGTTTCAACTCCAGTTTCAATCTCTTCATCAGAATCATCTAGATTATCAAACCTCAATGGATCTTTGTCTTCATCATTGGTTTCTTCTAGTCCAGGTAGTTTGCTGTGTTAGGTCGAATACACAATAAGCAATCAAATACTGTATGAGTAACTTAACAAGAACACACTGTTTAACAATTAAAAATTGTTTGGAATTAATAATTCCTCTCTCAGTGATGTAAATATCACAGAGAGCTGCTTAGGTTACAATGGATGAATATCTCAAATGTTCGACTACCCTTCTAGGGTTAACCTAACTGTATTTATAGAACATACAGCTTCGTACAATCAGTAATTGATTCTCCTATAATTAAGCTATACAATTGATATCAATCACGATTGCTCCAGTCTTCCAAGTCAACTCAATCTCTTTGACAGCTTTCCAATCTTCAAAGATATTGCTTCCATATTTATCAATCTTCAAACACTGTTGACTCTTCAGACAATACCGCTACAGAGTTTAACAAACTCTGTTTGCGCTTCCAGTCAGTGTTTAATCAAACTCTGACTGCTTCCAGCTAAACTCTGTTTTCTGACTTTAGCTTCCAAACACTGTTTTCATCAATCATTTCTAACAATCTCCCCCAACTTGTCCATTAGCAAGAATGTACAAGTTTTACAGTAAATGATGATGTCAAAACAAATACAAAGTTTACAGTGTTTAACATACAAACAGAGTTTAAGCTATTACTTAACAAATTCTACATGAAATAAGAAAATTCTTACAGACTTTAATCTCTAATCTCTTGAAGATCAGGCACTGTTCTGAGATAGTCTATAAGCAACCTTCTTTCAGCATTTTCAAGCTCTATCTGCATAGCTTCTTTGATTTCTCTCAACTGAGGATCATTCTCATCAGTTTGATAGATAGCAGCTCTAAGATCGTAGATTTTGTTTCTTCTCATCTCATTTCCCAGCCTGATGTATTTCACCTCTTCAGATTTTACATTGAAATCCAGAACAGTAATTCCAAGATCTGTTTTCAGCTTTGTAGTCCCCTTCTCCATTTCAATCAGATTGCCATTCCAATCTCTGTATTTAGGAACATACTTGCTGTTGAATTTCATTTGCCTTCTTGCAAGATTTTGAATCATTCTTTGTTGAAGCACATTTGCCACTGACTGAGCTCTTTGATTTCTAACTCTGAAAATATACAGGACATATTCAAGTTCTTCAGCATATTTTAATTCGATATCCTTTTCAGAGACTTTAAATACTGTTCCATCAGCCATGAAATATAACAAGAAATCCTTTTCTAGACTCTTTTGATGTACAAGCTGTACTGACTCCAGTTTGTCTAAACTCTCTTGAGTGACACCACCTCCTGGAACAGACAGTGAAGAAGGATCTCTAGGACCAACATATTGTCTTTTATCTCTGTGTGAACCTATGCCTTCTTTGTTGTATCCAACTTTACCAGATAAAGCTCTACCATCAGAAAAATCCATTGGAATTGTAGCTTCTAGTCTTGGATCATGAGGAGCACTTCTTTTAAATGTTGATTTCAACTGAGAAGACAATAATGGTGTGGTCACAACTTGTGCAGCAACAGAGGTTGTGTTTTCATTCTTCTGTACAACATGTGTATCAACAGAGGTTGTAACTATACTTTTCAGTTTTTGCTTAGCTTCTGCATCTGTTGGTTTTCTGAATACTTGCATTCTTTGATCTGTACCAACTGGTTCTTTGATTTGAATACCTTTAAGAACAGGCTTTGCAGCTTTAGCAACTTTCACATTCTTCTTTGCTTTCTCAGACTTTAAAGCTTTCAGATGTTTTTCTTGTAAACTCTTCTCTTCAGCTTTAGCATCTTCTATGGTCACTCCTTCTGCATTCTCTTCCATGAAAAGCTTAACAGCTAACTCCTCATCAGTCTTTGGGTTTGATGTTAATTCCAAACTCTTGGTCTTTGAGGTACCTTGAGTTTCAGTGTTTGTTCCAACAGACTGTGATTTAAAAGATTTGCCAGATCTCAGAGTTTGCCTTTCAGAGTTTAAAACCTTGCTCTTATCACTTGCCCTTTCAGAGTTTAAAACCTTGCTTTTATCACTTGCCCCTCCATCTCCAGCATCATCCTTTTTAGTCAGAGTTTGAGAAACTTTGCATTTTGACTTAGTCACTCTCTCCCCCTTTTTGACATCATCAGGAATTAGTATTGATGTAATGAGCTCTAAAGAGTTTGCAATTGAATCCACCTTAGCAGATAAAGCAGTCTGATTTTCTTCAACCTTTCCTAGCCTGGCAAAGAGAGTGTCTTGAACTTTGGACAGCTGAACAGCTTTTATTTTGGACTCTCTTTCCATCTTCAACTCTCTTGACTGAATCTCAGTCTTCAAGGAAGCAATTTCGTGTTTAGTGTCAGCAAAATTTCCTTCCAGAGTCTTGACTTGTACCACAGTTGCCTTTAAACAGGATAAGAGTTCTGGATTTGAAATTTGCTTTGCAGTTTGCTTAATAAACTCAGATGCTCTCCCTTTTGGAAAAATGCAATCTTGTTTATACCAATTTTCAGCAGACTTAGCAAGATGCTCTGCTTCAACTGCATGAGATGGACAAGGCTGATCAAAAGGTGTATGTTTATTATCTGTCTGTGCAGGTGCACTCACAAAAGAATCAGAGTTTGCATCACTGTCAGATTTATCTTCATCACTTGCACCTTGAGCTTGACCATCTTTGAAAGAACCACTGTGCTGAGCAGTGTCAGCCACAGTTTCTGCAATAACTTCTGCAACCTTTTCAATAATGACCTCATGTTGCACAGGCTCTGCAACAGAGTTTACCTTTGTAGCTTCATCACCTTTGTCTTGAATTGGAGAAGTTACTAACTCTGTGTGTGATGCTATAGCTTCAAGAACATGTACTGTAGGCTCATCAGCTACACCAGGAGCTTCAACATGAACAACAGGTGAGACAGGATCAAGAATTGATTCAGGAACATCATGTACTGGTGACAAACCATCTCTTTGATCCTCTTCTACAGGCATTTTATCCTCTGTAGGTATTTCAACAGTAACATTATCCTCTGCAGACATTTCAACCTCTGCAGGTATTTGTACTTTGTCATCCACAATATTCTCTGCAGGCATGTCAACTTTTGCAGGTACTTCAACATTCACTGTATCCTCAACAGTAGGTGTTTGCTGTGAAACCACCTCTGGAGCTTCAACAACATTCTCTGCATCTGAATCAGAAAGAATTAGTCTCCTTTTCTTGATTGGCATAACAATCTCCTCTGCATCTTCACTTGAGCTTTCTGTTGGTGGTGAAAGTGAAGGTCTGTTTGCATGTTGCTTCATTCTTCTAGTATAAACAGCTCCAGGTAATGTCTGTTTAGCCTTTGAATGTTTAGTGTTTTGGGCAGTGTGTTTCTTTCTCTTTGGCTTGGTTTTGGCTGGTTCAGTAGGTGCTGGCTCAGGGTGTAAGGTATCAGTGTTTAAAGCTTCAGTGTTTAATGGTTCAGTGTTTGAGGGTTCAGTGTTTGAGGGTGGAGAGTTTATTGGTGGAGAGTTTAAAGTTTCTGGTTGTGGTTGTTGAGATGTAGTAGGTACAGTAGTTGTGGGTGTTGGAGGTGTTGGTTCAGAGTTTATGGTTTCTGGTGGTTCAGGCATTTGTTGTGGTGATTGAGGGTCTTGTGGTTGGTTCACATAGTTTTGTAAGGCTAAAGGCATAAACAACTCAGGTATTTGCTGTTTAGTGACATCTTTGTTTGTCAAATCAGTGAACATTCTCTTAGCAACTTGAAAAGGCTGAATTACATCAGCTTCATCAATTGGAATGTTAGGCACACATGCAGTAAATAGCAATTGACAAAAACGAGCAAAATAAACAGTAGTAGACTCAGACAATCGCTCTCCCAAGTTCATTAGTACTAGTCTACCAAAATCGAAGTTACCTCCATATAGTAGAGCATGACCAATTTGGAGAGTATCCAGAGGTAGTGCATCCCAGTTTGTTGTCTTCTTTCCAAAAGCCCTTGTTATACAATCAAAGAAGAAACTCCATTCCTTTCTCAAACTTGGCCGTCTCAAAGACCCTATCTTGTTCAAGTTTCCTGCACACCCAATTTGTTCCAACATTGTCCTCAATCTATCATGACCAACAACACTGTAAGAAGTGTGTGTCTCAAAGTCTAAAGCATCCCTGACAGTGGTTGGAGTAATGATATACTCTGATTCTTCATGAGTGAAAATGATTGTTGGAGTGCCAGCCTCTCCTCCATCATCATATTCAGAGTTTGTCCAGAAAGTAGCAATCTGTGAAGCAGATAATGTTGGTGGTGCAGTTAGAGCCGTCCCTATCTCAGAATCGTTCAAGAAGTTTTGGAACAAGTGAAACGCCTGTGGAGCATTTTCATTATCCAATGGTGCTGCATAGTTACTAGGGAGAAAAACTAACCCTGCTGCATCAAACGCTTTAGTTGCCATTAGTAACAAGATACGAAGATATTCAGAGAAAAGATTTGAATGCACTGTAAGTGTTTATCAAAAAGTGAAGGAGAGAATAAGAGAAGTGTGAAAATGAATAAGTATGTAAGTGTAAGAACCCTGATTTTTGGTAATATTTTTAAGATATAATATCATATGACATTGTGAATTTGGGACCTTTTGAGCCACCTATGTTGTTTAATGGAATTGATTATCTGAGAAATTTATGTTGTTGCATTCACTATGTAAGATAAAAGGAAGATTGTGAAGGCAAGAGTCTTATTGTTAGTAAGATTTATAAAACTTGGGATTTGAGAATGGTTAGAGTATTAAAGGATTTATTAAGAATTATGACGAGGAATTATGGACATTCGAGGAATTTACACAATTAGTACTTAAGGAATTATAAGGGAAATCCCTACGCGACAAAATATTATTACGAGAGATTAATTAAGATACGATACGAATTAAAGATTAGATAACAAGTATTGGTGGAAGAATAATAATACAAGGAGTAGTATTGCATGCAAGCCCATGCAACCAAGTAGTTAGAAATCAAGCAACTAGTTAGCCATTGGAAGATGAATAGTACCTAGTTACTTACTTTTTCAAGAAAGGGGACAAGAAGTACAAGGAGCCATGCTTGCTAGTACTAACCCATACTTACATGATATGTATCACCCAACCTCATCTCATATCACTTATTCACCCAATACAAAAAAAATCAAAACACAAAAACACTCTCCCCCCCCCCTTTGAACAAAAACTCTCGGCCAAGAATAAAGGTGGAGAAGAAAAATTCTTCTTCCCCCTTTCCCATCACTCATAATTCACACCATAATTCCTAGGTCATCTACATCATCTAGACAAGGTATGCTATCAATTTCACTCCATTTCATCCATCCAATTTCAAGTTATAATTTGTTAAAGTTTGGATGAATAGTAACCAAGTTTGTTCTTCCTTTAGATCTTGCATTATAAGTGTTGTAGGAGACCATCTAAGGTGTTGTTGAGTTGTGAAAAGCTTACCCAAGGTCCCTAGGAGCTCAAGAAGGTATAAAATCACAAACCCTCTTGGTTATGTAGTATTTATGATATTTGGTAGTGGATCCATGTATTTATGAGCTAATCTTGGTTGTATATGTGTTGGATAGCATGGATCTTGAATTTTGATGTTGAGATTGTGACTTTTATGACTATGGATAGTATATATATCACCATGAGTGTTATGAATCATGATTTGAGTGTATTAAGTGTTGGTTGTATGGTGGAATTGTGGAAAATGATTGATCTAAGTAGTATGTGCATGCTGAGTTTTTCCAGGAGCAATGACCTGTATTGTAACACGGTTTTGAACCCCCAAATGTTGTCCCCTGATGTCCTACCTTATATTGTTGAAAAGATAATTGAATGTAGTTTCTGGAAATGTAAGGTTCATGGCTAGGTGATGTGTAGATATTAAGTTATGGCCGGAGGAGTGAATTGTGTTTCTGGACAATGGACTGCACTAAGTGACCCCCTTGTGAGCCTTGTTTAAACCCCTAAAAATTTATGTGGGATCATGGAAAAATTAGAGAAGCTAGGAAATACAGTGGTGAAGGCTACCCAAAAAGAATTGGATTAAAATACGAATTTTTGAATTTTATAAAAATGCTAGAGTAAATTTCGCGCAAGGGAAAAAGTCGTTAGTGGAGCATAATTCTAGAGGTAATGGTCATGACTCGGATATGGTAACTAAATTAAGTCGAATAAGTGATGGGCGTAATCGAGTGGTGACATGAACCTATAGTGGGGCTAGAGTGTCATAAGACGAAGTCATTAAGTCAATTTCGTACCCCCTAAAACCCCGTAATTAAAGAGATATTGTTAAGGTACTAACGAGCGGTTATTGCTTATGTATAGATCGTTCCACTCCGCACGCTCGACCACCCCAACCTCACCAAGGCAAGTTTTCCAACCCTAAGTATTTAATTTCAAAATATTATATTCTTGATTTTACCTATGCAAGTCTACTTTACAAAACTTATATACAAGGATTTTTCACTTTTGTGTTTGTAGTTCCAAACGTATTATATGCGTATGCTTTATGAGATTATGTTGAAGTTTGAGATATATGCATATGTGTTTGTACACCCTTGAACTTAGAATGAAAATGTTTCTTCGGACAACGACTCTAGCAATAGAGGTCGTAGCGGTCCAAATATACTATTGACCGGGGAGCGGTATATTATTGTATCGTGATTAAATTACGAAAACCCGAAGAGTCATTCGGGAAGTATCGTATACCTAAGTAATTATTATTTTTACGTTGTTAAAAATACTAAAAAATATCTATCTTGGATTAAAAGCTTATTTTAATTAAATAATTATTTTATTAACTGTTTATATTAAATCTCAAAATATTATTTATTAATTATCGTTCATTATTTTAAAGACAAAACTAATCCAAGATACCTTTAGCGTTTTCAAACTCGAGCTCTTTCTCACCCAAAACATTTTCGAAAATCCCCGGTCGGGTTTTGCTTCTTGTACGTTTTTCAAGAATTATTGGTCGACTGAGGTCGAACATCAACTACTCGAATTTTCTATCAAAATGATTTTGAAAAGAAAAAAAAGGGGACTCTGGCAGGTGTGGGAATCGTTGACGAACGATTCCCGGGATGTGTAAGCGGCCGTGAGCCAGGCGGTCCATCAATTATTATTCCGGCCCAGGTGTTGCCGAAGGATGATTACGGATGTAGTTTTCATCGAGGGTGATTACGGATGTAGTTTTCACCCAAGGGTAGTTACGGATGTAGTTTCTATCCTTCTACTAGTAGAGAAGACCCGCGGATTGTTGGACTTGGTTGTGGCGACTGATCATCGTCAATCCTTGTCAGGTTTTTATGTTTTCTTCCAGTCCCATCCTCCACTTTGGAAAAATACTCAAACACTGCTTCTTGGGCCTAAGTGCCAAGTTGCCGATAGTGTGGTTTTTGATAAGAAAAAAATTGATATTGTGCAGTATCTAGAACTGCAAGATTTTCTATAAAGATTGGCACGTGTTAGTGCACTCTTGCAATTATTTCAAAGAATGAAATGTTTTGAATGAGAAACCTTCTAAGCTAATGGAAGGAAAGAGGTTTTGCAATAATGTATTCCATGTACAGTATGTTAACCTTAGAGTGTTTTGCCGAAAATGATATACTCATATGTATATATATAATTTCAAACTTGAGATATATTGAAATGAGAACCTTATAAAGGATTCATATGTTATTCTTAAAGCTCCTTAGTGAGTATAAATGTTTTATTCAAACTCGGACATATATATTGTCGAGTTATGTTTTGTAATCTGAGATATATACCCATACAGTTGGGAACGTTTTCGAAATAAACCACATTATTATTTTAAAATGGTGAACTTGCTGAGCATTATGTAGCTCATTCTTGCTTTATAAAAACTTTTCAGAAAGAGAAGAATTTGGTCAGTTAACTCCGTACCAGCAGAAGAGGAGTAGAAGATTTATCCCGAGATGACTTAGTTCCGGATAAATACTACAGAGTAAGTCTGATAGATTTTCAACTGTAATAGTAAGACTCGTCTTCAAGTGTAGTTGTATAAGTGGAAATGCGTAAGATTCTGGATTGTACAGATGAATTGTAATATTTAGTGTTACTTTTGGTTATCGTTTCTGAGGCTCTAACTTGTATGTGCGTAAGATTGAGGTCTGGATGGATGTATTGTTGAGTTGTAAAGTTAATACAGGTATGATATGGTTGGATGGTGATGTGACGACCTGAATCTTTGACCTCGGATTTGGGGGCGTCACAGAAATGGTATCAGAGAGATAAGTTACAGTACTCAGAAACGAGAGTGTTGAGAGTTAAGTCTAAGTAGGAGAATGACATAAGAGATCGTAGTAAACTTATTATTGGACTACCGGAAGAGGTACCGATGAGTAGAATGGACTGGAGTGTTTACTGGAGGTATTATACTGGGGTCGATAGAATCCTTAGAGGCCTTCAGAATAATGAGTTGAGAGTTGGGAGTCGTACCTGACTTATCAGATGTAACGATGTAGGAAGCAGAGTGAAACCTCAAGAGTAGTTGAGGAAGAGGCGATATTGCCAATATGATCGGATGACTAGGCTGGCATAAATTTTGTGGCCCATATTCCTCCACAGTTTAGGAGGCGGCATTTTAAGAATCAAGAAGTTTGGACTTCCCTACATAATTAGGAGTACTTAGTACTTGGATTAATGAAAGTCTTTTACTTTGGTTATAAGATCCGATTTTCGATAAGTAACGGGTTTCCTTGAAGGTTGGCCACTATGTCGTTGTGGATTCCATTACCCTTGATGGCGAATTTTACATGTGTTATACGAGAATGTTATCATAAGACGAGCGTGCTAGATAATTCCACGCATGATTCGGACGCTAGAGCATGGTAGTTCAACTTAGAGAACAAGCAAGTAGAATTAACAAAGGGACTCAAGTGAAGTTGAATAGGGTTACAACGAGCGATACAGTGATCTCAGAGTCTATCAAAAGAAAAGACCAGTGGGTCTAGAGTGGGATCCTTTGATAGAGATGTTATCAGGGACTACGTATATATGTATTGTAGACCTCAATATTTTTGGTATATGTTCACATGCACACACCCGCCACTGAACCTATGGACTGCACTGAGATCCCTGAGAGATCTCTTTGATCTGTTCCCAGGGGGAACTGGCCACTTGTGATTCATGTCGGAATGCATGAAGTAGGACCCTATGGACTTAGCAGGTGTCCCCGGAATGATGTGAAGCTTGGTCTTTAAGATAAAGCACGAAGATGATAGATATATTTGTGAAACCCTAACTCGATAAGTGACTCTAAGATGAAGATTGAGAGACGCACTAGTTGGTGTCTTGTATTACGAAGACGAAGAGATGGAGTTACCCTCATAGTGGTGATAATGAGATGCACGAATGATTATTAACTCATTTTGGTAACTACCGGCTGGTGCACTACTTCATTTTAAAATTTTCATTAACCATGTTACCTCGATTAGTTTATATCAGGTAATCCTTCTAGCTTCCTACTTTAAACTTGTGGAATAACCACCAGTGATATACTTTCTCTAAACCGGGACTCATCCAAAGCATCTTATTTGATCCCCGAGTATTTTATTTGAAGTTATAATTATTTCGTTCTGCTCAGGCCTATTTACACCTTCTTTCAATTATCCAAGGAATGTTCAACAATTGTTTCCTAAATTAATCAATGAATATTCCTAAACGAATATTGATGTTTGACTACTTCTTTCATACTTGCACTCTTCAGTCGAGCCCATAAATATTTATCAATTTGTTGAGAACAGGGATGATCTAACATCCAGACATCCTTCATGAATTCTTTTCTTCTATTCAAGATGAGACTGTACATCGTACATTGAAATCATAGTAAGGATATCATTTTGATATTGGTATTCTGAATTTAATTCTACTGTAGGATCTGATAAAGCATGTGTACGGAGGCACCCTTGGGTGGACCGTTTCACTGGTAGGTAATATTTGATGAGAGGTTATCGATTGTTCCGATACCTAGAACATTCTCTTCAGATTTTATAGTTTTCTTTTTTCAAACTTAATAACTTCTTATTTCCATTCGTTGTCCGAGTAGCCTAAAGTTTCTTCAGTGGCTATGATGTTGAAATTCTGTTCTAGCCAATTGAAACTGGCTAGTCGATTTGTCAATATGAATGACTAGTGGATTGTTCTAACTAGTCAAAATTGTAATGTTGTGAAGAACACCTAGCTAATTGTCCTAGCTAGTGGTGATGCCTCAAATAAGTGAACTAGCAAATTTTGTCTAGCTAGTTGCTAGTGTTTCTTGAAAAGGACTAGTTATTGTTTCACTGGTCCAACTCCCAATTTAATTCATTCAGCAATTCCTCAATGCATTTTGCATGTGGTAAAGTATGATAATGAAAGTTTTGACGAACAACTTGATTGAGACCTAGTGAGGTCGCCCACTCAACTTGAATTCTACCCATCTTCGTATCAGACTTTATGTCACTTGAATATTCTGTTCTTTCATTCATATAATGAAGATTCATTTGAAACCATAGATTACTTGAATGATAAACTGCTTCATTTTTATTGTCATAGAGTAGAATTGCTTTCGATCGGTTGACCTTTATCAATGGGACTTTCTAGATCCTCTATTTTTCAAGAGGAAAAGTATTCACCAGATGTAAGAATCGTATAAAGACCGTCTTTATGACTTTTGTATCCAACAATCATTGCCCTCGTGCAACATTCTCTATGATATCACATTACAAAATTATCAGGACATGAAGGAATAAACCTTGTTATATTCTTTCTGTCCATCCTTACATCTCCGAAAATTGAGACTCCTAGTATTTGGAATCATCAACATTCTTGGAACATCCAATGTGGAATTCTTATTGAAATTATCTATTGGACCTTGTTATTTTGAAACCATTCCTTTCAAAAGTCATTACTCTAAGGTGAACGGGAGGTACAATTGTGAACCGTTGCACCAATATGAGATCAAAAACCAAATGTTGTAATTGTGCAGCCAGAGCGTGATGCCGAGTAATTATTTAAAGTAGGAATAACATGTCGGGGCATAATACAAGACCTTTAATATTAGTGTGAGGGAAGTTATAGGAAATGATGAGGTGGTTGGGAGTACGTTCCTACCAACCGTTGTCAGGATGTTATAGTAATGAATTCTGGAGTTACCAAGCCTTTTCCTGATCCAAGAAATTCAAATCGATTGCGATGTAAGACATATCCTTAGAGGAAACTAACATGGAAGTGAGATGGACAAGAAAGGAAGAAATATCGTGGCAAGAATGTGAAGCTTCACTTAGCTAAAAGGGATTGATGCACATAGCGAGACATAAAGTTTAAAAGGCCCCTAATAGCAAATTGATGCATGGATATATCCCAATGATCCTTCGAGATTACCACCTAATCAAGTTTATTGGGAATCGCAGCAGCATACAGGCCTCAGGCTGATTGGTGCCAGTTGTGAAAGAGGACGAGCGTATGACATCTTACATATACCATCGAGAATCGATACCCCTAACCGGAGATGTAGGAATTGTTGACCGGTTAAAACGCGTAGTAGTTTTTCAAAGATAAGGTTGAAAAGCGGGTTTTACCAACTCAAGATCGACCTCTGTACTGTGCCAAAAATTGGCATTTCACACTAATATAAACGTTATAAAATTATGGTAGTATCATTTGAGTGGATTAATGAGTCAGAAGCCTTTATTGATTAATGAACAAAGTTTTGGAATGAAATGAGATATTAGCAACAACCTCGTTGTTAGCTATACTTGATGATAAAAAGAGGACTTTGAGAGTCACGTTGATGCATCTTTCAAGAGTTTAAGAGGTGTGCTGATGCAGTAGAAAGGGGATGATAGCCTATACTTCTAAACAACATAAAGGTTACGGGATGTGATATACTAACTGTGAGCCGGGGATTAGTCATGATAGCATTCACGCATAAAACGGAGACGTTAATCTTATAAGAAAAGTGTGAATTTTTTTTTTTCCACAAGTGCCTTTAGTATATCTTCATATTAGAACTAAACATAAGAAAGAGAAGGTGATGAAATGGAGCAGGGAGTATAATGGAGAAATTTGTTATGACCCAAGAAAGGCCAGTGTGGTGGCCGATACTTATAGAAGGGATTATTCGAAATTGGAATTCAGTCAGTATTGACCAAGAAAATAGAGTATATACAATAAAGAATAAAGTTAGAGGAAAATGACTAAATTATGGGGAAGGACAAAGATGTATAGAGAATTAAGAGAATGTTTGGCAGACAGGTATGAAGAATGGCATTGGCAAACTATTAAGTACAAACGCGACATGTCGAAAGTAGAATGATAGAGATCTAGTGGATTAATTCCGCCTGTAGAAAATCTTGAACGTGGACAGAATTATAATGAACTTCATAAGTAGGTCGCCGAAGACCGAGCCAAGAGATGGCCCTAGTTGATTTATAATTGTTGAACCAAGTGATTTACCTACGAAAGACTTTCCATTTAGAAGATTATCGATTTATATACGGAAAAGATGGTGGTGCAGTATAAAACTTCTGTAGCGATTACGTCAGATAAAGACTTAAGATTAAACTACGAATATTGAAGGTGCTTCCAAGTATATTTAACGAAGAGATTGAGCGTATGTACTAATTTGATCTGTGGCTGACGGACATGGAATAAGAATTGTCCAGACGTTCGAATTTATAATTAGTGTCGTGCCTTAGATTTCACGGGGCAGTCGAGAATAAAAACTTATCCATGAAACGAATGTTGTTATCACGATCGGCACCATGCGGACGTAAGGACGTCTCTTGTAAAGCGTACTACGAAAGAAGAAGTTTCGCTTTTCGCTTTTCTCGCTTTTCGTTCACTTTTCTTGATATAGTAGCTGAACTGGTTCGACGTATACCGAAGACTATATAGTATCCATAGCAAGTGGTAACGACCGACGGGAGGCAACACATGCGTGCTAATCAAGCCAAGGAAAATGAGGAATACCGTGCGTATTGACGTTGTCTCAGATTATAGAACACGACCACAAAGTATTCACGGCCCAACGATACAAGGGCTCAACACGGATACTATGAACAAGGTAGAAGAGGAACGTATAAGTAGTGGGATAGAAATTTTCATTCATAGAACAACCGATAAGGAATACAGGTCGAGGGGAGCATGCGTTGAGAAGCAACATTAAAGCGTTGGTGAGACTGCAATAGCCCTAATTTTCGTGAATATTCGGACCTGGATGAAAATTAATTTTATGGGTGGATGAGAAATTTTTGCAATCACGATATGTACGAATTATTAAATGAAGATTTCGAATTGATATTACGCCTTTACGTGCAGACGAGTGTATGTAAAAGTCATTAGTTTTTACGAAACCCATTATTTCGAATGGTCAAATTTTATGAGATATCAAAGGAGTATGAGGTGGGAGACTTCGTGATGCTAAAGGTATCCCCCCTGAAAAGGATTGATGCGGTTTGTTAAGAAAGGAAAGCTAAGTCTGAGGTTTATTGGACCTTTTAAGATTTTGAGGCGTATTGGGAAGTTAGCCTATGAGTTAGCCTTGCCCCAAGCTTGCAGCAAATTCATAATGTGTTTCATGTGTCTATGTTACGACCCTACCACACCGACTATCGGCATGTGATAGAGTACGACCAAGTGGACCTACAACAAGACTTGACCTATGTGGAGCAACCCGTGGGAATCATGGATAGAAAAGAACAAGCGCTGAGGAACAAGGTTGTCAAGCTAGTGAAAGTTTTGTGGAGGAACCAGAACGTCGGGGAATTAACATGGGAACTAGAAGGCGCTATGCGTGAAAAGTACCCTCAACTGTCTTCAACCTGATTCCGGGACGGAATCCTTTTAAGGAGGGGAGGCTGTAAGAACCCTGATTTTTGGTAATATTTTTAAGATATAATATCATATGACATTGTGAATTTGGGACCTTTTGAGCCACCTATGTTGTTTAATGGAATTGATTATCTGAGAAATTTATGTTGTTGCATTCACTATGTAAGATAAAAGGAAGATTGTGAAGGCAAGAGTCTTATTGTTAGTAAGATTTATAAAACTTGGGATTTGAGAATGGTTAGAGTATTAAAGGATTTATTAAGAATTATGACGAGGAATTTTGGACATTCGAGGAATTTACACAATTAGTACTTAAGGAATTATAAGGGAAATCCCTACGCGACAAAATATTATTACGAGAGATTAATTAAGATACGATACGAATTAAAGATTAGATAACAAGTATTGGTGGAAGAATAATAATACAAGGAGTAGTATTGCATGCAAGCCCATGCAACCAAGTAGTTAGAAATCAAGCAACTAGTTAGCCATTGGAAGATGAATAGTACCTAGTTACTTACTTTTTCAAGAAAGGGGACAAGAAGTACAAGGAGCCATGCTTGCTAGTACTAACCCATACTTACATGATATGTATCACCCAACCTCATCTCATATCACTTATTCACCCAATACAAAAAAAATCAAAACACAAAAACACTCTCCCCCCCCCCTTTGAACAAAAACTCTCGGCCAAGAATAAAGGTGGAGAAGAAAAATTCTTCTTCCCCCTTTCCCATCACTCATAATTCACACCATAATTCCTAGGTCATCTACATCATCTAGACAAGGTATGCTATCAATTTCACTCCATTTCATCCATCCAATTTCAAGTTATAAATTGTTAAAGTTTGGATGAATAGTAACCAAGTTTGTTCTTCCTTTAGATCTTGCATTATAAGTGTTGTAGGAGACCATCTAAGGTGTTGTTGAGTTGTGAAAAGCTTACCCAAGGTCCCTAGGAGCTCAAGAAGGTATAAAATCACAAACCCTCTTGGTTATGTAGTATTTATGATATTTGGTAGTGGATCCATGTATTTATGAGCTAATCTTGGTTGTATATGTGTTGGATAGCATGGATCTTGAATTTTGATGTTGAGATTGTGACTTTTATGACTATGGATAGTATATATATCACCATGAGTGTTATGAATCATGATTTGAGTGTATTAAGTGTTGGTTGTATGGTGGAATTGTGGAAAATGATTGATCTAAGTAGTATGTGCATGCTGAGTTTTTCCAGGAGCAATGACCTGTATTGTAACACGGTTTTGAACCCCCAAATGTTGTCCCCTGATGTCCTACCTTATATTGTTGAAAAGATAATTGAATGTAGTTTCTGGAAATGTAAGGTTCATGGCTAGGTGATGTGTAGATATTAAGTTATGGCCGGAGGAGTGAATTGTGTTTCTGGACAATGGACTGCACTAAGTGACCCCCTTGTGAGCCTTGTTTAAACCCCTAAAAATTTATGTGGGATCATGGAAAAATTAGAGAAGCTAGGAAATACAGTGGTGAAGGCTACCCAAAAAGAATTGGATTAAAATACGAATTTTTGAATTTTATAAAAATGCTAGAGTAAATTTCGCGCAAGGGAAAAAGTCGTTAGTGGAGCATAATTCTAGAGGTAATGGTCATGACTCGGATATGGTAACTAAATTAAGTCGAATAAGTGATGGGCGTAATCGAGTGGTGACATGAACCTATAGTGGGGCTAGAGTGTCATAAGACGAAGTCATTAATTCAATTTCGTACCCCCTAAAACCCCGTTATTAAAGAGATATTGTTAAGGTACTAACGAGCGGTTATTGCTTATGTATAGATCGTTCCACTCCGCACGCTCGACCACCCCAACCTCACCAAGGCAAGTTTTCCAACCCTAAGTATTTAATTTCAAAATATTATATTCTTGATTTTACCTATGCAAGTCTACTTTACAAAACTTATATACAAGGATTTTTCACTTTTGTGTTTGTAGTTCCAAACGTATTATATGCGTATGCTTTATGAGATTATGTTGAAGTTTGAGATATATGCATATGTGTTTGTACACCCTTGAACTTAGAATGAAAATGTTTCTTCGGACAACGACTCTAGCAATAGAGGTCGTAGCGGTCCAAATATACTATTGACCGGGGAGCGGTATATTATTGTATCGTGATTAAATTACGAAAACCCGAAGAGTCATTCGGGAAGTATCGTATACCTAAGTAATTATTATTTTTACGTTGTTAAAAATACTAAAAAATATCTATCTTGGATTAAAAGCTTATTTTAATTAAATAATTATTTTATTAACTGTTTATATTAAATCTCAAAATATTATTTATTAATTATCGTTCATTATTTTAAAGACAAAACTAATCCAAGATACCTTTAGCGTTTTCAAACTCGAGCTCTTTCTCACCCAAAACATTTTCGAAAATCCCCGGTCGGGTTTTGCTTCTTGTACGTTTTTCAAGAATTATTGGTCGACTGAGGTCGAACATCAACTACTCGAATTTTCTATCAAAATGATTTTGAAAAGAAAAAAAAGGGGACTCTGGCAGGTGTGGGAATCGTTGACGAACGATTCCTGGGATGTGTAAGCGGCCGTGAGCCAGGCGGTCCATCAATTATTATTCCGGCCCAGGTGTTGCCGAAGGATGATTACGGATGTAGTTTTCATCGAGGGTGATTACGGATGTAGTTTTCACCCAAGGGTAGTTACGGATGTAGTTTCTATCCTTCTACTAGTAGAGAAGACCCGCGGATTGTTGGACTTGGTTGTGGCGACTGATCATCGTCAATCCTTGTCAGGTTTTTATGTTTTCTTCCAGTCCCATCCTCCACTTTGGAAAAATACTCAAACACTGCTTCTTGGGCCTATGTGCCAAGTTGCCGATAGTGTGGTTTTTGATAAGAAAAAAATTGATATTGTGCAGTATCTAGAACTGCAAGATTTTCTATAAAGATTGGCACGTGTTAGTGCACTCTTGCAATTATTTCAAAGAATGAAATGTTTTGAATGAGAAACCTTCTAAGCTAATGGAAGGAAAGAGGTTTTGCAATAATGTATTCCATGTACAGTATGTTAACCTTAGAGTGTTTTGCCGAAAATGATATACTCATATGTATATATATAATTTCAAACTTGAGATATATTGAAATGAGAACCTTATAAAGGATTCATATGTTATTCTTAAAGCTCCTTAGTGAGTATAAATGTTTTATTCAAACTCGGACATATATATTGTCGAGTTATGTTTTGTAATCTGAGATATATACCCATACAGTTGGGAACGTTTTCGAAATAAACCACATTATTATTTTACAAAATGGTGAACTTGCTGAGCATTATGTAGCTCATTCTTGCTTTATAAAAACTTTTCAGAAAGAGAAGAATTTGGTCAGTTAACTCCGTACCAGCAGAAGAGGAGTAGAAGATTTATCCCGAGATGACTTAGTTCCGGATAAATACTACAGAGTAAGTCTGATAGATTTTCAACTGTAATAGTAAGACTCGTCTTCAAGTGTAGTTGTATAAGTGGAAGTGCGTAAGATTCTGGATTGTACAGATGAATTGTAATATTTAGTGTTACTTTTGGTTATCGTTTCTGAGGCTCTAACTTGTATGTGCGTAAGATTGAGGTCTGGATGGATGTATTGTTGAGTTGTAAAGTTAATACAGGTATGATATGGTTGGATGGTGATGTGACGACCTGAATCTTTGACCTCGGATTTGGGGGCGTCACAGTAAGTAACTGTGAGTGGGTGAATGTGAATCGATATGGAGTGAGAGACTAAAGACGATTAGAGTAAAATTAAAACTCAATCGTTTATTTAGTAAAAACGCGCAACTGTTGTAGAGTAGTGTTTGAGTGGGACACAATCATGGGACACGTGTCAAACAGCCAATGGATCACTTAATAATTACCGCTGTTATTCCTATAATCACGACACTTAGACACATTAACACTAATTAACAGTTGTCAACGACCCCAATTACTCCAAAATAGTCAAATCATCTCAATAAGACTTTACCTCAGAGTACTTAACACAACTCAACAGTGTTTATCAATTTTCCAACTTTATCACTAAAACCCTTTCAAAAATTGCACAGTTGTGAATATGAGTGTGTGTGAAGCAGAGTTTACTGAAATCAATTTTTAGAGCATCTAATATTTCATAAAATCCATAACAAACAATCAATAAACACTGAATGCACAAACTCTCATATTAAACACTGATTGTTTGATGAATGCTAAACTCTGTAGTTACTGTAATACAGAAATCTGAAAACTTCCATTCCCTTTGATGTCCATGATTATCCAAGTAAGCACACAGTCTTTAAAGACAAAAATATCAAGAGATAGAAATCAGAGCATCATTCAGTGAATAATAGTCATGAACTGTATAACCTCACAAACTCTCAAAGCACACAAGTGTTTAGGTGATGTGTTTACACTCACATTCAATCAGAAATAGCAGAGTCTACCATATGCTTGAATGTCCACCAATTCTACACTACTTTGAGTACATGTATCCACAAATCAAAAGGACTTTATTCAGGGTTTAAATGGAGTAAGATCAAACAGATGAAAAGAGATGTTTTATTCAAGAGTGACTTCAAGCTGAGCATCTTAAGAGAACAAAGTGTTCAGTCACAGTATATATTTGTACAAGATCAGTATATATATGCTCTTTTTTTTTTTTAAATCTTTTTTTTCATTTTTTTTTTATTTAGCATATATACTGAGTAAACTTTTTCTTTTCTTGAGAAACAATCATCTGTTTGAGAAAAAAAAATATAACTGCTCTTAATACTTCAGAGTATAAGAAAAATAAGCAGTTAATAAGGCTCAAAGGGGTTTACTAAGGATGGAATTTATGAACAGTGTTTATACAGTGTTTGTATAATGTTCAAAAGAATTTTGAACAGTGTTTGAAAGAATGGTAAATCCTATTGCCTTTATCATTTTCATGCACACACATATCATGTAGTCTCAAAATGGTTTAATACAAGTTCTAGAGAAACATACTACCTGATGAATATCACACAACAATAAATACTGATTGATAGAAAATTTATCAATCACTGATTTGGCTCAAACTCTCACAGGGTGTAAACATGAGTCTGAACTCACCAAACTAATCACTGACACATCTCAAGTTTTATGATTTTCACAAGTACAAACAAGGAATCATCATGAACCATACCTTTGGAAACAGAATGTCACTTATCAGAGTTTAGAGTTCATCAATAACCAAAATTATTTATGAGTGGCCATGCACACAATATTCATAGACTCAGAGTTTAGGACTAAATAAACTAAGAGATGCTATAAATATGAAACAGTATCATGCTGTGTTAATTTTCTGCACAAAGTCTGATTAGATAGCAGTGACTCAGAAAGAATCATGATTTAATTACTGTGAATCATGCTTCATACAATTTTCTTCATTGGTGTTTTCATTCAGACAATAATCAATTCTGAATTCACTGAGTGTATCTAACATGTTAACAGTATTTAACAGACAGACATGCTGACAGAGTTTAAAAAGATTTAAACATTAGCATGCAGAACAGAGTTTAATACTAAGGTTCACATAGCACTTAACAATTTACAGAAAACATGAGCAATAAGTTTTTGAGTCTAACCAACATCTCTAGTCAAAACTAGAGACCATTCCTAGTTCATTGACCAGTCTTGTAAATGTAGCTTCACTCAATGGCTTGGTGAAGATATCTGCAAGTTGTTGTTCTGTAGACACAAAGTGAAGCTCAATGTTGCCTTCCTCTACATGCTCTCTGATGAAGTGATACCTTATGCTGATGTGCTTTGTCATTGAATGTTGCACTGGATTACCTGTCATTGCAATAGCACTTTGATTATCACAGTAAATAGGTATCTTGGTATACCTTAATCCATAATCCAGCAGTTGATTCTTCATCCATAAAATCTGTGCACAACAGCTACCAGCAGCAATATACTCTGCTTCAGCTGTAGATGTAGATATTGACTTCTGTTTCTTGCTATACCAGGAAACAAGTCTGTCACCCAGAAATTGACAACTTCCACTGGTGCTTTTTCTGTCTATCTTACATCCAGCAAAGTCTGCATCAGAGTAACCAAGAAGTTTAAACTCTGATTCCCTTGGATACCACAGCCCCAAAGTCATAGTGCCCTTCAGGTACTTGAATATTCTCTTTACTGCTGTTAAATGTGGTTCTCTTGGATCAGCCTGGAACCTTGCACACAAGCAAGTTGCATACATGATATCAGGTCTGCTAGCTGTCAAATAGAGCAAAGAACCAATCATTCCTCTGTAACTTGTCATATCTACTGATGACCCTGCATCTTTGTCCAATTTTGTTGCAGTTGCCATGGGAGTTGTTGCAGATGAACAATCAAGCATACCAAATTTCTTGAGAAGGTTTCTGGTATATTTTGCTTGATTTATAAAAATTCCATCATCTGTTTGCTTCACCTGTAGGCCTAGAAAATAACTAAGCTCTCCCATCATACTCATTTGATATCTTGACTGCATAAGTTTGGCAAACTTCTTACAGAGTTTATCATTAGTAGACCCAAAAATGATGTCATCCACATATATCTGAACTAAAAGCAAGTCACTACCATTTTGGAAATAAAACAGAGTTTTGTCAATAGTACCTCTGTGAAATCCACTTTCTAGTAGAAATTTGGCAAGGGTTTCATACCATGCCCTTGGTGCCTGCTTAAGTCCATAGAGTGCCTTGTCTAACCTGTAGACATAATCTGGATATTTTGGATCTACAAACCCTGGTGGTTGTTCTACAAACACTTCTTCTTCAAGTTTTCCATTCAAAAATGCACTTTTTACATCCATCTGAAACACTTTGAATTTCATGTGGGAGGCATATGCAAGAAAGATTCTGATTGCCTCCAATCTAGCCACTGGAGCAAATGTTTCATCATAGTCAATTCCTTCCTGTTGTGAGTAGCCTTTTGCAACCAGTCTTGCCTTGTTCCTTGTGATAACACCCTCACTGTCAGTTTTATTCCTGAAAACCCATTTAGTACCAACAATGGATCTATTCTTGGGCCTTGGTACAAGTGTCCACACTTCATTTCTTTCAAATTCATTTAGCTCTTCTTGCATTGCTGTTATCCAGTCAGCATCTTTAAGAGCTTCTTCCACTTTCTTTGGCTCAGATTGTGACAAGAATGCATGAAATAAACATTCATTTGTTGTTGCACTTCTTGTCCTTACTTTTGCATCTGGATCACCAATAATCAAATCAGTGTGTGAGATTTAGTCCATTTTCTTGCAGAAGGCAGATTGCTTCTGTCATCATGTGATCCTCCCCCTTGATCCATGCTCTCCTGATTTTCCTGGTGTCTTTCCTCATTTTCAGATGCTCCCCCTGAATGTGACTGCTCAGAATTTGAATGATCAGAGTTTGAATCAACAGTGTTTGATTCAGAGTTATCATTTGAGTCACTATCAGTGTTTGAATTTTCACTTTGATGTGATTCTTCATGCTCCCCCTCAACTGGTTCTTCCCTTGTTTCTGATTGAAGAGTTTCTTCAGTATTTACCAGTAGAGGTTCAGAGTTTAGATCAACAGAGTTTGACACATCAGTCTGATCAGAGTTTACTTTTTCAGAGAATAAATCTTCATTTTCAAAATGCAGTTGATCATGTTCATCTACATCTTCAAGTCCAGTTATCTTCTTGTCATCAAATGACACATGAATTGATTCCATGATCACTCTGGTTCTCAGATTATAAACTCTGAATGCCTTAGTTGACAGTGGATAGCCAACAAAAATACCTTCATCTGCCTTTAGGTCAAACTTGGTCAACTGTTCAGGATGAGTCTTCAACACAAAGCACTTGCATCCAAAAATATGAAAATATTTTAGATTTGGCTTTTTCTTCTTCACCATTTCATATGGTGTTTTACCATGCTTGTTGATCAGTGTTGCATTTTGAGTAAAACAAGCAGTTTGAACTGCTTCTGCCCAGAAATATGTTGGCAACTTTGCTTCATCTAGCATGGTTCTGGCAGCTTCTATCAAGGTTCTGTTCTTCCTCTCCACTACACCATTTTGTTGTGGAGTACCAGGTGCAGAAAACTCTTGTTTTATCCCTTTACTCTTGCAAAATTCTTCCATAGATGAATTCCTGAATTCAGTTCCATTGTCACTTCTGATTATCTTCACTTGATGCTCTGACCCTTTTTCCAGTTGAATTACATGTTCTGTCAGTGTTAATGCAGTTTCATCCTTCTTTGCAAGAAAATATACCCATGTGAATCTGGTATATTCATCAACAATGACTAATGCATATTTCTTCTTTCCAAGAGACATCACATTCACTAGACCAAAAAGATCAACATGTAGTAGATGATAAGGATCAACAATTGAAGACTCAGTTTTGCTTTTGAAGGAGACTTTTCTCTGTTTAGCCTTTTGGCAAGAATCACACAGTCCTTCTACATTCAACAAGGACTTTGGTAGACCTCTTACAAGATCATTCTTGATTAGCTCATTGATGTTGTTCAGATTCAAATGAGAGAGTTTCTTGTGCCATTTCCAACTCTCTTCACTGGACATCCTTGTAGACAGACACACTGCTTTGCCATCAGTGTTTGTTGACAATTTGATTTCATAGATGTTATTGTGTCTGTTTCCAACTAGAGCAACTTTCCCTGTAGATTTACTGATCACTTGACAATATTCAGGCTGAAAATCTACATGATATCCTCTGTCACAGATTTGACTCACAGATAGCAAATCATGCTTGAGTCCTGGAACAAGAGCTACATTTGTGATGATGACATTTCCAAGATTAATATTGCCATATCCCAGTGTATGTCCTATGTTGCCATCTCCATAGGAAACTTCTGGGCCAGCCTTCTCCTCAAACTCTGATAGCAGGGCTTTATTTCCTGTCATATGTCCTGAACATCCACTGTCCACGACTAGGGTACTAACCCTGTTGCCCTGCAATCACAAACAATCACTGATTATTAGTTTTAAGGATCCAGACTTGCTTGGATCCTTTTGCTTTCTTAAATCTGTTAGCTTTTGCAGCGGAATTCATATTAACAGAGTTTAAGCTAACTTTTTCAGAGTTTACATTTGCAGAGTTTACTTTAACCCATTTCAAATTTGGCTTGGGTTCATAGTAATTATAGTAAATAGCATGATAATCTCTGCAAGTGTAAATAGAATGCCAAGTACTTCCACAGTGTTTGCATAAAGTCTGTGGTCTAGTTCTCACATAATCACTCTTTACTGCAGTTTTAGAGGGCAAAGAATTAATGTTCTTATTCTTATTGCAGAAACTAGCAAGATGATTAGTGCTACCACAATTAAAGCATGTTTTTCTAGGAGCTAATGAAGCAAGCATTGGCTTAATTCCTGAAGTTATGCCTACTTTTCCATTTTTGTTTTTCTTAGGCAATCTCTGTTTGTTGACAGATTTTATCTCCTTAAGCTTATGCTTGAGTTGTTTATCTGTCATTAAACCAATGTTAGCCTCTTTAACAAAAGTTTTAGCATATGACTCTTTAACAGCCTTTTTCTGTGCTTCAGTCTTAGGTCCACCTGTTCCCATGACATTACCCTCAGATGAACAATATGGTCTAACTTTTACCTTATTTTCAAATCTAAGTTCATCTCCAACAGAGTAACCTAGACCTACTGTATCTGACTGAAACACTTCTTGAGTGTCTTTGCCAGAGTGTGTCCAAGTTTTAATGATGTGTTTACTATCCTCCAATTCAGATTCTAGTTGCTTATACTTACCTAGCAACTCCTGTTCAATAAACACTGCATCATCTCTCTCTTTTTGAATTTTATTCATGTTCTCTAACTGTTCCTCAACAAGTTTATTTCTTTCTTTGAGTTGAGAACACTCAGACTTTATCCTCTCATTTTCTAAGGTCTGATCTCTATAACTGATATGCAATGCTTTAAGATAAATTCTTAATTCAGTTATATTATCAGTGTTATAAGCATAAGTGGTTGGAGGTACCTTGAGATCATCATTTTCAGTCTGAGTAGTAGCCATGAGAGCATAGTTGACTTCCTCATCTGAATCTGAAGTGTCTGCCCAATCTCTGCCTTTGGTGTAGAGTGCCTTTTCAGTTTTACCCTTCTTGCACTCTGGAGCATAGTGTCCCATCTCCTTACACTTGTAGCATTGAATCTCAGACTTATCTTTCTTTCCAGATTTGAAGTCCTTTCCTTCAGCTTTCTTGAAATTCTTCTTGTCAGACTTTGAGTAGTCCCTTGAGAATCTCTTTCCCTTCTTGAAGTTCTTGTAACCCATCTTCTTGAAGGTCTTTACCATCAATGCAGCCATTTGCATCATCTCTTCATCATCTTCAGAATCAGATGAACCATCTGTGTTTGAGTCAACATCAGTGTTTGATGACTCATTCTCTGAATGTATGACTAAGGCTTTCCCTTTTGCCTTTCTCCTTGATGCCTCCTTCTTTGATGGTTTCTCCTCAACCTTAAGAGCAACAGACTTTGACTTTCTACTAGATCTTTTGTTTCTCTGCTCCAATTCCAATTCATGGGTTTTGAGCAGTCCATATATTTCATCAATCTCTGTTTCACCAAGTTCATAATTATCTCTTATAGTGGTTGTTTTCACATCCCACTTTTCAGGTAGAGAAAGAAGAAACTTGAGATTTGAGTCTTCTAAATCATACTCTTTGTTAACCAATGACAAATCATTGAGCAGTTTACAGAATCTGTCAAATGTTTCTGTCATGGTTTCATCAGACTTTGCCTCAAAGTGCTCATACTCCTGAGTGAGTATGTTTCTTCTGTTTTTCTTGATTGCAGGAGTTCCTTGACACCTAACCTCAAGTGCATCCCATATTTCCTTTGCAGTTGTGCAATTAATCACTTTATTAGACATAACATTGTCTAATGCACTGTGAAGTAAATGTCTCACTTTTGCATCCTTTGCAATAGATGAAAGATCCTCAGCAGTTAGATCTTTCTTTTCCTTTGGAATGACCTTTGCCTCCTCACCAGCAGCAGCAGCAGATAATTTTGTTGGTTTGTGAGGACCTTCATAAATTCTATCAAGATATTCTGGATCTGTAGCCTCCAGAAACATGGTCATTTTCACCTTCCAAATTGCATACTCTGATGGCCTAAGTATAGGAACCCTTATTGTTTCATACCTACTAACAGTAGTAGGGGCTTTCTCAGATGGTGGAGGTATCTCTGCCATTGATTACTCTTGTGTTTGGATCTTTAACTGTAATAAAGTAACAGATTAGGCTCTGATACCACTTGTTAGGTCGAATACACAATAAGCAATCAAATACTGTATGAGTAACTTAACAAGAACACACTGTTTAACAATTAAAAATTGTTTGGAATTAATAATTCCTCTCTCAGTGATGTAAATATCACAGAGAGCTGCTTAGGTTACAATGGATGAATATCTCAAATGTTCGACTACCCTTCTAGGGTTAACCTAACTGTATTTATAGAACATACAGCTTCGTACAATCAGTAATTGATTCTCCTATAATTAAGCTATACAATTGATATCAATCACGATTGCTCCAGTCTTCCAAGTCAACTCAATCTCTTTGACAGCTTTTCAATCTTCAAAGATATTGCTTCCATATTTATCAATCTTCAAACACTGTTGACTCTTCAGACAATACCGCTACAGAGTTTAACAAACTCTGTTTGCGCTTCCAGTCAGTGTTTAATCAAACTCTGACTGCTTCCAGCTAAACTCTGTTTTCTGACTTTAGCTTCCAAACACTGTTTTCATCAATCATTTCTAACATGCTGTCATCAAATGTTACATCTGTGCTTTCCATAACTTTCTTTTGACGGATGACATAAACCTTGTATGCAATTCTTTCCATAAAATAGCCAAGAAAAATTCCTTCAAATGCTTTTGCATTAAATTTTCCAACATATTCAGAGTTATACTTTAGTACAAAGCATTTGCTTCCAAAAGTATGAACATACTTTAGAGTAGGCTTCTTTCCAGTCATCAAGTTGTAAGGTGTCTTTCCAGTGTTTTTGTTGATGAGGGTTCTGTTCTGAATGTAGCATGCAGTACTCACAGCCTCAGCCCAAAAACATGTAGGCATTTTTGCATCAAGTAACATTGTTCTAGCAGCCTCAATTAGAGTTCTATTCTTTCTCTCAACAACTCCATTTTGTTGTGGAGTCCTTGGAGCTGAGAATTGCTGAGAAATACCATTCTCTTTACAGAATGATTCGAGTATGGCATTTCTGAACTCTGTTCCATTATCACTTCTCAGTGCAATCACACTTGCATTGTTTGCCTTTGCTTCCTTGTCAATTTTCTTTATATGCTCAATAATTACTTGTGGAGCCTCATCTTTTGATGCCAGAAATTCCACCCATGTATACCTTGAAAAATCATCAACCATTACCAGGGCATACTTCTTTCTTCCAAGTGACATAATGTTGACAGGCCCAAACAAATCCATATGAATGAGTTGTAATGGCTTGGTTATTGATGTCACTGTCTTTGACTTGTGGCTTGATCTTTTCATTTTTCCTTTTTGACAAGCCTCACACACTCCTTCTTGGCAGAATTCAAGTGTGGGCATGCCTCTCACTAACTCTCTTTTGACTAGAGAATTAATGGCCTTGAAGTTCAGGTGTGATAGTTTCTTGTGCCACAGCCAACAATCTTCATTTGATGCTTTTGAGTAAAAGCAACAAATTTTGTCCTTGTTTGCAGAGTCCATATTGGCTACAAACAGGCTTCCCTTCCTTACTCCAGATAGAATAAAATCACCAGTCTTTTTGTGGGTGATCAAACATTCATCCTTGTCAAAATTCACTTTGAATCCTCTATCAGTAAACTGACCAACACTTAGCAGATTATGCTTGAGCCCCTTGACTAGTGCTACATCTTCAATGATGACATTACCAACTTTCAGCTTGCCATATCCCAATGTGTTACCCATGCTATCATCTCCAAAAGCAACCATTGGGCCAGCCTTTTCCTCATACTGTGATAGCAGGGCCATATCACCAGTCATATGATTTGAGCATCCACTGTCCAAAATCCACATGACCTTCTTTTCACTTTCTTTGCCCTGCAAACACAAAGGTATTACTTTTCCTTTGGTACCCAAACAAGTTTGGGTCCATGTGACTTAGAGACAGTTTTATCATAAGCAACATGCTTATCAACTTTCTTAGTGTTAGTCTTCTTGTCACTGTTGGAAGTCTTAGAACCTGAAGTTTCAGACTTAGGTGACAGAGGTACCTTCCTAGCTTTAGGAGGACTTGAAGACTTTGGCCTTGTGTAGTGTGTGTGAGAATTGTGACTGATACAACCATCAATGAATTGCCTTCTTAAATTAAAACAACTAGTCATAACATTCATATTGCATGGCATACAGTCAAATTTATCACAAAAAGGTGCATCTCTATGACTTAGAGACACAGAACAATCATAGAAAGGTTTAGACACACTACCAACAGGTTTCTTGCATGCATGAGTTAAATGATTGGTACTGAAACAGTTCTGACAAGTTTTCCTAGGGGCATTAGGCATATAAGCATAGTTGTTATCCTTGTTAATCCATAACTTGCCATTTCTGTTCTGTTTCTTTTTAGTCACTTTCTTTTCTGATTCACTCTTCCCAGCTGAGACAAACTTAACAAACTTCTTAGGTCTTGGCCTATCAACTACTGGTTCCTTGGTCTTTGACTTGACACTCTCACTCTTAGAGGATTTTTGTTGTTCACTAGATTGTGCCTCATCCTCATCATTCAACATTTGTTTGATGAGTAAGGCATCCTCATCAATTTCAAATGTTGATTCCTTAAAAATTGGATTTTCAGTCTTTCTCAATATGTGAGGCACTTTCTCATGAACAGCTGTGTCCTCTTCAATAACAACATAGTCTTTCCTCTGTTTGAGAGAGTCATAGTCAAGTCCAATAGCTGCTTTGGGTTTAGCTTCAATTTTCTCACAGTAGGATTGCACTAGACCAGATGATTTCTTGAAAGTTTTCAGTTTGAATTCATTTTCAGCTAATTCATCCCTAAGAGCCTTCTCTACTTGACTAGCACATAAAACCTTGTTCTGCAAATATTCAACTTCTTTCTTAAGGTTTTCTACTTGCATAGCAGTTAGCTCAAGTTCCTCATTCTTTTTGGTTAATATTTCATTTCTAGTAGACAGTTTAGCAATCTCCTCATTAGCAGCAGTCATACTAGTATGAATATTAAACATTTCAACAGATAGTTGTTCGATCATGCATTTATACTCAGAAACAGACATGTCTATAGTAGTGAGAGATGGTACCTGAGAATCAGATGGAGATGAGTCATCCTTGGAGTTGGCCATCAAGGCATAATTGCAGAATTCTTGTTCCTCTCCATCACTCTCAGAATCATCCCAACACTTCTCTTCAGCTATGTAGGCCTTACCTTGTGTCTGCTTTTTCAGAGGGGCCTCATACTTAGCTTCGAGCTCAAGATAATCTCTATCCTTCTTTTTAGGCTTCTTGCATTCACTGGCAAAATGCCCTAGGTCATTGCATCTATAGCACCTTACAGATGACCTATCCACATAACTGGTTTTGAATTTATTTCTGTTTGGTTTCACAGGTGCCTTGTTCTTATTGACTGAATGGTTTTGAGGTTTGGGTTTGAAGGGTTGATTTCTTTTAAATCTGATGTTTGGAAATTTTCTGGCCATGAAAGCATATGAAGTATTTTTCATCCCATCAAGTTCTTCCAGAGTGTAAAACTCTTCTTCTTCTTCCTCCTTTTCCTCAACAGGTTCACTCACCCCAGCTTCAGTTTCTTCATCATCTGCTACCTCCTCTATCCTTAGCTGGCTTGTAGATGCTTCTAGGTCCAGAATAGATTTGTTGACAATCAAGGCACATGATGTGTTTATCATTCTACCTTGGTTGGCTTGGATAGCCCTTTTCTGAAGCAACTCAAGTTCATGAGTCTTTAGGACTCCATAGAGCACATCATAGGTGACTTTGTTCAAATCTCTCTCCCTTAGAGAAATGACTCTTTGCTCTAGATGATTTGGTGAGGATAACAGAAATTTCATATTTAACTCCTTGGTGCTGTAAACCTTGCCATTCATCTGCAACTCAGTAACTAGCTTGTGAAACCTTTCAAACATTTCAGTGATGCTTTCCTTGGGCTGTGCCATGAAAGCTTCATACTGTGTGACCAGTATCTGTTTCTTGTTTTCCTTAACCTCATCAGTCCCTTCACACAACACCTCAATGTGATCCCACATCTCTTTAGCAGACGTACATGATGCAATGTTTGCAAACATTGACATGTCCATGGAATCAATGATAAGCAGCATGAGGTGGCTGTCAAGAGCAACCTTCTCCCTTTCTGATTCTGTCCATTTTGATGGATCCTTGGCCTCATAAGATCTCGGGATAGTTGTGGTTCCAACAGTCTTTTCTGGTTTCTCTTGTTGTGGAACAAAAGGACCATTCTTGAGAATCTCAGGATACAAGGGATGAGAGGCTTTAATGAACAACATTATCTTTATCTTCCAGAGGTTGAAGTTTTCTTTGTCAAACTTAGGGACCTTCACCGTTCCTGTAGTCTTTGGTGTATTCGAACTCATGATCATTTTTCTGTTTTTGAATAAACAGCCCGCTCTGATACCACTTGTTGAGTATTGAACACAAAGAAAGAATACAGAGGGGGGGGGGGGTGAATGGATTCTTGAACTTTTCGTGCCTTGAGTCTGTGTAGCAAACAAGTGTTGTGTGTGCAGAGATGTATATGCGGATAAAGAACAACACAGAACAAAATATCACTTTAATCTAATGTATTATTAGATAAAGGTTGCTACAATCTGTGAATACAAATGATAGTATTCTCAGCTTCGTTTTTCTCAGAGAGATATAGCTTACAGTGTATGAAAAACTTGACTCGCACAAAAGTTACTAAGTTATGAAGTGAGGCTGTGTCCTTATAGAACATGGATACAGCCTACTTACTGCAAATAAGGTAGCTAAACAAATTACTTTCTAGTCTGTCTATCCTTTTTGAGTAAGTGTCCAAACGGTTACAGATTTGACTTTGCAAAGCCTGTTTAGATCCACTTCTTTAGCTCCTTGTCTCTTCTATATCTCTCCAAGCTTCCTTGTAGGCTTTCCAGAGCACGTTACAGATTGTGGTCCATAAAGTGCATTGGCTTGTTGCAGGTTTCTGACTTGTACAATTTCTTCAGTATTTTGTCTCCAAGAATGTATTCGAGAAGTGACTAAGTAAGTGACTTGATCGATAACTCTGAGTTCTCGAACACTGTTATATTGATGTGGTATATTTTTGTGTTCGTTCACAGGGAGGCAGGTTTTATCAATTTTAATTTAATTGTCACAAATTTTATATTTTTAACAATTATTAAGAATTTTTATATAACTAAATAACGCAAATAAATGTGTTTTAAAAACGATTAACTAAAAGTCTAGGGCGATCGGGTTAACCATGTTTACACCAAAACAATTATATGGATGTAGTAATTTAACGGATTTTAAATAATTAGAGCATCAGTTAATCTTTTTCAAGCATTAATGCTCTCGGAAATCAAATTATGCTTTCGCACTAAAATTCAATTCCGCTAATCGTATGTATGCCTCTAGTGAATAAAATCTCCCGATTTATTATTCCTATTCGCAAATAATTAATTAATGATACAGACCGATAACACAAATTAAATTTTATAACATATCGATTAGAATTATTTTATATCCGTTAAACAACTAATAAAATTAAAGCATTATTATGGTGTAAACATGGCTTCCCCTTATACCCTAGAAATAAACTACTCACACATGCTATTAATAGAAACGACAAAAATATTTAAACAAGACATATAAAACATATATTAATAAACAAGATAAAATTTAGGAGTACCTCAAATTTACAATAGAATGGAGAATCAAGCCAAATTGTACACAAAAGAGAAGAAAGAAAATCAAGCCCTTAGCTCCTTGAATAAACTTGCCGAATATGAATGATAGAATGTGGTAAATGAAAAGATGTAAAGTGATGTCTATGTCTATGCAGTGTATCCCCCCCTTGCAGACTGTTTTCTCCTTCATTTTATAGGAATATGAAGCTGCTTAATTTCTTAAACTGCTCCGTGATTCGCTGCATGTCTGCTGGCCACCGCTCTTCTTGATTTCAAAGTTGCTGGCTTCAAAACTTTTTTTTTTCAACTTTTCAATATCAACTTTTTCCATTTTCAACTTTTTCATTTTCAACTTTTTGCTTTTTCACTTTTTCTAAAATTCGAAAATTCATTTATTCCTCAGATTTCGAGCTGCTCCAATCGAATTTTTGCTTAATTAATCCCTCCAAATTGAAGATAATTTCATAAGCTTCGCGTGGACTGTAAGATCGTCCAAATCTGACTCCTACAACTCCGGATATGAATTAAATACTGTAGGAAGTGGGTGTAGCACAATAAATCCGAATTTCTTCCATTTTTAGCTCCAAAATAGCTCTTTAAGCTCAAATTCTTCCAAACTTAGAGATTCTTGTCTCCTGAAATAAAACATCAAAATTAATTAAATAAATATCCAAATCAATGCAAAATGCAATTAAATGTGGGAATAAAATTATATAAAATATATATATAAAAATACATCTTATCAAATATCCCCACACTAAGCATTTGCACGTCCTCGGGCAAATAAGCGAAATAAAAACTAAATTCTAACTAATATCACTTTCGTAGATGACACGATTGCATTGAGCATATGCAACAAGCCGTTAAACCCCTAGGCAGCCCTAGTAGGACGAGTGCTGTCTCGTGAGGGTTTATAGTGAATATACCCACAAAATTCATCTAGCTCATGCAAAAGACCACACATCAACACAACACCACACACACCCGTCCTCTCATGCGAAATCGGCTTAAGAATCAGAATGAAAATGCAATGCCTTGGTGTCTAAAGTGCAAGTATCCACATAGCGTACTCAAAGAAGATGCATAAGATCATAGAAATTCATGTCAAATGTAAGAATAAGTTGGTAAACATGCTAAGCACACAAGAGCACATCTTTAAGACATGACCTGGGACATCCTATGCAAAAGCAACAACTCACCGTTCACTCACAAAAATATTCACTCAAAACAAAGGGTAAGTGTATCACTCAACTCCAACAATATCATAAACATGCTTCGTCCTTGGTATCAATATAACCTTTAACGCAACATACATCATCGATGATAATCGAAAGGTCTTTGTTAAGGTTGTAACGGGGCTAGGGATAAGGTATGTCAAGAAAGCCAAAGAAGGTTAAGTCAAAAGCTAGTACCTGACATTGAAGTTCAATCAACTCCCATAATTATTAAAACCTATAAATACTTCCCCACACTTGAGCTTTTATTTATAAACAACTTGACTAGTCGAATCAAAGTAGGATCACAAAGAATAAGTATGCTCTCGTATTTATTTATTTATTATTTTTTTTTTCTCTTTTTTTTTTTTCAAGAGAGCTAAGTAATAGCAAGAAAAATGATCCCATAAGTATGATTTCAAACTTCGACTAACAAGCTATGAAACAAACCCCAAATATTCCCCCAAAGTTATGATCATTAATAAAAACCCCCTTTTTATGCACACCTTATCACTCCATTAAGCACAATACTAGCCTTTGACAATTGGGTTCAAAATTAATGTAAGGCTAATACAATAAAAAGGATATATGGCAGGTACATGGTGTGTCACCGAAAGAACAAGATTAGGCTCAAAGGGTTAACTAATGGATCATGTATAATGGTTTGGATATATAGGAAATATGAGGTTATCCTATTGCCTTTATCATGTTATCATCAATTAATGTCATGCATCTCAAGAAAGATCTCAAGCAAGTGCTAGCAATGCAAACGATAAGTGGACACTCAAGCAAACGAAAAATCATGCACAAGATATGCATATAGGCTCAAAACTCACTTGGTGTGACAAAGCATAATCAATCCCAAATAACAGTCTCTCTAACGCACCTACTTGTACTCAAAGCATGTAGACCAATATTACCTTGCACCTATTCATGGCATTCTAATCATTTAGCACATTCAATAAGTTTACTAGTTTTTACTTGCCAGCGTACGTGTGTGCACAAGAACATCACATATCACTTCTTAATCAAAAGCATCCATAAACACAAGATTCCTAAGCATGCATGAGTGCATTTTCACAAGTAATCTTCACATGACTAGAATTATTTTTGGCATTTTTCAAATTTTTTAATTTTTTTGGATTTTTAAATATTTTTTTTTATTTTTTTTTATATACACTACGTTGAGAACACCGAGAACACCTCCCCACACTTAAGCGAGTCAATGTCCTCAATGACTCATTAACTAACCAAAGAAATCAACAATATATAAAACAAAAGGAAAGAAGAACTCCCTTTTGCAAAAGTATGATCCATGGGTTGCCTCCCAAGAAGCGCTTTTGTTTAACGTCGTTGGTTCGACTTTTTTACTCTCTGTTTCATGGTGGTTCTTTCAACACCATCTCAAATGGTCCAAGTGCAATATCAATCTCATTCAGATTTTTCTTCCGAAATTTACGTATAGAAGAAAGTTGCCCATCAATCTCAGCATTCTCCTCACGAGCATTATCATCCACTTCTTTCACATGTTCTTCCCCAATATCAATTACATAACACTGAGATTTAACCAATGGCCCTCTTATAGCTTGATGAAGATCAAACTCAACATGTTCTTCTTCTTCGTATGCTTCAAGCATGAGCACTGCTTCCAATTCATCATTCAATAAAATCTGAGGCGTCTCATCTTGGACAATTTCATCTATAACATCAATCCTGCAGCAAGTATTCTCAAGCAAAGGGGATGTAAGAGCAGAGGTTAGAGTAAAAGTAATTTTATCATCACCAACGCTCAATGTGAGAGTCCCACTTTTAACATCAATAACAGCACCTGCAGTACAGAGAAATGGTCTACCTAAAATTATACGTATTTGGCTGTCCTCTTCCATATCTAGAACTACAAAGTCTATAGGAATATAGAATTTTCCAACCCTAACAGGCACATCCTCTAAAATTCCAAGGGGATATTTTATCGAACGGTCTGCCATTTGCAAAGTCATCTGTGTACATTTTAATTCTCCCATATTTAGTTTTTGAAAAACCGAGAGAGGCATGACTGAGACGCTAGCGCCTAAATCACATAAAGCTCTATCAATGAACAATGCACCTAAATGACACGGGATCGAAAAACTACCAGGATCTTTAAGTTTAGGTGGAGACTTATTCTGTAAAACAGCACTACATTCCTCAGTAAAAGCTACCGTCTCTACCTCACCAAAGGACCTTTTCTTAGTGAGAATATCCTTAAGAAACTTTGCATATGCTGGAACTTGAGAAATTAAATCAGTGAAAGGAACTGTTACCTCAAGGTTCTTAACAAGTGTCATGAACTTACCAAACTGCTGGTCCACCTTAGTTCTGTTCATCCTGCTAGGGAATGGGAGCTTTGGCATAAATGGTGGAGGGGTAACTGCAATCTTTTCTTTGTCATTTTCCTTGCTTTCCTCAGTTTCACCTTCGTTTGTGTCTTCAACGACTTTCTCTACCTTGTCTTCCTCAGAATTCTCTTTTTCTTGCTCAGTAGGAACATCGTCGGTAGGCATTGGAGGAGCATCATATGTACGACCACTCCTAAGAGTAATGGCATTCACATTTTCCTTTGGCTGAGTTGGTTGTGCTGGTAAAGAGCCTTGGTGCCTTGAAGACGAAGAACTAGCCATTTGAGCAATCTGAGTTTCCAGCATCTTATTATGAATCTCCATCTGGTTCATCTTTCTGTTGGTATCCTCCATATTCTTTTGCATTTGTAACAATATCTTCATCATGTCACCTTGATTATCAGCCTGTGCAGCTTGATTCGCCTGAGGAGCATAATTCTGAGGAGGCTTCTGGAATCCAGGGGGATTCATAGGTCCTTGAGGAGGCCTATACTGCTGCTGTGGAGGAGGCTGGTACGACTGCTGATATTGCTGCTGATTAGGAACATTTGAATTCTGAGCGTTGTTGTTCCTATATGAGAAGTTCGGATGATCTTTCCAACCAGGATTGTAAGTGTTGGAATACGGATTGTACTGTTGCCTCTGTTGGAAAACATTTGCTTGCTCCATCTGAAAATGTTGTGAATTTTGAGCATTGTATTGGCAATCATTACCATAGTGGCCTTGGATGCCACAGACTTCACAAACAGGATTATTCATAGGAGCCATGGATGACAATGCATTGATACTCATAGGTGGAGTAGAGGGCTGAGATGTCTTCAATGAGTGGATCTCCTGAGTCAATGCAGCGAGTTGAGATGATAATAGAGAATATGCATCCACTTCAAGTTTACCCCCTTTCTTGGCCGCTCTCGGGTTATTGAAGTGATTGGCAGCCAAATTGGAAAGAAAGGCATGTGCATCATCAACTCCTTTGTCTAAAAACACGCCACCTGCAGCGTTATCAACCATCCCTTTTGTTTCAGGATCAAGACCATTGTAGAAGCGTTTAAGCAGAAACCACTTCTCGAGACCATGGTGAGGGCATGCACGTTGATAATCCTTGAATCTGTCCCAAGCATCCCGAAGAGATTCGCCATAATCTTGCTTAAAACCCATCATCTTGTCGATCAAATCGTCGGTTCTGTTAGGAGGGAAGAACTCAGTTAAAAAAGCCTGAGCAATCTCATCCCACTCGGTCAAGTTAATATCATTCAACCATTTTTGAGCTTTATCACGAAGGGAGAAACCGAACAACATGACTTTCAACTGGTCTGGAGTGACTCCCTGATGTTTAATTGTAGAACAGAGCTGTTGAAACCGTTGCAGATGATTTGTAGGGTCTTCAGAGGTAAGCCCAGCAAATTGATTCTGTTGGATCATAGTGAGCAAAGCAGGCTTGATCTCGAAATTTGCTGCTTGAATCGCTGGCATAGCAAGGCCAGTAGGTACCCCACTCGGAGAGGGCTATGAATAGTTCTTCAAAGATTTAACAGGAGGGTCGGCCATTTTATTCTCTGAGAAATGGATCTTTCGCTGCGTTTTATTTCTCTGTTTATCAATATATTGTTGCAGAGGTTCTCCGGAATCAAGATCCCTAGTAGAATCAGGAGTTAAAAATGCGTCTTCTGTAGTCCTGTGCATCAACAACAAAAACAAGAAAAGCAGTAAAACCGGTCTCAATTGGAACTAAAGTTCCAATGAGACAATGGCAAAATAGACGAATTAAAATTAACACAAAATTTTAACAAACTAAACAAAATATGTAATTTTTTTTTTATTAATTAAATTAAATTGGATTTTATTTTCAGAAAATTTTTAATAAAATTTTGGCATGACTCGTTCGTAAGATTAACTACCCAAAAGTGAACCATACAATTAAACCCAAACAATAGCTCACTGCATTATCCAGAATTTCACAATCTCTAAACTTGGAGATTCAATTTAACAAGAATCCAGAAGCATAAAAACCAGTCTCGACAAACACTAGCTGCTAAACAAGAAAAATGTAACTAACTCGGTAACTCAGCAACGTTAACAAATTAAACCAATACAAACTAACACGATTACAAATTTACAATCACTAAAAACTGCTAACACCCAACCAAAACTACAAACACTACAAACGACTCAAAACCGAACACATAGAATTCGGAAACTGGACTCCAAACTCAACTCGGCAAACAAGCAAAACGACCCAGTTCGACTCGCAAGATTACTCAGCAGGAATTCAGTACACACGTCAAGGAAATACACAGTACTCGGAAATCAAAATTCAGCATCTAGACAATTCGAACCAAAAAGCAAAACCTAGTGAACACGACGAACTTAGCTACTTCCAACAGCAATAAAATAGAACACACCGAACAGTGACTCGCATAAACTCAGCAACGCAGCGTGAATCAACAAAATAGGAAAACACGACTCAAACTGGGGAAAGGGGGATTGTAGCTTTTGCGGAAGGACGAAATGGAGGAATGGAGGAGGCTGGGGTTGTGTGTATGTGCGAAGAAAAAGAAGGAGAGGAGAGGTTGGGGCTATTGAAATCGAAACAGGATGAAACCAAGAAGAAGCGCTGCTGGGTTTGTTTGGAAGCGCTGACGGAGGTTTTTGTGTATGCGAGGTGGGTGGACGGAGAAGGGAAGGAGATGGTGTTGAGGTGGTTGCGGTGGATGTACGGAGGCAGGGAGGTTTTGTTTCGAATCAAGAAGAAAGACACAGGGGGGTTTGGGGTTTTAGTCGAAGAGAAAAGGAGCTGGGTTTGATAGTTTAACGAATACAGAGGCTTAAAAACAGGGGAGGCTACTCTACTGATGCTTCGAGTTAAATAGAAAATAAGACAGGAAATTAATTACTGAAAATTTTATTAAACTAATATTTTTATGTTTTTTATTTTTTACACTAACACATAAAACATAAAAATTAAATCTACAATTAAAAATTATAAAACCCGGACAATAAAACTAAAATTTATAAAAACTAACCGCCTCCCCGGCAGCGGCGCCAATTTTGATGTGGTATATTTTTGTGTTCGTTCACAGGGAGGCAGGTTTTATCAATTTTAATTTAATTGTCACAAATTTTATATTTTTAACAATTATTAAGAATTTTTATATAACTAAATAACGCAAATAAATGTGTTTTAAAAACGATTAACTAAAAGTCTAGGGCGATCGGGTTAACCATGTTTACACCAAAACAATTATATGGATGTAGTAATTTAACGGATTTTAAATAATTAGAGCATCAGTTAATCTTTTTCAAGCATTAATGCTCTCGGAAATCAAATTATGCTTTCGCACTAAAATTCAATTCCGTTAATCGTATGTATGCCTCTAGTGAATAAAATCTCTCGATCTATTATTCCTATTCGCAAATAATTAATTAATGATACAGACCGATAACACAAATTAAATTTTATAACATATCGATTAGAAATATTTTATATCCGTTAAACAACTAATAAAATTAAAGCATTATTATGGTGTAAACATGGCTTCCCCTTATACCCTAGAAATAAACTACTCACACATGCTATTAATAGAAACGACAAAAATATTTAAACAAGACATATAAAACATATATTAATAAACAAGATAAAATTTAGGAGTACCTCAAATTTACAATAGAATGGAGAATCAAGCCAAATTGTACACAAAAGAGAAGAAAGAAAATCAAGCCCTTAGCTCCTTGAATAAACTTGCCGAATATGAATGATAGAATGTGGTAAATGAAAAGATGTAAAGTGGTGTCTATGTCTATGCAGTGTATCCCCCCTTGCAGACTGTTTTCTCCTTCATTTTATAGGAAGTATGAAACTGCTTAATTTCTTAAACTGCTCCGTGATTCGCTGCATGTCTGCTGGCCGCCGCTCTTCTTGATTTCAAAGTTGCTGGCTTCAAAACTTTTTTTTTTCAACTTTTCATTTTCAACTTTTTCCATTTTCAACTTTTTCATTTTCAACTTTTTGCTTTTTCACTTTTTCTAAAATTCGAAAATTCATTTATTCCTCAGATTTCGAGCTGCTCCAATCGAATTTTTGCTTAATTAATCCCTCCAAATTGAAGATAATTTCATAAGCTTCGCGTGGACTGTAAGATCGTCCAAATCTGACTCCTACAACTCCGGATATGAATTAAATACTGTAGGAAGTGGGTGTAGCACAATAAATCCGAATTTCTTCCATTTTTAGCTCCAAAATAGCTCTTTAAGCTCAAATTCTTCCAAACTTAGAGATTCTTGTCTCCTGAAATAAAACATCAAAATTAATTAAATAAATATCCAAATCAATGCAAAATGCAATTAAATGTGGGAATAAAATTATATAAAATATATATATAAAAATACATCTTATCATATATTGACATATCGAACCACTTCTCGAATAGCTCTTTTCCATCAGGATTCCTTGAGTTGTCGAATAGAACATTTGACTTATCGAATCCTCGAGATATCGAATAGCTTTCTGAGTCCTTGAGATATCGAATGGAGCTTTGACTTGTTGACTCTTTGAGAACTCGAATACCATCTTGACTTGTTGACTTCTTGAGTTCTCGAATAGAGTAGTAGACATATCGAATCCCTGAGATATCGAATGAGATATCGAACAGTGTATTCAGAGATATCGAATAGTGTCTTGAGATATCGAATCCCTGACTTCTCGAAAGCTGGACTTCTCGAATAGACAAATATACTTCTCGAATTGGTACTTAGGCAAATTCTCCATTCCTTCAAATCCCAACTGTGATTATTTGACAGTCTTTAACTCCTTGCTTGAGGCATGAACCTTGGAACTTCTTTCAAGCATTATTCTAGACTCTATAAGTACAATTACACAACTAGGATTTGATGCCTACTACAAGTACAATACAAACAGAAACTCTACAACTAGAGGTTCCCTCAGTTAAGAGGTCATGTAAGTAATGCAAAGCATTACAAACAATTAGGCTTATTATTAGATGTGTACAGACATGCCTCTGTAACTAACATTTATTCATTTAAAGAAATAATAATTAATTATATTATAGGTGAAATCCCAAACTACCCACATTTCTAATCCATCTGCCCAAAATGCCTACATTCAGAACCATCCGCCCTTTTTACAAACAGGCCACGCATTATACAAATGCATACAGGAGTATACGCATTTTGAAATTGCGTGGAGCTTGACCACGCATTATCCACAAGCGTGATCTTTGTAAAATAGAACTGGTGTGTTGTTTGAACAGTACTGGGATACGCATGTTGAACATGCGTGGTATTGGATACGCATGTTGAACATGCGTATATGCTATAGTTCATCGTCTCCACAGACGGGAGAAATCTGAGCGATTTTGAGGCGAAAACCTCGGTTCCGGCCAGCCTTCCGTTCACAACCATAGAGACATTTTCCGATAGCACACCATACACCAATCGACTCGTAATGAAATCCTCTACAATCCTATGCAAACAATTTTTAAGTTCTTTTGCCGGATTTTGAAAGCCCAAACCAAACCTAAAATCGATTTTCATGTCCGATCTATTTCTTCAATTGATTTTGCACGCCCCTGCGGGGCCAGATCGAGATAAATGAGATTAGGGGAAATGGAGAGGAGGATGTGACGATCATTTTGATATACTCAGTGAGGGTGGTCGATGACAAACAAGAGAGAGACGACGAATCGCCGACGAGGAGCTCCGAAAACAAGAGAGAAGAGAAAGGCTGAGAATGACGTCAATAAGCATCAGCTGAATGCGTAACCCGTGATACGCATCATGAAAATGCGTATCCCTGGCTACGCAGCTGACAGATGTGTATTTCGTGGGTAAAAAGGACAATGTCTTTTGAATATAGGTATTTCGGGCATGTTCCACAAAAATGTGATGTAGTTTGGGCAATTTCTCTTATATTATAACATCTTCCCAACCTAACCCTCCATCCAAATAACATAAGGGTCGAACCCTTCATTACTCAACCCTCACATCCAAACAAGGTAAGCATTCAACCCATTCCATCCCATCCCTTACCAACCTAACCCATCCCACTCTAACCCAACCCAACCCAACCCAACCCCTCCTAACCTCATCCAAATCCCTTACCAACCTAACCCATCCCACTCTAACCCAACCCAACCCAACCCCTCCTAACCTCATCCAAATAGGCCCTTAGATGACTGGATCGAAATTAATTTCTTAGTAAATTCGATCAAATTAAATTTAATTATTCAAGTATACATCTGTATCCAAAATCAATTCTTGGATAACTTCGATTATGAACATTAATTCACACACATAACACATTGCGATTAAGTTTCGTGAGAATCTCTCTTAAACGTCTGACTATGTTTTGCGGACAATAAATTTTTGTTAAGAAAAAATGTTATTTTCAAAACTGTTTTTTAATTCATTTATGGCATATTCTCTCAATATTCGCAATTTGTAGCGTATTTCCCTATATTAATTGAGAAAAAGGAACATCAAATTAACCTCATATAATTATATCGTCAAATGACTTTCTAAACTTGTGTTTCATTCTAACTCACGTAAATTAGTGTATCATTAGTTCTTGATGATTATAAAAACTATAAATAACTGTATAATTAATACACGAAATGAAAGGAATGAGTGCAGTGAATTGATCCTGAATTGTTAGGAAGGGTGCAGCGAGTTGTTGCTTACCTCCATCACGTATTTTAGAAACAAAACGACACGGTTTCACCTGATTTAACCTATCATTTATGTGAGGTTAATCTGATATTCCTTTTTTCTCATATTAATTTTGAATTTTAACTTCATTGGCTCAACTCTCAATGCACAGGTAAATATCCACTTCACTATGTCACGGGATATATAGTAGTGACATCTAGAGGAAATTTTATATTCACAATAGCAAGTTTTGTAATAAAAAGATTTGGGGCTGTGGCCACTACATGAGGGACTGGGGGGACTGAAGGGATAATGTTGACGAAGGGAAAAGGACATAAAACAAATAAAGCTTCCCCGTGCTTTGGACCAGACATGCAATGCCAATGGGCCAATGGCTAATGCATTCACTTGGCAAAATTATAGCCCCAATTCTAGTTTTCTAGTGTGATGGATAATATAGTATTAATTCTGCAATGTCATAGCCAATGGTTTTGGAGAATCTATGTGAATGCATGGATTCTGAGTTAGTGAAACTGTGACAGCCAATTGTTTGGCAAGTCTGTAAGTTTGGAACACCAATTTGAGCTTCTAGAAAATGCAATGGCCCTGCCTCTCGATATGGGGTTTGTAGATCAGCTTCTGCCCATATTTCATCCCCCAGTATCTATTTTATGGCCAATGAGGATCGAGTTTTTTTCGTCTGTCACCTTTCAAAAAATTTATTTTATCAAAAAGAATCACACTGTGTGCATTCCAAGATGGGAAATGCGATAAAAATGACAAGTGGATAGAGAACTAGAATACTTTCATGAAATGATAGGCATTGAAATTTTGTTTCCCAACCCATCCCAAGATAATGAGAAATGGCTGCATCACCGGCCAATGATAAAGAATTTGATCTTTTCAATTGTAGTAACACGGTGAAAGTTTTAAATTTTAACTTAGTAGCGAAGACTGAGGTCTTGTGTACGATATGTCACATATTCGATTCTCCCTCCATTTTGTAATTTGTATCATCCTTGTGGCTCATTTGTATCGAAGAAAGTTTTCAATTTTAATGAGATTGAATTGTGGGATTTATATTTTCACCTTAACCTCATCCCAACCAATCAAACGGAACGTTATAGTCTCATCGCTTTCCTTCCGAATGGAAACAATCCCAGCAAAAAAGTACCAAAAACAAATCCACTCTGTTTTGTAAATTTCAGAGACCGAAGGTATCACTTGCTTTTATAAATCTTTTTAGTGGGGTGATAGTGTTGGGATATATCTCTTTCCTTCTGTTGTCCATTCGTAAATGAGAAGACCTTCTCAAATCTCCTTCCAGCTTCAACGATATATAATAATGTATGATATCTTATCTGTCAGATCATAATAACGTGTATAAAATTTATTTATGGACAATGAAGTTATTTAATTGACTTGTGACTTGGCACTGGAATATAGCTTTCTCATTCTTCATCTATCATATAAAGTAAATAGTACGGAGTAAGATTATTATACTATCTCATTACTAATAGCTGTTCTGATCACAATGATGAGTTTGCTGAAAGCATCAAACCTTTCTTTCAGTGTTCACAAAACAATATATAGGGTTTTGAACAAAAAAGACTAGCCACATTGTCTGCATTGCTTATAACAATATGTTGTGATCTAGTAACCTTATGTAAGTCGACTTGATTTCAAAAGAATTAATGTTGATGTCAATCGACTATCAGAAACAAATAATATTTCCGGTTTTATGGAATTCAGTATGGTCATCAATGTCAGTGTTTGGGTTACCAGACATTAGAGAAGAGTAAGCTATTTAATTGTAGACACAGGAGAGAAGCGGCACATACCCACTCCAAGTTCTCGTCAAGTACTAGATCTTACCTTCACCAGGTTGTACTAGATCTTACCAATATTAGCACTACGGTTTAGTGCCTGACTTGATTTAACTCATGCTCTGAATCATAGTATGGATCCTAAGCATATCAAGGGTTTTATTAGACACTTGAAAATCTGTTGTAATGATTCAAAAAGGATGAAATATACAATGAGAGAGTAGTATGGATTGCTCACTTTTGTGGAACCAAAGAAGCAACATCCCCAGCATGTGAACATGATGTAAAAAGTATCTACAGTATGTAGAGAAGCAAAATGTCATTTTTATTGTAGGCATTTTGCAATATATTATATTTTTAAGTATATGGGGAGGGAAAGCAAGGATTCGAACATGTCAAGGGAGATGAGTAAGTGACTTGTCAGTTGTCACTAGACTATCGACGAATCCGCACAAAAATTAGCTTTACTATCATATTCAAGATTATCATTTTTACATAAAAACAAAATCTTGATAATATATGGTAATAAAGATCATGACAAATGTAACTAATACTCACAAACATTCTTCATAGATACATCACTAAGGTGCCAAATTGATTTGTGCATAATCATGTCTCTCCGGCCTTCCATGTGCTCAACGAGTACTGCCATCAGTGTTAAATCTGGTAAAGCTTTCACTCTCTGTATTTCTGCTCTCTTGTTCTTGCTGCCCTCAGTCTGTTTAACCAAATTTTTTAATTGTCTCAGTAATTATATGCAACAAATCTAGTACTGTCTGAGCTGCAAAGGCAAGCATTAATAGATCAAGTTACAGTACATGTAACCAGTGATATTAGAACAAATACCACTAACAAACTAAAGATAAAGAGTTTGAGTCCAGTCTAGTAGTTTGAGCAAATAACTTTTTTTTTTTATAACAAACTAGTGTGGCTTTAGACAACAAGAACACTAACTTGACGTAATGCGAAATTTCTGGTGGGAGCTTTTAACACTTTTGCCGTTGTGCTTATCGTTTTCTTTCTTCTTTCTTGGACGAAACCTTAATTCTTTCCACCCCTTTGTATGAATTGCATGCACCATGTCTACATTAAGCAATGACTGTATGGTGAACTCATTAGTAATTACAAACGGGTATCAAATTTTAATTTTTTTCATACACAGAAATCTGAATAATTTTACAACCCGAAAAATAAAAATATGCATATACAGATCCTCGACATTCTTCAAATATATATATACAAGAATTGGGAAATCTTCAACATGGCCTACTTGCTCAGCTGGTTAGAGCGTCGTGCTAATAACGCGAAGGTCGCAGGTTTGAGACCTGCATGGGCCAACATTTTCAATATTTTTTTTGTTATAACTTTAGACAACAAGAACACTAACTTGACGTAATGCGCAAAATTCCCGGTGGGAGCTTTAACACTTTTACCGTTGTGCTTATCTTTTCTTTTTCTTTCTTGGACGAAACCTTAATTCTTTACAGAACATCTCTTAACCAAATTGGCCACTTATTTATATGGATTCATAAATTGTTGAACAACTATTATAGAACAAACTTAAAAATCTATTTTGCTTTTGAAAATAGAAAGATGGGATTGTTTGATCTTGAAAAACACTTTTCATTCTATGGATCATACCACCACAACCCAGTTAATATTTTTATTCATACCATTTTTGTTTGGCCCATTTTTTTTACTGCCCTCATTCTCTGCTACTTCACTCCTTCACTTTTTAATTTTTCTCAAATCTTGGTTTTGGGCCATCCTTTGATTTTCAATTTTGGGTTTCTGTTAACTGTGATATATGGTTTATTCTACATTGGGCTTGATTACAAAGCTGGTTCTCTTGGTGCTTTTATCTGTTTTGGTTGTTGGGTGTTTGCCAGTTTCCTTGCAAGTCACTTGGGCTTCTCCCTAGCTTGGAAGGTACTTGTTGCAATATCATGTTTTTCTATTCTCTCTTTTTGCTGTAAATTTATGTTTTAGCCCTTTTAATTGAAAAGGTAGGAATTGATGTTTTCACATTCTGCTGCAATTTGTCAGTAATATATATGTGGTTATGAAATTATTGTCTTTTTATATGCTTATTTAGTAGACCAATGATAGTTCCTTAAAAATGTAAGGAAATTATGAGAACCAAAACCGTATATTTTGGAGAAGCGTTCCATAACCTGAAGCAGTAGACTTGATTTATCATTTTCTTTGACAATATGAGATGTCTTGTAGATGATTGATAAAGCCGTGAAGGTGCAGTTTTGATAAAGCCTTGATAATGGTTTCCCTACTCTTCTGGTTTATCTTGTTATACCATAATCAGACCTACCTCCTTCAGCCAATAGGGGATAAATGCCTATCTCCTTCCACCTTTAAGTCATGATAAGACCATGAGTTCGAATCCAATCGTTAGGTATCCTCTCTGAAAAGCACGCTCTTCCTTCTCAAAAAAACAATGGCTGTCAGATAGCGATCACTGGGTATAGTAGGGCAATATATTTGAAAGCTAAGCCGGGATCTTGTGGTTTAGAATGGATGAACTACTAAAAATGCTTCACACTTGGCCAAAAGCAAAGTACCCATCAAGAGTTAGTTAAACCAACATTAATGATCAAAATATTATGTTAAATCTCAATGCCAGCTAGCCGTCATGATAACACAATCTGCATGGTTTATACTATTATAACTAGAAAACTACTGAGTAGTCCTTGGAGTCATCCAAAACTTAGCACAAGAACGGAAAGGATCTGCTTCCAAGTAAAATTAGGATGATGTATTGTCCTCCAAAGAGTAGATATCTGCCCTTGGGATGAAACAAAAGTGTATAGAAATGTTACAAATTAAGGATATACCGTATACGTACATACACCCGGCCCTGATTTTTGAAAGAAGTCTAGGTTATTAATTCATAGGCAACTTCTTCATAAGTCATAGGAAATAAAATTTTGTAACACTGGCAGACTAGCAATATTTTCAAATACTCTTCCTTTCTTGATTTCAGGTCGTCCTGGCAGCTCAGATAATTTGCTGGACTGCACAATTTATAGGCCATGGTGTGTTTGAGGTAAATATTCTTCTAGTCAGATATCATTTATACTTTAATTTGTAACATGTTACAGAGTAGTAATTTGTTTTTATAGAAACGAGCGCCAGCTCTTTTGGATAATCTAATTCAGGCCTTTCTGATGGCACCTTTCTTTGTGCTACTTGAGGTATATTTGTTTTCCACCTTTCCAAAGTTTTATGGGAACTGATTTCTCCTGTCTTGAATCATATTAATGCTTTCTTGATGAATCCAGGTACTAATGTCATTACACTATGTTGACGGAGGAATTTGGTAACAACAAAATTCGAGGTACTTCACCGGAAACAAGATCTACAACGGTGGTTTTTTGCCGAAAAGAGTGGTGGCGTGTGGTGGCTGTTTGTAATTGGTGGCTGAGATTGATAGGGTTAGTGGCGGCTATTCAGAGCTCTCGACTTCCAACCCCCCAATTTGCCTACGTACCTCTGTATTTATAGAGGATCAAGCCAGACGTAGTTCTTGGAGAACAAGAAACCCAAATGGGCTTGGATAACGGACCAGCTTCCGGAATGTTCTACTATGAGGCCTAACCACAAAAGGCCCAAGGCTCATCCAAGATCTCAAGACTTCACGGATAAGGAAACTTCCCCCGTCGAGGACTAGTCCTATCCGCTACCAGCTATTTCTTGATTTCAAGGATGCAGGTATAGCCGTGGTTTACCCCAAGTGCAGAACGCATCCCTGTCCCCCGAATGAGAAGCACCCACCAGATAACAGGACAGGTGATCCAGAGCTTTTGGGTGCAAAGTGCAGGATTACTCCAAAGTTCCCCAATGAGGGCGCGCCCATTGGCTACAGGAACAGAGCTCCCAAAGCACACACCAGAAAGTCCCCATCTTTCCACCTTAGGGCGCACGGATGCCTCCCTTAGCGTCTAAGAAGGGTCCTTATATCCAGGCAAACCCCTGGAGGCCTTCTGCGACGGACATCCCCCTCCTGAGATACGACAGGAGGGAATTCTTCAACTTCTAGAATTCCAGCTTGGGTGGAATCCCACTTGAGTAGAATCCCAACTTGAGTAGAATCCCAACCTGAGTAGAATCCCAACTTGAGAAATTTCTTCAATAATTCTTGGAAAACCAACTTTCGTGGAAATCAATAGTTTGTAGCCATCTAAACACCTTTCACGAATCAGGGCGCGCCCTAACTAGCCAGGGCGCGCCCTAAGTTTCTGCGTCATCACCAAAACCCTATTTTAGTCCATAAAATCCCCAAATTTGACCCGAAACCAACCCGAATCCATCTAAAAAATACCCGAACCGAATTTTGGCTATAACAACTACCCCCCAATTCCATATGAAGTTGAAAACAAAATATGGAATTCAAGCTTTTTTTTTTTTTTAAAACTCAAAAATTTCATGTCAAGTCAAATCTTCAACAATCCTTCGCTATGAAGGGCACATCCTTCGATCCTTCAGTCCATGACTACCCAACAAGCATATCTTCATGACAATTCTAATCTTGATCCGTTCAAAGAGATATACTACTTAAAACATCACATCTCTAAGCTTACATGAGCTAACTCGGTGTAAGAAACAAGAGATATCATGTAAAAGTGTACACCTTTTACAAGACATGAGTTGTGTAAAATATAATCTCTTAATAATTTTGAAGGGACTATCTCAAGTCTTCCCAATCTACTAAAAAATCAAGTTTTTCATCCCGATTTAGCTCCATTTTGAATGTGTCTGATAATGTTTAAAATTCTACACAAATCTACAAAAAATCATACCTTTTTTTTTTTTTTTTTTTTTTTTTTTTAGGGCGCGCCCTCTTCGTATTCGCCATCTATAAACTGCAGATAAACGCTCATGCCTGTTGTTGCTGGTCTTTGATCAGTTTTCCTTTTAATTATTTTTCCACTTGAAATCAATCTCCATTCGAAATATTTATTTTTTCAATGAAGGACACGCATAGCTACCGAAAATTTTGATGCTTCAATTATTTCTTCCCATCTTCACATGTATAAATATGTCACCAGCAGCATTTCAACATTCAAGCATCAAGCCACGTCCATACTTCCATTATTCCATTAGCAACATTTATTTAAGAATTGAATTGATCCGTAATGACCTTGCGGGCCAAGATCATTAAAAATCAACACAAAAAACCAATGTTCATACACATTTTCTTGAAAGCAAGTGTGTCATCTTGAATGAGAATATTAAATCCCATGACAATAAATTCAATTCCATTCATGTACTCCCGTAGCCTTCATTATGCATGTGTAAGTCTTATGTTATTTTCATTGCATCATTTAATGGTAGACCCCATCAATAAACTAACTTCTCATTTCAATCTCCATCAATTCACGTGTAAAGGCAAAGGAAAAGGAAGGATGAATTTTACTTCATTTTTCCTTGTTCACTTGAATGAATGCGGTCCCCATATATTAACACCATCTTGTATTTTATAAATTGCACATATATTATATTGCCATCCTCCATTCTTCGTCCCATTTTTCTTTTAAATAATACCACGTTTGATTTTTACTTAACCACTGATCACTTAACCACTGCAAGCTGATAAATACTTTCTTCTTCCTGTGGGTCCCGTCATTCATTGTCATAAATACTAACTCATCTTTTGATTGAACCAAGCTTCCATACTTTTTTATTCACAAGACACGAGTCACACGACCTTGCATTTTTTTTTTTAAAAAAAAATAGTTGTCCTTAAGTAGACCCCGCATTCTTGCCTTCATTTTGTAATACACGAGATGTCTTCTGATAGCCCTGCAAAGGTATGGGCGCGCCTTCTCTAATGTATACAAAATTTTTACGCGAACCGGATCTCCTTCCACACTACTGCACAACTGCACTATATTTAAGGACGCGTTCATTGTTTTTACATCCTTCAAAAATTCTTCATATGAGATTTGGTCTACCCATCACATGTAAATCAACAATCCAAAACTATTTTCCTCAATTATCTTCACGACACACCCAACGTCACACCATCTTTTCCAATTTTCTTGCTTACAGAGTTGTATCATTAAATCATTTTGTAACATTTTTTGTACCACCTTAGACACGCTTCTTCTTTTTCTTTTGTCAACATGTGAATGCCTTATATTCAACATATATATCTATCACAAGGACGCGTCCTTGTTGTGATTGTCAGGCCTTCAGTTTTACTTATTTTCATTACAATTTTTTGGTTTCTTGAATCATACATGTAGTTGATCGTCCATTCCACAGCATTTTCTGTTTCTTCAATCACCATGCCTCCATTTTCTGGTACAGAAGCGCCTTCTTCTTTGATTCTTTACATGAAGTGCAACATGTCTTAAAAGCTTAGAATGTCCAAATAAATTTTTTCAAGAAACTGCACCTTTTAATTTCCATTTTGGGCGCGTCCATACTGCAGTGGCCAGCCCTGTTGCTCTAATTTTGCTTCTTAGTAGAAAACACGCCTTTCCCGTTTTCCTAAAAAATTGTGTTGCTTTTCATCCTTCGCTACTTCTTAACATACCCAAAACATCTTCCATTTATATCATATGATCATGTACATATATTGAGTCACCACTTTTCCAACCAGGCCTCTCATGACATGTCTTATTGTTTCTTTATTACTCAAACAGAGGCGCGCCCAACCACTGTGGCATCTTAATTCATTTCTCTGGCATGCATGCATCCATTATTTTCTAAAGTAGGCGCGCTTTTATTCTTTGTTTAACCCTTCTTCTATTAAGGAATAAAGTATGAGTCATCAACCTCTTCTTCATAAAAATCGAACTAATACTACCTCTCAGATTGATTTTGTTGGTGCTAATGTTTCTGCCATCGAAAGCCTTGATTATGAGATTGTTTAAAACTTCTACTCACTAGCGATCTTATGCTTAAAGAAATGTATTATTTGGCTTTTGTAGCATATGTTGGTTGCAACGTGTCTTTAGGAATTTGTACTAGAGTCCTGTGTGCTTACATTGCCCCTGCAGCAGCAGGCTCTGGCACACCTGAGGTCAAAGCATATTTTAATGGTGTAGATGCGCATTCAATCTTAGCTCCAAGTACTCTTTTTGTCAAGATTTTTGGTTCTATCTTTGGAGTTGTTGGCGGTATTTTTGGAAGTCTTTACAACTATCTTGTCAACAAGGTCCTTCGAACTTATAACATCATTAATGAGAGAGGTCCAGCTTATAGGCTTTTGCTCGTCATCACTGTTTCTCTTCTCACATCTTGTTGCTCATACGGTCTCCCATGGTTCACAGAATGCACTCCATGTCCACCAGGTCTGGAAGCTTAATATTTTGAGGGAATGGAATCTTACTTGTACTTTCGGGTAGCTTTGTCAAACTTTCACAATCAATAAGATCAAGTGAAGTGGGGCGCTTCAGAGATTCGATAGCCTCAGGAATTTCAGCCGAATTTGCACATCCACTAAGATCCAATTCCTTGAGAGTGTCGAGTACACCGATATCATGTGGTACTTCGGTCAAATGTTTACAACCTTTCAGGATGGGGTTTTAGAGTCCTTATTCTTTCCTGCCTATAAGCAAAATTTATTTTTGTTTGTAAGACGCGCCGAAGCTTGCAACAACTTCATTCAAATACCCTTGTTTATGACTTCTACTTTTTTCTTTTTACACTATATTATAGGGTGCGCCCTTGATATCTTCACTCTGTCAATCCGTGTCTTCAAGTAATCCTTTTCATAATTTAAACTCTTACTAGAGCAGTACCTCTAGTATAAAAATTGGGGGACAACAACTATCTTGAAAATTCGAAGATTGGGATGGTAACTCCCCTACTTCAATAAAACATTGTGTCAATGGATGGGATTCCAATCTCAATTCTTTGTTGGTGAAATCATCCGAATGGCTGTAATCATGTTACTCTAGCTACTTCGATAAGTGATGAAATTCTTAATCACTTCGAAACCCATTTTGCATCTAGTGAATCCACTTGCCAGTCTTCTAGTGAACCAATTGAGCCTAATACCTTCCCAATTTTACTTCATAAAGGCGCGCCCGCTTGGTGCAATATGTCTTCAGTTATTTCCTTTACTTATTTAACTAGACACGCTTTTGGTGTACACCAAGTCATGTTTTTTTTTTACCCACTGTGAAGACTAGAGAAAGTGTACATAGACTACCCCCTAGACTATGAGGTAATTAATTTACCTTGTAGTCTACTATTCAGGCATCATCCTACTCCAATCAATTATTGGTAGAACGAGTGCATTCTCCGGTCACGGGCTACTTCAAATTTCACCCCATGAAGGGGCATCTCAAAATGAGGCATCCTATGAATAACATCTCTCGAAGAGGCATCTCACTAGGAGACATCCAATAAAGGACATCCCACAAAGAGGTATCTCACAAAGAGGCATCCTATGAAGGGCATCTCACGAAGAGGCATCCCCGTAGGGGTATTCCGCTGTTCACAAAAACCTGAAATACGTGTATATGTAGGGCTAGGGAGGTGCATCAATACTACCCCCCAGCATCAGAATATCATTCCTTAAAGAAGCGTCTCTTAAAGAGGCATCCCAAAAGGGGAATTTTAGGAGAGAGACGTTGGAGTTGCTGATGACGCGCCCTATTGCTTAGGGTGCGCCCTTAGTGGACGAGGGCAATGACAAAGTCTCTTCTAGTCCGGATGAATGTCATTCTTGTGTACAGGGGCTTACTCATGACCTTGGGGCCTCCACCTACCTGACAAGGGGCGTACTCTAAGATTCATGGGGCCACACATCAATACAATTTTCTTCAAGCAAAAGATATGCCATGGATCATTGCGATCATACTTGCAGACGAAGTCACAACATGAGGTTGATATGTTAGGGCGCTCCCTAATGCCTATCATTCAGGTCATTGTAGATACGAGGGCGCGTCCTCTGTAGCAAAATATCGTTTCTTCATAGAGGGACTCACTCACGACCTTGGGGCCTCAACCTGATGATCAGGGGGCACACACTATGGTTCGTGGGGCCGCAACTCAACAGCTTCTTTCCTTCTTGAGTCTAAGCAGTAAATTATCCTAGTAGATATTGGAGTCCGCTTGAGAATTTGCATCTTTCTTTGAGGGCGCGCCCTAACCAGAAAGGTCCTCTAAGGGAGAGTTCCTTGAGGGCGCGTCCTATGTTGGAGGATTTTCCTGAAGTGGTGCATTTCCTTGAAGCTAAGTCCTGATGTAAAGCATTTCCCTGAGGTTGAGATTCCACTATGAGCAATCAAGGGAACAATTGTAAGGCCCTTCCTTCTGGAGGGCGCGCCCTCAGCAATATGTCGAGGGCCATTCCTCACTTGATGACAGCCAAACAATGTAATTTCTACTTGTTTGACTTCATTATCTTCCAACGAAATCTTCAAATCAGGCTCTCTCGTGTCCAAGGGGCCTCGACCTGTGATCAGGGGGTGCGCGCTGTGGATCATAATCTCGAGGAAGGGCTCGCTCATGTCCAAGGGGCCTCGACCTGTAATCAGGGGGCGCGCGCTGTGGATCACAGGGCCTCGATTCCAAATGTTTTTCCTTCTTCTTGGCCAGGCAAACCCTTGAAAGCCTTTGCATCAGGAAAATCTCTGGAAGCTCTCACAAGGCAAACCCCTGTAATTTTATACCTACAATAAATATATAAAGCAAAATAATATAAAGGTTGGATATTACCTGGAGGCGCACCCAGTCAGGGGAAGGCGCGCTTCTTAATCATCTTCTTAGGCGTGCTCTGCTCTGAGGGCATTTTTAATCATCTAATTTTCTTAGAAAATGGGAAATCATTTGCACATCAATATTTTTCTTGAGGATGTGTCCTCTAAAGAAGCGTTCTTTATATAGAAGCCTTTTGAAGAACTCAACATTGCAAACTCCAACTTCTGGGATATTAGCTGGATGAGTATCCCCCAAGGGTGGAAGTTGAGTTGTTTGATCATTCCTTTGATTCTGACCTTGAGTCTGTGGATTTCCTTGAGGCTAGAGATTTCCATGAGGCTGTGGAATTCCACGAAACTGTGGATCTCCAAGAAGGTTTCATTGAGACTTTCTTTCACTGGAAGTACATGAAGGAACTTGAAAAATACGAGGGAACCTACCACCTGAGGGCGGGCCCTCTTTAATATGAGATTGCCTATCCACTCAATATATTTTCATTCTTCTATCACCGTTATCACGGCTATTTCTTCTTCCAGTATTATCGCGAGGGAGAATTTGTTCGAATCCAAGGGGCCGCGACCTGTTATCAACAGGGGGCGCGCACTGTGGATTACCACTCCGTGCTAGTGCTCACTCATGTCCAAGGGGCCTCGACCTGTAATCAGGGGGCACGCGCTGTGGATCATGGGGCCTCGCTCCCGAGCCTTATTCCTAGGCGTTCCTTCAAGCTAGCAAAGCTCCTCCTCATAGTAGCGAGGTTTTCCTTAATTCGTTGGATTTCACTAGATGGGTGAGGAGCCGTCATCTCTAGAGGATGCGTCCTGGAGATGAGGACGTGTTCAACCATCGAATTTTCCTAGTTGGAAATCATCCGAGCCTTGGCTACCACCCTCAGGGCGCGCCCTGAGGGCTATTGGGTATTCTCTCTCACCATCTTTAATTCCATCTTTAACTCGAGGATTCTCCTACAAAAGTCCAAGAAACAAACAACAAAAATCTCAACAAAACAAGTCAAGGGTTACCTTGTGGGCACATCCTGATGGTGAGGGCGCGCCCTAATGGTGGACGAGTTCCCGATAATTGCGTCTCTTCTCTGAAACATCCTTCTTCGAATCATATTTGAAATCGCCCCATGGAAAACCTAGTTCGACGTCATTGACCGGAAATCACCATTCTTGAAAATACCCGGAACTGTCTTTTTGCAACAGCAACGTGAAAATCATCTTTAGAACCATCTTTTCTTCATCACATCGAATCTCACTAAGGGTGCGCCCAGAGCGGTGGGGATGAGGGCGCGCCCTCTCTTGAGGATCCAAGAACCACTTCGAGAACTTTCCTAACTTGGAGGGCTTTCCTTGTTCGGTGATGATTTCGTGGGATCCTCCGAGATTTTCTCCTACTTTCTTGCACTTTCTCCGTAGAACTCAATCTTGACCCGAAGTTATTTATGGAATCTCTCATACGACAAAGTTGCTCCATTAACTCCGAATTACTGATAAGAACGGGCGATTGTCCGCCGGCGGTGGATTGAGTTCCATGGTGGTGCAGAGAAGTAGAGATTTCCTCCGGAACATAAGCTTTGTGTCGAGCTTGATTACCCCTCAAGCTATCTTCAGAATCGTAATAATCTTCTTAATGAGAACCTCCACCTTAATTGTGAGACATCTTTTCCTCCTAAGATGAAGATCTTGATTGGCTCCCCTCCTTCTAGCGCCAATTTGTTGACGGAGGAATTTGGTAACAACAAAATTCGAGGTACTTCACCGGAAACAAGATCTACAACGGTGGTTTTTTGCCGAAAAGAGTGGTGGCGTGTGGTGGCTGTTTGTAATTGGTGGCTGAGATTGATAGGGTTAGTGGCGGCTATTCAGAGCTCTCGACTTCCAACCCCCCAATTTGCCTACGTACCTCTGTATTTATAGAGGATCAAGCCAGACGTAGTTCTTGGAGAACAAGAAACCCAAATGGGCTTGGATAACGGACCAGCTTCCGGAATGTTCTACTATGAGGCCTAACCACAAAAGGCCCAAGGCTCATCCAAGATCTCAAGACTTCACGGATAAGGAAACTTCCCCCGTCGAGGACTAGTCCTATCCGCTACCAGCTATTTCTTGATTTCAAGGATGCAGGTATAGCCGTGGTTTACCCCAAGTGCAGAACGCATCCCTGTCCCCCGAATGAGAAGCACCCACCAGATAACAGGACAGGTGATCCAGAGCTTTTGGGTGCAAAGTGCAGGATTACTCCAAAGTTCCCCAATGAGGGCGCGCCCATTGGCTACAGGAACAGAGCTCCCAAAGCACACACCAGAAAGTCCCCATCTTTCCACCTTAGGGCGCACGGATGCCTCCCTTAGCGTCTAAGAAGGGTCCTTATATCCAGGCAAACCCCTGGAGGCCTTCTGCGACGGACATCCCCCTCCTGAGATACGACAGGAGGGAATTCTTCAACTTCTAGAATTCCAGCTTGGGTGGAATCCCACTTGAGTAGAATCCCAACTTGAGTAGAATCCCAACCTGAGTAGAATCCCAACTTGAGAAATTTCTTCAATAATTCTTGGAAAACCAACTTTCGTGGAAATCAATAGTTTGTAGCCATCTAAACACCTTTCACGAATCAGGGCGCGCCCTAACTAGCCAGGGCGCGCCCTAAGTTTCTGCGTCATCACCAAAACCCTATTTTAGTCCATAAAATCCCCAAATTTGACCCGAAACCAACCCGAATCCATCTAAAAAATACCCGAACCGAATTTTGGCTATAACACACTATGAACCATATCCTGGGTTTCACAAAGCTGTTGAAGCAAGGATAGAAGCGTTAATCCAAGAATGGAAGGACAAGAACAATAAGAAAGCATATTAGCATGAGTCGATCACATGGACACACAGTATATTCATTAGGTCTGAGAAGATGGAACTTTGTTTGGACGCCATGTAATTTTTCATCTAAATTTATGTAATAAATTGTATTGACAAGTATAGACTATTAGACTGTTTAGCCAGGTGTTACAAATATAATGCAGAGTTTATCAATATATTAAATGGTCTGAATCATTAACTTTTTTTCCTTTTCGAGTTTGCAATAAGCCAAGTTATAGGTGTTTATTATAAACGCATCTCAACCCATAAGCAAAGACGGTCTTAGGAAATTGGTTAATGTTATTAACTGAAATGAGTTCCATGCATCAATATCTTGATGATATTTTTTTTGTTTGAAATATTTAATACACCATTTTAGTAACTGATAATGATATTCACTTAAAATAATGTTAATAACATAAGCACCATTCTCCAGTTGTAAAATACAAAGCACGGTTCTGATTATCTTATTAAAGATAGAAGTAAATAAAAATAGAGAAAACTGGGCCTCAGGACAATCTCATGATCTCACCTAAGGTGGCCTCAGGACAATCTCATGATCTCACCTAAGGTTATAAGAAATATTAATTATAATGGACTTCGCAAGGACAATTTTGTAAATATAAAATTTTATCAGTAATCTACACAAATATCTTTAAATTTTGTACTGATTTGTCGGGTTCTAACCTGAGTTCATCCTCAGGCACATGAAACCCATAAAAATATACTTTTCAAATTTTTGAACATTCAAATTTTATTTGGAATTAAAATTTAAGTTTTAATCTTAAAATCTCAATCTTTATTTTTAAGTTTATAAAAAAGATAAAAATTATTTTTTATAAAAATTAAATTTTACATTTAAATTCTCGTTGTTCCTTTTTGATGGAATGAAAAATTATATTTTATTTCACAATCTCAATAGTTCTTTAAAAAATCTTCTTTTATTAAAAAGTCTCAATGGTAGGCAGGAGCTGCAACCACAACCACAAGTTTCAGCTATAAACAAAGTTCAAGTAGATCCTTAGAAATGGCAAGTGCTGCCTATGACCTGTTTGATTAGACTTATTTTAAGTCCTTATAGAATTATTTTTGGATAAAAATTTTATATTATGATAATTTTTTTTATACAAATATTTAATTTATGTTTAAGATTCAATAAGTTGCAAAACAAAAAAAGTTAATTTTTTCAGGAAAAAGTTAATAATCTTTAACTTTATCTTAAAATAAGTTGACTTATTCTGCAAAATAAGTTTCCCCAAACACCTTAACAATATCACACATTTTGCTTTTTGTTACTGGAATCCTACAATGTATGTACTTCCAGGACCAGGTGGTTGCTGCAGACACTGAATCATCCCTGATCAAGTTCCTCCCTGGATTTCAAGGACCCCTCCTGTTTCGATTTCGAACTGGGTCAGCTACTGTGCTCTTCTTGGTGTTGCATTCTAAGGTGCATTACTATTTTTTTTAATGACAAAGATGATGTTATTGATAGGTACGTAAGGGTAGATGAATCAGAGGATGTGCAGTTCTATTATTTTGTTGAGTTGGAAAGAAATCCGAAAGAGGATCCTCTTATTCTTTGGACGGCAGGGGGCCCTGGTTGTTCTTCCGCCACTTCCCTACTTTTTGAAATAGGTACGCATGCATGTACACATAACAATTGAGTTCCTACAAGTAACTGTAAGATTTAGGCGCATTAAGGTTGAGTTTTGCTGCAAAAAAGAAGAATGTCTAGAGATCCACTCTTAACATATATGCTAAATAAATACTTATCACTAATACGATGATTCAACGACTTTGCTAATGTGCATAACAGTATTTTTTTTCTATTAAAAAAAGTGTTTCTTGTTTTCGGAAAACAGTTGCCAAACACCTTTAATTTTAAAAATTACATTTTTTTTCTTTTGGAAACATGATTCTGTAAAGAAAAAACAGGAAACGATACTGTTAAGTAACCAACTCATCTAAAACCTTAAGGTGTTAGAGGGAGGCCTTATATGGATCTTATATTATATTCCCCCTCACTCGAAAGCCCATTTTGGGTCGAAGAATATATCACGGGCGCTCATCTTTGGAGCATAAATTTGCCTTCGTGTCCGAAATAAATTGTGAGAATATTGGGGGTCGCAGAGAGTCGAACCCGTGACCTCTGCGTGCCTGAGCTCTGATACCCATAGTTGTCTCCTGTTAAGAGTGGAGAGACAAGAACAGTGGAAGGACCGTCGGAATGATGAATAACGTAGGTTTCAGCATTGATGGATGATGATGTGTTGTTTGTGGTTGTGATGGTGTTTGTGATGGCCTCTGTGTTTGGAATAAGGTTTGACATGATGATGATGATTGATTTTGAAAATGTTTGATACTGGATCGTTGACTACTGATACCAGATTCATGGATATCCAGACAAAGTCAAAAGATCAGTTCCATCTTCGAACACACCAGCTGCTGTCCATAAGTTTTCGAACATATCTGTTGCACCTCCGCCAGCATTGACAACTGATCAATATAATAAGATTCTTGCACTCTTGGCTAAAGGGGACCCTGCTGAACCTTCTGCGCACCTGGCAGGTACAATTTTAACTTGTTCATATACTTCTTGGATTCTTGATTCAGGTGCGTCAAATCATATATGCACATCGTTATCCATGTTTTCCACATATATTTCTGTTAAACAAAATTTATCTGTACAATTACCTGATGGTTCTCATTCCTATGTCACTCATGCAGGCACTATTAATTATTCTCCAACACTAACATTAAAGAATGTTTTTTACATTCCATCATTTAAGTTCAATTTGCTCTCAGTCTCACAGTTAACAAAGTCAAATAACTGTGATGTTATTTTCTCACCATCTGGTTGTATCCTTCAGGACCGAGCAACGAAGACGATGATTGGTCAGGGTAGTGCTCGTAATGGATTGTTTTATCTTGATAATTCAAGCTCCGCATTTTCATTCCAGAATTGTAATAAATTGAATTCTGATGCAGCCTCTTCAGTTTTTAATTCTACTTTTTCATTTCAAAATTGTAATAAACTTGATGTATGGCATTCTAGGCTTGGCCACCAATCAATGTCTCGTTTGAAATATATTTTGAATAATGTTCTCAACATTTCTACTTCTAAAGATTTTATTTGCGATGTATGCCCGAGGGCTAAACAATCACGTCTCCCTTTTCCACAAAGCAATACATGTACCTCTCATTGTTTTGAATTGATTCATGTCGATATTTGGGGACCGTTTTCCATACCATCACTTAATGGTTCACGATATTTCTTATCAATTGTGGATGATTATTCTCATTGTACTTGGATATATTTAATGCAACAAAAATCTGAAACCTTTCATATGTTAACTCATTTTTTGAACCAAATTAATCGACAATTCAAAACAAGTATATCACTTATTAATTGTGGCAGTGGTGGCATTTTTCTTCCTCAATTACAAACAATACGTTCCGACAATGGGACTGAATTTCTCTCTAAAAAAATGCAAAATTGGTTTCATGATCATGGAATTCTTCACCAACGCAGTTGTGTTGCAACACCCCAACAAAATGGGATAGTTGAAAGGAAACATCGTCATCTCCTCGATGTTGCCCGAGCTCTACGATTCCAAGCCAATCTACCACTCTCTTTTTGGGGAGAGTGTATACTTACTGCGGCCTTCCTCATAAACCAACTTCCGACACCTGTACTTCAGTTTCAATCACCTCATCAAATTTTACTTGGTACAACACCATCCTATTCTTCTTTACGGGTGTTCGGTTGTTTATGTTTTGCTAAAAATATGAATATTCGTCATAAATTTGATGAGCGAGCTAAACCAGGAATTTTTGTTGGTTATCCGTTTGGACAAAAAGGTTATCGCGTTTATGATATCAAAACGAAACAAATAAATGTTTCTCGTGATGTAATATTTCATGAGTCCATATTTCCATATCGCGATATATCATCCCCGTCACCTAGTCAACCAATTTCCATCTTGTCTCTTAATGATGATAATTTTGATAATAATTCCATTTCCAAAACTGTTGATTCATTGTCAGACACTGTCTCTCCAATCATGGACACTTCATCTCAAATTGACCCATTCACTTTGGATTCTCAAAATACTTCTTCTTCATCTAACGATGCTCTTCCAATTGTTAATAGTCAGTCCCAACCTGATCCACCTACTCCACGTCGTATCCGTCGTCCCCCATCCCGTTTCAAGGATTACATTTGTAATCATGTCTCATCCTCATCTCCAACCAATTTTCCTTTGGAAAATTTTTTCTCTTTATCTTGCTTTAGCAAGACCCATCACGCATTTCTCTCTAATGTCATTCAAAATGACGAACCTCGATCTTATTCTCAAGCCATGAAATCTGCTGAATGGCGTCATGCTATGGCAAATGAGATACATGCCTTAGAAAATAACAACACTTGGACTTTGTGTGAGCTTCCTCCACATAAAACCGCCATTGGTTGTAAATGGGTATACAAAATAAAATATAATTCTGATGGTTCCATTGAACGCTACAAAGCGCGCCTTGTTGCCAAAGGATATCGATTATAAAGATACATTTGCCCCTGTGGCTAAACTCGTCACTGTACGTCTTCTGCTTTCTATAGCAGCAATAAGAAAATGGTCTCTTCATCAACTTGATGTTAACAATGCATTTCTCCAAGGCGAACTTGATGAAGAAGTTTTTATGAAACTTCCCCCTGGATTCTCCCGTCGCGGTGACACTCGGGTTTGTAAATTAAACAAATCTATTTATGGTCTCCGACAATCTTCTCGTGTTTGGTTTTCTAAATTTTCATCAACTCTCTTGAAATGTGGTTTTCGTCAATCTGTTTCAGACTATAGTCTTTTCACATATCATCGTGGAAATACTTCTATTTATATACTCGTTTATGTCGATGACATCATAATTACTGGAAATAATGAAGCCATCATCTCTAAGGTAAAAACATTTCTTGCCGAATCTTTCTCCATTAAAGATCTTGGTACTCTACGCTATTTTCTATGAATTGAGGTTTCACGATCCAATAAAGGCATTTTTCTATGTCAACGAAAATATGCCCTCGATATATTATCTGATTCCGGTATGCTTGGTTGTAGACCATCTACCTCTCCCATGGAACAAAATCTTCACCTACGTCCAACTGATGGGACTCCTCTTTCTGATCCTAGTGTTTATCGTCATCTTATAGGTCGCCTTCTTTATTTGACAGTCACACGACCAGACATTCAATATGCTGTTAACAATCTAAGCCAATTTATGCAAAACCCACATTCTGCTCACCTTGATGCAGCACATCAAGTCCTTCGATATTTAAAAGGATCAGTTGGTAAAGGTCTTCTACTTTCTGCATCTAGTCCTCTCTCTTTAGTCGGTTATGCCGACTCTGATTGGGCCGGATGCCCTACTACTCGTCGTTCCACAACTGGATATTTTGTTATGCTTGGATCTAGTCCTGTTTCTTGGAAAACCAAGAAACAACCCACTGTTTCTCGTTCATCCGCTGAAGCAGAATATCGCTCTCTCGCTGCCCTCACAGCTGAATTACAATGGTTATATTACCTTCTAAATGATCTGAAATTTCCTATCTCCAAACCTATTCCCATACATTGTGATAGTCAAGCTGCAATTCATATTGCTTCAAACCCAGTATTTCATGAACGCACTAAACATATCGAACTTGATTGTCATTTTGTCCGTGAAAAAATTGAAGCTGGCCTTATTACACCATCCTTCGTACGTTCACATGATCAACTGGCCGATATATTCACAAAGCCACTCGGAGCAGGCACATTTCACCAAATACTAGGCAAGTTGGGTGTTCAAGATATTTCTTCTCCACGTCCAACTTGAGGGGGGGGATTGCAGATATGTAACTGATGATTCCACAATCAGAGCCCACAATCACATCAGAATCATATATTTAGGATATTATGTAATAGAAACATTATACTTTATGTATCATAGCTGGCTTGCGAGTGAGGGGGATGTTAAATATATATGAGTATAAGATCCTTGAAAGGGCCTTCCCCAACACCTTAAGGTTTTAGATGAGTTGGTTACTTAACATGGTATCAGAGCTCTGGTGTTTGTGGAGGTCTCAAGTTCGAACCCCACCACCCCCAATATTCTCAATTTAATTTGGCACTAAGGAATTGCTCCAAAAATGGGCTCCTAGTAACCACTCTTACCCCATAGTGGGCTCTTACCCCATAGTGGGCTTGCGAGTGAGGGGGATGTTAAATATATATGAGTATAAGATCCTTGAAAGGACCTTCCCCAACACCTTAAGGTTTTAGATGAGTTGGTTACTTAACAGATACCAACCCCCCACCTACATTACTTCCGGGTGGTTGTTACCTTATTCACTAATGGTTGTAACTTTCTCTGAATTTTTTTCTTCTTAAGAGAATTTCCTGCTTCAAACTGAGAGCTACAATTTATTTTATGGTGGCCTACATATATTTGACAATGCCGCTAATCATTCATTTCGTAGGCCCATTAAATTTTGAGCAAGTGAAATACAATGGGACTTTGCCTACCCTACCCTACCCTGATCTAAAATCGCTACGCATGGACAAAGGTGTGTCAAATATATCTTTTGATTTGTTATAATAACTTCAAATTTTGGTTTGCATATTAGATTTCTAATTAATTTTTCAGTAATATTGCTTCCAAGGATTTCTTCAGAAATTAAGTTATTTTATATTTCTTGTCTGATTTATTAATCCTTTGAAGGGAGTGCTTAGTGCAAGACTCATGTGTATACTAGATATATGCTAGGCAACAAGTTCAATTCCTGCAATCTTGTGCACTGGTTTGTGTTTTCTTGTTCTTGTTCAAAATCGGACAGTCTTGTGCCCCTGCATGTTCGTGCTTTCTTGATCTTTTTCTGATTCTGACTATTTTGATCAGAAAGTGGTCGTCTGAAACTTTAACAAAACATTTAAATGCAGTAGTTCTAAATTCTAATTACTTCAGTTCGACAGAGCACGAGTCATTAAATTTGTAGGTTCCTGTGGTTCTTTTTAAAGTTTGCATTTGCTGATGATATTGTGGCTGAACTTTCAAATAATTTACAGAACACTGAACTCTTATGGCTTATTCTATATATATGCAATTTTACTGATGAGAACGGCAACACATGTTCTTTTTCAGATAGCGGGTATTTTATTCTTAGACTTGCCAGTTGGTACTGGCTTTTCTTATGGCCGAACATCCACTGCTTCTAGCTCTACTGACAGCCAAGGATTCGCTCAAGCTGTCCAATTCTTAAGAAAGGTAAGGAGTCTGTTCAAGAAAAGCTTGATTCTTCTCTTGTTATAAAGATGCAATGTATCATAAACTTTAATATATAACATCCTATAAAGTATAACTCCGAATTGAAATGGTTCGCAGTGGTTACTTGGTCATAGTGAATTCCTTTCAAATCCGTTGTATGTTGGTGGACATTCTTATGCTGGAATATTTGTTCCAATTATCACTCAAATGATCTCAAATGGTAAGCCTGAATTATACTCTCATATATCAAAGGACACACAGGAATTATCTAATTCTTATCTTAATGCAGGAAATGAAGCAGGCCTTGGACCATCTATTAATCTTAAGGTTTGTCAATTTTGTGATATATTACTCTGTTTCAAGACCTAAACATGTGCTTCTGACACGCAATTTCAGGGTTACCTAGCAAGAAATCCGTTGACATTTCCTGCTGAGACAAACTTTTCAATCCCTTTTTCTCATGGAATGGGACTTATATATCTGATGAACTTTACGAGGTCTTCTGTTCGTCACAAATCCAGATTCTTGAATGAATGTATAATTAATGTCAATAACATAACAAAAACTTTACTGATCACTTCATCAGTCATTGAAGAGAAGTTGTAGTTTGGATGATCAGAAAGCTGATCCTGACAGTGCAGAATGTTCACACGGGTTAGAGGCTTTCAATAAGGTTAGCTACCAATGCTCAAGTTTGGTAAATATTTTGATGGTTATGTAAATAACTTGGTTCAAATTTAATATGTATATATATATATATAGGCCAAGGTTCCAGAGAGAACACCCTTAAAAAGAGAACGAGAGAACACATCATCTAACCATTGAATCTATTAGATCTAAAGGCCCCGCCAGGGGCACCCAATACAAAAAAGTCTTATAATTCTACCCTCTATCTATTCATAAAAAAAATTTCAAAAAAAAAAATTTAAAAATTTTTTCAAAAAACCTGTTATGACGTCACAGTGACATCATCATCATCATTATTTTATTTTTTTAAAAAAAATTATATTTTTTTCTAATGAATGGATAAAAGATAGAATTAAAAGACTTTTTTGTATTGTGTGCCCTTGGCGGGGCCATTAGATCTAATAGATTCAATGGTTAAATGATGTGTTCTCTCGTTCTCTTTTTAAGGGTGTTCTCTCTAGAGCCTAACCCATATATATATATATATATATAGGGTCTTGTTCTAATAGAAACTAATTTAGAATAGAAACTAGAAACTAAATTTAAATTGAATATTTCAAGCTAATCTAATGACCAAATTAGGGGTACCCCAATACAAAAAACGTTTAAAATTATTGGCTCTATTCAACAAAAAAATAAAAAAAAATATTTTTTTTTAAAAAGTTACTGTTCACGTGATGACGTGGCACGTGAACAGTAACTTTATTTATTTTATTTATTTTAATATTTTTTAATATTTTTGTTGAATAGAGCCAAGAATTTTATAAGTTTTTTGTGAAGGCGCCCCTAGCGGGGCCATTAAAATAAATGAAATATAATTTATTTAGTGTAGGTTTCTAGTTTCTATTCTAAGGTTGGTTTCTATTTGAACGCTAGCCTATATATATAAAGGGTTGGACTCCATAGCAAACACCTTATATAACAAACAACAAAGAACACCTCATATCTAATAGATCCATTGCCCCTGGCGGGGCCACTCAATACAAAAAGTTCTTATTTTTTTAGGCTCTATCCATCCAACAAAAAAAAATTGAAAATTTACTGTTCATCGATGACGTCATCAGTGACGTCATCATGAACAGTAAAATTTTCAAATTTTTTTTTTTTTGCTGGATGGATAGAGCCTAAAAAAATAAGAACGTTTTGTATTGGGTGCCCCCGGCGGGGCCAATGGATCTATTGGAATAAATGATTTTATAGTGTTCTTTATTGTTTGTTATATAAGAATGTTCTTTATGGAGCAAAGGCCTATATATATATATATATATATATATATATATATATATATATATATAGGAAATCAATCAGGAGCCCCCGGGGGATATCCCCCTGCCCGCCATGTTTCATTGCGGGCGTCCGCCATGTTTCATTGCGGGCGTAATTTTGTTAAAATTAATTAAAAATAGGAAAATAAGATAATATTTGAATTAAAATTCATAAAAATTCAAATATTAATACTCATTAATTCTATGATTAATTTTACATTATATTCACTAATTTTCTATTTTTGAGATTTTATACATTAGATTCACTTAGTTAGGAGTACAAGTCAAATCGATAGTTGACTACCACTTTTACCATCCAAATTAATTTATTATTTTTTGAAATCTTGGGAATATAAATATATTAGATATATCTTAACATCCGTACGGTTGGATCGTCGAGAAATAGTTTTTAAAAAATAGAAACAATAATAAGTGATAAAGCACGAGTTACGGGTACTAGTCAATATACTAGTGATATACTAAGATCTCCAACCAAATTAATTTTGTATTTTTTTAAAACTTGGGAATATCAATATATTAGATATATCTTAACATCCGTACGGTTGGATAGTCGAGAAATAGTTTTTAAAAAATAGAAACAATAATCAGTGACAAAGCACGAGTTACGGGTACTAGTCAATATACTAGTGATCTACTAAGATCTCCAACCAAATTAATTTTGTATTTTTTTAAAACTTGGGAATATCAATATATTAGATATATCTTAACATCCGTACGGTTGGATCGTCGAGAAATAGTTTTTAAAAAATAGAAACAATAATCAGTGACAAAGCACGAATTACTGGTACTGGTCAATATACTAGTGATCTACGAAGATCTCTAACCAAATTAATTTTTTATTTTTTGAAAACTTGGGAATATCAATATATTAGATATATCTTATCATCCGTACGGTTGGATCGTCGAGAAATAGTTTTTAAAAAATAGAAACAATAATGAGTGACAAAGCACGAATTACTAGCACTGGTCAATATACTAGTGATCTACGAAGATCACCAACCAAATTAATTTATTTTTTTTGAAAACTTGGAATATCAATATATTAGATATATCTTAACATCCGTACGGTTGGATGGTCGAGAAATAGTTTTTAAAAAATAGAAACAATAATCATTGACAAAGCACGAGTTACGGTACTCGTCAATATACTAGTGATCTACTAAGATCTCCAACAAAATTAATTTTTTATTTTTTGAAAATTTGGGAATATCAATATATTAGATATATCTTAACATCCGTACGGTTGGATGGTCGAGAAATTGTTTTTAAAAAATAGAAACAATAATCAGTGACAAAGCACGAGTTACGGTACTCGTCAATATACTAGTGATCTACTAAGATCTCCAACAAAATTAATTTTTTATTTTTTGAAAATTTGGGAATATCAATATATTAGATATATCCTAACATCCGTATGGTTGGATCGTCGAGAAATAGTTTTTAAAAATTAGAAACAATAATCAGTGACAAAGCACGAGTTACGGGTACTAGTCAATATACTAGTGATTTACTAAGACCTCCAACCAAAATAATTTTTTATTTTTTGAAATTTTGGAAATATCAATATATTAGATATATCTTAGCATCCGTACGGTTGGATCGTCGAGAAATAGTTTTTAAAAAATAGAAACAATAATGAGTGACAAAGCACGAATTACTGGTACTGGTCAATATACTACTGATCTACGAAGATCTCCAACCAAATTAATTTTTTGTTTTTTGAAAACTTGGGAATATCAATATATTAGATATATATTAGCATCCATACGGTTGGATCGTCGAGAAATGGTTTTTAAAAAATGGAAACAATAATCATTGACAAAGCACGAGTTACGTTACTCGTCAATATACTAGTGATCTACTAAAATCTCCAACAAAATTAATTTTTTATTTTTTAAAAATTTGGAAATATCAATATATTAGATATATCTTAACATCCGTACGGTTGGATGGTCGAGAAAAAGTTTTTAAAAAATAGAAACAATAATCAGTGACAAAGCACGAGTTACGGTACTGGTCAATATACCAGTGATTTACTAAGACCTCCAGCCAAATTAATTTTTTATTTTTTGAAAATTTGGGAATATCAATATATTAGATATATATTAACATCCGTACAGTTGGATCGTCGAGAAATGGTTTTTAAAAAATAGAAACAATAATCATTGACAAAGCACGAGTTACGGTACTCGTCAATATACTAGTGATCTACTAATATCTCCAACAAAATTAATTTTTTATTTTTTAAAAATTTGGAAATATCAATATATTAGATATATCTTAACATCCGTACGGTTGGATGGTCGAGAAATAGTTTTTAAAAAATAGAAACAATAATCAGTGACAAAGCACGAGTTACAGGTACTAGTCAATATACTAGTGATTTACTAAGACCTCCAACCAAAATAATTTTTTATTTTTTGAAATTTTGGGAATATCAATATATTAGATATATCTTAACATCCGTACGGTTGGATCGTCGAGAAATTAATTTATTATTTATTATTATTATTATTTTATCTTTTACCCTCCAAATGTTTCATTGCGGACGCCCGCAATGTTTCATGGCGGGCGTCAGGAATATTTTTATTATTTACCTAGTCTGTGAAATATATTATAAAATTAATTAAAAATGAAGAAAAGATTAAATTTGAACTAAAAATTTATACACACTCAATTAGTGGTAGTCACTATTTTTGGGATGAATGAAAACTCAATATCAATATTTTTCTATTTTCTTGATTTTTTAATAATATTTAACTAGTTTGTGAAATATATTATAAAATTAATTAAAAATGAAGAAAAGATTAAACTTGAACTAAAAATTTATACACACTCAATTAGTGGTAGTCACTATTTTTGGGATGAATGAAAACTCAATATCAATATTTTTCTATTTTCTTGATTTTTTAATAATATTTAACTAGTTTGTGAAATATATTATAAAATTATTTAAAAATAAAGAAAAGATTAAACTTGAATTAAAAATTCATACACACTCAATTAGTGGTATTCACTAGTTTTGGGATGAATGACAACTCAATATCACTATTTTTCTATTTTCTTTATTTTTCAATAATATTTAGCTAGTTTGTGAAATATGTTATAAAATTAATTAAAAAAGAAGAAAAGATTAAATTTGAACTAAAAATTCATACACAATGTATTAGTGGCAGGCACTAATTTTGGGATGAATGTCAACTCAATATCACTATTTTCCTATTTTTAATTTAATGTTCAAAAGAGTACGCCCGCCATGTTTCATTGCGGGCAGAGGGATCAGGGGGATATCCCCGGGGGCTGTGGAACGAGTCCTATATATATATATATATATATATATATATATATATATATATATATATATAGAGTAGGGTTCTAGGGAGAACCTCACTATCAAGAGAACCCGGAGACCCCTTTTATGACCATAGATTAATATCAATTTTTAACAATAAAAGAATATAAAATACAGTGGCAATTTCGTTATTAAATTGAAACCTGGGGACAATCATCCTGCACGATTTACCCAACAGAATCAATGAAATCTGATAAGTATGGAAAGGTTTCTAATCAAATTCTGATTGACAAGAATCACAAGTTTTTTAATCATGGAAACGATTTTGCAAATCATGATTAATCATGGAAACACAGTTGTATACCATTTTATACGTTTAAAACACATATATGTAAAAATGCTTGAAGAAAATCAAGATTAAGAAAAAATGGAGGACAACAGTAACATCATTGTGTAAGTCGTCGTTCTATTAAGTGTTTTTATGTTTCTTTAAAGTGCATATTTCGTTTTCATTTACAATTAGTTTTTTATTCAACGGATTCTATTATGTGTTCACTAATAATGATATGTATGTTTTTCAGGTAAGATTTTGGTGTACCTCAACATGTAATAACTGATGGACATGTTAATGATTCATTAATATTAAATAGGTTGAATTCAATACTATTGATAGACGTAGTTGTCTCACTTTCAGAAAATCAAAGAAAATGGGTGATTAAAACATAGTTCAAATCTCCGTTCTTCAATGTTAAATAATATCCCCATTGATCTGTGTTATTTTATTGCAAAATCATACCATTATTTGAGATGTATATGAATGTAGAAGATCGTCTATAGATCAATGGGTAAGACATCATTAGTTCTTCTTATGCTTATTGTCTTTGATTCCATATAGATATATAGTATGTATTGAACCACCACCAGTGTGTATAGTTAAAAGATTCTCGTAAGTGTTCTCATAATATTCACTGTACTAAAGGAGGAAAACTGCCACCGCGAGTTGCAATGTATTGTACATGAGGAATCAGGTGTGAAAAGGCTTCGAGTCTTCTCCTCAGCAAAGGTTTCAAATCAAGAGGTGATCATCTTGCAGCAAGATATTTCACTTTTCACAGCTTTTTATTCTTATTTGTAATCTACGTTCTACACCAATTGAACATTTTTGCTTAATTTGTTTACTTTTGAGTTTTGATGGGCATATATGCAGTGAGTCATTATGTAAGATGAGTGGGTGAGTTAGAATTTGAAAGTGATACATTCTCTGCGATAATCAAGATCAGTTGTGATAAATAGGTTGAAAGTTCCAAGATTTTACTAGCGATTTTGCTGGGTGTCTACCTTCATGTCCATTATGCAGCAAATTCTCTTCGTACGTATCTCTTCTAATTTTATTCACATTGTCTGGTTGTAATCTTTCTCTTTCCAGGTCTATCACCTAGGAGGTGGGATTTTGAAGTTTCTGGACGACATTCCGAAAGAGAAAAACCTGTGGGATGGTGAATGCTTTGTTTTTGACAAATGAGTCTCAGTTGATCACGTACGGGTTAGTACAAGGGTTTTTCAAGCTTTTATATGGATGCAAGCAGCCAGTAAGTGATGCTAACATGGAAGCTCCTGAGTGGGAAAGGCAATTTGACACCTCTGATGTAATTGGAGGACCTGACAAGGGTTGTAGGCCTGCAAGAATGGTGGATGACAATGAAAAAACTAAATCTCAGAACTCTAATGTCAAAAATATGGCTGGATAAGGGTGGGGAGACATTAACATCGCCAAAAAGTGGCTTTGTAAACGTAGATACATGTTCAAAAGCTTAACGTACGCTAAATGTTGGATTAGGATTTAGATATGTTCTTGCGAGAGTCTATTTGATTCCATATGTTTTAGTAATTTAGATATGTTCTTGCGAGAGTCTATTTGATTCCCTTAAGGATCTTGGCAAACTCTCATATTTTTTGGGAGTTGAAGTTCAAACCTGTGTCCATGGTTTATTTTTAAGTCAGCGTAAATATATCTCAGACATACTTGATCGAGCCTCTATGTCCAACACCAAACCAGTTAGCACACCGATGGATCCCAATGTAACTCTTACACTTGGAGCTGGAACCTCCCTCGCCTCTTCTACTGATTACCGCACTTTAGTTGGAAGTCTTCAATATCTTTCTCTGACTCGCCCTGACATAGCGTTTGCAGTTAACAAACTCTCACAGTTCATGCATTGTCCCACAACAGTTCACTGGCAAGCTTCCAAAAGATTGCTTCGTTATCTTAAAGGAACCATAGATCATGGACTCAACATATTTCGCAACTCTCCTTCTCACCTTCATGCTTTCTCTGATGCTGATTGGGCAGGTGACAAAGATGATTTTGTATCTACTGGTGCTTATATTGTCTATATGGGTCGCAACCCAATATCTTGGAGTTCAAAGAAACAGCGCTCTGTTGCTCGTTCTTCAACCAAGGCTGAGTATCGCTCAGTAGCTCAAACTGCAGCTGAACTTGTGTGGTTAGAAAATATTCTACATGAACTTGGTTTTTCTGGTATGCCAACACCCGTTATCTACTGTGATAACATTGGAGCTACTCGGTTAAGTGCCAATCCTGTCTTCCAGTCACGAATGAAACATCTTGCTGTTGATTACCACTTTATCCGGGAAAAAGTGCAGGCTGGTCTTCTCCGAGTCACAAGTGTGGTAAATGATGATCAACTAGCTGATGCTCTCACCAAACCACTTGCCCGACCACGGCTTCAAATGTTACTTTCCAAGATCGGACTTACACAACCGCCGTCCGTCTTGCGGGGGCATGATAAGATTAAGGAAATCAATCAATGATTCTTCTCTTACTCAATCTTTATTTATTTGTATCTGTTAATCATGTAACTTCTTTTCTGTAGTTAGCCTCTGATTTAGGATCTCACCACTGATTAGGCTAGCATATTAATTTTGATTGTATAGCTTACACTATTTATAGTCAGTCTTGTTAATACAATAATATACAACTTTTCACTCTCTACAGAGTATATGTGTGATTTCATGGAGTTTCCAAGTTCTTTTATATTATGTGTTACGTAAAAAATTAATACAAATATAATATATACAATAATTTCATAAAAAGTACTCCCCGCAAAGAACTACTCAACGTACTAGGCACAATCATAACCAGAGAGTCGTGATTATTTTCCAGCAGAGTAGCGAATTAAAATTATGAAATGTGTACCCAGATATGCACTGTATGTGATGTAATCTTTCAAAAAGTAAACTTTAGTATCTGATTCAATTAAGGTCCATTTCTGGCAACTTAAGATTTTGAAGAGTTGGTTACAATTTAGCACAAATGGAAGATATCAGGATTGTGCATTAACAATATTGAAAATGCAGGAAGATGGACATCTGCTTTCTGCTTATTGGTTGAACGTAGAGAGTGTTCGGAAAGCACTTCATGTCAGAAAGGTATTCCACCCTAACATTTTTATAACCAAAAGAATCTTAAGATTAAACAAAAAAATTCATACAGGGTACCACAGGGACATGGAAAAGATGCAACAACGTAACTCTAGATTATAAAACTAGGATTTTAGACGTTAGACCATATCATGCAAAATCTCAGCACAAAGGGTTATAGCTAGATCACTTGTATACAGGTCAGTTCATATTCATATTATCATATGCTATATATTTTATATAACAAAAGCGTCCGCCTTGACTATTTTGAGGAACTGTCGAGAACCTACATTGAAATATATGAATCGACTTGACTTAAGAATATTTTTTAATTTTGAATTTGTGATTGATTTGTAAGTCTAATTTTGTAGATACATGTATAAAATCTTGCGGAGCAAGAATATTCCTGATTTTAAAGTCCAGTATTTAGAAAATAAGTAATTTCAGTGCAGCTAGAGTTGAATTGCTCTTGTAAATCAACTGGTATGATCTGTACTTGATACACTCAAACCCTTTCTCGCGCATCTACTTGATGTGTTTTTGATGATCAACAGTGGTGACCATGATTTTCTTATACCATTTCAATCGACTCAAGCTTGGATAAGAGAGCTTAACTACTCTATTGTTGATGACTGGCGATCATGGATTGTCAAAGACCAATTTGCTGGGTAAGTCTAACGCTAGTTTTTGCCTGTTTATACTCTCTGAGTACTGAATCAACCTAAAGTTAAGAAATATTAAATTCTATTTTTTTTGTGGCTCTACAGTTACACAAGGTCTTACTCCAACAAAATGACATATGCAACTGTGAAAGTAAGAAATATACCAGCTTTTGTCTATTTACTCGATATTTTTCCCAGTTGAGAGTTTATTATCCACGTTTATCGTTACTGTTTTGGTCACTATAATCTGCATATACTTCCTATTATTTTATTCAGGGAGGAGGTCATGTAGCTCCAGAATACAAGCCTGCAGAATGTTATGCTATGTTCGAAAGATGGATATCTCACAAACTTCTATAGACACTGTCTACTATCAAGCATATAATCAATGTCTGCTATTGAGCATACAGGGTGTTGACAATAAATATATGTTCAATTCAAGTTTGTTTCAAATTTTTTTGATTAGATATGCTGGAAAGTAACAACTCCAAGTCCATTTATCATAACATTACCTAAAATCGATCCTTAATCTTGCAGGTGGATTGTTTCCTTAAGTTCTTCCCTTCTTGCAGGTGGATTCTATCTAGGCCAATATTTTTTCCGCAATACACCTTAGTTAACCGATACGTTTCCTGTTTCCTAGCAGCTGTGGCCAAAATTTATTCTTGGACGAATCTAGAAGTTCAACAATTCAAAATAATAAGAGCAACTACAAGTGACTACTTATTTATGCTCCTAACTTGAATTTTAAGGAATGAGTGTAAAAATAGTGCTCCAACAATATCCTAGTGATTCCTTAAATCACTAGGACACTCCTCTCATACCTTAAAAATAAGGATTCTCTCTCCTATTTTAAGGTTCCCCTAACTTAGAGCAACTCTAAGAGACTAGCCATATGAGCTCCTACCTTAAAAATATAAGGATTTTGACAAAATATGTCACTCCAACAGTCTCCTAGTTGTCCCTTAAAAATTTAGGATGCTTCTCTCCTTCCTTATTTATAAGATGCTCCTAGTCATTCCTTATCTCATTTTTCATTAATAAAATATTCACTTCCCTCCATTTCTAATACACTTTTCTCTCTCTTTCACCTTTTTTCCTCTTTTTTAATATTATTATAATAACAAGGAGTAAAGATGATGAGGAGCATTGTTGGAGTTGTCATGCCTTATAATATCCTAAATCACTAGGAGCCTAGGAGACTGTTGGAGTTGCTCTTATATTTTATTACTCCCTCCGTCCCTTTTTTGATTCTTAACACTTTTCTTGGTCTTTCTAGCACGCATTTTAAGGTGCTTTTTAAGGATAGCTCCATAATTTTTTTAAAAAAATTTCTTTTTCTATATAAAAATTTAATGTTTAAATTTTTATACAGAAAAAGAAAATTTTAAAAAAAAATTATGGAGCTATCCTTAAAATACACCTTAAAATGCAAACACTCTCTATCTCTCTCAATTATATGTTGTAGTTTTAATGATAAAAAGTACTTTTAATAATAAAATATCAAATAAGGAATGAGTATAGGGAAGATTGTTGGAGATGAAACTACTTATCTATGTCCTAAATTACTAGGATATAATTTTTTATATAATATTTAAGTAATGTGCTAGGATACTGTTGGAGATGCTCTAAGGCCGTTGAAATCTAAGATATAAAGTATAATTGTGAATGCCTAATAAAAAGTACAAATGTATTGTGCCTTGTCGAACCACTAAGGTTCGATTCTCCCCTACCGCATGTATCAGAACAGATACTAAAATAATAGAATCATTATCGCAAAAAAAAAGGTACAAATGTTATTGAAATCTTTAAGTTGTAGTCAATACAAAAATTATCTACATTTTTGTTATGTACTAATTTGATTAATTAGTTATTGATTTTGCTTCCTGGTCTTTACAAACGAGAATTTGTTCTAACAAATTTTGGAATGAGCGATAATCGAACACAGAATGACAAAAAATAAACCCGTATAACAAGAAAAAAAAAACATATGTAAGAAATTTTGCTTCTTAGGAGCTGAAATCCTTGCTTATGTAAGAGATTTTATTGGAGCTTATTCTACTAATGTCGATGAGTGCACTGTGACATAATTTATCTGTTGTAAGTTTTTTTTTTTTGCTAAATGTTGTAAGTTATTTTGCTTCTTAGGAGCTAAAATCCTTGCTTTTGTAAGAGATTTTATTAGAGCTTATTCTACTAATAATGTCATGAGTGCAGTGCGACATAATTTATATGTTGTAAGTTTGATCTATTGCAATTGATCATTTATTGAATTCCGCCGCATTTGCTTTTTTTTTTGTGTATATAAAATGAGGCAAATGTTCATAAAGCGGTTAAAATTAATTATTTTTGTAATGCTTTTAATTTACAAGATATAGTAATTTAAATAAATTCCAAGAAATTTTTTTTAAAAAAATTATTAATACAATTATTTTTCAATTTTAATGGCCGCCCTTGATGTGAGAGGCAAGTGTGTACTTGCTCCACTAGACGTAACTAGATTTATAAACCGTGCAAGGCACGGGTTTGCTAGTAAAATCATATTAATATGTATTTTTGTTGCTTCCAAATTAGGTGGAATTTACAATTGTGGATACTTGAAATATAAAGTAAATTGAATATGATTATATGTTCATGACGTATATCAACTATATAATTGAAAATAGATATAATTTTCAACGTGCTAGCCTCGTCGAAGGAGTGTTCAAATGCGTAAGTTATGAGTATATAAGAATTTACAATCACTATAAAAGAAGTTATAATCACTACGACAACCCATATGTGATACCATACCATGCTAATGTTAGAAACAAAGGTAACTCTAATAACCATTTGTAGGCCACCAAATAATGAACAACTCTAAAAACATGCAATAGTTATAATAAATTCAAGGCATGTACATTAACATTGCCTTAGCTATCACACATGGGTAGCTGCAAATATATTCATGAGCTTCCCCTAGTGTAACGCAGATGGAGGAACTTACAAGTCCAATTTACATATTCATATCTATAAATATTTAACTCATGGACCTTAACACGTTAAATTTCCTCTTGTTTCATTGTCCAGACCTATAAAAAAAATTGGCATACAATTTTAGAATGCTTTATGTCAAGGAATCGGTACAATTCTAAGACGTTTTTAGTGTATCGATCATTGGTTGAGTGTCATTAACCCTGGAATGTAAATTTAAGTGAATACATTGTGAATAGAAATTCTGTTTTAATCTAGTTAATGCCTATGTAGAAAAGTTATTTGAGAAAGCAAAAAGTTTACCTTCTAGCAAAATACAATTGAAAATATATTGGTTTGATATGCATTGCCGCTAAGTAGAAATTTTTTGAAAGTACAAAAAATACCCAAGTTAACTATCTTGTCCAGAGAATTGCTATATAGTTTTCCACTTGGAGAAGGTATAAAGATGCATGTCTCAACCTTTTTTGCAGTCACAAACTTCCTGAATCAAGCTTGGAAAACAAAGCATATGTAGGCTCTATTAATTTGAGGTGAAAAGAAATTCCTAAAGACAAGGTAAAACAATGTTAAAAAATAACATTTTATAAAACACCAAGAAACTTACTTAGAATTTTCCAGTAGATTATTTCTCATGGTTGCAGAGTATAAAAGCTTCCCTTTTCTCCCCGGAATCTTAGTACAAAAGCTACCCTTCACTCTCATGAAACTTTAACTTTTTCTGCCCCTTACTAATTGAACTATGTAATAAAAATTTTAAATACAAAGTAAGTGTGTGCTATTTCTTCGATCAGTTAAGCATTATAAGATTTCATCTTTTCAACTTTTAGCAGAGATCTACAAGGTTTAGTAAACCCTGCAGATTTCAGTGGCCAAATTTCTAAGAAGGATTTTCCTAACATGGTTACATGATCTAAAAGACATGCTAATGTTTCAGGATTTATTAATTTTTTTCTTGAAAAAAAACATGCAAAAATTGCTGAGTTAAGGAATGAGTGGTTAAAAAGGGTTTGTTTAACACATGTAATATATGCACCTTCATCTACATATTAGCGAAATAAGAAATTGCTTATCTGAAAATCTGGGTAATTTGTGCTAAGATTTTGGTTAAAAGAATTACACATGAAAAGTTTGGCCTAAAAGATTTACACAACATATAACGCATAATTAGTTGCATAATGGGATAGGTTTGACGACACATATACCCTCATTTTTCTTGCACTTTTTAGTATCAAATGTCACGTAGTTTTATTTGTATTTGCAGTTGGTGCCTGAGAATGAATATTAGTAGCTAGAGAAAATAATATTGTAAAGTATGCTGCACAAATAACCTGATCAGTAGCTAGCTCAACAGCTAAAACTGATCGAGAGACTCCAAGGCCCTCATCTGCAACATAATTTACATCTAGGAAAAAAAATCATGAAATTCTATACATTGAGTGCAACAAAATGTCATGAAAGGACTAACATACAAGTAAAACAAAGTACTATCTAACACTTACAACGTATTAGAAGAAGTCCAACATAAATGGCTCTTGACGCATTACCAATGCGATTGCTATCTTCCAACCATCTTGATCAAGTCCTTGCATTGGCAAAATCCACACAACTAAAAGATTTCCAATATTTAACACTCCTTATTTTGACATTTTATTGTACGATATAGAGCTGTTATAACTTGTAGCCTATGAGAAAGATAAAAGACAAAAGATTATTATGCATTCATGAATCATCACATCTGTATTATGCAGATCTCTTTTATTTCTAGGTGTGCTATTATTTAAGAAGTGTTGGTCTGCTGGTATGAGCAAGAACATAACTGTCTATACCTAAGAAACCGTTGATCGAATTTTATCAAGAGTCTAGGTGCACATATATAATCATGGCGGTCTACGCATAATCTAACCTAAATATTTAAATCATATGTAGTGCTTTTAATTTCCATAATCCAGAATAAGAAACGATTAATACTCGTAGTTAATATTATAACAGAAGAGGCATGCATACCTAATCAAAATTGAAAACAATATTTTATGTCTTTGTCATTGAAACAAATGCTTCCACATCTAACGACATCAGATAAACCAACTTTCAAACAAATAACTTGGTTCTATACAAAGAAAAAAATATAAGAGTATATACAGATACCAAATTTCATATGTTGCAGATTTGATGTCGCTTACTGTACTCATAAAAAAGATACTAATGTAGATAAATAGCATATTATTAACACACCCAAATACCTATGTAACAATATGCAACTCATTTCCACAAGATCTCTTCCATTGTAGACATATATCCTGAATTTTTAGGGCCTATATGACTCCCACTAAAACACTACTTAAAATTGAAAGAATCTACAAAAATGCTTGCTGAGCATTTATCATGAATGGCATTATGGTTTTCTCATTTGATAATCTCTTTACCATACGATACATAGATAATATCTTGACAGAATCATAGCAAGCTATATAGTGATATAAAAGTAAGAGTAGTGATAATCTTGGCATGTCTCCTGTCATTTCATTATCCTATTAAAATGTAATAAAGAAATAACATTGTAATGGAAGGTCGGTACCTCTTCTTTCTATTCAGCCTTATCTTTCCAACTCTGATTATTAAGGGTCAAGATTGATCTTTAATGGTAAAGTAAATAACACCAGACATCTGATACAGGCCATCATGGGCAGGACCTCCTTGCTGTTGAGCAGGCCCAAGCGGTAATGTACTCTAAATGACAACAATGGAACAACCAGAGGGAAGAGGGAGTGTAGACCTAAAACAATTTAATATTTCCATGCGCTTCACTTCCATTAACAGTATATGTTAGGAGCGACACATTTTTGCCTAATTAACTTAGTTCGAACGAGCTCCTTATATATTCAGAACATTTCTGCTTGAAAGTGTGCCAGTAGCCATCATAAAATTGAACCTACAGGATGTGCAGGATGTAGAGCAGCCTCTAATTCATATCACATAGTGCAGTGTTATGAAATTAAAGCATAATAGCACATTATAATGAACACTGCATCGAGCAAGGTTAATTGCGATTTGCACCATTGTATTAAATCATGGAGAATATAGTGCTTACCTTAATCTTAAAAAGTGCAAACAAAATATTAGCACAACAAATTATGATATTCTCACATTTGCCGCAAGCAGTGAATCCATACACTAATACTTACATTGGGCACCACCCATTGAGAAAATATTAAACTTGGAAATAGAGTAGGCATTACTATCCATTTGAGAAAATTAATACTTTGAAATACAAGGTTAATGGAAAACCCCTAATAAAAAATGTTTTGTCCAAAACATAAAACCCGTTTATTTAACAACTCAACATGAAGACAATAAAGTTGGAGACTTGAAATTCTCACATTTGTAAAGGGTTCAAAATGTGCGAAGGTAAAGAGTTTATTTCACGAACATAGCATTCTCTTCTCCACGAAAAAAATTAAGATCATAATAGATCCACCAACAGAACAAATAGAAGTTATGAGCACCAACCCAAAAAAAACAAAGAATCACCATTAAAATTAAACCAGTAGATCAAGTAAAATAGAGTACCTACCATTTTTTTCCCTTTCATCTTCTCCTCTCTTTCATGTCCGGTTAGTTTTCACAAATAGAGTGTGGGTTACAAGACCGGTAAACGAAATGACGGGCCTGTTGAGCACAATTGCCATTGTTTTAATACAAATATCTATACATATATATAAAGCAGAATCTCGGGAGGATGACGTGGCAGGTCTAAACTTCCTCCAAACCAATTTCTTTCATTTTATAGCTCTTCCATTTTGGGCTATTTTTTTCATAAAAAACTCATCGATGTGAGGACCTTCCAGCTCTCAAATCCAATCGATCTCCAATTTGGACTTTCCATCTCTCAGAACCCGTCAGTTTTATGCTTTCCCCTCCCAAATTGGATCAGGTGGTGAACGTATTTATCTATGTGTGTAGTCATGGAGCTACAAAAACTATACTTCAATTTCAAGAAGAGAGGATTCGCCAAAATCAGGCAATGGGTAAAATTGTCGTCAGGTTTGTTTCTGCTCAACTTTCGTTTCATATCTATATACGTCAAAAAAGAATGATGTATACATACACGGAGTAATTTTTTTGTTGGGTTATGGATAACTTGTCCTCCCATCAATAGATCAATATTACCATCCTTGCATTTACAAAGTTATCATGTGTATAATGTAACACAAGGTTGCTCTCTGTAAATTGTTTCTTAATGCTTGACCCTCCCGTTTCATTGGTCTCACATTTCATTTTAATCTTGCAGGAATCGAATAGACTTGCTATGCTCCCTGATCACCCTGGAGATTCCAAAGGACAGAATGAAAGTACTACAAAACAACAGTCGGGGAAAGGTGCTGCTTCTGGTATGCACTAATTACCGGATAAGTCAATTTTAATAATTTATCACCTAATATAACTTTGAATGCAGAGAAGGATACTGGCGTGAATGATGTAATTTTCGAGAAAGTACGTGATGTAGAAAAAGTTGATAGGTCTGTTAAAGAACCAAATGGTGTGTCTGCAAAAATATGTAAGACCTCTTCAAAGAAACACCAGAAGAGCAAAATCATGGATCAAGAAATGCATACTATCAATGTTAGTAATGAGTTTAACACCTGAATTAGTAAAATTTTATATATTCATAGTTAACTATTAGCTTGGTATTCTTAAAAGTTATAAGAATTATAACTTTTACACGTCGTTGTTTAGAGTCCATGTTAAGGGTAATGGTTAAGCATATGATTTTCCTATATTTGCTCTGCATTTTCACTGTTAACTACACACTATATGATATGTAAGTGTGTGTCAGTGTGTGTCTTTGCATACATCTCTGTGATTTTTCATGTTTTTCTCTCACTTTGTTTCTCAGTTTTGCAGGCTCATCTCGCATTCTGCTCGATCTCTGCTTTTAAAACTTTGAAATGACCCAAAGCACCAATCAATAACAAGGAGGTAAGAATTACTCTTCTGTGTTTTGATCAAGTTGATGCAATTCTTCCCATTTCCAACATTTTCTATGAATCCATTATGATAATTCTAATCTGCAGGATATATGTTCTGAATGTGGGAAGATAAAACTATTTATCTTATCTCCTCTGTGTCTGTCAAGAAATCTTCTACGAGGTGCAACTTGCAAGGTTTACACGAGTATTGAAATTTCAAAGAAAAATTGCATATGCATTGGATTCGGATGTGTACTGACAAGCACCAGACACAAGATATAGTTGAAAAAGGAACCAAGATAGTAAAATACACTAAGCATGTTGTGTGCGCGTCGAAAACTAGGTGTAGAATTTGCATATTTTTTTTTATTGTTCAACAGGTGAACTGAATCAAAATTAGTGTACTAGAGAGTTGAATAAAGACTACTACTTTTGCTTCAAATTCGTGTTAACCCTGTGTTCATTGGTTGTATTATTCGACTAATGGGGGTAAACTTTGTTTCAAGTACATGCATTCTTTCCTTTATTTTCTTCATTGTTCAATCGCAAAATCTGATATCTGCTCAACCATATGATTATCTAACAGCAAAACTCTCTATTTCATGGATCAATGATCTTTCTGTTCCTCCACATACCATTCACTTTGGTGATGGATCAATTGCAACACCAGTTCTTTTAAGAGAAACATTAGGCCAAAGATTTGCTTGTGGCAAATACACCCATTAATTGGTTACCATTGATAAAGATCACTTATATTAATTATTTTAAATAGAGAAACTAAAAATGAGAGAATCATTCAAAACAAAATTTTTATAAAAGTACACATCTTAATATTAAATGTCCTACTTACGTTTTGCTTCACTTCAAATTTATACTTGATGGTGACATCCAATTGAATGACAGACTAGATGTTATTAATCAATTTTTTTTCATTAATTAGATCTAATGGTGATAGAGTAGGTGCATTTTTCATCATTTTCCTAAATCCCACATTTCATAGTAAAATTACAACATAGAAATAGATTATTATCATCACATTTCAAGTTGTCCGATTTTTTTTTCCTGAAACCAAGTTGTTCGTATAAAATACGTGACAACTAAAAATTAGACACTGTCGTAATTGAAGTATCAAATTTATGATTTGTCGTGCTACATTCGTGCTAGAAGGGTTGGGCTGGGATTCGTGCTACACTGCCATAATTTGTTTATTAATATTTTCTTATACAAAATTAGTTAATGTTAAAATGTATTCAAAAAAACATATTAACAAAAAAGAAAAGTTATTAACCAAACTATAAATTATATTTACTTATTTAGTATAGATATAGATGTCTGTTACTGGTCATTTAACTTTCAAATATCTCTTCGTATTTGGGTAGCTAGATTTATGTTTTCTTAATTTTCAATGCTAGAAGAATATACGTAAACACACGAGTGCTTAGATGAATTTAACACAAGTATTTTCGTAATTATAAGGTGAAGTTAAGTTTTTCACAAACGTCATATGCATTCATATTTAAAACAAAATTGTAATTACACCTGGATGAGTGTGTATTTGAAAAATATTTAATTATTAAATTTTATTAACATATTTTGTATTTGTTCCAACGTTATTATACATAAAATATCTAGAATCGCACGAAACTATAACAATACTTTTGAAATTGAAATGGTTACATATGGGTGATAGAATCACATATAAAATTAATAATAGAAAGACTCAATCACAGTAAGGTACTTTTAATTTTTTACAAAAATTATTTTCGCCTGCGCGAAACGCGGGTTTTCAACTAGTTTATATATATAATATCATCGGGATTAAGGGTTATACCAAAGGATTAAAAAGGTTGCACACCAATTCGAAACAGTCGGCACCCATTGTAATAAAGCAATCACTTTTTCCTTTTCAATTTAATTGGGATATCAGAAACAGAGAGATTGGGAAATGGACGTGAGAAGCAGCAATACAAATGGATTCTAGATTTGCTGGGGCATTGTTAAACGTATGTGTAAAATAGCATTTAGGCAATTTAACTGGACTGACTTGGCTGCTGAGTTGGAGTGACATGGCGTGCTGAGCTGGAATAAAATGTTTCACAAATGTGTATGTTGTAGTATTAGATATATAATAGATAGATAGATGGGTTTAAATTTAAATAGTGGAAGCAGCCTTGTCCATAAAAGTCTAAACTTCAAAAAGGTCAAGTAACCTTCTACGATTAAGATTGCATTTTACTGCAATTTTGTGGTGACTGATCTGAAAATGGCAATTTTGCATTGTTTGCAGATAGCTAGTATTTTACTTTTAGACCTTGCCAGTAGGTACTAGTTTTTCTTACAGCAAGAAATCCATTGCTTCTGGCTCTACTACTGACAAAAGCTCTGGAGCTGTCTACTTCTTAAGGATGGTACGTGATTTGTTTACGAAAAGCTTAATGCTTCTCTTGTTAAAGATGGAATGTATTCTGAACTTTATTGCCCAAATTATGGATTCTGAGAAGTACTACTACGTCATCGTGGTTAGTTGCTGGCGGCTCTTCTGCATCATACTCTGATAAAAATAACCAAGAAAACAAGAATGCTTTTCTATACAATTATCTAATTGTTATATTAAATTCTTAATGTAGGGAATGTAGTAGGGCTTGAACTGTCTATTAATCTTAAGGTTTGTAAATACTGTAATATATTACTCTGTTCCAGGACATGTATTATAGGAACTAATACATATCAACCCTGGTCCCTGGTCGGTAACCGGAAAATTTCAACCTTACAGTTAAAACTGATCACATCCAAGTAGCAAATGATTAAGATAAAAATCTAACAAAATGACATTTGAGACTGTGAAGGCAAGACATATCTCTGCTGCAGTCCATTCAAATTCAATCACTACTTCATTAACTTTCTTAGCATTTAACAGCTTACAGAAAGATGGTTATCAGGAAAACCTCTATGACCACTGTCTACTTTTTGAGCATATAGGGTGCTTAAACAATATATGTTCAATGCAAATTTGTGACAATATATTAGATATGCTGAAAAGTAACAGCTCCATGTTCGGTTTTTCGTAGCGTATCAATAAGTACAACTATGAAAATATTTGATGGACCAATTAAAATCGACAGATTTTGTCAATATACTTTAGCAGAAATGTTGGTCTTTCTATAACTATAAGATCGATGGTATTAAGGAATAAAATATGGGGTAGTTTAGTCTTTGTAGTTGATAGAATTGGGCTATATATAAAGCCCCCTTACTCTCATTTCTAGTTAAGATCAATACAATGTAGTCCTTTAATTGTCTTTCATTTATAACATGTATTCTCTGCAACATATGTTCTACTTATTTATTATTCAATGTCAGTTTTATCATTTCTATATCTTAGTCTATAAAAGTCTTCATGGTATCAGAGCCTCCGATTCTCGAGGACTCGAAAATAAATATTTTAGTGGCCACATATCTACACCAGCGCCCCCGCCCCCATTCTCCTGTTAAAGAAAACCCTAAATCTAATTAGCACCCACCATTTTTACTCCCAGTCTTTTTGTTGAGGATGAAGCCAAGTGAGGAGGGGGTAAAGGGGATTGAGGCGGATGAGGTTGAGATTGAAAGGGAGTTTGTTTGTGATGCGCACAAGGTGTTTGATGAAATGCCACTGAGTAATAGTGTGAGTTTGTGTGATTTCTTCCTGTCTTTATGAGCTGCCTTCTAAGGTTGTGGTGTTAAAGGTTTAAAAGAAGTGAAGTTGAGTATAAATGTTGCTAAAGTTAATAGGTTGAGGAAGTTGAGGAAAGAAGAGGAGGAGAGTGTGATTAGTGGTGCTACGTATGTGTCGAGATTGAGGGCTCAGCATGAGAAGCTTAGCCGAGGGACTGATTGGGCTCGACTTGATTCGAGGGAGAAAGATTATGATTCTGGCGAGGAGGATTCAAATGAGGAGTCTGAGGTTGTGGCAGCTAAGGGTTACAAGGATGATGAAGATGTTAATGATATTCTACGAAGTGATCAAGATCTAGTTATGAAAAGTAGTGGGAAGTTGTTGCCTGGACTTCTTGAGTACACGAAATTAGTTGATGCCAATGTAGAGGAACGTGCTGCTGGTCCGATTACTTCGGTTCAGTTCCATAGAAATGCACAACTTCTTTTAACTACTGGATTGGATAGAAGGCTTAGATTTTTTCAGATTGATGGTAAAAGGAACACTAAAATTCAAAGCATTTTTTTAGAAGATTGCTCGATTGTTGATGAAGGTTGCATAAATGGTTCATTTCTTTGTACATCCACGAGTGGGAATATGTTTACTGCTGGTTCAGACAGTGGGATAGTGAACATTTATAATCGGGAGGTTTCTTGGGGGGAAAGAGAAAACCTCTCAAGACAGTTGAGAATTTAACAACAATAGTTGGTTTTATGAAGTTCAGTCATGATGCTCAGATATTAGCCATCAGCTCAAAGTATGCGAGTAAAAGTTTGAAGTTGGTTCATGTTCCTTCATTCACTGTTTTCTCCAACTGGCCTCCACCAAATAAAAGTTTGAGTAATCCCACCTGTTTGGATTTCAGTCCTGGTGGAGGATTCATCGCTTTTGGTAATGCTGCACGGAAGGTGCTACTGTACAAGCTGCATCACTACAACCGTGCGTAGATTGAATGATGACAGTTCTTCACCACTGAATTGCTGTGTTTGTGTAGTATGCGCCCACCGTGGGGAGGATGCCTTACCAGAATTATCCTAATGAGAAAGTCGGTCACGTTTTGCGTTCTGTTAGAAATAATTTCCAATTTCATTCTGAATTGGCGAATGATGAGAATGTTAGTGTGAAATTGGTTGAAGATAGAAGCGATCATGGTAATGGACAAAAACCTCATTGAGGTATCTGCAAAAGGAGTGGATGTAGACATTGTTGTTCTTATGGCAGCTCGAGCCACAGAAAACTAGGATGCAATAGATACTACCATAGTTGGGATGTTGGCTGATCTGAAGGAGGCATGTGTTGGCATTCAGGAACTGCACTTTCTTCCTTTCATTCCAATTGAAAAGATTCTGAAATATGGACATGGTACAAGGAAAAACCCACTTTTAAATATAGTGTGGCACTTAGTGCAGAAGCAGGTAAGCGTTGTTGGTTATGAATGTCGCAAAGATGAATATAGGATGATTGAAATTTGTGGAAAACAAAGCTTTGAGAAACTGTATTAAACCAGGCATAGTGTTCAAGAATTATCAGATAATATTATTATCAACTGTTGTGTAAGAAGCAACATTGGTTGCTGTGAAGTCAATTATAGAGTTGTTGGCATAAATTTGCTAGCAAATATGTGAAAGTTATAAGCCAGTGGCTAGTAACTAAATTCTGATTTCTCTCTCCTGTGAAAATACAAGCCAAGAGCTCACTCCAGAATTGTGAAGTCAACAAAACTGTACTGGAGTGAGTGAGTACTTGAGCTAATTACAAGCCGAGAGTTCACTTCTGAAATGTGCAGATTGAACGAGTACTCGAGCTAATTGAATAGCTTAGCTTGCACAGTCAAGTTGCTATAATAATGTCTAGAAAATGCACCGAGATTGGGCTACCTCAAACTAGGTGATTGATTTGGGAACCTGTACGGCTCAGAATTGTTGAGTTATGGAACCTAATGTTTAGAAATCATCAAGTATGGAGCCTTGTTCTCTCGAAATTGTGCCTGGTCAAGTGTGCCTCGATTCTCCGTTTAAATTCCAGCGTCAAATTCCGTTGAGGCGGCCACGACCCTTGAAGTAGGTCATTATCCTTCAAGTAGCCTTTTAAAAATAGATGTTATTGGATGACAAGATGGAGATTTTTTTTAAAGGTAAAAAGCTGATATGAATTCCAGCTTTTGAGCTCTGTGAGCATTGTCCTTTAATGGCAAGCGAAGCCAGGATTCCTCAAATGGCAAGAAAAGCCAGGGTCCTCAAATGGCAAGCAAAGCCAGGACTTGATTGAAGTTGAAACAGTCCTTTAATGACAAGCATAACCAGGATTCCTCAAATGACAAGCAAAGTCAGGGTCCTCAAATGGTAAGCAAAGTCAGGACTTGAATGAGTTTAAAGCATTCCTTTAATGGCAAGAAAAGCCAGGACATGAGCTTAAACTAGTCCTCTAATGGCAGGAAATGAAGAACCTGTCAGGACATTGATCGATCGTATACAATACACTCCAACTGTTTGATAAAATTTGTGGCTAATGAAGAGTTGAAGACTCCACCAGTGTGTATCTTCAAGCTAAGAGTTTCACTTCGTTCTCACTCATTAGCTTGATGGGGAGTATTAAGGAATAAAATATGGTGGTAGTTTAGTCTTTGTAGTTGATAGAATTGGGCCATATATAAAGCCCCCTTACTCTCATTTCTAGTTAAGATCAATACAATGTAGTCCTTTAATTGTCTTTCATTTATAACATGTATTCTCTGCAACATATGTTCTACTTATTTATTATTCAATGTCAGTTTAATCATTTCTATATCTTAGTCTATAAAAGTCTTCAGATGGCTAAAAGAAAACAAATATTAAAGTGATCAAGCTATCTAATGCCACCGTTACTGGGTTTTGTAACCCCCTTAAGTGGTCATATTGCAGGTTGACCCTCGTTTTTAGAAAGTTTACGGTCAAGGGACATGTCTTAACTTGGCTTCTGTGGTTTGGTTTAGTACTATATGATTTAATATTGGCAAACAGTCAATAGCAAACGGTTGCTAACTACTGTTACGGAACATACGGTTTCCCAGCCGTTGGAGGGATTTAAAAAAAAAATTGCACCGTACCGCGAAAACTTTCCGCGGTACGGAGCACGTACTGCAGAAAATGCCCCCCTGTTTTCACACCAAAAACAGTACTGTACACGTACCGCGGAAAGTTTCCGCGGTACGTCTTTCACAGCATACGGCCACTTTCCGCGGTACGTCTTTCACAGCATACGGCCAGCAAACGTTTGCACATGACCGACACCCTTTAATATTAAGCACTCCTTTGTAACACTTCAAAATTTTGGTAAAACCGATTATTTAATATGGTATTGAAATAAATATTAGACCCAAATGTGGCACTCACAAGAAAGTTCACACTGATACTACTACAAATTTAAACTTAGAAAACGTCGCTTACATAGCGCTTTTTAAATACGCTATACAAGTAAGGTGCTTACATAGCGCTTTACATAAAAACGCTATACAAGTTATTATTTAAAATTTTGAAAGAAAATATAAATTAAACAAAAAATACTTAAATAGCGTTTGTTTCGGGAACGCTATGTAAGTTCATATTTGTATAACGTTTTCTTAAGCACTGTGATAGTTAGCATACTTTAAGTAATATTTTACTACTTTTTATTTATTTTTTAAACACTTCTATAGCAATATGCCAATATCCTAAATTCAAAGAAACCCAATTGAAGGCCTGAAGCCGCCTGTCTCTATTCTATCAATCTATCTGCATCTCTGCTGTTAGAATAGATATGTATATAACAATGGATTGGCCTACAAGAATGCGTATTGCTCTTGGAACTGTAAAAGGATTGGCTTATCTGCACGAGGATTGTACGTCTCTCTATGTTCATTTAGTACCTATATTTTGAAAAGCAAAGCAAAATGCTAGAATCAGTGAGGCACCATGAATCTTAAATTAAAAAAAAAATACATACGCAGGTCATCCAAAGATCATACATCGTGATATCAAGACAACCAACATCCTTTTGGATTTTAACACCCATGCGAAGCGGGCAATAATCCTAGTACACATATATAAATCATCCCCGAGAAACATCTTCTTGAATCAAACCTATCTATACAGACTACGGTCGATCTTATGATTTGCGGGAAGAGATTCAATCGAGCTTCGAGATTTTAATCGATCTTATTACTTGACTAATTCACTGAAGCCTATATCTATGATTCAGAGTCTTTATCTATGAAGCATCAACGGGTGCAAATTCGTCTCACTGAAACTTCATCTCTCTATTGGGCTTGAATTTAAAATTCAAATTTTATCTCTCGAGTTAATATTAGGGCTTTGAGTCTATTGGTTTAATTTGAGGTATGCCTTCTGTTTGTTTGAGTTCTTATTTGCTTAATTGACTTGTGTTCTGATTTAGGGTTTGCATTCCACTTTTTGGATTTTTCACCTTTAAGTGTTTGTAAATTTTAGGAAAAATTGGAATTATGTATTTGTGCCAATTCTTTTGCTTTCCTCCTACTTTCGATGTCATCATATTTTGGTAAGTAATCGCCTTCCGTTATGTTCATGATCGGAACAAATAAAAATTAGATTAAAATTTTAGGAATGACGTCCAAATATTAGAAATTAGATACCTATCAGAAGTTTCATTTAAGTTTAAAATGATGTACAAACGATAATTAAAATTAAATTCGTAAAGAACATTGTAATTCGATTGATCAATTTAATTGAAGGATTTTTAGAACGGTGGGCGTAGCTGAATAGGAGTGCGTGTTCTCAGGTTATACCAAAGGGTGTTACTATGACTGCTTTGTTGGATAAAGCTGCTGCAATTGCTTTGGCTTAGCAACCCGTTGTGAATCCTAGCTGTAAAGATGGTAAGACTTTTACATACAACAGTAGTATAATATTGCAGTCGCTATGGCATTCAGTGGTGGGTTGATCATGCATGTTCTTCTGGATGCTGATAAGGTAATGTAGTTTGTATAATCTTTTATGATGTTGTATGGTGTTAGAATTGCTGAACGGGTAATTGGAGTATATATATAAGCAAAGGAAACAGATATCCAATTATTGGGCATTACTTAATAGATTTTTTTTTATAAAATTTAACGATCTTACTTTACTTGAACGGTTATATATTTCTTTTTACAGCTACGCAGAGAAAGAATTGTTGAGCGGATGAGGGCCTTGCAGGAGCTTGTTCCCAGCTGCAACAAGGTTTGTATGCTGTAGTTATCGTTCTTATCTTATTTTATGTCCTCATATCCTGCATTTGTTCGATATTATGGTCTGCTTGCAAAAGAAGAATTACACTTTTCTTTTCCTCGAGATGTGAACCTCTGGATAATTGTCACCAACTCTATATGAATCAGACGCAATTACACGTAATCACAAGTGTCACTACGCATTGCTCCTACTATTCTTTTTCTGTTATAGGGAAGTAAAAGTGATGAGTTATCTCCTTACCGTGTATGTAATGTTATATTCTCCTACCTGTTTAATCCTTTTTGTGGTTAGGTTTGTTCTTTGCAAGTCCACTCATGCCTTAATGTTTCCATGTTTATCTTTAAATATGTACAAATTTGGCAAGACTCTTTTTTTTTTGTGAAAATGGTGCATTATTAGCATGTATAAGCTTGTTGTCCAAATTAAGTTATGAGTACAGATGAGTATATATGCCCATGTGTGTATGTGTTTTTCCACCGTCAAGAAATAATACCCTTTACTAGTGCTGAAGAATCCAATATATTTGTGTTTTTTCTTTTGCAGCAGTTTAAGATCCCTTATATTTAAATTTTCTTTTATATATGCCTTTAAAATTTATATAGGGGGGCATGACTGGAAATGGAAGTGATCGTCCGGTTTGGGAGAACTGGTCAAATGATGATATAGAAAAAGAAGTAGCAATTAGAAGGTAGTGATTGCTGGAAATACTGCTGGTCAAGGTCAATAGTGAATTTTTTTTCATCTTTTTTCTTAAGTGTCTATCCTTGGTCCGCATCAAAACCCTGAAAAGAACCTTTTTTATTCAAATTACTGCAAGTTGTGTGCATTGGGACCTTCCAAAATCTTGCTAATGTGGGATCCTTGTGTACATGATTTTATTTCTTTTCCTAGAGCTTTACCTGCTAATGTTAAAAATATCCTATTTTATATTGCCAGGGGATGCTGTTGTTAATGTTTATATATTTAAAGGACCCTCCATTTATTAGGATAGGTGTACTTAACTATTAGTCTAATACCTTATTATTAGAGAGATTTTAATTAATTTTCTTGATCTCCTCTAGATCGACGAACTTTGCGTTATACTGGTTCTGGGTACAGGGACATATACGCTGTCCAATTTAGGTATGTTTGGGGTTAACCGGTTTGACATTATCCTTCCTCCTGGCCAGGTTAGTATCTAGATTTACTTTTCACTGTGTCTGCTGATAGCTTTTTACTCTTTACCAGCGTACTTTATAGTAAAAGTTATCATGGTTGTTGGAGCATCTAATTTCTGATATGTATACCAATGTGCAATTGTATGGGTTTAATTGTTTTTTCAGTTGAACCAAGAAATAGTTTCTATGTACTTTGTTCTGTATTTAAATTTTCTCTACTTTAATGTCATTAAATCATATTTTCTCCACTTCAAATGTTACTTGCTTTCTTTTGCAGGGTTGCGGTGGATCATTTTGTTAAGAGCTTATAGTATATCACTGGTGACTATGGGCTGCAGGCATGGGTGGATGTGCAGACATGCATAAGGCTCCTACCTAATCTGTGTTTACTGGACGATGGATTTGACATAATTCCTGCGCTGTTAGACAAAGTTGGTTCCTAAATGATTGTCAGAAGGATGGGCATTCATGGGCCCTGCTAGAGCATTCAAAAACTTAATAGCTCCTTCAGATCATTTTATGTATAGTTTTAGGGAGAATATGAAAGCGTACAGACACTTATCGTTGTTTGTACAGTTTATACCTTTTTCTTTGAATTAATGATAATTACAGTTTGGAGTTTGATTATGTCATTGGTAGTTGTTTGTTTTTCGTTGTATTTATGAATTTTTAAAGATTTTAACAGGTATACGAAAGAAAAATAATAAATTACTAATTTTCAAAAATTGTATTACTTGCATAGCGTTTTTCCAAGTGCTAATGAAGTGATGCACTTAGATAGCACTTACTTGTATAGCGCTTTAGAAATCGTTATCTAAGCACATTACTTGCAAAGCGCCAAAAAAAGCGTTATGTAAGTCATATGTACTTGCATAGCGGCGGCTTACAAAGCGCTCAAAAGCGCTATGCAAGTTAAAAAAAAAACGCTATGCAAGTGCAAATTTGTAATAGTATATATCTTAAATCAGAGCATGATCGATAGAGTAATTTTTTTGGGTTTATTCTTGAAATTTAAATGGGAAATTTATTTAGTCATTTATTTTTTTATATCGAGACTCCTTTTTGCTTAAAGGTTATGGATTGTGAATAATATATTTTGATTCATTAGCGTTAGGTAAAATCCTATACTTCAGTTAACTTTATTTGATTAGTACATTTTATCCAATGATATTAGAAAAATTTCCAACATAAGATAAGACAAAATAGAAATTTTTATTCAACATAAGTTGGTAAGATAAGTCAAAAAAAAAGAGATTTTAAATTTCTAAAGTAAGTTATTAGGTGATTGCAAAAATGTTTGTTTTTTGGTCATTGTATTAGGATAAGAGTGTGACTGCAACATATTTGTTTTTTCTGCAGTATTACGTAAGCTCTGATCAATGAATATAAGAAAATAAATGAAGGAGATTAAATAATGACAGCAGAAGCATCATCCCAGTACAAGTATGCAACATTGAAAAAACTAGGAAATCTTTAGAAATGGCCAGTACTGATTCCCTGGTTTTTGTTATGGGAATCCTACTATATATGTCCTACGGCTACCAGGTAGTTGCAGACTCTCATTCAGACGTGATCAAGTTCCTCCCTGGATTCAAAGGACCCCTTCCTTTTCAACTTCAAACAGGGTCAGCAACTGTGTTTGTGTGTCGATGAACATATGTTTAGTACTCTGAACTTTTCTTACAATAATGATGGTGTTTGTACTCTCAGGTATGTTGGGGTAGATGAATCAGAGGATGTGCAGTTGTTCTATTATTTTGTCGAGTCCGAAAGAAATCCAAAACAGGATCCTCTTATTCTTTGGATGACCGGAGGCCCTGGTTGTTCTTCTGCCTCTTCTCTTACTATTGAAATAGGTAAGCATGCATTTACATATAACTACTAGTCCCAACTTCCAATAACAAGTAACCATTAAGATTTAGGCGCATTAAGGTTGAGTTTTGCAGCAAAATTGAAGATTGTCCGGAGATCCACTCTTAACATGCTACACAAATACTTGTACCATGCTTGTTGGTTGTTGCATGCCGCATGCGTCAATATATAAGCTCGCTCTTTAGAAATTCGATTTTTGAAATTGAATACCACGCACATGCTCAAAACAAAAACATGTTTGAAAATATGAAAATGTTGTTTTCTGAAATTATGAAATTGTTTTCTAAAGGTAAAACGCTTGTGATCATACTTTTCAACCTAGCTTGCTTATCAGTACTACGATGACTCAACGACTTTGCTAATGTAAATAATACTCCCTCCGTCCCACCCAATATTTAACATTGGGGGACGGGGTTCGGCACGCATTTTAAGGTGGATTTTAAGGATAGTTCCATAATTTATTTTTGAAGTTTTCTTTTTTTTTTTTGTATAAAAATAAAACAATTCTATTTTTATACAAAAAAAGAAAATTTTAAAAATAAGTTATGGAACTATACTTTATAAGAGCCTTAAAATGCGTGCCACGCAAGTGAAAAATTTATGTTAAGAAATGGATGGGATGGAGGGAGTAATAATTTGTGGGTAAAATGGTGTTTTTTGTTTTCAAAAAACAGTTGCCAAACACCTTTAATTTTAAAAAGGGTAAAAGGTCACTTTCCCTACTGTACTATTGCAAAATTTTTGATTAGCCTACTGTACTATCAATCGCATCACTGCACTTTCCTTTTTTTCTCTTTTCACCATCGCCGTCTGTTTGACTAAACTACCGTCCATTTGACTAACGGATGGCTGACTTGGCTGCACAGTCACCAGTACACGTAGATGACACATCAGTAACACAAAACCAAAAATAAACCCCAAAATGAACCCTTAATTAAACCCCAAATTAAAACCTAATCTAATTCATTAAAATCCCTAAATTAGTTCATTTCAGGTGTTCTTCGTTCTTTCTCTAGAATACTCGAGTCCTCTACTCTCTTTCTCTCGGTAAAATCTCTCCCCTCTCTCCCGTGAAATCTCTCTCTCCCATGGTTACCTCTCCATCTCTCTCTCGTTAAGACCATCCCTCCCTCTCCCCTTTAATTTCTCTGGTTTGTACGTATATTCGCGAGTGTTGTGTGTGTTGAATTCGAGAAAAGTATGTGGGTTCTATTGTGGTGATACTAATATCTTCTCCCCTCTGTTCACGTTGCTTCTGAGATTACTCCCCTGTTCTTGCAATCGAGTCCCAACGTCTTTATGCGCGGTTGTGTTGTTCTTGTGGGTGTGTGTGCGACTGAAGCATTGTGTGGGTATGTGAGTGTTTATGCCTCTGTGGATTAAGTGCTGGGATGTAGTGATGATTTTTGTGTTTCATCAGATTTTCCCTCCCCTTGTAATTGCAGTTCGTTGTGGGTGGTGGTAAATAAACTACTAGACTGTGTAATTCTGTGTGTGCGTGTTCTTGAGTGGTTGTGCGTGTGTCAACTCCCTCTGTGTGTGTGGGTTTGTATGTGATCTGCGAGGATTAAGTGGGTGTTAATCCATTGTTATCGACTTTACTGTACTAGGATTAAGTGGGTGTTAATCCCTTGTTATCGACTTTACTGTACTGCACTAGTGATGGTGTTAAAGTTAGTATATTGTTATGTAATTGTGACTGTGGTGTCTATACAGTTGATTGTGAATCGTGTTCTTGAGTGTAAGTGAGGGTGGGTTTTAATTAGATTAGGTTTTAATTTGGGGTTTAATTAAGGGTTTATTTTGGGGTTTATTTTTGGTTTTCTGTTGCTGATGTGTCATCTACGTGGACCGATGATTGTGCAGCCAGATCAGCCGTCCGTTAGTCAAATGGACGGCAGTTTAGTCAAACAGACGACGATGGTGAAAAGAGAAAAAAAAGGAAAGTGCAATCATGCGATTGATAGTACAATAGGCTAATCGGAAATTTTGCAATAGTACAACAGGGAAAGTGACCTTTTACCCATTTTAAAAATTACAAAGATAATTTTTACATTTTTTCTTTTGAAACATAGATCTGAGAAACTACTTAGGTTGTTACCATTGTTACCTTATTTCATTAATGGTAATAAAGTATGGGGAGAAAAGTAGAGAAAAGTAGGCCAAATCAATTCAAAATCCAAATCTAACCTAAAACAAAAATCGATTCCAAACCGTATTCAAAATCTAACCAACAAAATTTGTGTACAAACTATAATATCCAACCACAACCAAAATCGAATTCGAATCCAAATCCAAATTATAATTAAGAAACCAATTTATAATCCTAAACCGGAAGAGAGAAAAAGAGGGAAGAAAGGGTAAAGAAACAATCCTATGACCTGAACCAAAAAAACCTGCGAGAGATCGTGAGGGAAAAAAAATCTGCGATAGTTCTTGGACAGGGAAAAAAATCATCAGGGCATGAGAACGAAGATAACGATAAAGCGAATACACAACGACGATGATGATGGTCGTGGTGGATTTGCGGAATAGATTGTCTCATACCAATAACGACAAAAAGGGCCTGAAGACAAACATGACAAAAATGATGACGGTGACATCGATATCAAAGACGGAGATTATGACCAGGATAGAGTAGATGATCATAACGAAGAATCTGGATGAAGCTGGTGATTCTGTTGATTGAAGCGAATGATTCTAATTTTTTTAGAAAGAAGGTATACAGATGCTAACGAGACAATACCATCAAATAGAGAGAAACAAAGAGTGTGTGTGAGAGCCCCAACCAAAACAAAATGAAACCAGTAGAAAAAAACCCAATCAAAATCAATTTTAACCGAAGAGAGATCCGACCAATACGAAGTAGAAAAAGACAACCAACTAGAAAATTCATCCCAACTATTCGAGAAGAAAAAAAATTTAGCAATCACGATTATAAACTAAAATCAATATTACCAAGAAAAAGACACAACCAATTGAAGAAGAAAACGAAAAGAAAAATAATAGAAGCACATGTTTTAATCCAACATGTAGAAGATATCAAGTTCAACCCTGAATCAATCGATTCCGGTAGCTCTAGATACCATGATAAAGTATGGGAAGAAAAGTAAGATTTTATTATAATGAACCTTGTTTTATATTACAATATAATGAGGACTTATATAGCCAACAACTAAACAATAACAAAGAAAATTATCATATCAATAAATTATTACAATAATGAAACTATTCTATAATAATTATATTGTATATGTTAACAATTGGTTGTAACTTTCTCTGAAATTTTATTTTAAGAAAATATCCTACTTCAATTTGAAAGTTACAATTTATTTTATGTTGACCAACATATATTTGGCTATGCCGCTGATCTTTCATTTTGCAGGTCCATTATATTTTAAGCAAGTGAAATACAATAGGACTTTGCCTACCCTGGTCTTAAATCACAACACATGGACAAAGGTGTGTCAATTATATCCTCACTTGTTAGAATACCATCAAATTAAGGTTTGCATATTAAATTTCTATTAAATTTTTTAGTAATTTAACTTCCAAGAATTCTCTAAAAATTAAGTTATTTTATATTTCTTTTTGGCTAATTAATCCTTTGAAGGGAGTGCTTAGTGTGAGACTCAAGTGTGTACTAGCCATCGGCTAAGTAATGAGTTCAATTCCTGCAATCTTGAGCATTGTTTTTTGTTTATTTTTTATTTCAAAATCAGATAGTCTTGTGCCCCCTCATGTTCGTGCTTTCTTTATCTTTTTCTGAATTCTGACTACTTTGGTCAGAAAATGGTTAAGAAAACAATTAAATACTATAGATCTAAATTCTAATTACTTGCTGTTAGAATATAATATAAGATCATATCCATATAAGGCCTTCCTCTAATATCTTAAGGTTTTAGATGAGTTGGTTACTTAATTTGATATCAGAGTGGACACGAAAGACATGTTGATGCTCCAAAGATGGGCGTCCGTGATCCACTCCCGATCCAAAAATGGGCTTTCGAATGAGGGGGAGTGTTAGAATATAATATAAGATCCATGTAAGACCTTCATCTAATACCTTAAGATTTTAGATGAGTTGGTTACTTAACTCTTGCGGCCGACGGAGGCTAGTCAGTAAAGTTGAAGGTTCTTAGAAGGTCAATCAACCGTTTTTTTTAAAGTTTGCAATTGATGATATTGTTGCTGAATTTCAAACAATTTACTTACTCTTATGGCAAATACAATACATCAGCATTTTTACTGATGAGAACGGCAATGCACGTTGTTGTTCAGGTAGCCAGTATTATATTCTTGGACTTGCCAGTTGGTCCACTGCTTCTAGCTCTACTGACAGCCAAGCATGCGCTCAAGCTGTTCAATTCTTAAGAAAGGTAAGGAGTCTGTTCATGAAAAGCTTGATTCTTCCCTTGTTATGAAGATGAAATATACCATAAACTTTAGATATTATATCACTATTATGTATTACTTCTAATCCAAATGTTTCACAGTGGTTAGTTGGTCACAGTGAATTCCTTTCAAATCCGTTCTATGTTGCTGGAGACTCTTATGCTGGAATACTAGTTCCAATTATCACACAAATGATCTCAAATGGTAAGCCTGAATGTACTATCATAAATCCAAGAACACACAAGAATTTTATGAATGCTTTTTTATTAGAAAATCTAATTGTTATCTTATTGTAGGAAATGAAGCAGGCCTTGAACCATCTATTAATCTTAAGGTTTGTCAATGTCAATCTTAAGAAAACTCTGTTTCAAGGCCTAACCTGCTCTTTTGACATGCAATTTCAGGGTTACATAGCTGGAAATCCGTTAACATTTCCTGCCGAGGGAAACTTTTCAATCCCTTTTTCTCATGGAATGGGACTTATATCTGATGAACTTTATGAGGTCTTCTATTCATCATAGCTTCAGAATCTTGGATTAATGTATAATAAATGTCAATAACATAACAAAAACTTCACTAATTACTTTATCAGTCATTAAGAAGAAGTTGTGGGTTGGATGATCAGAAACCTGATCCTGACAGTATAGAATGTTCGCTCGGTTTAGATACTTTTAAGAAGGTTAGCTGCTAATGCTTAAGTTTGGTAATTTTTTGATGGTTTAGCTTTATAACTTGGTATAAAGTCAATATGTATGTATCTGTGTAGCTTACCGGTGGTGTTAATCAGCAACATATTTTGGAGTATCATTGTGGCGAAGATAAAAAATATAGTCTGCGAAGATCACTATCTGATGGAAAGGGTGTTGTTATAGTTGGACCTGGAGAGACTTCACTTTCAGTGCTCAAGTGCCGTGTGAGGCTTCCTCCTTGAATTTCACAGTGTCACTAATAGGAGTAATAACAAAATTTAATGTATCCGAAGGAGGGGTGGCAATCTTTGTGACATTATTTAATATTAAATATTAATATGTGAATAATTAGAATATTTATGAAAATTCTTATAGTTTCCAAGTTTTCTTAAATTATGTATTATTTATAAAATATTAAAAGTTAATACACATAAAGGAGGGACAAATGATTAAAATGAAGAAGCTTAAAGAGTTTGGTCGGAAGGAACAATTTTGATTTGCAATGGAAAGCATTGACGAACGAAAAATGCAGGATGAAGGACGCTGGCTTTCTTTTTACTGGTTTAACGATGAGAGTGTTTAGAAAGCACTGCATATCAGAAAGGTACTCCGCCCTAGTATTTTTTAACTTAAAGAATTAGAAGATTAGCGTAAACAGAAACTTTCATACAGGGTACCACAGGGACATGGATAAGATGCAGGCTGAATGTGCCTTTTAAAACTTTGATTTCAGATGTTAGACCATATCATGCGAATCTCAGCACAAAGGGTTATAGATCTCTTGTATACAGGTCAGTTCATATACTATGTATTTTATGATAACCGAAACATGGGCCCTAACTATTCCAGAAACTGTTGCGAACCTACTTTGAAATATATTGATTGACCTAATGTAAATATATGTTTTTATATTTAAGTATTTCTCCTACATACTACATACCTGCAATAATCCTGATTTTGAAGTCCAGCATTTAGAATACAAGTAACGTTAGTGCAGAGTTGAATTGCTCTTGAAAAACAACTGGTATGATATGTACTCAATATTTATCAGAGGTTTTGCGCAGACTTGAGTGAATGTCATTAAATAGGCAGAACAATAATTGTTTACAGGGGTTGATAATTGATATATTACAAAAATACACCAAAAAATATTGGAAGTTAAACTTCAAGATCTTTAGTCAAAGGAACTGATTAAACAATATCTGCTTGATGTTTTTTGATGACCAACAGTGGTGACCATGATTTTCTTATACCATTTCAATCGACTCAAGCTTGGATAAGAGATTTAAACTACTCAATTATCGATGACTGGCGACCATGGATTGTTGAAGGCCAATTTGCTGGGTGAGTTTCATGCTAGACGTTACCTGTTTATACTCTGTCCCAGTATTGAATTAACCAAAAACATAGTATACAGTAATAAATTTCGGTTATGTTTTTCGTTGCTCTACAGTTACACAAGGACTTACTCCAACCAAATGACATTTGCTACTGTGAAAGTAAGAAATTTATCTGCCAATGTCCATTTACTCAATATCCTTCCGGCTTCCGAGTTGAGAATTTATTCATGTTATTGTTTTGGTCATTATGATCTGCATTACATTTTATTCAGGGAGGAGGTCATACAGCTCCAGAATACAAGCCTGCAGAATGTTATGCTATGTTCGAAAGATGGATATCTCACAAACCGCTATAAACGTCGTCTACTATTGTCTATTGAGCATATAAACAATGTTTGATTGCATACAGGGTGCCAACAATAAATATATGTTCTATACAAGTTTGTTCCAATAATTTTTTGATCAACGTTGCTACAACAATGAATGTAGTTTTAAACAGAAATAAAATTGACATTTACAAGTTTTTAGCAAAAAAAATTGACATTTAAAAGTTTAAAACGGAACGGATGAGTACAATTTGATCTCTCCTTTCTTTCTTTATTTAAAGTCTATTTCTTTATTTAAAGTCTATCGTGTTGTTTCTAATGATCACATAAGTGAACATTGATTATTTAATTATTTAATATTTTATATCTTAGCTAGTAGATAATATTGTTTTAAGAAATATTTCTTTAATTTATTTAAATATAATAAATTAATTAATAATTATTAAAATTATGCATTATATCTTAATGAATTTAATATTTAATCTATTTTGTTATAACAATGAAATGTGAGAAGTCTAAACTTAGAGAAGTGTATCGGAAAAAAATATTTTTTTTGCTAAATAAATAATTTTACATTACTATTCTTGAATGTAACTTTTGATGTTCCATATTTTTTAAAACATTTAGTGCTGCAATGATAAAAACAAATTTACTAACTTTATTTACCAATTTTAATTTTAATTAATTTAATATGTAGTTATTCGATGAATATTTTAAAAATCTAAATACACTTATCCTTTGAAATAACAAATCATTCACATACTCCTAAAAAATATGATATATTTAATATGGGTGTTCTCCACCAAATCTATGTATCTATCTATCTATTCTATTATATTAAAGTCGAAACATTAAAAGTTTGGTTGGTTGGTACGTGTTGATTTTACTTATTTACCCTTACTTTACTACTATAACTAATTACATAATTTCCTTTTTCAGATTAAACATATTACCTTTTTTATTTTTCACTAACTAATTAATTTCCATTTTCAGGTAAAGCACAATATCTTTTATATTGTATATAACTAAAATTTCTCCATTCTTATAAAAACTACAAGCAATTTTGTTTAACAAAATAACATAATTATATTATTATTACTATTAACTAATCAATTACCTTTTTCAGTTAAACATCTTACATTTTCTCTATTCTATAACTAAAATATCTCTTTTTACAAATATATCACGGGTGGTTCTATTTAATAAATAATAATATTATAATACTAATAATTATCAATAACCTTTTTCAATTAAAACGTATCATTTTTCCAAATTTTATAATTCAAATTCCTTTTTTCTAGAAATATCACGGGCAACATTAATTTCTCACTATCTAAAAGTACTACGAACAATTTAATTTATTGAAATAACATAAATTAAATTATAATTACTATAAACTAATCAATTATTTTTTCCACCTAAAACATGTTTCCTTTTTAATTTTCTCTAACTAACACCTCACTTTTTTCAGTTAAATCACGGCATTCTATTTAATAAAATTAAATTATAATTTTATAAGTACTTATAATTAAACGATTACCTTTTTGAATACCTTTTTCAGCTAAAACGTATCATATTGGTTGGTACCTATTGAATTTACTTATTTACCCTTACTTAACTACTAACTAATTACATAATTTCCTTTTTCAGATTAAACATATTACCTTTTCAATTTTTCACTAACTAATTAATTTCCCTTTTCAGGTAAAGCACAATATCTTTTATATTATATCTAACTAAAATTTCTCCTTTCTTACAAACACTACAACCAATTTTGTTTAATAAAATAACATAATTATATTATAATTACTCTTAACTAATCAATTACCTTTTTCAGCTAAAACATGTTACCTTTTCTCTATTCTATAACTAAAATATCTCTTTAACTAAAATATCTCTTTTTACAAATATATCACGGGTGGTTCTATTTAATAAATAATAATATTATAATACTAATAATTATCAATTACCTTTTTCAACTAAAACGTATCATCTTTTCCAAATTTTATAATTCAAATTCCTTTTTTCTACAAATATCACGGGTAACATTAATTTCTCACCATCTAACGATACTACGAACAATTTAATTTAGTGAAATAACATAAATTAAATTATAATTACTATAAACTAATCAATTATCTTTTCCACCTAAAACATGTTTCCTTTCTAATTTTCTCTAACTAACATCTCACCTTTTTCAGTTAAATCACGGCATTCTATTTAATAAAATTAAAATATAATTTTATAAGTACTTATAATTAAACGATTACCTTTTTGAATACCTTTTTCAGCTAAAACGTATCATATTTTCCATATTTTATAAATCAAATTCCTTTTTTCTAGAAATATCACGGGTAACATTAATTTCTCACTATCTAAAGACATTACGAATAATTTAATTTAGTGAAATAACATAAATTAAATTATAATTATTATAAACTAATCAATTACCTTTTTCACCTAAAACATGTCATCCTTTTAATGTTCACATTACATTTTCTATTTTCTCTAAATAAAATCTATCTTTTTTCAATTATATCACGGGCGGTTCTATTTAATAAAATAAAATAACAATATTATAATGTTAATAATTAACCGATTAAGTTTCAGCTAAAATGTATCATCTTTTCTATATTTTCTAACTAAAATATCTCTTTTCATTAAAATATCACGGGCAACACTAATTTTTCCTTTTCTTAAAACTTTACGAGCAATTTTATTTAGTAAAATAACATAATTGAATTATAATTACTATAAACTAATCAATTACCTTTCCACCTAAAACATGTTTCCTTTTTAATTTTCTCTAACACCTCACTTTTTTCAGTTAAATCACGGCATTCTATTTAATAAAATTAAATTATAATTTTATAAGTACTTATAATTAACCGATTACCTTTTTGAACTAAGATGTATTATCTTTTCAATATTTTCTAACTAAAATCCCTCTTTTCATAAAAATATAACGGATAATATTTATATAATTATCATCAAATCATCTCATTTAAAAATTTAAACCTCCAAAATTCATATTTTAGAAAAAGTAAATCGAATTAATAAAACATATCATATAATATTAAAAGAAATCCGTGCATCGCACGGGTTTTAAGCTAGTACTATTATATAAAAGTCGAAACATTAAAAGTTTGGTTGGTCGGTACCTGTTGATTCTACTAATTTACCCTTATTTAATTACAAATAAAACTCATCCTACTATCTAATTAATTTCCTTTTTCAGATTAAACATATTATCAATAACTAAATAATTTCTTTTTTCAGGTAAAATACAATATCTTTTATATTTTATCTAACTAAAATTTCTCCTTTACTAATCAATTTTCTCTTTCATGTTAAATATATTACCTTTTCTATTTTTCTAAACTAAATAATTTCCTTTTTCAAGTAAAGTACAATACCTTTTATATTTTATCTAACTAAAATTTCTACTTTTTAAAAAAATTACGAGCAATTTTGTTTAATAAGATAACATGATTTAATTATAATTACAATTAACTAATTAATTACCCTTTTTAGCCAAAACACGTTACCTTTTCTCTTTTCTTTAACTAAAAACTCTTTTTTCCCAATTATATCATGCGCAATTACTCTTTTTAACCAAAACACGTTTCTAACTAAAATCTCTCTCTTTCCAATTATATCACGGATGGTTCTATTTAATAAAAATATAATATTAATATTATAATATTAATAATTAATTGATTACCTTTTCAGTTAAAACGTATCATTTTTTCCATCTTTTCTAATTAAATTCCTTTTTTTATTTATTTTACAAACTGAGGACTTACCTTTTCTCTTTTCTCCAACTAAAATCTCTTTTTTTCCTAATTATATCACAGGCAATTACCTTTTTCAGCCAAAATAGGTTACTTTTTCTCTTTTCTCTAACTAAAATCTCTCTATTTCTAATTATATCACGGCCGGTTCTATTTAATAAAAATATTATAAAAATATTATAATAATTATAATTAACTAATTTACCTTTCAAGCTAAAACGCAACATTTTTTTCATCTTTTCTAATTAAATTTCTTTTTTTTTAGTAATATCATTAGCAACATTAATTTTTCATTTTGTAAAAACAATGCGAGCAATTCTATTTAGTAAAATAAGATAATTAAATTATAATTACTACTCCGTATTAACTAGAGCCGACAATTTCGTACACGACACGAAAATTACGGGTTTGGGTTGACCTTTGCAGTACACGAACACGAAATTACACGGATAAATTTAGTGTCGATTTTGGGTTTCACGAAAGTACACGACACGAAAGTATACGAAACGAACGAATTGTCAGGTCTACTATTAACTAATTAATTACCTTTTTCAATCAAAACACGTTACCTTTTCTCTAACTAAAATCTCTCTTTTTCCAATTATATCACGGGTGGTTTTATTTAATAGAAATAAATAATAATATTATAATATTAATAATTAACTGATTACCTTTTCAGCTAAAACTTATCACTTTTCTATTTTTTCTAATTAAATTCCCTTTATTTGTTTATTTTACAAATTCAGGACCTAACTTTTCTTTTTTCTCTAACTAAAATCTCCTTTTTTCCAATTTATAGTTGATATGAGTATTACCCCACCTAATTTATATAAAAAAAGGGGCTTGCTTTTCCTGAGGTTACCTCAGGTAAGTTTCCTGAGGTGATTAAAAAAACAATACAAGAATAGGGTTATTTTTGTAAATACGGGGGGCGAGTTCAATAATTACAAAAATGCCATCAAAAAATTATACTAAAATCTCAGGTAAGGTTCCTGAGATTACCTCAGGAACATTATTCTCTATAAAAAAAAACTAATCAATAAAGTATTACTTGGCCGAATTTAGGAAACTAAAGTACAAGTTATATACTAATATTTGGTTTGGAAATTTTTCAATAACAGTAAATGTTCCTAACGTTAATTTTAGAAGAAATTCTTAAATTTAAGCTTTAAAACTACAGTAAAACCTCTATAAATTAATAATGTTGGGACCGTAATATTTTATTAATTTATCGAGATATTATTATATCGATAAATTAATAATTTATAAAATTTAAAGAGGTTTTACGTATGACCTTTAAATTTTTCAAGTACAATGTACTATTTACAATGTATATTAGTTAGAAATGAAAAATAAATTACAAAAACAAGTTCCAAGGCACATTCTATTAATGTTAATTAATTAAATTTGAGGATGCTTCACTTGTTTAATTTGGAACCGGTCCTCGGAAATAAGCATTGCAAGCGGAAACAACTCTTCACAACTTTTTCTTGTAACATGAGAAGACAATCCCCAACTCATAAGTGCAATGAGAAGATTTAAAGATGAACTTCAATATAGATTTGAAGTTCAACAAAAAATAAGTAACAATAAATTCATTTTTTACTAAACAATCTTAGAATTTGGAATCTTTTTGTAATTACAGTAGAACCTTGATAAATGAATATTCCATAAACGAATAATCTCATCAAATAAATAATTTTTACCAGTCCCTACATAATAGAGATATTGTATTTTTTATCTCGATAAAAGAATAATCTCGATTAATGAATAAAATTTTCCGGTCCCGAGCGCATTCATTTATCGAGGTTTAACTGTATTAATTTATTGTATCGTTGGGACCAATATATATACACTAGGATTTTAAAAAAGTTATTATCTTATTATTTTATCGATTGAGGTCCAATTTTGTACTGCTCCCAAGTAGGACTGGACAAATTATTAATTTTATCAAGGTTTTTAATTTATCGAGTATTAATTTATAGAGATTTTACTGTATGTGATTTAAATTATTTACTATCTTTTATTTATAAGGGCATCCAAGGACATTAATGATTGTGATGATATGTCTTTAATTTTATTGGTTAACTTTAGGAAATTAATTAGGCTCCCTTCACCCTTTCAATAATCAAGTAAATTAAAGCATAAGGCCAACTCGAATTCATCTTCAAGGAAGAAGAATTCAAAAAAAAAGGATCAATTCAAATTCTGAAGACAGATTTATTCAGGATAGGGATGTTTTGTCGATTGGTGATGATAAGGATAATAGCGAGGATACTAACCAAAAGGTAGGAAAAAAAAATTTGTTGAAATAAATTCAGAAGAAATGAGTAAGGGTAAGCATGTTGAGGAAAGCTCGCGGGAAATTTTGGTGTCAAAGTCTGTTTCAACAAGGGAAGATGATGAGACAAGTCATATTAGTGCTTCTCAGTTGACAAGTCAAGTTAATTTCCCTTGCCACAATCCATCAAGTTCAGAAACGGAAATGAGTGACACCTTAGAATCCATAATTGTGGAGCATTCTGATTTAGGTTTGAAGATGAGAAAGGGCTCTAATCAATGCAAAAAACTGGCTGAATCCAGAAAGAAGACATTGATAGCTGCAAAGTCTTTGGTTTTGTACCAAGGGAACAAGGAGTACAATCATCAAACAGAAGCAGGAGAAATTGTTCAATGTGCATTACATTTAGGTTTGGAGTTACCTAGGAACGAAGAAGGGATATGCAGGGAGGTAACAAAACAGTTGCTAGATGGCAACATTTAAAGAAGTTTTGTTTTATTGTTTAGTAGTAAAAAAAGGGTTTTTTTAATGAAGGACATCGGAATACTATATTGGAATGTGAGAGGCATTAGTGGTAATAGAAATAGAAGGAATCTGAGAAGCATGATAGTTTCTTCTAAAGTAAACATCATTTGCCTTCAAGAAACGAAATGCAGAGATTTAAGTGTTTTTATGAAAGGTTTAATTTGGGATTCTTATGAGCATGATTGGTTGGTCCAACAACCTAAAGGGTTGTCTGGTGGCATTTTGATATCTTGGGAGAAAAATTCGTGCTCATGCTTAAGTTTTGCTCAAAGTCATAACTGGATTTTGGGTCAATTTAAGCACAAGGCATCTGGTGATTGTTTCAACTTAGTTACTATATACAGTCCGTTGAATATAGCTGGTAAAAAAGAACTTTGGAAGGATTTGGCAGAGATTGCTGAAGTAGTTTCTAGCGAGCCTATTTGCTACATAGGAGATTTTAATTGTGTTAGAAGTCAAGCTGAAAGATAAAACTGTGAATATAGAAAAGCAGACTCTAGGCTATTAAATTCCTTCATTGTAAACTATAATCTAATAGATTACAAACCTATGAATACTAAATTCACTTGGTTTGGTAGTCAGGGGAAGAAGAGTAGATTGGACAGGTTCATGGCTAATGCTGAATGGTCGTGCAAGAATGTCTGGTCAGTTAAAGCTTTAGCAAGGAGACACTCTGATCACAAAGCTCTACTTCTGAGTGTGGGACCAATAAACTGGGGTCCCAAACCGTTCAAAGTATTTAATTGGTGGCTGAAAGAGGAGGCTTGTTTGGAAACTTTAAGAACTATGTTGAATTCTAAAGACATCCAGATTTCAAGCAATATTCAGCAAGTTCTCAAAAAGGTCAAAGAAAAATTGCGTGACTGGGGGCATACAGCAAAGAATGATTTAGAGAAAAAAATTTCTTATTTGGAACAAGAACAAGAGAAGGCTGATCAAAGTAGTAGTTGGAACAAGAAAGAATTCTTTTGCAGAGAAGAGTTACTTAAATGTTACTCTAAGCAGGATTCCATGCTAAGGCAAAAGGCGAGGATCAATTGGCAAATTCAGGGAGACAAGAATACAAAGTTTTTTCATCAATCAATTCAGAAAAGAAGGAAAAAGAACAATATTCTCAAGATCAGGTGGAAAGGATATTGGCATTCAAATCCCTGTGATATTAAAAAGATATTCTTCAATCATTTCAAGGAATTCTTTAGCTCCAATAGTTCACAGATAACTTTTAAAGTGGGAAGTATTATTCAGTCAAAATTGAATAAGGAGGAAAGAGAATATTTAGAAGACTCTTTTAGATTGGAGGAAGTTGAAGTAGCCCTTAATTCTTCAGCAAATGACAAATCTCCAGGGCCAGATGGAATAAATTTTAGATGTCTCAAAATCTTATGGCCAAGTTTGAAGTTCAAGATTCTGGATTGTCTAAACAACTTTACGGAAAATCTTCAGTTACCAATTGGTTTGAACTCTTCTTTTATAGCTTTAATCCCAAAGATTCTTGATCCAAGAGAAGTCCAAGATTTTAGGCCAATAAGTCTTATAAACAGTATTTCTAAACTGTTTACTAAGTGCCTTTCGAACAGACTTAGCCCCTTGATGGCTAAATTAGTCAGTGGTTCTCAATCGGGATTCATGAAGGGTAGACAAGCAAGTGAAAGTATTTTGCTGGTCAAGGAAGTTTTCCATGCCATGAGAAAGACAAAAGATAGTGACTTCATTCTTAAGCTTGATTTTGAAAAAGCTTTTGATACGATAAACTGGGAATTTTTATGGGATATTATGGAGAAAATGGGCTTTGGAAGTAAGTGGATTGGTTGGATAAAAGTTTTCTTTGAGAAGATTAGAATATCTGTTCTTATTAATGGGTCTCCAACGCAAGAATTTTCTCCTAAACGAGGTTTAAGACAAGGAGACCCTCTGTCACCTCTTTTTTTTAACCTGGCAGTGGAAGCATTAAGCTGCTTGTTAACTAAAGCAGTTAACATTGGCATCTTCAAGGGAATCTCTTTTCTAGGTAGTGAAGATCAGTTGTCTCATCAACAATTTGCTGATGATACAATAGTTTTTGTCAAAAATGATCCTGATTCGATCAAAGGAGTTAAAAGGGTACTTCAGTGTTTTCAACTGCTCTCTGGTTTGAAAGTTAATTTCAAAAAAAGCAGATTGTTTTCCTGCAATAGAAATGATTCAAATGTAGACTGGTGTGCATCGCTGCTTGGGTACACTGTAGGAAAATGGCCTATGAGATATCTAGGGATTCCCATAGGTATATCAAGCAGGAGGAAAATCTATTGGGAACCATTAATCAGTAAGTTCCGAGATAAGTTAGCCTCTTGGAAAGTAGAGTCCCTAAATCAGGCAGGTAGGACAGTCTTAATTAAATCAGTTTTAGATAGCCTACCTGTTCATTGGTTCAATACTTCAGTAATTCCAAAAGGTATTTGCAATCAAATTGAGTCAGTAAGGCAAAACTTTTTTTGGGGCTCTAAGATGAAAGACCTGTCAGTATCTAAAAGGAAAATGCATCTTATAGCTTGGGCTAAGGTATGTAAACCAAAAGCGGAAGGAGGAATAGGTTTATCCAATATTGCTCATAGGAATTCGGCACTTTTAGGAAAATGGGTACAAAAATGGTATTCTGAAAGAGATAAGGATTGGAACAAGTGGTCGAGAAAGAAATATAACTGCTCAGTTGGAGAAAGTATAGAAGAGCTAACTGCTAAAAGTGGAATTTCGGATTTTTGGTTGGATATTGGTAATGTGATCTCAAAAACTACTCTTGGAACATTCTTGAAAAGAGAAAATTTTGAGTGGAGGATCAATAATGGAAATTCAGTCCTCTTCTGGGAAGATCTCTGGAATCAAAAAGGTATTCTCAAAAATACTTTTCCTCGATTATATATTTTGTCAAATTTCAAAGGAATCACTGTTGAAATGTTTGTACAATTATGGGAATGTTATGATCATGATGGCTCAGCATTTTGGTCTCGAAATTTGAGAAGTTGGGAATTGGAGTTAGTTGAAGAATTAGACAGGGAATTGCAGAAATTATCTTTAAATTCTAGGGAGGATAGAATTCACTGGATACCTGGTAATGGACAGTTGTTAGAAATGATTGATGAGAACAGTGTTTGGAAGCTATAGTGACAAAACAGAGTTTAGCTGGAAGCAGTCAGAGTTTAGTTAAACACTGACTGGAAGCGCAACAGAGATTGTTAAACTCTGTAGCGGTATTGTCTGAAGAGTCAACAGTGTTTGAGGATTGATACAAGATAAATATGGAAGCAATATCTTTGAAGATTGGAAAGCTGTCAAAGAGATTGAGTTGACTTGGAAGACTAGAACAATCGTGATTGATATCAATTGTATAGCTTAATTATAGGAGAATCAATTACTGATTATACGAAGCTGTATGTTTTATAAATACAGTTAGGTTAACCCTAGAAGGGTATCGAACATTGAGAAATTCATTGATTGTAACCTAAGCAGCTCTCTGTGATATTTTACATCACTGAGAGAGGAATTGTTAATTCCAAACAGTTTTTAAGTATTAAACAGTGTGTTCTTGTTAAGTTACTCATACAGTATTTGATTACCTATTGTGTATTCGACCTAACAAGTGGTATCAGAGCCAATCTGTTACTTTATTACAGTTAAATATCCAAAACACAATAGTAATCAATGGCAGAGATACCTCCACCATCTGAGAAAGCCCCTGCTACTGTTAGTAGGTATGAAACAATTAGGGTTCCTATACTTAGGCCATCAGAGTATGCAATTTGGAAGGTGAAAACGACCATGTTTCTGGAGGCTACAGATCCAGAATACCTTGATAGAATTTATGAAGGTCCTCACAAACCTACAAAGTTATCTGCTACTGCTGCTGGTGAGGAATCAAAGGTCATTCCAAAAGAAAAGAAAGATCTAACTGCTGAGGATCTTTCATCTATTGCAAAGGATGCAAAAGTAAGACACTTACTTCACAGTGCATTAGACAATGTTATGTCAAATAAAGTGATTAATTGCACAACTGCAAAGGAAATATGGGATGCACTTGAGGTTAGGTGTCAAGGAACTCCTGCAATCAAGAAAAACAGAAGAAACATACTCACTCAGGAGTATGAGCATTTTGAGGCAAAGTCTGAAGAAACCATGACAGAAACATTTGACAGATTCTGTAAACTGCTCAATGATTTGTCATTGGTTAACAAAGAGTATGATTTAGAAGACTCAAATCTCAAGTTTCTTCTTTCTCTACCTGAAAAGTGGGATGTGAAAACAACCACCATAAGAGATAACTATGAACTTGGTGAAACAGAGATTGATGAAATTTATGGACTGCTCAAAACCCATGAATTGGAATTGGAGCAAAGAAACAAAAGATCAAGTAGAAAGTCAAAGTCTGTTGCACTTAAGGTTAAGGAGAAACCATCAAAGAAGGAAGCATCAAGGAAAAAGGCAAAAGGAAAAGCTTTAGTCATACACTCAGAAAGTGAGTCATCAAACACTGATGTTGACTCAAACACAGATGGAACATCTGATTCTGAAGATGATGAAGAGATGATGCAAATGGCTGCATTGATGGTAAAGACCTTCAAGAAGATGGGATTTAAGAACTTCAAGAAGGGAAAGAGATTCTCCAAGGACTACTCAAAGTCTGACAAGAAGAATTTCAAGAAATCTGAGGGAAAGGACTTCAAATCTGGTAAGAAAGATAAGTCTGAAATTCAATGCTACAAGTGTAAGGAGATGGGTCACTATGCTCCTGAGTGCAAGAAGGGTAAAACTGAAAAGGCACTCTACACCAAAGGCAGAGATTGGGCAGACACTTCAGATTCAGATGAGGAAGTCAACTATGCACTCATGGCTACTACTCAAAATGAAGATGATGATCTAAAGGTACCCCCAACTACCTATGCTTATAATACAGATAATATAACTGAATTGAGAATTTATCTTAAAGCATTGCATATCAGTTATAGGGATCAGACTTTAGAAAATGAGAGGATAAAGACTGAGTGCTCTCAACTCAAAGATAGAAACAAACTAGTTGAGGAAAAGCTTGAGAACATGAATAAAATTCAGAAGGAGAGAGATGATGCTGTGTTTATTGAACAGGAGTTGCTAGGGAAGTATAAGCAACTAGAATCTGAATTGGAGGATGCTAAACACATTATTAAAACTTGGACACACTCTGGTAAAGACACTCAAGAAGTGTTTCAGTCAGATACAGTAGGTCTAGGTTACTCTGAAGGAGATGAACTTAGATTTGAAAATTTGGTAAAAGTTAGACCACATCGTTCATCTGAAGGTAATGTTATGGGAACAGGTGGACCTAAGACTGAAGCTGAGAAAAAGGCTGTTAAAGAATCATATGCTAAGACTTTTGTTAAAAAGGCTAACATTGGTTTAATGACAGATAAACAACTCAAGCATAAGCTTAAAGAGATAAAATCTGTCAACAAACAGAGAATGCCTAAGAAAAACAAAAATGGAAAGGTAGGCATAACATCAGGAATTAAGCCAATGCTTGCTTCATTAGCTCCTAGAAAAACATGCTTTAATTGTGGTAGCACTAATCATCTTGCTAGTTTTTGCAGTAAGAATAAGAACATTAATTCTTTGCCCTCTAAAACTGCAGATAAAAATGATTATGTGAGGACTAGACCACAGACTTTATGTACACACTGTGGAAGTACATGGCATTCTATTTACACTTGCAGAGATTATCATGCTCTTTACTATAATTACTATGAACCCAAACCAAATTTGAAATGGGTTAAAGTAAACTCTGCAAATGTAAACTCTGAAAAAGTTAGCTTAAACTCTGATAATGTAAATTCCGCTGCAAAAGCTAACAGAATTAAGAAAGCCAAAGGATCCAAGCAAGTCTGGATCCTTAAAACTAACAATCAGTGATTGTTTGTGATTGCAGGGCAACAGGGTTAGTACCCTAGTCGTGGACAGTGGATGTTCAGGACACATGACTGGAAATAAAGCCCTGCTATCAGAGTATGAGGAGAAGGCTGGCCCAAAAGTTTCCTATGGAGATGGCAACATAGGACATACTCTGGGATATGGCAATATTAATCTTGGGAATGTCATCATCACAAATGTAGCTCTGGTTCCAGGACTCAAGCATGATCTGCTATCTGTGAGTCAAATCTGTGACAGAGGATATCATGTAGATTTTCAGCCTGAATATTGTCAAGTGATCAGTAAATCTACAGGGAAAGTTGCTCTAGTTGGAAACAGACACAATAACATCTATGAAATTAAATTGTCAACAAACACTGATGGCAAAGCAGTGTGTCTGTCAACAAGAATGTCCAGTGAAGAGAGTTGGAAGTGGCACAAGAAACTCTCTCATTTGAACCTGAACAACATAAATGAGCTAATCAAGAATGATCTTGTAAGAGGTCTACCAAGGTCTTTGTTGAATGTAGAAGGCCTGTGTGATTCTTGTCAAAAGGCCAAACAGAGAAAAGCCTCCTTCAAAAGCAAATCTGAGTCTTCAATTGTTGATCCTTATCATCTCCTACATGTGGATCTTTTTGGACCAGTGAATGTGATGTCTCTTGGAAAGAAGAAATATGCACTAGTCATTGTTGATGAATATACCAGATACACATGGGTATATTTTCTTGCAAAGAAGGATGAAACTGCATTAACACTACGCCATAGATGGCCTATTGCAACCTTTTGGCATGGGTGTTACCACTATGGGTGTTACCATAGCTATGAAAATTTTGACCTATCGCAACGTTTTGATTGTGGTGTTACCATAGGTACAAAAGTATGTTACTTTAGTTATAAAAGGTGTTACAGTGGCTAACACCATGAGGAGTGTTACCATAGAGTATTCATTAATAAAAATTTTATTTAATTTAAAATTAATGATTTAATAATTATTTGACTTTAAAAATAATTAATTCTAACAAAATCATTGAAATAATCATTTTAAAACATAATATTCCATCAAATAATTAAATTATTGATTTTTCATAAATACTAAATTTTGTTTATAAATTTCAAATAAAAATGTTTTAAAATAAAGTAATATCCAAAAAAATCATATCAAGAAAATAATGAAAATATTAAATTTTAACTAAATTCATTAAAAATTTAATAAAGAAAACAAATTTTGTGTAAATTTTGAATTATTACAAAATAATGAAAATAATAGATTTAACAATTATAATTTAATATCAATAAATTAAAATAAATTTATAATATTTAAAAAAATAAAAAGGAAATTTTACTTTATCAATTTGGACACAAGCGGGAGATGAAAATTTTGGACAACTTATTTTTCCCCCTTTATCAAATAATCCTCCCCCAACTTCCCCCAAAACACTCTTACTTTCCCCAAGAACAAACCCTCGCCTCATTTTCTCTGCTCTCCTTTATCTCTCTCTCTCCCTCGATAAACACTGTACTCTCAGTGAACAATATCAAACCAAATACTCTCGGCTAGGATTACATGTACAAGATCTGATTGTTTGATTTCCTTGCATTTGATTTTCTACTTTCGACATTTTTTTCGATTTTGCAGGTGATTAAATCCGAGGCTTTCATTCTAGGACTTTCATTTAGGTATTCAGTCTCTAACTCATTTTGATTTCAATTTCAATTTAGGGCTATTCATGGGTTAAGAATATGCTATTCATGTGTTGTCCCTGACTTACCAAAAGATTCCAAGAACCTTACTTGCTGAGGTATGCTATATTGCTATTATTGATCTAAGTATCTGATCTGCCGTGTATTTTTTATGACATGTATGTATTTTGTGGATTGTCAAATTGGAGAAACATTGAAATTTCAGCTATAGGATTGGCACAAAATTTATATGGCTTTATAACTAATACATTTACACCCTTAACCAACATTAGGCCAAACAATAGATAATTGCAAATTAATGACATATCCTTAAAAGTGTTTGTAATACAATGTTTTGGTCATTTATAAATTTTCAAGTCCCATTGAAATCCAACTTTATGTTATAATTTTCATCAATTTTATCAGTTTTCTGAAATTCTATCAGTCTTCTTGAAGCTATACATGATATCTTATAAGATGTCGGTACATCTTATTAGTTATATGTATATAAAGAAATACAATATTGACCTTTTGTTGATGACACCAGTTAGGACAATTCAAACATTTGACTGGTATTTTCATGCAAGTTGTATGGTGATGTGATGACTTATTACAATGACCTGACACTAACTTTAGACTTACTGATATTTTGAGTTGTCAAGTTAAACACATTAATGTGTTGATTGAGATCCTTGAATAATACACTGAGATAGGTCTTGATACCATATGCCTAATTTGAAAAATGTGTTTTATTCTCGCCCGTCGTCTCCTCCTGATTCTCCGCTGAGTAGTGGAAGATCACTGGGGTCGATAAGGCAGCTTACTAGACAACGTAAGTACCGCCATGCAACTGAATTTGACCTCGGCTTGCAGCCTGTTGAGGTCCTGTCCAAGTCATTGCCGGTTTCCCCTAACAGGAGATCACTATCACCAACTAAATTCAGGCATTGGTCTGTGCCTGCTGCAGTGCCTCAACCATTGCCACTTCCTGAACTGTCATCACTTTTCAACTAAATTATGCTCTCGAGTGCTTGTTAGTTGAAATGATTAGCACAAAAAACTTAATAATTTTGCCCTGTGATCGATGGTCTATCCGATTGCTGCTTGTTAATTATATTCCTCCATCTGGGTCAGTATTTAGATTGCGTGACATAAAATGTGTGCTTTATCACTACAGTTGATAGGATTGCTTGATTTACCTCGTTCTAATTATATTTTTAAGAGAAAAGTTGTGTACCTTGCTAAGTAGGATCCCATGTCATATACTCTCTGATTTATTATTTTTTTTAATGAAAAATAAAATGCAAATTGGTAAAATATGTAAGTTTTAATTAGTAGGTGGTTGATATGTTTCTGACATCTTAATTTTAATTTTTTCCCATTTAACCATCAGGAAGAGCATAAATTATGTTGCTAGCAAATCATCTAGAGTTCCAACTTATCATCGAAGAGGATTCCATCCAGAAAATGCTGGTAATGCTCATAGCTTTAGGCTGGACGCTCCTGCAAGGAGTGCTCCAACTAGTGGCTTCTCAAGTCCTGCTGTTAGCCCACAAAGATTTGGATCGGTGGATGTTCTCCATTCTTCATATTCTGTTCCTCGTGAATTTAAGATTTATATGGATAGGAATGTAGTTTCTACATCCTATGTGTTGCCAGAAAGATTTTTACCCAGCCCTGATCATTCTCCACTTCATAGTCCAATTCTGTTGATATCTAAAATTTTGCTATAATTAATTCTATTGTATGTCAAATTACTAATGAATATGTGGCATGTTGCAGGCAATCAACATTGAAGGCCCAGCTCTGGACAAATTTATTGAGCATCAGGTGGCAACTTCTGGTTGGCTCCTTGAGAAAGGTCTTGACAAGAGTCAACTCGTTGTCTTACCTTGTAATGAGTTCAACCATCCAGAGCTGAAAAAGAACACTGCAGATAGCATCCCCTTGGAGCACATTACTCGTATTTTTCCCATTCTTAGTTAATTTGAAGGACTGCGTTGCGTGGTTATAAACTTTTGATTTCGTATGTTAAAGCAGAATCTTATCAAAGAATGATTTTGTACTTCTCTGTCTTTTAATGCACTTTGACGGTCATTTGAAAGGCGAATTGTAATTCTAGTATTGTTTTATCTGCATCTCAAACTGAATTGTTTTTAACTATATTTCTTAGACCAATTTTGATTTTAAGGTTTTGTATGTTTGGGTTATCACTGATCTGTTGAGGCTTGTTTTTTTGTATGTTTGATGCTCGTTGTGTTCGGCTTTAGAAGAACACATTGTTGAGCCTTTTCGTTGTGTTAGATTGGTTAGTTATAGTTAGCAATTATACCACATTATATGATTCATTTTTCTTTTCTTCTGTTGCAGCTGTTACGGACATAGACACTAGCGGTATTCAAGCTTTAGAAGAACTTTATAGGAGTCTCCAGAAAAAGTCTATCCAGGTAGCAAATTCATGACAATTTCATCACAGTTCTGCATTAGGAATTTTCTGTAATTTTTTTCAAATCCTTGAATATTTATAATGATGAAAGTTGCAACATTGATTGGGATCAAATCACTTCTGAACAGGGTAATGTCCATAGTTGGTTCATTTTCTTCGTAAGATAATTTACAAGTTGCAAGGCTGTAAGACTTTTTATTTAGGCATCTGCGTATTTCACAACATCTTTCTGGTGACCCTCTTGTTATGTCCTTGTTGTATTGTTCCTCCTTTTTTAATGATTGTGATATATGCAGTAATAACAATAAATGTTACCTTATTGCAATTTAATTTTGTCACTGGTATTTTTCAGGTATTTTGTTACTCTAAAGATCACCATTTCTTGAATGTAATTTCTCTTAGTTATTGTAGTTTATATTTTTAAGAAGATTTATACCTTGATTGATAGAGGTGCTATTTTTTCACATGATATTAAGGCTAAGATGTGTAACTTCACAGATATGAATTGTGATTGTATTCGTTCAGCTTAGAATTCGAAAAATTTCACATAATTCTCTGCTTGTGATTTATGCTATATATTTATCTTTTGCAGGGTCACTCCTTGTATACTTATTTTAGTTGAACATAGTTACTCTGGCCAATGTTACTATGTTACATTGTCATATGGATATAAATCAAAGAGCTGAGACCCTTTTTCAAAATTTGAAGTTACAGTTTCCTGGCCTTCCACAGACAACTTTAGACGTACAGAAATTTCAGTATAACAAGGTAATTTCCTTGACGATCTTCTTTGTGCTAGTTCTTTGCTTAGGTGTTGTATTGGTTATTCTTAATTGTTTCTTATACAGCTTCACAGGTAGCAGCTACTTTTGACGAAACATCAGTGTTTGATCGTAATAAACCTCTTTGATCTGTGATTAATTTCTTCAGTCCATTTCCTGATTCCTATACTTTAATTAAGCATTTTCAATCCGTGATTCTACTATGTTGTAGCTTGTAGTTGGGCCGACTGTGGAGGAGGCAAATGTAACAAGAAATCCCAATTCACATACACGTGCCAATGTGAAGAAAATTACTATAATCTGCTCAATACCACTTCTTTGCCATGCTTGAGAGATTGTAAGAAACCGGATATAATCGACATTTTACGAGAACATTCTTGTTCAGTGTGATTTTGATAATTATAAACTGAATTATATGTTTTATAAGGTGCACTTGGAACGGACTGTTCAGATCTTGGGATTTCAATGTTGAAACCACCGTCATCTTCTCCACCCCCAACTTTGTCTGATAAAAGTTCTAATCAAGGTGCGGCATATCATAAATGCAATGTCAATCTTGTTCTGTTTTCACTTTTCACTCTTTATCTTAGCATCAGCGACAAACAAAATTAATGTAATCTTTATCTAGTTAGGCAAACACAGATTAGATGTATACATATCCGTAAGTATAGCTTATGGAGATGTTTCCATTTCAGTAGACGTTTTATTCGATTGTAAGAGGCTTAATTTATGCATTCCTATATTTGCAGCTTCTGCAATGCCATCTAGAGGTGGTTTTACACCGTCTAAAACCTCAGAACCGACGATGGAACATAAAATGGAACATGAAGCACTTGGAAGAGGTGTTGCTGAAGATAAATTTAACAAAAGGCAGAAGCCTTCTCCCATGAAATGGGAAAAGAGGACTGATTTAAAATATAACTATAACATCCCATATTTTATGGTTATTTTTTTGAGTTTATCAGATGTATGTGAATGAGGCAGGAATTTAGATTTTCATATAATCTCATGCTAGTGTTGGTAGATATTTTTGGATGATTTGGTTCGTTTTGTACAAGATGATGTTATTGAAATGATGTTGGATGATGTTATTGAAATGTAATTAATTTGGTTTTTGAATATTTAAATGTTATAATTTTTTTTGTTATTAAAATTAGTTATAAATGATTTTAATTATGTAACACTCAATGTGTTACAATTGGTAAAAGAGGGTGTTACAATAGATTGTGGACCCCACCTCGATGTGGGCCCCACAATTGTTCATGTGCAAAATTATACCCCCTATTGTAACACACAAACTATGTTGCTATAGAGTGTTTAAGGTGTTGCTATAGAGGTTTTTGGTAACCACATTTGCTATGTTACCTTAGGTTGTGTTTTGATGTTACCTTAGATACCTGTAGTTACTGCTGAGAACCTAACACAGCTGAGGTGTTACCATAGCCCTATTTTGGCCTATGGTAACTTCAAAATGGGGTCTATGGTAACATAGTTTGGGGGTTGCTATAGGCCATCTATGGCGTAGTGTAACACTGACAGAACATATAATCCAACTGGACAAAGGGTCAGAGAATCAAGTGAAGATAATCAGAAGTGATAATGGAACTGAATTCAGGAATTCATCAATGGAAGAATTTTGCAAGAGTAAAGGAATCAAACAAGAGTTTTCTGCACCTGGCACTCCACAACAAAATGGTGTAGTGGAGAGGAAGAACAGAACCTTGATAGAAGCTGCCAGAACCATGCTAGATGAGGCAAAATTGCCAACATACTTCTGGGCAGAAGCAGTTCAAACTGCTTGTTTTACACAAAATGCAACACTGATCAACAAGCATGGCAAAACACCATATGAAATGGTGAAAAAGAAAAAGCCAAATCTAAAATATTTTCATATTTTTGGATGCAAGTGCTTTGTGTTGAAGACTCATCCTGAACAGTTGACCAAATTTGACCTAAAGGCAGATGAAGGAATTTTTGTTGGCTATCCACTGTCAACTAAGGCATTCAGATTTTTTAATCTGAGAACTAAAGTGATCATGGAATCAATTCATGTGTCATTTGATGACAAGAAAATAACTGGACTTGAAGATGTCAATGAACATGATCTACTCCACTTTGAAAATGAAGATTTATTCTCTGAAAAAGTAAACTCTGATCAGACTGATCTGACAAACTCTGTTGATCTAAACTCTGAACCTCTACTGGTAAATACTGAAGAAACTATTCAATCAGAAACAAGGGAAGAACCAGTTGAGGGGGAGCATGAAGAATCACATCAAAGTGATAATTCAAACACTGAAAGTGACTCAGTTGATAATTCTGAATCAAACTCTGTTGATTCAAACTCTGTTGATAATTCTGAGCAGTCACATTCAGGGGGAGCATCAGAAAATGAAGAGAGGCACCAAGAAAATCAGGAGAGCATGGATCAAGGGGGAGGATCACATGATGACAGAAGCAATTTGCCTTCTGCAAGAAAATGGACTAAGTCACATACACCTGATTTAATTATTGGTGATCCAGATGCAAAAGTAAGGACAAGAAGTGCAACAACAAATGAATGTCTGTTTCATGCATTCTTGTCACAAACTGAGCCAAAGAAAGTGGAAGAAGCTCTTAAAGATGCTGACTGGATAACAGCAATGCAAGAAGAGCTAAATGAATTTGAAAGAAATGAAGTGTGGACCCTTGTACCAAGGCCCAAGAACAGATCCATTATTGGTACTAAATGGGTTTTCAGAAATAAAACTGACAATGAGGGTGTTATCACAAGAAACAAAGCAAGACTGGTTGCAAAAGGCTATTCACAACAGGAAGGAATAGACTATGATGAAACATTTGCTCCAGTTGCTAGATTGGAGGCAATCAGAATCTTTCTAGCATATGCCTCTCATAAGAAATTCAAAGTGTTTCAGATGGATGTGAAAAGTGCATTTTTAAATGGAAAACTTAAAGAAGAAGTGTTTGTGGAACAACCACCAGGTTTTGTAGATCCAAAATATCCAGACCATGTCTACAGGTTAGACAAGGCACTCTATGGACTTAAGCAGGCACCAAGGGCATGGTATGAAACCCTTGCCAAATTTCTACTAGAAAGTGGATTTCACAGAGGTACTATTGACAAAACTCTGTTTTATTTCCAATCTGGTAGTGACTTGCTCTTAGTTCAGATATATGTAGATGACATCATTTTTGGATCTACTAATGATAAACTCTGTAAGAAGTTTGCCAAACTCATGCAATCAAGATATCAAATGAGTATGATGGGAGAGCTTAGTTATTTTCTAGGTCTACAGGTGAAGCAAACAGATGATGGAATTTTTATAAATCAAGCAAAATATACCAGAAATCTTCTCAAGAAATTTGGCATGCTTGACTGTTCATCTGCAACAACTCCCATGGCAACTGCAACAAAATTGGACAAAGATGCAGGGTCATCAGTAGATATGACAAGTTACAGAGGAATGATTGGTTCTCTACTCTATTTAACAGCTAGTAGACCTGATATCATGTATGCCACTTGTTTGTGTGCAAGGTTCCAGGCAGATCCAAGAGAACCACATTTAACAGCAGTAAAGAGGATTTTTAAGTACCTCAAGGGCACTATAACTTTGGGGCTGTGGTATCCAAGAGAATCAGAGTTTAAACTACTTGGTTATTCAGATGCAGACTTTGCAGGCTGTAAGATAGACAGAAAAAGCACCAGTGGAAGTTGTCAATTTCTGGGTGACAGACTTGTTTCCTGGTACAGCAAGAAACAGAAGTCAATATCTACATCTACAGCTGAAGCAGAGTATATTGCTGCTGGTAGCTGCTGTGCACAGATTTTATGGATGAAGAATCAACTGCTGGATTATGGATTAAGGTATACCAAGATACCTATTTACTGTGATAATCAAAGTGCTATTGCAATGACAGGTAATCCAGTACAACATTCAATGACAAAGCACATCAGCATAAGGTATCACTTCATCAGAGAGCATGTAGAGGAAGGCAACATTGAGCTTCACTTTGTGTCTACAGAACAACAACTTGCAGATATCTTCACCAAGCCATTGAGTGAAGCTACATTTACAAGACTGGTCAATGAACTAGGAATGGTCTCTAGTTTTGACTAGTGATGTTGGTTAGACTCAAAAACTTATTGCTCATGTTATGCAAATTGTTAAGTGCTATGTGAACCTTAATATTAAACTCTGTTATGCATGCTTATGTTTAAACCTTGTTAAACTCTGTCAGCATGTCTGTCTGTTAAACACTGTTATCATGTTGGATACACTCAGTGAATTCAGAATTGATTTTTGTCTGAATGAAAACACCAATGAAGAAAAATGTATGAAGCATGATTCTCAGTAATTAAATCATGATTCTTTCTGATTCACTGTAATCTAATCAGACTTTGTGCAGTAAATCAACACAGCATGATACTGTTTCATATTTATAGCATCTCTTAGTTTATTCAGTCCTAAACTCTGAGTATATGAATATTGTGTGCATTGCCTCTCATAAGAAAATTTCTGTTATTGATGAACTCTAAACTCTGATAAGTGACATTCTATTTCCAAAGGTATGGTTCCTGGTGATTCCTTGTTTGTACTTGTGAAAACCATAAAACTTGAGATGTGTCATTGATTAGTTTGGTGAGTTCAGATTCATGTCTACACCCTGTGAGAGTTTGAGCCAAATCAGTGATTGATACATTTTCTATCAATCAGTATTTATTGTTGTGTGATGTTCATCAGGAAGTATGTTTCTCTAGAACTTGTATTAAACCACTTTGAGACTACATGATATGTGTGTGCATGAAAATGATAAAGGCAATAGGATTTACCATTCCTTCAAACACTGTTCAAAACTCTTTTGAACACTGTTCAAACACTGTATAAACACTGTTCATAAATACCACCCTTAGTAAACCCCTTTGAGCCTAATTAACTGCTCATTTTTCTTATACTCTGAAGTATTAAGAGCAGTTATATTCTTTTGAAAAAAAAATCAAGCAGATGAGTGTTTCTCAAGAAAAGAAAAGTTTTTCAGTATATATGTTAAATAAAAAAAAAATAAAAAAAAAATAAAAGGGGCATATATACTGATCTTGTGCAAATATGTACTAACAGTGTGACTGAACACTTTGGTCTATTAAAATGTTCAGTTTGAAATTCACTCATGAATAAAACATCTCTATTCATCTGTTTGATCTTACTCCATTACAACCCTGAATAAAGTCCTTTTGATTTGTGAATACATGTACTCAAAGTAGTGTAGATTTGGTGGACATTCAAGCATATGGTAGAATCTGCTTTTCCTGATTGAATGTGAGTGTAAACACTTCACCTAAACACCTGTGTGCTTCGAGAGTTTGTGAGATTATCAAATTCATGACTGTTATTCACTGAATGATGCTCTGATTTCTATCTCTTGATCTTTTTGTCTTCAAAGACTGTGTGCTTACTTGGATAATCATGGACATCAAAGGGAATAGAAGTTTTCAGATTTCTGTATAACAGTAACTACAGAGTTTAGCATTCATCAAACAATCAGTGTTTAATATGAGAGTTTGTGCATTCAGTGTTTATTGATTTTTGTTATGGATTTTATGAAATATTAGATGCTCTAAAAATTGATTTTAGTAAACTCTGCTTCACACACACTCATACTCACAACTGTGCAATTTTTGAAAGGGTTGTTAGTGATAAAGTTGGAAAATTGATAAACACTGTTGAGTTGTGTTAAGTACTCTAAGGTAAAGTTTCATTGAGATGATTTGACTATTTTGGAGTAATTGGGGTAGTTGAAAACTGTTAATTAGTGTAAATATGTCAAAGTGTCGTGATTATAGGAATGATAGCGGTAATTATTAAGTGATCCATTAGTTGTTTGACACGTGTCCCACTCACACATTACTCTACAATCAGTTGCGCGTTTTTACTGAATAAACGATTGAGTTTTAGTTTTACTCTAATCGTTTTTGTTCTCTCACTTCACATCTATTCATATTCACCCACTCACAATTACTTGCATACACATTCACTTTCAAAATTCTCACTCATTCTCCTTCACATTTTGGTAAACACTTACCATACATCTTTTCTCTGAATATCTTCGTATCATATCTTACTAATGGCAACCAAAGCGTTTGATGCAGCAGGATTAGTTTTTCTTCCTAGCAATTATGCAGCACCACCGGAGAATGCAAATGCTCCAGAGGCGTTTCATTTGTTTCAAAATTTCTTGAAAGACTCTGAAATAGGGAAGGCGTTAACTGCACCACCAATACTCTCTGCTTCACAAATTGCTACTTTCTGGACAAACTCTGTGTATGATGATGGAGAAGAGTCTGGCACTCCAACAATCACTTTCACTCATGCTGAATCAGAGTATATCATTACTCCAACTACGGTTAGGGATGCTCTGGATTTTGAGACTCACACTTCTTACAGTGTTGTTGGTCATGATCGCTTGAGGACAATGTTGCAGCAAATTGGATGTGCAGGCAACTTGAATAAGCTAGGGTTTCTGAGAAGGCCGCTTTTGAGAAAGGAATGGAGCTTCTTTTTCGATTGCATTACAAGAGCTTTTGGCAAGAAGACAACAAATTGGGATGCACTTCCTCTTGACACTCTCCAAATTGGTCATGCTCTACTGTATGGGGGTAATTTTGATTTTGGTAGACTAGTGCTAATGAATTTGGGAGAGCGTTTGTCTGAGCCTACTTCTGTTTATTTTGCTCGCTTTTGTCAAATGCTATTCACTGCTTGTGTGCCTAATATTACAATTGATGAAGCTGATGTGATTCAGCCTTTTCAAGTTGCTAAAAGGATGTTTTCTGATTTGACAAATAAAGATGTTACTAAACAGCAAATACCTGATATGTTTATGCCACTAGCCTTACAAAACTATGTTAACCAACCTCAAGATTCTCAGTCACCACAACACATGCCTGAACCATTAGACACCATACATTCTGAACCAACACCCACAACAACTGTACCTACTACATCTCATCAACCACAACCAGAACACATAAACTCTGAAACCTTAAACTCTGAGCCAGCACCTACTGAAAAACCCAAATCCAAACCAAAAAGAAAAATACACACCGCCCAAAACACTAAACACTCAAAGGCTAAACAGATATTACCTGGAGCTGTTTATACCAGAAGAAAGAAACAAAAGGCAAACAGACCTTCACTTTCACCACCTAAAGAGAGCTCTAGTGAAGAAGAGGAGATTGTAGTGCCTCAAGTCAAGAAGAGAAGATTAATTCTTTCAGAATCAGATGATGAGAATGTTGTTAATGCTCCAGAGGTGGTTTCACTGCAAACACCTACTGTTGAGGTTGCAGAGAATGTTGCTATACCTGCAGAGGTTGAAATGCCTGCAGAGGATATTGTGGCTGTCAATGTTGAAATACCTGCAGAGGTTGAAATACTTGCAGAAGATGCTGTCAATGTTAAAGTACCTACAGAGGATAACATGCCTGTAGAAGAGGATCACAGAGATGATTTTTCACCAGTGAATGATGTTCTTGAATCATTTCAACCAATCCTTGATCCTATCTCACCTGTTGTTCATACTGAAGCTCCTGGTGTAGCTGATGAGCCTGCAGTTAATTTACCTGAAGCTGCAGCATCACACACAGAACTGATATCTAATGCTTCTCCAATTCCATATAAAGGTGATGAGGTTGATCAGGCAACTAAGATAATTTCTGAATCTATGACTGTTGAAGCTACACATACAAACTCTGTTGCAGAGCCTGTGCAACATGAGGAGCCTATTAACAAGATTGCAGAAGTTGTTGCAGAAACTGTGGCTGACACAGCTCAGCACAGTGGTTCTTTAAAAGATGCTCAAGCTAATGATGCAAGTGCTGAAGATGAATCTGAAAACAGTGCAAACTCTGATTCTTTTCTGAGTGCACCAGCACAGACTGAAAATAAACATAAACCTTTTGATCAGCCTTGTCCATCTCATGCGATTGAAGAAGAGTACCTTGCTAAATCTGCTGCTAATTGGTATAAACGAGACTGTATTTTTCCAAAAGGGAGAGCAGCTGATTTTGTTAAGCAGACTGCAAGTAAAATTTCAAATCCAGAGATTTTATCATGTTTAAAGGCAACTGTGATACAAGTCAAAACTCTGGATGGAAATTTTGCTGACACAAAACAAGAAATTGCTTCTTTGAAGACTGAGATACAGTCAAGAGAAATGAAGATGGAAAGAGAGTCCAAAATCAAAGCTGCACAGCTGTCTAAAGTTCAAGATACTCTCTTTGCCAGGCTAGGAAAGGTTGAAGAGAATCAAGCTGCTTTGTTTTCTAAGGTTGATTCTATTGCTAACTCTTTGGCGCTCATTACATCTATACTCATTCCTGATGATGTCAAAAAGGGGGAGAGAGTTGCTAAGTCTAAATGTAAAATTTCTCAAACTCTGCTTGAAAAGAAGGATGATGCTGGAGATGGAGGGGCAAGTGATAAGAAGAAGGGTTTAAACTCTGAAACACTAACTCTGAGATCTGGCAAATCTCTTAAGTCACAGTCTGCTGGAATAAACACTGAAACTCAAAGTACTTCAAAAACCAAGAGTTTGGAATTAATATCAAATCCAAAGACTGATCAGGAGTTAGCTGTTAAGCTTTTCATGGAAGAGAATGCAGAAGGAGTTACTATAGAAGATGCTAAAGCTGAAGAGAAGAGTCTGCAAGAAAAGCATTTGAAGACTTTAAAGTCTGATAAATTGAAGAAGAATGTTAAAGCTGCAAAGCCTGTTCTTAAAGGCATTCAAATCAAAGAACCAGTTGGTACAAATCAAAGAATGCAAGTGTTCAGAAAACCAACAGATGCAGAAGCTAAGCAAAAGCTGAAAAGTATTGTTACAACCTCTGTTGATACACATGTTGTACAGAAGAATGAAGACACAACCTCTGTTACTGCACAAGTTGTGACCACACCATTATTGTCTTCTCAGTTGAAATCAACATTTGGAAAAGGTGTTCTTCATGATTCAAGGCTAGAAGCTACAGTTCCAATGGATTTTACTGATAGTAGAGCTTTATCTGGTAAAGTTGGATACAACAAAGAAGGTATAGGCTCACACAGAGACAAAAGGCAATATGTTGGTCCCAGAGATCCTTCTTCACTGTCTGTTCCAGGTCGTGGTGTCACTCAAGAGAGTTTAGACAGACTGGAGTCAGTACAGCTTGTATATCAGAAGAGTTTAGAGAAGGATTTCTTGCTATATTTCATGGCTGATGGAACAGTGTTTAAAGTTTCTGAAAAGGATATTGAATTAAAATACTGGGAAGAACTTGAATATGTCCTGTATATTTTCAGAGTGAGAAATCAAAGAGCTCAGTCAGTTGCAAATGTGCTCAGACAAAGGATGATTCAAAACCTTGCAAGAAGAAATATGAAGTACAACAGTAAGTATGTTCCTAAGTACAGAGACTGGAATGGCAATCTGATAGAAATGGAGAAGGGAACTACAAAGCTGAAGACTGATCTTGGAATCACTGTTCTGGATTTTAATGTGAAGTCTGAGGAAGTGAAGTATATCAGGTTGGGAAATGAAATGAGAAGAAACAAAATCTACGATCTTAGAGCTGCTATCTATCAAACTGATGAGAATGATACTCAGTTGAGAGAAATCAAGGAAGCTATGCAGATAGAGCTTGAAAATGCTGAAAGAAGATTGCTTATAGACTATCTCAGAACAATGCCAGATCTACAAGAGATTAGAAATTAAAGTCTGTAAGGATTTTTTTATTTTCTGTAGAATTTGTTAAGTAAAAGCTTAAACTCTGTTTGTATGTTAGACACTGTAAAACTTTGTATTTGTTTTGACATCATCATTTACTGTAAACTTGTACATTCTTGCTAATGGACAAGTTGGGGGAGATTGTTAGAAATGATTGATGAGAACAGTGTTTGGAAGCTATAGTGACAAAACAGAGTTTAGCTGGAAGCAGTCAGAGTTTAGTTAAACACTGACTGGAAGCGCAACAGAGATTGTTAAACTCTGTAGCGGTATTGTCTGAAGAGTCAACAGTGTTTGAGGATTGATACAAGATAAATATGGAAGCAATATCTTTGAAGATTGGAAAGCTGTCAAAGAGATTGAGTTGACTTGGAAGACTAGAGCAATCGTGATTGATATCAATTGTATAGCTTAATTATAGGAGAATCAATTACTGATTGTACGAAGCTGTATGTTTTATAAATACAGTTAGGTTAACCCTAGAAGGGTATCGAACATTGAGAAATTCATTGATTGTAACCTAAGCAGCTCTCTGTGATATTTTACATCACTGAGAGAGGAATTGTTAATTCCAAACAGTTTTTAAGTATTAAACAGTGTGTTCTTGTTAAGTTACTCATACGGTATTTGATTACCTATTGTGTATTCGACCTAACAACAGTATTCAGTGAAGCAGGGTATTTCTTTAACTTCTTCAACAATTCCAGAAAAGAATGTCGTACTTGAAGATATTTGGCAAACTCATATTCCAGCAAAAGTTCAGATTTTTATGTGGAAGCTTTTTCTGAACATTCTACCTACGAGGGACTTCCTTGCTAGTAGAATAATAAGCCTTCAAGAAGAGAAAAACTGTTCATTCTGCAAAGACTTTTCTGAAACATCGGAGCATATCTTCTGGAAATGTGATATAGCAAAAAGATTATGGAAAAAATGTCTAGAATGGTGGGTTTTCTGCACAACCTTACGCCTTCAAATCTAAAGGATTCTTGGTCAATGATATTCTGGCATAAGGATGAAACCATTCGAAGGGTTTGGAAATTAACAATAGTGGCAACTTTATGGACTTTATGGTTATGCAGAAATTAAAGAATCTTTAATGGAGCTGTCTCAAATGAGGCTTCCATTATGATTCTTTTGCAAAAACGTTCTCAAGAATGGAACTTAGCTTCCAACTTCATCTCAAGTGATAATGTAGAATGGTGGGATTTTAATCCAGTGGGAGTTATAACAAGGACGATAGATGATTTGAAGAAAAAGCTTCTTTCATGCGAGTGTGATATCATATGTTTTATAGATGGTGCATGGAGTATGGATAAAAATGGGTTTTATTCTTCAGGAGTGGGGGGTGTAGCTAAGAATGCAAATGGAAAAACGTAAATGGTATTCTCTGGCCCTCATATTGCTGATAGTGCTTTCATGGCAGAGACAAAGGCGCTGGAAACTCTAATATGGATCATTGCGAAACATGGTAAGAAAAATTTAAGCTTCATGGTTTATTTGGATAATGCTGATCTTGTTTCGGAATTAAAGGAGTTTCTAGCATATAGAAATACAAGACTGAATCTGGAAGAGAATGTCAAGCATGATTTATTGTCTTTAAAAATTAGTTTTAAAAAGGTAGACAGAGCACTCAACAAAGAAGCTGATTTTTGGGCCAAGAAAGGAAAAATTAGTCGTGAATTTTATTCTTATTGGGCCTAATTGCTAAAAAACCTTTGTAAGTACTATACTTAGAGGGTTTTAGTGGCAATTAGTTTTGTTTTATAGAGGAGGAAGGCTTTTTTAGTTCAAGCGGTATAATGAAACGACAGCCTTGGGTAATGAATCGCCTTCAACCTGGGGAACTGTGTAGTTGCATTGGTAATTAAAATTTTGGAGGAAGGCACAAGTTTAAGTCTCTTTATATACAGGTGTTACATGTCTTCTTTTCACTCATTGCTAGTACATTCAAGTAGACACTAGTATCTTTAGAAAGAGAGGATAAAGAAAATCAAAAAATGGTCGATGTACATCCAAGATGGGAGTTGCCAAGGCGTGGTTGGGTCAAAATCAATGTCCATGGTTACTTCTCGGAACAGAGGCTGCCAAATGGAAATATTAGTGGCATTGGAGTAGTGGCTCGAGATCATAAGGGTAATATTCTTAGCATGCTTAGAGATTCTTTGGGCAAAGAAAGGAGAAGAAATAATGAGTTCCATGCATTCATGGAAGGTCTGAAAATGGCTTTTATCAATGACTATCCAAGAGTGACATTGGAGACTGACCATGTCAATGCTTATTGGCAATGGAAAGACTCAGTTGAAGCGGGGTGTCATCCCGAAGACGAATTTATTGTAAGGCAACTAAACACAAGGAGGAGGGATAAGAACTATCTCTTGGAGATTCGTTTGGCAGACAATATCGACAACGAAATGGCGTCTTATTTAGCTCAGCATGGGGCTAATAGTTGGAAGCAAATGGTTTTGATCAAAAGTCCTTTTGGTAGAATCATTGAAATATGGAATCATGATATGGGTCTTGATACTCCAAATGAGCAAAACAGATAGGTTCTTGAGGAAGATGTAGCTATGGGTGCTATGGAAGAAGAGGTGGTGGATCCGGAAATGGAAATGAAATTGATAGTAGCTCAGGAAGATGAACAGATATTGCATGCAGGAAATGTTTTTATGGGAATGGAAGCTTGGTGATTCTGCTACTCAGTCTTCAGATGGGCCTTCAAACAGGCAGGGTGTTGGGCTTTTGTTATGACAAGTCAGTTAGTTTATGGGGTCCGGTTTTTTTGTGAAGTTTAATTATGTTCCGTTTATTATCATATCTAGTCTTTTATGTTTGTTTTGGGTCTGTATACTGAGATTGTTCAGTTACAGTGATACCTTTTAGTCTGTTCCGGATTTTGGCTTCATAGCCCAATGAATTTTTCCCACGTTTCAAAAAAAAAAAAGTAAATGATTTATCATCAAAGATTTTTATTATCTTTTTTTTTTATCAATTTTCTTATATTAATATTGATATTAGTAATAAACAATATTAATTTTTTTGGGAATGTTCGATCTTTATGAAAACAATACAATCAAATTTTTGTAAATTAATTTATCATCAAAAATATTTTCTAATTTTTTTTTATGATTCTACTATTTTTGAAAGTGTGGTTTTGCAACCAAAAACAATCAAATGCGCAACCAAAACCAAGTAGATACAACTTCTTTTTACATATCTAATTGCAACCACTTGCATTAGATTAAAAATTCATATTTTTGCAAACGCAATTCAGAAATCGCAATTTTGTAAAAAAATTAATGAAAAGAAACATATTTTACAGCAAAAGGAAAAGCAATCTTATTTTAAAAAAACCTCTAATTTCAATATAGCTTTCAAAAGTAGATATAAAAAAGTTATACCGACATAAAATAATAAAATAATGCTAGTAAATAATTATTTAAGATTAATTTCTACTTTATTTAGGAACATATATCATAATTGATTTAATTTAACACTTTATTTTAGCTACATGAAAACTACACAATTTTTTTTTAAAATCATAGTATAATTTAGGGGTTTTTTTTCAAAAATACCCATCCTTCAAATTATTTTTTTTAAAAATACTACCACTTTTAAAACTATTTATAAAAATACCTTTTTTTTAATTATTTTTTTTTCAAAATTACGGTTTGCAACTTGTGCAATCTTTGCAACCTCATTTATAACTTCAGACGGCGCAGCCATGTGAGTTGCAAATGAGGTTGCAAATGTTAAAAAGGTTATAAAAGTTGTAACTGAAAACTAGAGGTTGCAAAAGTTGCAAATTCATCTGCTCTCCTATATAGCATATAAGGTTGCATATGAGATTATGCAACCGAAAACTGAAAATTAGAAGTTCCAGTTTTTAGTTGTCATTTTCGACCAGTTTTTTGAAATCTATTATATATGAATATATATATATATATATATTCATATGCAACCGAAAATTGAAAACAGGAATATATATATATATATATATATATGGTCTTACTCAAATAGAAACCAAATTAAAATAGAAACTAGAAACTAAACACTAATCTAATATTTAAAGCTAATCTAATGACCAAACTAGGGGGACCCCAATACAAAAAGTTTATAATATTCTAGGCTCCATTCAGTAAAAAAAAAATTACTGTTCATTGCTGACGTGGCAGTGACGTCAGCGTGAACAGTATTTTTTTTTTTTTGCTGGATGGAACCAATAATTTTAAACACTTTTTGTGAAGGTGCCCCTAGCGGGACCATTAGAATAAATGAAATATAATTTATTTAGTGTAGGTTTCTAGTTTCTATTCTAAGGTTAGTTTCTATTCGATCACTAGCCTATATATATATATATATATATGGGTAAGGTTCTAGGGAGAACCTCCTTATCAAGAGAATTAGAGAACTCAATCCTTACCATTCAATAGTTAGATTTTTTAAAAATCAAATACTTATGTGTATAATGGCAGTGAAGTAAAAACAACTAACAATTAAGGTTACTTTCTTTGTTTCATTTTGTATTATATACGGTCTTTTTAGCTTTATCTAAGGAAACATTACATCAAGCAAGATTTGATCGGATAATCTAATCGTTTTGAATTTGTAAAAGAATCCATGATTAACGTACCTCTCTGTAATGATTTAGGGTATACATTGATTGAAATTAAGACATTAGCAAGATTCTAAAACTAGTTTGAAGAAGAAAATAATAGAAGCGTAAAGAAAAAAGCTGATAAACACACAGAGCATTGAAATCTTACGGTATAAAGTGTTGATTTTTTAATTTATATACTGTTATGTTTAACAAACACTAAACAGAATCTATGTTTTCGACGTGCAGGTTTGTTATGGAATCGTTATCAAAAAGAGATTTGTTAGGAATACATGGATAAACACGATCGTTGGTTAGTTTCAAACCAGAACTACTATCAGATTCTTTTAGAGTTCTGTTTAGAGTTCCACACTGAGTCCATGTAGAGTTCCACACTAAGTTCATATAGATTCTTTTATAATGTTGTATTATTCTTCAATATATCAAGATCCGTCAAGGTGTTTAGTTAGGGTGTCTTATTGTTTGTAATTCAAGATTCTTTATGGTGTCCATGGTGCAGTCCCAAATGGTGTAACCTTTAATATTAACCGGAATGGAATCGATGTTGTGGTCAGAGACCATAATGAAAAGTTTATCTGAGGTATTTTGGGTCCCATGGTGGGGATGTCTAGCTTTGTGCTATCATAAAGGTATATGCTTCGCATTCTCTAAGTTGAAATATAAAGTTCTTCTGGAAATAGACAATGCAGAGGCCTTTGATTTGGTGAATGAACTGGATATGGATGGGGATCTTGGTGATGAACTGAAGGAAGTCCTTAAACAAATCAATGCTTGTAGCCCGACGGCAGAGGAACTAGAAAGTGCAGACCATCTTGTTTTGTTGATGACATCGGAAATTAATCATATGGCAATATATCTAGCTGAGTACGATATGAACAATTGTGTGAGTACGATATGAACAATTATGTGAGTACGATATGTACAATTGTATGGGTCTGTCTGACATCTATGAAAGTTTTAGATGTGTAAGGGAGCTTTTGAATTTTGACTTGGGGAGGGGTATTCCGTATGATGCTCTAAGAAGGCAAGGAAGATAAAAGTTAATTTTTGACGAGGCAGTGGCGAAGGATTTGAGTCTTGCTAAATGGTTGGAAAAAGCGAAGAATGTAGAAATGGCGTAAGGTAGTAAGGAAGGGACCAACAATGAGAAAATAATGGTGGAGGAGGATGGGGAAGAATTAAACCTAAGTCAAACTATTAGGCTATGTGCACAGTATGTGGATTAGGCTAAATGATTTTCCTTTGAGTCAGTCTAGTTAATAATGAGCTATTCTGCATCTGAGATTTCATCTTCATCTTCCTCCAAAATGTAGACCACGGCACGCTTTCTTGTAGCAAATATGCAAGCTACGCCTCTGGATGCTGGCACAATAAGTGGAATAGGATTTAAGAATGTGTGATGGACATTTGTACCAACATCACAGGATCTAGTGCTCTTGAATAATAAGTCTCTGGTTTTTTAAAAGGTGCAGGTTTAAGTGGTCTCATTGTTATCCCACTTGCTTCTTTGATCCCATCTGGTCGCTGGACAATGGGCCGAGTTTAATCACATTTGAGCGCAAATATGCATCACTGATTTGTGTTTTTTTATATCTCATTGGTCATTGCTTCGAGTTTGACCTCGATAGGTGCTCTATGTGGATAAATTGTAAAGATTCTTTAAGGTGTACTTAAAGTGTTCTTGTAAAAATTTTTAAATTATTTTAAGTACAATATGTTGCAACAAATCTTTTTTTTAATATAACTTTAATTTTTTCCCCCTTTTTTGGTCTTTTTTAGGTATCCTCAAAACCATTATATTGACCTAACGAGTTTTAGTTGATATTTTGCATATTATTTGGTTTAGTTTTATTAAATACTTAACAGAATCTTGAATAAATTAATAAGAACACTTAACGGAATCTTTAACAAATTAATTAAAATATTTAATAGTTGTTTTAATCAACTAGTAAAAAAAATTAACGGAATCTTTAATAAATTAATTAAAACACTTAACAAAATATTTAATAAATTAATATAACACATATTAGAATAAATATAACACATATTAAAAAGTTTCAATTATAATAATTTTGAATTGATCATTGAAAATTATTATGAAATATCTTTAAAAAATCTAAGATATAATAAGAAAACGAAAAAACAAAGAAACACCTAAGAGAATCTTGGTGTATTGCATAATACTTCTATATATTTATTTTTTCAAACGAAAAATTATACATTTCTTTTAAATTTAAGTTACATGTAGAAATATTATAAAAGACACTAAGATTTCTTATGTGTTTCTTATGTTTTTTATTTACTTCTATTATAAAAATTATTATTTAAATTTTCTTAAATATTGGACAAATTATTTATAGTGCTCTACTTGTACATAACTATACCGAAACTTATTTTATACCAATAAAATATTTAGTAAAATTTAAATGTAAATATCTAATAAAATAATATTACAATTTTTAAATAATTAAAAAAACACCTAAAAAATTATTATTGTATTACATAATTTTTTTCTATATTTCAATTTTTTTAAAAAAACTAAACATTTCTTTTAAAATTAAGTTACATAGAAAAATATCATCTAATATACCAAATTTCTATTACGTGTTTCCATATATCATTTAAATTTTATTCTCCATTATCTCAAGTTCTAGAATTCTAAAAAAATATTCTTAAATGTTCCATGAATTATTTATAACGTTGTACTTGTACATAACTATATTCGAAACTTAATATAAATATTTGATAATGTAATATAATGATTTCAAGTAATTAAAAAAAACACCTAAGAGAAGAGAAACTCGGTATTACATAATAGTACTATATATTTTAAAAAAATAATTATGCAATTTTTTTAAAAATAAAGTTACATATAAAAATATTATGTAATACATCAAAATTCTTGTTCCCAATCAAAAAAAAACCTAAATAAAACTAAAAAACACCTAGGAGAATCTTGGTGTATTACACAATATTACATAATATTTTTATACTTTTTTTTAAAAAAGAACTATACAATTATTTTAAATTAATTTACATATAAAATATCATTTAATACACCAAGATTCATATCATTTTATTTTTTAATTATATTTTTGGGATTCCTTCCAGAGTTATTTTAAAAGACATGCAATAAAAAAATTGAATTATAATTTGAAAAAAAAAGTCTATAGAATGTCGATGAATTATGTATATTGTTGTACATAACTATATTCGAAACTTATTTTAGATCAATAAAATATTTAGTATAATTTTAATATAAAATTCTAATAAAGTAATATTACAATTTTAAAGTTATTGAAAAAAAATTTAAGAGAATCTTGGTGTATTACATAATATTTATTTATATATATTTCCTTTTTTAAAAAAAATATACATTTCTTCTAAAATTAAGTTACATATATAAATATTATGTAATACACCAAGATTCTTTCAAAATCAATATATCATTGGGCTTTTTTCATAAATAAATAGGAAAAAGTAAATTTTTGCAAATTTACTATCTTTAAGAATAGCTATTTGCAATATTACCAACCTTAAGTTTCAAAATTGCAAAAATACCATCTTTCCAATTCCCCTCCCTCCTTCCTCCCAATCAGCCGCCTGTTACTTTTTTTTTTTTTTTAGGTGGGGTGCTAATTTGGTTGCAACCACATTCAACTCTTCCAACCACATTCAACTTTTTTTTTTGTTTTTTTTTAAGGTGGGATGATTTTGGGTTGCATGGCCCCGCAGGGGCATATACAATTGAATGCAACCACATTCAACTAAATGCAACCACATGCAACTAAATTTCTGATTTCAAGTTCCATTTTTCAGTTGTCATTTTCGACATCTTTTTTGGACTCTAATATATATATATATATATATATATATATATATAATATATATATATATATATATATATATATATATATATTAAGGTGGACTGCTTTTGGGTTCCAAGGCCCCGCAGGGGCATATTCAACTAAATTTTAATGTGGTTGCATTTGGTTGAATATTGCCCCTGGCGGGGCCTTGCAACCCAAATCCACCAAAATCACCCACCTTTAAAAAAAGTTGAATCTGGTTGCATTTGGTTGCATATTGCCCCTGGCGGGGCCTTGCAACCCAAATCCACCAAAATCACCCACCTTTAAAAAAAGTTGAATGTTGTTGCATTTGGTTGAATATTGCCCCTGACGGGGCCTTGCAACCCAAATCCACCAAAATCTTAAAAAGTTGAATGTGGTTGCATTCAGTTGAATGTGGTTGAATGTAGTTGAATGTGGTTGAATGTAGTTGCATTCAGTTGCATATTGCCCCTGGCGGGGCCATGAAACCCAAATAGCATTCCGCCTTAAAAAAAATATGAAAAAAAGTGGTTGCATTCAGTTGAATGTGGTTGAATGTAGTTGCATTCAGTTGCATATTGCCCCTGGCGGGGCCATAAAACCCAAATAGCATCCCGCCTTAAAAAAAAAAAAAAGTAACAGGCGGCTGAAAGCAGGAGGGAGGAAGGAGGGAGGAAGGATGGAGGGGAATTGGAAAGATGGTATTTTTGCAATAAATCTTTTTTCTTTTTGAAAAGATGGTATAATTGCAATTTAATTAGAAAGATGGTATTTTTGCAAAAATCATTTAAAAAGTTGGTATTTTTGTCAAATTCCCTATATCACTTTATGTTCTTTTTTTATCTTTTTGAGATTTTTTTGAGAATTTTTTAAATAGATTCCATTAAGTGTTTTGTAGCAACGTATTAATTTTTCTATTTCCTCCACTAATTGTTTCTCAAAAAATTTATAAATTGCAAGATTTTGTAGGTGTTGCCCATTGATATATAATTTATTATTATTTGTTTTAGTGTTAATAATCATTTATTTTTAGGAATCCTTTATTTTATTTTTTTTGTCCTTTTTGGATATATTTAAAATCAATGTTTAAGTTTTCATTCTAAGATTCTATTAAGTGTTTTGGATCCTCCACATATTAATTATTTTTTTTAGCCTATAACTTTTTTTATAAAAAAAATTACAAGTAAGATTACCTTAGGTGTTGCACATTAATATATTAGTTGTTATATCTTTTATAGTGTTAACATTTATTTATTCTTAGGGATTTTTTATTTCCCTTTGTGTATTTTTAAATTTAATTTTTAAGTTTTTAATCTAAGATTTCATTCAATGTTTTGTTATAACATATTAATTATTTTATTTATTCCTCAATGTTTTTTTCAAAAAATTATAAATTATAATATCCAGTTATGAGTAGCGTTGTGATAAATTATTTATTATTATATTTTGTGATGTTAGTATTTATATATTTTAAATTATTTTATTTATTTTACTTTTTAAGTTTTCAATCTAAGATTCCATTAAGTGTTTTGTATCAACTTATTAATTATTTTGATTTTTCCTCGAACTTTTTGATAAAAAATTGTGGATTGTAAGATTCCAAATCAAAGTTTAAGTTAAAAACTTAGATTCCATTAAGTGTTTTATATGAACATATTAATTATTTTAATTTATCCTCAAACTTTTTTATCAAAAAAATTGTGGATTGTATGATTTCACTAGGTGTTGTTGCACATTGATATATTATTTGTTTCATAGAATGTTAGTGTTCTTCAGAAAACAACAATCTATTATCTGCAAAAGTGCAGGTACAATCCAGAAACCGCCAAGAAAGAGCCAAAATCAACAAAAGCATTTGAAAACGTTTATGAATAATCTTTACAAAAAAAAGGTCTAATAATGATGTGGAAGGAATGCTTCATGCCAGTCAATGTTGTGTTCTCTATTACTGGAAGATAAGAGCTCTCATCTGATCACACACATGAAAAGATCTTTGATTTCAACCTCTGATCTCCGAAGAGTAATTGCTTATAACACAAAAGTATTCTCAACGCATCAAGATGAGGGGCTTTCTAATGGAAATGATCTCTCTACATTCGACAAGTACCACATTTTCAAAGGCTTCAACAATTTTGGTATTTAAACTTCAGATCAACAAAATTGTTTCTGCCAATTCTCAGCAAGTCAGGCTCTCTCTGCAAAATTGAAGATGAAAAGAACAAATTCTCTATAGTGACTCTGAGCAACTAAATGACGTCTTGGTTATCTGTAAAAGCTTCATCAATGCTTGAGCTGGAACCAACTACATGACAGAGACATATCTTCTAGCAGTACAACAAAGTTCACTATCCTCCAGTACCTGCCAAAGACTACTAAATTTGGCAACGATCCTAGCAAGAGCTACTACCAAGAATTACAACTCCAAGCAAATACTAAAACTCCTAGCAACACCGGTATCACTAAAACTCCAAGCCAAAACTCTCTGTCTTTCAACCCAAGTACTCTTAGAAGCTGAAAATCCAATATACATATCCTTAGACAAATACTTGGAAATTCTTTTATCCATATAACTCAAGAAAGGCCTAACAGGCTTGTCCAATCCAACAGGCGCAATCGTAACATTAATCTCAAACTTATCCCCATAAAATTCAATCCAGGCATGAATATTAATTATTTCCATTTCTCATATCATCATGTACAAAAGTCCCAGTCACATTATAACAACCACCCATATCTGTTTTCATAGACTAAACACAATTCAAATCGATTCCTACATGATTACCATCAGGATCATTAAACTCATCATTCTGTCCTTTATCAAATTCCACAGCAAATATTGGCCCGACAGTAGGCACAGTATCATAATTAAACATGCCAAAGTACTAGCCTGAAAGAGCGTCAGGTGGATTAATTGAGTTTGACAGCACACAAACAAGCCCGAAGCCAAGGCTGTTGACAATCTCAGGTATAATAGAAAACACGAACTGAGTAGTAAAAGTCGTGACATGGGTCGAGTTCGTGTCGGGTTTTATCAAGATTGGTGAAGGGTAGAAGCACCGACCGATGAAGAATTGGTCAGAATCGTAGGTGAAGAGGATGACTGATGAGTCGAGTGCGGTTACAATTATATTGCATCGTAATAACTTTATGATCTGATTGAATCTTGATAAACATGGTAATATATTAAGATCTTGATAAACATGGTAATATATTAGGAGTTTTACGTATGTGTTTAATTGTATATTTCTTATACCAAATACTACCCTTATACTATAAATTAAACAATATACTGATTGAATTGTACAAAATCTAGGCCATAGGATTATAAATAAATTAATAGTCAGGATTGAGTTCTCTGGTTCTCTTGGTAAGGAGGGTTCTCTTTTGAAGTAGGGTTCTAGAGAGAACCTTGCTATCAAGAGAACTAGATCTTAGACCATTAATAATTTACAATATCAAGATAATTGATTAAATAAGTGATAATGGCATTTTTGTGAATAACTTAAAGAATCAGAGCAAACTAATGCCTTTTCTATGTGATTATGGGCGTGTCTTTATTCAACATGGCAACTGCGAGATCCTAGGTTTTGATAGGATTAATCAAAATCTTTGTATTTAGAGTAACTAAATATTCTCTAATTAATAGTTATACACGTTTCGTTTCATGTATATACACTACTTATATTTTGTTTAATAGAGACATTTGTTATATAATGGTGAAGAATCTACAACAGATCACTGACAAAAGCATCTAAGATTGCGTTAAGTGTACACAAGATTACAAGATTATTTTTAAGGTGCACAATATTTATTTTAAAATAACGTACTTGTGCCAATAAATTATTTCTACAAGATTCTCATAAGTATTTTATTAAAAATAGAGTAATTTATTAAAGATTCCGTTAAGTGTTTTACATCTTTATAAAAGATTTTGTTAAGATTCTATTAAGTATTCCTCAAGTTATTTTACATAAAGATGTATTTGTGCTCTATAGTAAAATTTGTTTTTTAAAAAATTTCTTTATTAATTTTTGTTTCTCTAAGTGTTCTATTAAAAATAATATTTTTATTTCAAAATAACGTACTTGTGCAAATAAATTATTTCTACCAGATTCTCTTAAGTGTTTTATTTAAAATAGAATAATTTATTAAAGATTCTGTTAAGTGTTTTACATCTTTATAAAAGATTTCGTTAAGTATTTTTAATTTTTATTAATTTATTAAAATTCTATTAAGTGTTAAATAAAATATACAATAAATAATATACAAAATTTTTAATGAAATATCATTACACCAATTGAAAAATGGTTTTTAGGAATCTTGAAAAAAGGTCACGAAATTAAAAAAAAAATTGTTTTACGGTTACACACAAAATTAAATTTTGGTGGAACTCATTTAAAAGAATTTTTAAAATTTTAAAAATATTTTTAATATAATTACTATAAAAGAATAATTTATTGAAGATTCCGTTAAGTGTTTTACGAATCTATTTAAAGATTCCGTTACGTGTTTTACGAATCTATTTAAAGATTCCATTAAGTGTTTTTCATTTTTATTAATTTACAAAAGATTTTGTTAAGTGTTAAATAAAATATAAAAAAATAATATACAAAATTTTTAACAAAAAATCATTACTTTTCAAATAAAATACAAAATTTTATTTTACAAATTTTTTTATAATATGCAATTTGTTTTTACATTTTTAAAAACTTTTCAAATATTAATCGGTAACTTAAATTTTTTTGCAAGTATAATATTTGAAAATATCAAGTAAGCAAAAAAGGGGAAGGACTCATGTCCAAAAAAAAATTTACTGAAACGAATAAATTTTAAAAATAAAGCAAATCCAAATTTTAAAAATTTAAATTAATTTTCTCATACTATCAAAAAAAGAATTAAAATTACTTCAAATATTTTAAATTATAATTCTAGACTTTTTTAATAAAAGAAAGTATCGATATTTATTGTATTCAACAACACTAAGATAATCTCACAATTTATAATTTGAAATAAAGCGAATAAATTAAAGGAACCATAAGATTCAATTGAGAGTTCTAGTATGTATTATAAATTCCGTTAAGTGTTTTACTTATTTATTAAATATTTCTTTAAGTGTTTGTAATTTTTATTAAAGACTTATTCATATATTATTAAAGATTCCGTCAAGTGTTTTCTTGTTTTAAACTAAAGAACACGTTATTAATTTTTATTAGAATTCAAAAATGTAGAAAAAAAAACAATTTATTCTTTTTGGAAACATTCAAGAAAAGATTTTAAAAAACACTTAAAAGAATATTTAGAATTGAGTAAGTAGCAATATATATTATTAATTTCCAATGTAAATTCTTAGAAAATAAATTATTCATCAAGCTGAAAGATTTGACAAAAAAGATCATCACCTTCAAAAAAGGAAATTGATACATTTCTTTCCAAATATAAACTACATTGATTGCTTCCCATGTTGATGAAAGTTTTAAGTCAAATCTTAAATTTATGATTGTCATAATTGTGAAAATTCGTAACATATATTTTCATAATTAAAAATTGATTTCTTATTTTTTCTTTGCCAAGATTGTCCTTTAGTTGTAAAAATGGAATTATTATTGTACATGTGGAGATCATTAGATCATTTTAAAAATCAATGGTAGATTAGATGGTCTCTTGGTTCTCTCCTCAATACAGGTTTTCCCTCGAGCATGAGCGTATATTATATATATATATATATATATATATATATATCGGGTATGATTCAGGTGAGAACACGTGTATGTTGGAGATCAATGAGAACACCACATTTCAAACTATTCTAAAGGGCCCCGCCAGGGACACCCAATACAAAAAAGTCTTATAATTCTACCCTCTATCCATTCATAAAAAAAAATTTAATTTTTTTTTAAAAAAATTTAAAAATGATGACGTGGCAACAGTTTAATTATATATATATATATATATATATATATATATATATATATATATATATATATATATGGGCTTAATGATCCTATAGTTAACTATAGGTAATATCCTATAGTTAATTCATTTTGAATACAAAAGTAAGGGTGTTTTTGTAAATACAGGGGGTGAATTCCATTATTACAAAAATGCCATCGAACTTTTGTATATAAAATGCAAATGACTTTAGGTAATTTTCCTACAGTTAACTGTAGGAACATTTTTTTCTCTCTCTCTCTCTATATATATATATATTTATTTATTTATGTGTAATATTATGTATTATGTATATAATAATATGTTTTTAATTATTTACTTTTAATAGTCTAATTATTTTAATCTATACTATTATATAAAAGCCGAAACTTTAAAAGTTTGGTTGGTTGGTCGGTCGGTCGGTCGGTCGGTACGGTACCTGTTGATTTTACTTATTTACCCTTACTCAATTACTACTAACTAATCAATTTCTTTTTTCAAATTAAACATATTATCTTTTCTTCTTTTCAAGAATTAAACAATTTCCTTTTTCAAGTAAAATATAATATCTTTTATATTACCTTTTCTATTTTTTAATAATTAAATAATTTCCTTTTTCAGGTAAATTAGAATATCTTTTGCATTTTATCTAACTAAAATTTCTCTTTTTTAAAAGCACTACGAGCAGTTTTGTTTAATAAAATAACATAATTATATTATAATTACTATTAACTAATCAATTACCTTTTTCACTCAAAACACATTACCTTTTCTCTTTTCTCTAACTAAAATCTTTTTTTTCCAATCATATCATGGACGGTTACCTTTTTCAGCCAAAACACGTTACCTTTTTTCTTTTCTCTTACTAAAACCCCTCTTTTTCCAATTATATCAGGGGCTTTTCTATTTAATAAAAATATAATAATAATATTATAATACTAATAATTAACCGATTACCTTATCAACTAAAATTTATCATCTTTTCTTTTTCTAATTAAATTCCCTTTATTTTCTAGAAATATAACGAGCAACATTAATTTCTCATTTTCTAAAAACTATGAGCAATTTTATTTAGTAAAATAACATAATTAAATTATAATTACTATAAACTAATCAATTGCCATTTTCACATAAATCATGTCATCTTCATGTTACCTTTCTATTTTCTCTAACTAAAATCTCTCTTTTTCCAATTATATCAACGACGGTTCTATTTAACACTATTAGCAATTCTATTTAATAAAATAAAATATTATAATTACTAATAATTAATCAATTACCTTTTTTCAGCTAAAATATGTTATCTTTTATATTTTTTTCAATTAATTTTATTTATTTACCCTTATTTAATGGTACATGTTATTTTACGTAATTATCCTTACTTAATTATTTATAATTACTAATAACTAATAAATTTCCTTCTTCAGGTAAAACATGTTACCTTTTATATTTTTCAATAACTAATCTTTTTTCACATAAAATATGAGAAATTCTTTCCTTTTTAAAGTAAAATATGCTACATTTTCTATTTTTCAATAGCCAATTTTTTTTTAACGTAAAATACAGTTTATATAGCTAAATTTTTTCCTTTTTCTGAAAAAACTATGAGCAATTATATTTAATAAAATAAATATTATAATTACTAATAATTAACCAATTACCTTTTTCATCTAAAATACATTACCTTTTCTATTTTTATTTTTTTCAGAAAAACCTATTTGGTTTGTTTTATTTAAGTACAATAAAATAATAAAAATTTAATAACCAATAACTAACCGATTACGTTTTTCAGCTAAAATATTTCATCTTTTCTATAACTTTTCAATATTTTCAAACTAAAATCCATCATTTTCTAAAAATATCACTTGACAACATATATATATAATTATATCAGATCATATTTTTTAAAATTTTAAGCCAAGAAAATTTATGTCTTAAAATTTTTAATTCAAATTAAAAAAAAACTGTTATATTAAAGAACATCCGTGCATCGCACGGGTTTTAATCTAGTACTATTAATTTAAGCCGCATTCAACTTAAGGTTACTACATATTTTCTCATAATCTCGTCAATAGTATTTTTTCGTTCATAAACTATTAAGAGACTCATCTTATAAAGCATTAAAGTCAATTTTTGATATATAAATGTTATAATATGAGAGAGATATTTTTACTATTCATCTTTTAATTATATATATTTGGATGATGCATGCGGTTAACTAGAATTTACATTTTCCTTGACATTTGATTAAATATAATGTTCTAGTTGATAAATTATTTTTCAAAAAAACATGATGACAAATAATTGTATAAATAAATTGAGACCCGATTAAAACCCGAATCTGATCGAAACCCAACAGATCGGGTCTGGATCTAGGAATTCGAGTTTCAATCGAGTCTAGGTCCGGATCTGGGTCCAACATACATATTTGGGCCCAGATCTGGTTTTATCAAAACCCGAACCGACCGATCCGATTGCCGTCCCTAGGTTTTATGCTAGTATTATCTAAAATACTATAATTTAATAACTTTTCATTTGATAGCGATAACATTAAAAAAAAAGTGTAAAATCCACAAAAAATTACTTTTATTTTTGAAACACAACATTTTGTCATTACTTCAGCTATAATGATATACTAACCCTCCACTTTTTTGAGCATTTGAAATTTAACCCTTAAAAAGAACTAGAATTTTCTCTCTCTCGTTCTTGAGGATCAAACTCAATTTTGAAGGTGTTAGTGATTTCCGATTTCGAAGCACTAGTACTCAAATCGAATCTCTTGAAGTTTAGTTTCATAATATACTCGTATGGGATAATTTCTCAAACCTCTGTGATTATTTTTATTAAACTGCCAAATTAGCTTCTTGAGAAGAATTAGGGCTTTTTGATTTAGACTTCGTTCACATGTTTTGATGGTTTTAATAGCTTCATATGGATGCAGGGAGTCTAATTATGTGTTCAATTGCATTGTTCTATTCTGAATTTATGAGATTCAAATTCTAGGGTTTATATGCTGGAATTGGGGCTTTTTAATTTAAGGTTCGTTCATGTGTTTTGATGATTCCTATAGATTTATATGGTGATTTAGAGTCGATTCAAGTATTTAATTGCTGTGTTTATTTACGGAAGTGCATAGTTCGATTGTTGGGGTTTTGTTCGAACCTTTGGATCAATTTTTCGTATTATCCCTTGATTGTTCATGTAATTGGTTGCCGTGGTTAGTTTGTATGTGCTCTAAGCTTTGTTTTAAGACCAAGAGTTTTAGGTTTTGTTTAGATTTCATGTAAAACGATTTTTGGCCGAATTTGGGTTCAAGCTCGCCGGATTTCGGCCACGTTTTTGTTGCTCTATGTTGCAGTTGTTTCACTGTAGATATTTGATGGTATTTTCGTAATATATTGTCATCTTGCTCCTGTACTTGTTTAATACCTAAAAATGTAATCTTCAAGTCGGTGGACCAAACACAATTTTTCCTCCAGTGAAAAAAGTTTGAGTGTGTTTGTTATCATCTGTATATTCATATCTCTTACAAATTTTAAGACTATCTGTCCTAAATGATGCTAGTTTTGGCATTGTGCCACAATGTCATTTCGGGAAATGGACCAAAGTGATGCTGCTAAGACATCCAGTTTGGCCAGGGAATTCATATCCTTTCCGGGGTAATTCTTCTCCAGGAACAACTTATATGTTGGTGAGTTATAGAGCTATTGTTGTGTTGTTCGGTATAAGTGCAGTTTTATTTAGTTTACTGTTTTACTGGCATGGTATAAGTGCACCCTTTTTTTAACTTAACTTGATACATTTTGTATTGCCATATGTAGTGAAAAACTGGTTACCAAGAGCTTGAATCTCTGGCTGATAAGCATGGTAAGCCATATTTATAGCAACTAAGATATCTAGAAAGTGGTGGCTTACATTTGGTTCAACTTTGACACATAAAGACATACTGTCTTTGGGTTGATGCATTACATTGAAGCGGTCATGTATGTTTAGACTTACGTAGTGTTTTCCTTAATAAAGGTTCTGATGCTGCCAATTGCCAAACGATTTATGAATTAAGTTTGACGTTAGAAAAATGTACATACAAAATTTTCCTAGGGGTTCATGCCGTCACATAACTGTGTATCCCAGGACATTCTACCATCTGTTGTAGACTGGGGGATATAAACTATATATTCTCTGGATGTATGTAATGACCTCCATTCATAACTCTCCCATATTTATGATATTGACTATCCTGAGACATTGCTTAATTTTTATTTAAATACATGTAAAACTTTACGGTGATGTATTGCTGTACATTTGGCATCTCAATCAAACATGTTTAATTATTATGCCATTTTTTAAAACTTGGTGAATTCTGAAAGTAATTCTAAATCCTACTCATTATCTGAAGAGGAGATGCCCTTTGTCGTGTGTAACTGTAGCACAGTAACAGCCGAACTATTAGTTCTAGTTATGCGAGAGTTTATAATAATACCGTGTCAGACTCAGACCCAATGTAGTAGGTTCCACTATAAAAAGAAGTTGGTGGCTCTTTGATTTACTTCTGGAAAAGGTTGTGACTCGTGAGTGCCACACTTCTTTTTTTGGAATGCGCAGCTTCTCGATCATTGTTCAAAAATTTGTAGAAGTGATGTTGAGTTAAGTGAACGTTAGGACCATTTTGTCAATGCGACTCACAGCGAGCTGGCTACATTTCATGATATGTCATATGCGTGGGACTATCTAGTTTGTGTATAATGCTAAATTATGATGAACTTTTTTATTGTCCCTACATGGCTGCCTCTCACTTATGCAGTTAGGATCGGCTATCTTGTCATGTATATGAACTTTTAACTTGTTATAGTACTCAACTTCACCAATCTAATGATTCTGCATTATCGTTTGAAGGGGAACCCATGCCTGCAGAGACTAAAGAAAGTGAGGTGCATAGTATCAGAAATCTCGTTTGCGACAAAGATGATCTGGAATATTTGATAAGTTGAGATGTGGTACTCATTTGGATGGTAGCGAAGATGCAGAAGATTTATTTCAAAGCGGAGGCGGCATGGAACTAGAACCAGATGTTTGCTTGAACTATCGTCAACAGAACTGCGATTATACAAATGGAGTTCTTAACGGTGGAACAAATTCAAATGGTTCAATTTCCAGAACACGCTCTTATGATGAACAATTTTCCAGGACACTTAATGTAAGGAACGTCAATAGCAGTATTGAAGATACTGAATTGAGGTAGCTTCGTTTAAGATATAATTCTAAAATTTTATTATATTGCTCTGCAGAAATTTGGGGATATTCATTTTCTTAACACAACTTTTGAACACCGAGGCTATGTTTACCATCATCATTGCCTTAGCATATATAGTTTTTTTATATACTACTCCCTCCGGTCCATTATATAAGGCATTTAACTTTTCTGCACGTAACTTTATGTGCTTTGACGACATAGCTAAAATAATTATTTTTTAATATTTCTTTTTTGAATAAAAATATAATATAATATTTTTTATTTAGAAAAAGAAATTTTAAAAAATAATAATTTTAACTATGTATTCAAAGTACCTAAAATTACGTGCAGAAAAGTCAAATGCCTTATATAATGGACCGGAGGGAGTACAATTTTGTTTATAGATAATGCACTACAATTTTGTTCATGGCCAGTATATATGGAAGAGGTTATCATGCTTGTTAGAATATGGTTTTTACTTATTTTTCTACCACCTTAAGCTACATTTGGTTTGAGTTCTGTTTGAATTTTTATGCCCAATAATCGAAATTTGTAATTTTGGTCTATGCAACAGGCTTGATTGAATATCCACATTTTTGATGGCCAGTTTATCAAAATTTAAAAATATGAATTGAATTTTGGTCTTGTATTTTATTTGAGCTGCCTTGCTTCTGTTGGAACTTCCCTCTTCTCTACCCATGAGTATTGTATCTCTATAAACCATCCAATTCTGACAAGGTATTTTAGCATCTCATTTTGTGCACATTCTTACTCCCTTAACTTTAGGCAGGTAGAGTGGGTGCTCAAATTTTAGACCCGAAATTATATTCCCAGTTCTGTAAACTGTTTCTTCCACGTTCTTACCCCCTTATCTTTTTTTTTTCTTTTTTCCTCTTTACCACTCTTTAGTTATTTTTAACGAAATAAATTTGTTATCCTATTATCACTAGGTATCATTTCATCCAAATTCTTTATCTTTTTGAAAATAGTTTGGGTACTATAAATTTGGTTTGCTCATGCAACTCTTTGGTTAAAGATTTGAATCGGAACCACTCTATCAATAATAATAAATTTTGCATTTCTATCCTAATTCGAATTTCTAACTCTGAATATTTGATAAACGATGACGAGGGATATTACTAAGCTTTGCGGATAATAACTTCTGTTTCCATTTAAAATATTATAAGTTTTTACTAATGTGACAGCACAGTGACTATACCAGTTTAGTTCTATATTGATTTGGAATTCTTCTAAAAGGAAATCATTGGCTCAAGTTTCCATGCACGAGTAATTAAATATCCAGTTTACTACTAACCAGTGTTCTAAAAATCGGCCTAGGCGGCCGATTAATCAGCGCCTAGGCACTAGGCGGCCATTAAACGCCTAAAATCTGTAAAAATCGGTTATTAGACGTTTTTTTGATTAGGCGGCGCCTAGGCGGGATTAGGCGGTTTAAAATATAATTTTAATTATTAAAATTAAATTATATAAAAAATAATATTTTAATACATCCGATTAATATTCCGATTAATCATTCCGATTAATAGCCTAGCCGATTAATCGTCGCCTAGTCGATTAACCGCCTAACCCGCGATTTTTACAACATTGCTACTAACTATGTCACGGGATAGCTGTTGCATCTACAGGAAATTTTGTATTCACAATATTAAATTAATTCGGACTGAGGCCTCTACAGGAGGAGGGACTGGGAGAGGCCTCTACAGGAGGAGGGACTGGGAGACTCAAAGGAAGAGGACATAAAACAAATAAAGCTTCCCCATGCTTTGGACCAGACATGCAATGCCAATGGCTAATGCATTCACTTGGGCAAAACTATGGTGCCTTTTCTTGTTTTTTTAGCGTCATGGAATAGTAATTATTATGCACTGCAGTCTGCAGCACAGTCGTAGCCAATGGGTTTGGAGAATCCATGTGAATGAATGCATACTGAGTGAGGTGAAACTGTGACAGCCAATTGTTTGGGAAGTCTGTAACACCGATTTGACCTTCTAGAGGATGCAATGGCCCCTGCCTCGCGTATGGGGGTTGTAGATCAGCTTATTTCAACCCCCCACCCCACCAAAAAGTATCTATTGTATGGCCAATAAGGAACGAGCTTTCTGGTCTGTCGCCTTTCAAAAATTTTATTTTTTCACACAGAACTGCGTGCATTCCAAGATGGAAAAATGCGATAAAAAAACGACAAGTCACAAGTGGATAAAAAACGACAAGTCACAAGGCCTATCATTGTTGGAATGATAGGCCTTGAAATTTTGTTTCCCCAACTCATCCAAAGATAATGAGAAATGGCTGCATCACCAGACAATGATAAAGAATTTGATCTTTTCAAGTGTAGTAATATGGTAAAAGTTTTAAATTTTAGCTTAATAGCGAAGACTGAGGTCCTAGGTCTTGTGTACGATATGTCACATGTTCGATTCTCCCTCCCTTTTGTAATTTGAATTGTCATTGTTGCTCATTTGTATCAAAGAAAGTATAAAATTTTAACTAGATTGAATTGTGGTATCTATCGTTTTCGACTGTATTTTTACCTCATTCCAACCAATCGAACGGAACGTTATAGTCTCGTCGCTTTCCTTCCGGATGGAAACAATCCCAGCAAAAAAGTACCAAAAACAAATCTACTCTGTTTCGTAAATTTCAGAGACTGCAGGTATCCTTGCTTATAATAAATCTTTTTAGTGGGGTGATAGTGTTGATAACTCAAATGTCAAGATACTAGTAACCATGGTTGGGATATATCTCTTCCCTTCTGTTGTCCATTCGTAAATGAGAAGACCTTAAAGATCCTCCTTAGTTCTCAAATCTCCTTCCAGCTTCAACAATATATAATTATGTGGATATCTTATCTGTCAGATCATAATAACGTGTATAAAATTTATTTATGGACAATGAAGTTATTTAATTGTCTTGTGACTTGGCACTGCAATATAGCTTTCTCATTCTTCATCTCTCATATAAAGGAAAAAGTAAAATTATTATATCTCATTACTAATAGCTGATTCTGATCACAATGATTAGGTTGCTGATAGCATCAAACCTTTCTTTCAGTGTTCACAAAACAATATACTACAGTATAGGGTTTTGAACAAAAAAGACTAGCCACATTGTCTGCGTTGCTTATAACAACAAGTTGTGATCTACCATTGCAACCTTATGTAAGTCGACTTGATTTCAAAAGAATTGATGTTGATGTCAATCGACTATCAGAAACTAATAATATTTCCGGTTTTATGGAATTCAATATGGTCTATCAATGTCAGTGTTTGGGTTACCAGACATTAGAGAAGAGTAAGCTATTTAATTGTAGATACAGGAGAGAAGCGGCAGATACCCCCTCCAAGTTCTCGTCAAGTACTAGATCTTACCAATGCTATATAGCACTAAAGTTTAGTGCCTGACTTGATTTAAGTCATGCTTTACCTTCACCAGGTTGTAACAACTGACAGACACGAATCTAAGATTTTTGCAGTGTTATACACGGGCAATAAATTTCATCTGCACTTGCTTTCTACATATATATGAAAAAGATTATTTATTTAATAACATCATATTAGGAAGTTAGAAGAGATTGAGTTTTTGATCGTATATTATATGTATGTACATCGCTAACGAACAAGCTCCTCCTCCTTCTTGCCAGCTTCTTCCAGTTCTCGGAGCCCTCCAACCTTCTGCTCAATCTCCTCAATTAGCTCTTCTCTCCACAATGCAGCTCTAGCTGACTCTTCTATGTCCTCTTGCTAGAATCGACATGTATACATTGCAGATATTAGTCTTTTGCTTGGTTTTATTGCAGAAACAATAATCTCAAATTAGACAATTCGTACTATCTTAAACTTAATCCTTAAAGATGAAGGTAACCTTTGTGTTTGTTTTAAAATTATGATTACAAATTAAGGATGGATGACCAGTCCAAACAGAACAACTCTTTACCTTTTCATATACCCAATGCCCTGTTCCATCTCCTCCATCTTTCCTGTACTGCTCTGAATCATAGTATGGATCCTAAGCCATATCAAGGGTTTTATTAGACACTTGAGTTTCTTTTCTTATATTCAAAGGCATGAAAAATGGAACAAGAGAGTATTGTGGATTGCTCACTTTTGTGGAACCAAAGAAGCAACATCCCCAGCATGTGAACATGATGTAAAAAGTATCTAAATAGAGAAGCAAAATATCATTTGATTATAAACAGTTTGCAGTATATCAGATTTTCAAGTATTTGGGAAGGGAAAGCAAAGATTATCAATGAATGTTTACAAAAGTTAAACTCACCATGATCACAGTCAAGATTATCATTTTAACAACAAAAAACAAATTCTTGAAAATAAAAATGGTAGTGATAAAGATAACGATTAATGCAATTATGTAAGTAATACTCACAAACATTCTTCATAGCTACATCACTAAGGTGCCAAATAGATTTGTGCGTAATCATGTCTCTCTGGCCTTCCATGTGCTCAACTAGTACAACCATCAGTGATAAATCTGGAAAAGCTTTCATTTTTTGTACTTCTGCTCTCTTGTTCTTGATGCCCTCAACCTATTTTGCCAAATTCAAATAATTGTACCAATAATTATATGCAACAAACCTAGTACTACTCATTATCAATCCCCGCGATGTGTTTTACGTACCTTTTGACAACCATTGCTAAATACAGAACTTGAGTAGCACTGCCTGAGCTGCAAAGGCAAGCATTAATAGTTCAAGGTACAATATCCAGTGATACTAGAACTTAGAGTGGAAAGAGCAAAAAAAATAAAAACAAATACTTACGGATTTCGATGATAAAGAGTTTAAGTCCAGCCTAGTATTTCGAAGACAAGAAGTGTGAGCATTAGGTTTGATAATGGTACTGAAACTCATGATAGCTTCAGCCATGTTTAGTGATTTATTCACAGCTAGTTTTATCTTGTTTTGTGTAAAGCTGAGATAATAATCTGCACACTGCACTGCTGATGTTTTGTTTGTTATTCAGGGGAAGAGAAATAAAAAGGATAAGGAGAGTATTTGTATCCACCCCTTTGTATGAATTGCATGCACCATGTCTACATTAAGCAATGACTGTATGGTGAACTCATTAGTAATTACAAACGGGTATTAAATTTTAATTTTTTCATATGCAGAAATCTGAATAATTTTACAACCCGAAAAATAAAAATTTGCATATACAGATCCTCGACATTCTTCAAATATATATATACAAGAATTGGGTAATTGTCAAAATGGCCTATTAGCTCAGCTGGTTAGAGCGTCGTGCTAATAACGGTGGGAGCTTTAACACTTTTGCCGTTGTGCTCATCTTTTCTTTTTCTTTCTTGGACGAAACCTTAATAGAGAACATCTCTTAACCAAATTGGCCACTTATTTATATGGATTCATGAATTGTTGAACAACCATTATAGAACAAACTTAAAAATCTATTTGCTTTTGAAAATAGAAAGATGGGATTGTTTGATCTTGAAAAACACTTTGCATTCTATGGATCATACCACCACAACCCAGTTAATATTTTCATTCATACCATTTTCGTTTGGCCCATTTTTTTTACTGCCCTCGTTCTCTGCTACTTCACACCCTCACTTTTTAATTTTTCTCAAATCTTGTTCTTAGGCCATCCTCTGAGTTTCAATTTTGGGTTTTTGTTAACTGTGATTTATGGTTTATTCTACATTGGGCTTGATTACAAAGCTGGTTCTCTTGGTGCTTTTATGTGTTTCGGCTGCTGGGTGTTTGCCAGTTTCCTTGCAAGTCATTTGGGCTTCTCTCTAGCTTGGAAGGTACTTGCAATATCATTTTTATTTTTTTCTTTTAGCTGAATTGTTATTTTTTTTCGTAAATTTATGTTTTAGCCCTTTTAACTGAAAATGCACGAATTGATGTTTTCGATATATGTGGTTATGAAATCATTGTTTTTTTATATGCTTATTTAGTAGACCAGTGATAGTTTCTTAAAAATGTAAGGAAATTATGAGACCAACCAAAAAAGTATACTGTATTTTGGAGAAGCATTCCATAACCTGAAGCAGTAGACTTGATTTATCGTTTGCTTTGACAATATGAGATGTCTTGTCGATGATTGATGAAGCCGTGAAGGTGCACTTCTTGTGTTGCAAATACCCGAGCGATATCAACTTCCTTTAAGCTTAAGTAATTAATTAGCCTTGATAATGGTTTCCCTACTCTTCTGGTTTATCTTGTCATGCCATAATCAGACCTACCTCCTTCAGCCAATAGGGGATAAATGCCTATCTCCTTCCACCTTTTAACTCATGATAAGACCATGAGTTCGAATCCAATCGTTAGGTATCCTCTCTGGAAAGCACGCTCTTCCTTCTCAAGAAAACAATGGCTGTCAGATAGCGATCACTGGGTATAGTAGGGCAATATATTTGAAAGCTAAGCCGGGATCTTGTGGTTTAGAATGGATGAACTACTACAAATGCTTCACACTTGGCCAAAAGCAAAGTACCCATCAAGAGTTAGTTAAACCAACATTAATGATCAAAATATTATGTTAAATCTCAATGCCAGCTAGCCGTCATGATAACACAATCTGCATGGTTTATACTGTATTAACTAGAAAACTACTGAGTAGTCCTTGGAGTCATCCAAAACTTAGCAAAAGAACGGAAAGGATCTGCTTCCAAGTAAAATTAGGATGATGTATTGTCCTCCAAAGAGTAGATATCTGTCTTTGGGATGAAACAAAAGTGCATAGAAATGTTAAAAATCAAGGATATACCGTATACGTACATACACCCCCTATTTTTGAAAGAAGTCTAGGTTATTAATTCATAGGCAACCCCTTCATCAGTCATGTGAAACAGAATTTTGTAACACTGGCAGACTAGCAATTTTAAATACTCTTCCCTTCTTGATTTCAGGTCGTCCTGGCAGCTCAGATAATTTGCTGGACTGCACAGTTTATAGGCCATGGTGTGTTTGAGGTAAATATTCTTCTAGTCAGATATCATTTATACTTTAATTTGTAACATGTTACAGAGTAATTTGTTTTTATAGAAGCGAGCGCCAGCTCTTTTGGACAATCTAATTCAGGCCTTTCTGATGGCACCTTTCTTTGTGCTACTTGAGGTATATTTGTTTTCCACCTTTCCAAATTTATATGGGAACTGATTTCTCCTGTCTTGAATTCATATTAATGCTATCTTGGTGATTCCAGGTACTAATGTTATTACACTATGAACCATATCCTGGGTTTCACAAAGCTGTTGAAGCAAGGATAGAAGCGTTAATCCAAGAATGGAAGGACAAGAACAAGAAGAAAGCATATTAGCATGAGTCGATTACATGGGCAAATAGTATATATTCATTAGGTCTGAAAACATGGAACTTTGTTTGGACGCCATGTAATTTTTCATCTAAATTTATGTAATAAATTGTATTGACAAGTATAGACTATTAGACTGTTTAGCCAGGTTTTACAAGTGCAGAGTTTGTTAATATATAAAATGGTGCGAATCTTTAACTTCTTTTCCTCTCCGAGTTTGCAATAAGTCAAGTTATATATGCATCTCATCCCATTATGCAGGATGGTCTTGCTAAATTGGTTAAGATCATTAATAAGCTGATATGTGATCTTGTGCATATTTACAACATCTTTACCAATGCATCCTTCTAAGCTAAAAGCGCTCTCCTCGGATAAATGTTTCGGCACATTGTTTGATATCCAATTCACTGTAGGTTGAAAGGCCTATGATTCTATTGCCAGGCATTGATTCTGGAACCTCTAGTCTTCGCTGATAACTGAATGAATCTCGTTTATCACATCTCTTCATTGTCCTTCCTGCAATCATGCATAGATAGATGTTTGCTGTGGAGCACATATTGCTGCTATATGGTCTGGTTATCAATTACAAGGCCTCCTTGCCGCTTCTCCTAGTTTGACGTTTTCATGAACTCGGCAAGCAGTCAATAGAGTCCTCAGTCAATAGCTATATATGCATTTTAGACTTTTAGTGGCGTGCTTGCTTTTAATTAGTAAATGGTAAGCTTCCTCAACAGAACCTCTTGTCCGGGTACCTTAAATTCCACACTCTCGTTGTCAAATACTCCAGTAAATTGTCTTTTTTTTCAATGCACATAAAACTCTCACGAAACTAGTACTATCATAAGTAAGCTGCATATTTTCAGCTACCAATGTTGAGAAGAGTTCCAACGCTGCTTCAACTTGTCCACAAACATAACTGGAAATTTCAGGGGAGAGAGTCCCAAGTTCCAATCTTGTTACGCTTTAAATTTTTTCAGTACATTTGAAACATACAATTTAGAAAATTAAATAAGTATCATACTAATACATAAATAGAAAATTAAATAAGTATCATTACTAACACATAAATAGAAAATTCAAAAGAAGTTCATAATTAACATGAGCCATTTTTTTAAATGACGTAAAATTTGGCCATTAATTTGCGAACTTTAAAATTTGGCCACATTTTTTAAATTTAGTATAAAATACGATCTTCGCTCTATAATTTACTCTTATATAAATGCAAAAGCCATTTCTTTAATTATTAAGTTGGTCATTGTTTTATGGAGAACCATCTTACGTGGAAAACCACTAATTTTTGATTCTATAATAAAATCGAAGTTCTAATTTTTTGGTTCTACAAAAAAATACTAATTTTTTTTGGTTCTATAACAAAAAAAAAAACCAATTTGCTGATTCTGTGATAGAACCAAGCGTTTATTTTTTCAAAAAAAAAAATTATTTTTTAAAATCATTTTTCAAAAAAAAAAAAAAAACTGGCTACTGCCACATCTGATGTGGCACGCTGACGTGGCAGCAGGTCGGATTTTTATTTTTTTTTTAACAAACTTTTTTTAAAAAAAACTTTATAGAGTTAGTACTATATTCAGTATGTTATGTTTAGATTCTTTGGAAGTTACTTATGTTTTCTAATATCCTTGTACAATTATATACTAGCTGATAACCCGTGCGAAGCACGGGCATAGATTGAACACGAGTCGAGATTAAAAAATTAATATTATTACACTATTTAATTATGTATTTATAAAGAATCGAATCCGAGATGAAGTTAAAAAAATTAAAGTAAACAAATCTTTATAATTATGTCAGGAATTGAACCCCTTATAGGAAATCGAATTCACGCGATGAAATTAAAGAAATTAAATAATAAATCTTGTATAATTATGTAGTTGGAAAGAATCGAACCCCGAGTTAAGTGATAACCGTCAAACCCCTTAATTGAACCCCTTATAGAAAATCGAACATGGGGTGAAATTAAATTAATTAATAAATCTTGTATAATTATGTAGTTGGAAGGGATCGAACCCCGAGTTAAGTGATAACATAAATTTTGTATAATTATGTAGTTGGAAGGGATCGAACCCCGAGTTAAGTGATAACCAAATTTGGTACTTTTGGTACTTTGGTACTATTGTGTACCATTAAAACATGGTTTTGCACATTAATATAGAGTATAAATAGATGTTGCAGTGGAAAACTAAGAATTTTGTAGAATATTTAATGTGTACGGATTTTACATATGTTATTAATCTTTATTGACTTCGATTGATTTTATAGATCCGTGTATGATCTCGGTACTGCTAGGTGTAGGGAATCAGGATTTTGTAGGAATTTCATAGCATGGGTTCGGAGGCGGGCATTAGTGCCTTCCCGCCCCTATTGATCTGACCTCAATTCTTTATCGGTTTAATAAGCTAACATCGTCGAAGTCAGCACAAACATACAGAAAGGTTATCAAGTTTAAAAAGCTTACGCATAATCAGAACTTGCACTAAAAACATTTAACATACCAAAATTTTCACGATCCTTAAATTTCGTTTGACTTTAACGATGTGGAGTGTTCCAGTACTGATTGGAGAAGGAAGAAGCCTAGAACAATACCAGAGGCTGGCAATGGCCCCTACCTCCTTTTACATACTCTCCTTAACATGCAGTCGGACATAATCAGGATTTTTCAATCTGTGGAAGTTTAGATGCTCCCATCCCATAAAAAAAAATTGTGTTTGCATGTGTATTTAGCTCTAGCTTTTGTAATTTCTAAGAGATAAGAGACTATGCAGTTACGTTTGTTGGATTGCAGTACTCGAATTGGCCTGCAATTATAGTGCATCCTGCATAGGATTATCATGCTCTGCATTAAGAAAATCTCAATTCATGAATACATGTTGACATGTAGGTAAATCCATCTTCCTTCCCGTGTATATCATTAAAATAGCTCGTCTATTATATCAAGGTATTCTTGCTTCGCATAAGAGTGCTTTTAACAACTCTGTGTTGGGATACTTTGTTTAATTCAAACATATATCCTGATATTCTAGTTATAGAAATAAAGTGTTTACATGATTTGGTCAATCGTAATTGAGAGATTTTAGGAGTGTGAATTCGTTTATCTTGAGTAGCAAGAATAAGATAAGAGATAAGATGATTTCAAATCATCGTTCTTATCCATAGTTTGTAATGGTTAGTTTTTCCTATTTAAACAATGTAATCCTATTATTTTCATATCAATGAGAAGTATATTGTAAGCATATCTGTGTGATTTGTTTCTTAGTCTTCATATCAAACAATTAATACATATATTGTTATACTGTTATTATCTACATTTGGTATCAGAGCGAGGTTTTGTTGTTCCGCCGCCAGGCGGTGGTGAAGCCGCCGCTGGTGGTGGAGGCGCATAGTGATAGTTTCAGGTAGACGTTGCAGAAGGATGGTGGCAAAGCTGCATGTGTAGTATGGGATGCATGTGTAGTATGGGGCTGCCGAGGAAGACGAGGCGATAATGGAAAAGCTTGCTGAAGGCAGAAAACGAAAGATAGAAGAGGCATGAAGTAAACATGGCAGTCATTGAGGATGATGAACCAGTTTTGTTATAGTCATAAGTATAGCCATAAGGGCTCAGATTATTAGCCATAAGGGCTCAGATTATTAGCCATACGGGCTCAGTTGAATTAGCCATACGGGCTCAGTTGAATTAGCCATACGGGCTCAGTCAAATCAGCCATACGGGCTCAGTTAAAAGCCATACGGGCTGGACGGATGCATCATACATGTTTGAATTAAGGGAGAGATTGTTGGGATACTTTGTTTAATTCAAACATATATCCTGATATTCTAGTTATAGAAATAAAGTGTTTACATGATTTGGTCAATCGTAATTGAGAGATTTTAGGAGTGTGAATTCGTTTATCTTGAGTAGCAAGAATAAGATAAGAGATAAGATGATTTCAAATCATCGTTCTTATCCATAGTTTGTAATGGTTAGTTTTTCCTATTTAAACAATGTAATCCTATTATTTTCATATCAATGAGAAGTATATTGTAAGCATATCTGTGTGATTTGTTTCTTAGTCTTCATATCAAACAATTAATACATATATTGTTATACTGTTATTATCTACACTCTGTCCATTGATTTCTCTTTACTATTATTGCGTTGAACAAAATCTCTTGATAACGGAGGATTAAAGGTTGAAATCTCTTTTACGTAAAGCAACAAGCCTAAATAATAGCTTAAAACAGTATACCTTGGCCATAATTTAATATGGAACAAGATGTCCTGAAAAGCCATGAGAACTGTGGAACAGATGTAGAATTCAAGTTACAATATCAACGTTAATTTAGAACATTGGCCTTTTCTCTAGCTTGCAGTTTCCAATTTTTGGAATTGCTTCAACCAACTAAATTATCTGTTAAAAGGTTTTCGCACCCACATTGTCTGTAAAGTGCTACGCTCTCGTCTAAACTTGTGAACAACGAAATGTGGATGCATGTTAGTGTCTTAGTAGCGTAAAAGCTGCATTATTTGTAATCACAAAACCGCAGTATGAACTCAATGTACCATACATATGTGTACATGATTATTGCTCATGGCTTAATATCATTTACATGTTGCAGCTTGTGGCTAAATATGCTGTAAAATCATGTTCAGATGCATTTGATTTGTGTCTATTATATCATCATTTTGTTTGGCCATCTGGTATAAAAGAGCAGATGACTGTCCAAACTTTCAAAATTCCTTTTGCTTTTGTTTTGATTCAAACCTATGAAAAGCCAAAAGCTCGTGGTCTTCTATGTGTGATATCTGGTATTAAGTGTGTCATGTTTGAATTGTTTTTAAGTTAATTAGGTTATCTGATATCTTTGTACAGTTGTGTTGTAATAGAAAATTGAGAAGAATTTTGTAGATTTTTAAACTTGTGCGGATTTTACAGATGTTAATGATATTTTATTGACTTCGATAGATTTTATAGATCTGTGTGACAGTTGTAGAACTGTTTTGAATTGACTCGTATATCTCCTTGATACTGTAACTTATTAGCCTGGTTTATGAAAAATCAATGGGATGAGCATTGTGCTCATACGACGGTCTCTGATCTCGGCACTGTAAGGTGTAGGGAATCAGGGTTCTATAGAAATTTTGGAGCATGGGTCAGAGGCGGGCATCAGTGCCTTTCCGCCCCTGAATCCGATCTGCAATCCCACCACCATTCTTGATCCCCCAATACGTTAAAACTGGTACACCGGGAAACTTTATGGAAGTTATGAATGAAACAACTAAAATTAATTTAATTAATATTCTAAAAACTTTTACATTATGATCATAAGATAAATTTAATAATAATAAATACTAAGCCTGAACACATTGCAAATAAATGTTCCCATATATACTGTCAGATATCCAGCACATTCTACGCTGGATTGCCTATGATGCTATTTCCAGGCATTGGTTTCTGGACTCCCCTGGCCCTCATCGAGTGTCTCTCGTTCATCACATCTCTCCACTGTCCTGCACCTGCGTACATGTTTGCAAGGAGCACATAATCGCTGCTATGATCAGGTTCTAGTTCCAACAAATGCCGTCTCGCCACTTCTCCTAGTTCGACATTGCTGTGAACCCGACAAGCAGCCAAAAGAGTCCGCCACACAATAGCATTACATTTCAGTGGCATGCTTTTAATTAAATGGTAAGCTTCATCAACAAAACCAGCCCGGCCCAACATATCAACCACACATCCGTAGTGTTGTATGTTAGGTTCAATTTTATACTCTTTTGTCATCAAATCAAAATATTGTCTTCCTTTTTCTACCATTCCTCCATGGCTACATGCACATAAAACTCCCAGGAAAGTAACATCATTAGGAGTCCGCAATTTTTCAGCTAGCAATTTTGAGAAGAGTTCCAACGCCTCACTCTCGTGGCCATTCGTTGCCAACCCTAATATCAATGAATTCCATGTCACTAAATTTCTTTCCCTACTCTCATTAAAAATCTTGTGTGCTTCCTCAACCTGTCCACATTTTGCATACATATCAATTAGCGAATTCAAAATCATAACATTGCTTCTCATGCCAGCATCATCAACAAGGCGACGTATCCACCTCCCAAAATCCAAATTTCCCAATGCAGAACACGCTGCAAGAACCGCAACCAATGTAACATCATCAAAATTCACTCCACATTCCACCATCCGGGAAAACAATCCAAGCCCCTCATTGTAATTCCCACTATTAACATGACAATCAATGATAACATTCCAAGTCACCACATTCCTAGTACACATTTCTTCGAACAGCTGTTGTGCAGTGTCAATTTCTTTCAACATGCCATACATATGAATCAATGTGTTTCTCACATACACCTGGTCCTCCAACCCATGCTTTAAAACACTACAATGTATCTGTTTTCCCAACAAAACTGATCCACATTGCCCACTAACTTTAAGCAAGAAAGAAAATGTGAAATTATCAGCCTTTTCCCCATTTTCTTGCATTTTCTTGAAATACTCAAAAATATTTTTAACCTGCATTGTCCTAACAAACCCTCTAATCATTGTATTCCACATAAACCCATCTGGGCTCTCAACATTTTTAAAAACAGAGGTTGCATAATCCATTGAACCGCGGTCCGAGACAGCGCAAAACACAATGATCTTGCCCACAAGATAGAGGTTTTGGTGAAGGCCAGATTGAATGATTTGGGCATGTATTTGTTCTACATTTTTTAATGTGATACATTTCTTGAAAATTGAAAGTAAAGTTTGCTCCTTTGCTAAGCTGTTGTTATTGGGCACTTCATAAGAAAAGAAAGCAGAGTGTTTTGGGATTATTTTAGAGAAGGGTAGTGTAAGGAGGGAAATTTTTGTTTTGAGTACAGAGCTTAGGTAAGCCATGCAAGTAACTTATGATCTTGGTCTACAAAGTGTGGCTGTTGCCTGTTTTTTACGGAGTATACATTTTGTATGCGTATAGTATATGCATGATAAAAGATTAAAGGGTCCTGTTAACAACAGCCCTTAGGGCTATGTTTAAGGATTAATTTTTGCCATGTGGTGGATTTTTATTGGATGATTTATGTGAATGCATGGGGGCACATACTTTTTTGCAAGTGGGGCACAACCTTAGGCCAATTAAAAACTAGCACATAACACCTTAACCATAGCCCTAAGGGCTGTGTTTAACATTTTCCAAGATTAAAAGTTGTGCATTAGCATTTAAAAAAAAAAAAATGATCCGTAACTAGGATACCAATTCGAAGGGAAAAGCTCAAACGAATGGATAATCTATTTTAGAGGATATCAATTTTTTCGTTACTATATTACGATCGGAAAAAGGTCCTTTCACTCACAATTTGAGAGCAAAATGCCCAAAATATCACAACTGAAAATTAAGGCCCTTCCTATCACAACAAAACAAGGTTTTAACATGCGTTTTTAGTGTTTATCATTATTATACTCATATTATGGTGGTGATGCATACGACGGGACCATCTGATTTTGCATCATATTTTAATTTTTAATACATTGGTGTTAAACTACCACACGGACATTTAAGTACATGCACGTGAAGTGGATCCCATGTTATGCTCCTTTTTTTTTTTTTGTGCTCCTTTGATTTTGTGTATTAATGAAAAACGCAATATATACTTGGGTTGCTGTATCTGACGCAAGATTTTCTTGCGTTTCTATTTCTGCTAACGTAAATTTTTAATGCGTTTTCAGTTTTTCAGTTTTTTCTATTGTTCCAAAAACAAGAAGAAACGCAAATTAAAATTTCGTTTTTAAAAGTTGCGTTTTCAAGTGATACAAAAGGTCATTTTCCTGAATTGTGATATTTTGAACCATTTTTTTTTCAAATTATGATATAAAGGGCCAATATCCATTACGATCTCATCGATAATTGTATCAAATGTATAATTTATTTTAGAGGATATCAATTTTCTCGTTACTATATTACGAGCTCATCGATAATTGTATATATCAGTTGATCACTATAATTTCACATTTTTAAATATAAAAGAATATTAATATTTTAATATATTTCTTGAAATTTTATTATTTATTTCTATCATGAATATAGATATTTTAAGACTTAATTTATATAGGAAAATATTTTTTGATTTTGTATTTAATGAAAAGGGGCCAATGATAAGGTAGGGCCTTGTTGTTTCTGACATTCACTGTTACTCCCTCCGTCCCATATTATCATTCTTGTTTTATATGTTGGGATTGTTCATAACATGAGAAAAATTACTAATTTACGTCTAATCTATAAGACCAAATATAGTCATGAGTGATCTTGTTGAATTCGTATTTATGAGTACTTTAATACAGTGAAGTTTTTATATTTAATACTAATACGAAATTCAAGATATTAACGATCAAAAGTGTGCATTAGCAAACGTGTCCAGTCAAAACAGAAAAAACATTAAGGGACAGAGGGAGTAGTTTTCAACAAAGTGTACTATTCTCACGGGTGTTTAGTTTAGCACTTTAGTTACTACAACTTACAAGTTCTTGGCCCACTACCTTTCTTTTCTGATTTTGGGCTTCACTTGAGGAGTTAGAAAACTGTGTAAATTCTTCGTGTACAAAACTAGGGGTAAACGTGACGAATATGTGTCGATGGTTATATAATTAGATTCGGCTCGAATTTATAGTTACTTCCGGTCCGGATTCAAATTTAAATTTTAATTCTTTGTTCAAATTCGACTCGAATTCGAATATAAATGTTCGTATTTGATTTGGTTCGACTCAGTTAAATACGTAGTACCAAATTTCTCGTTTTTATATATTCGAATTCGTCTAGAATAATTTTAAAAAATTAAGAATATTCGAATGATTATTTTAAAAATTTTAAAATGTGCTCATGTATAGAATATTAATTTAATAGTATATATTTTTTATATAATATATATTATATATTATATAATTTGCGGATTCTAATCGAATACCTATACGTTCGAGTATTCTAAAATTATTCGAACTACTCTATAAAAATATGATCGAATATTAGAGTGGTGAGATTTGACCCGATATTCGTTAGAATTATACGATATGATTCGAATTCGCTCGTTTCTTATACGAATACAAATAATAATCGCTGCTAACAAGTCGAATCTGGATTCAAATCCGGATTACTCGGATTCGTTTTCAGCCCTATACAAAACTTTAATTTATTTATATTACCCACCACGGTGACAGTAACACCTAGGATAGTGGATTAGAGATTTACCACCCAAGATCATAGGTTCCAGGGTCGTCTCCTGTAATTTGAAGATCCTAGTTTGGATTGTTCTAAGAATTAGAATTAACTTTTGGTCCTGAATATTTCGAATATTAAATTGATTGTTTGAGTTGTTAGCGTGACTAGCGGATTGACGCATGTCGGTCATGATTTGATTTGTCAAAAACTCTATATGGATTCTCGGTCGAATAGTTGATTCAAAGCTCGAAAATGTAATCCAACTACAAATTTTTGGAGATTTTTTAATTTAATTTTTAAAAATTATTTTTGCAAAAATACTTATTTTCTCTAAAAGCTTTTTTTTAATAAAAATATTTAAAAAAGGACAGCAATCCAAAAGTTAAGTCATAAAATATTTAATATTTGGAATAAAATACCAAAATTATTCGAATCTTTCTGGATTTTGAGTTTATATTATATGAAATTTTAAACAAAATTGATATTAAATTGTTATAGGGAGAATATTGTATAACAATATTTTGGAGGTTGCTGGAATTATGGAGCAAAATACGGATATTCTGCTAAGAACACGAAGAATACGGAGGAGATTTGTAACTGCTTGTGGCTGATCTTGTCTATTGATATTCAGTGGTGAACTGTTTCTCAAGTCTTTACAAGATGCCTGCGTACCCTATTTATAGGGATCAAGCCATACGTAGTTCTCTTAGAGAAGAAGTTATATAGACGGGCTAGGGTTTCTATGGGCTCGACTAGGCCCAAATCCACTAGACGTCTTCTTGGGCTAATATAATTACTCATGCGATCTCGCTGGGCTTAGCTATGAGCCTTCATAAGAGTATTCTAGGCCTCGCTAGACCCCTAGGTCTCGCTGGACCCCTAGGCCTCGCTGGAACTCTAGGTCTCGCTGGACCTCTATCTAGGCCTCGCTGAACCCCTAGATCGGGCTAGCGTGAGATGCCTAGAGGCCTAGCGTGAGACCCCTTGGGTGATAGTATTTTTAAGAGATTTATGAGATAGAGGTGAGACGATCCCTAATTGGGCCTCATGCCTTGCTGATCCTTCTTCAATATTTGGGCACATTGAGAGAATATTTGAGCACATTAGGAGACGTGGGCCCCAAGTATAGTCCATTGGGCCTGTTTAGGACCTATGCCGAGATTCGGGCATAACAACTACCCCCCGATTCCATATTACCATTATGAATGCGATGTGGAATCAAGTAAAATTGTATCTTCCACTTATGTCTTCAAGTCTTTTTTTCAAAATATGATGAGAGGACTCTTCTCCGAGTTTGCTCCTTACTAATATAATTTTTTCTTTCCTTTTTCTTCACAATATTCTTGAAAATATTTTGAAATTTTGGGGAGCCTCCTCGCTTCATATAATTATTTTTATTGTACCGGTTGTACATCTCCACGGCCCCACAAATATTGCTTCTTCCTCCGTTACTATTTTTGAGTGCTTTAATAGCTGAGATCAATGCGAAGTGGCCAGATTCAGTGTCCGTTTGGCAATTCTGAAGTTGAGCTTATAAGTTACTTATTTTGGAAAAAAAATCGTATTTACATACTTTATTTTAGAGAAAAATGTGTATGGTTAGTTTAATATTCGTTATCATGCAAAAATAAGTTACTTATTTCTGAAAAAAGTACATATTTCCTAACTTTTTTCCAGAATAAGTAACTTATTTCTGAAAAATAAGATTTCCCAAACGGGCCCTCAAATTACTTTGCATGTGCACTTGACTTTAATTTTTCCATCATTTCTCTCCTCGTTTTTGTTGCATGTAAATGCCTCTCTCCATTTTTTTTTGACAAACAAGGAATTATATTAATTTGCAACGAACAAATCACAGCCAAGACAAAACCCTGAGCTGAAAAATACAATCTGGAAAGAAACAAATAAACGAACTAACCAAGTAGTCGTTTATATTTGAAGACTGTTTTACATCATGAATTTTACAATAATTCTTCGAAATAAAAAAGATTAGAGTGGCTTCTCGATCAATCCAACCTGCACCAATCTTGAAACTAGTAATATTGCAAATGACCTTCACTTACGCACCACCTGTAGCCCAATGTTCAGCAACACCCCAGCTATCTACATGCCGGAAACCAGCTATAGACATGCCGAAAGTAAAAATTCTCATAAAATGAACAAAATTTAGTTGTGAAAAGTAAGCTCTTGCAATATCCGATACCAGCTCAAATCTAATGCACGCATTATAGATCTCACCCAAAATCACATCAACACTGCTTTTGATTTTATTCCTCACGACTGTATAAGTCATTTCTTTTTTTTTTTCTTCAAAATATCTTTCCACGCGGGTCCCGCTAGCAATTCCCCTTCCAGCTCATTTTGTGGCTTTGTATTTGCATGCCATTTTTGCTTTGCTTTTCTTTTCTTCCTTCATTTTCTGCGTAGCTGATTTTTTTTTAACTCCTTGCAGCCTGCAGGCTCTTTTTCTTGCCACCCTTGCATTACTTTTTTTTACCATCTTCGCAGAACCCGCCTCGCATCGCTTCACCAATTTTTTTATTTCCCTTTTATTTTTCTTCAACCTTCTCGTGTAATTGTACACGTATTTTTCCATATATTATTTGACTTCACAGCTTGTAATTCATCCACGCCATATTTGATTTTTTCCTCGCGTCTCTCTTTTTTTTCTCAATATTTCCTCAATTTTGAGTACAGTTAAACCTCGATTAAGTAATATTTGTTAGTTACAGAGGCATGCCTGTATACATCTAATAACAAGCCTAATTGTTTGTAATGCTTTGCATTACTTACATGACCTCTTAACTGAGGGAACCTCTAGTTGTAGAGTTTCTGTTTGTATTGTACTTGTAATAGGCATCAAATCCTAGTTGTGTAACTGTACAAATAGAGTCTAGAATAATGCTTGAAAGAAGTTCCATGGTTCATGCCTCAAGCAAGGAGTTAAAGACTGCCAAATAATCACAGTTGGGATTTGAAGAAATGAAGAATTTGCCTAAGTACCAATTCGAGAAGTATATTTGTCTATTCGAGAAGTCCAGCATTCGAGAAGTCAGAGATTCGATATCTCAAGACACTATTCGATATCTCTGAATACACTGTTCGATATCTCATTCGATATCTCAGGGATTCGATATGTCTACTACTCTATTCGAGAACTCAAGAAGTCAAGATGGTATTCGAGTTCTCAAAGAGTCAACAAGTCAAAGTTCCATTCGATATCTCAAAGACTCAGAAAGCTATTCGACAACTCGAGGATTCGATAAGTCAAATGCTCTATTCGACAACTCAAGGAATCCTGATGGAAAAGAGCTATTCGAGAAGTGGTTCGATATGTCACTATAACAGTATTCGAGAACTCAGAGTTATCGATCAAGTCAATTCTAGTTCTCGAATCACTTACTTAGTCACTTCTCGAATACATTCTTGGAGACAAAATACTGAAGAAATTGTACAAGTCAGAAACCTGCAACAAGCCAATGCACTTTATGGACCACAACCTGTAACGTGCTCTGGAAAGCCTACAAGGAAGCTTGGAGAGATATAGAAGAGACAAGGAGCTAAAGAAGTGGATCTAAACAGGCTTTGCAAAGTCAAATCTGTAACCGTTTGGACACTTACTCAAAAAGGATAGACAGACTAGAAAGTAATGTGTTTTAGCTACCTTATTTGTAGTAAGCAGGCTGTATCCATGTTCTATAAGGACACAGCCTCACTTCATAACTTAGTAACTTTGTGAGTCAAGTTTTTCATACACTGTAAGCTATATCTCTCTGAGAAAAACGAAGCTGAGAATACTACCATTTGTATTCACAGATTGTAGCAACCTTTATCTAATATACATTAGATTAAAGTGATATTGTGTCTTGTGTTGTTTATTTATCCGCACCTTAATTTCTGCACACACAGGCACTTATCTGCTACACAGACTCAATCCAAGAAAAGTTCAAGAATCCATTCACCCCCCCCCTCTGTATTCTTTTACCGTGTTCAATACTCAACAAGTGGTATCAGAGACGGCTGTTTATTCAAAAACAGAGAAACGATCATGAGTTCGAATACACCAAAGACTACATGAACGGTGAAGGTCCCTAAGTTTGATAAAGAAAACTTCAACCTCTGGAAGATAAAGATGATGTTGTTCATCAAAGCCTCTCATCCCCTGTATCCTGAGATTCTCAAGAATGGTCCTTTTGTTCCACAACAAGAGATACCAGAGAAGACTGTTGGAACCATAACAATCCCTAGAGCTTATGAGGCCAAGGATCCATCAAAGTGGACAGAGTCAGAAAGGGAGAAGGTTGCTCTTGACAGCCACCTCATGTTGCTCATCATTGATTCCATGGATATGTCAATGTTTGCAAACATTGCATCATGCACGTCTGCTAAAGAGATGTGGGATCACATTGAGGTGTTGTGTGAAGGGACTGATGAGGTTAAAGAAAACAGGAAACAGATACTGGTCACACAGTATGAAGCTTTCATGGCACAGCCCAAGGAAAGCATCACTGAGATGTTTGAAAGGTTTCACAAGCTAGTTACTGAGTTGCAGATGAATGGAAAGGTTTACAGCACCAAGGAGTTAAATATGAAATTTCTGTTGTCTTCACCAAATCATCTGGAGCAAAGAGTCATTTTCCTAAGAGAGAGAGATTTGAACAAAGTCACCTATGATGTACTCTATGGAGTCCTAAAGACTCATGAACTTGAGTTGCTTCAGAAGAGGGCTATCCAAGCAAACCAAGGTAGGATGATAAACACATCATGTGCCTTGATTGTCAACAAATCCATCCTGGACCTAGAAGCATCTACAAGCCAACTAAGGATAGAGGAGGTGGCAGATGATGAAGAAACTGAAGCTGGGGTGAGTGAACCTGTTGAGGAAAAGGAGGAAGAAGAAGAGGAGTTTTACACTCTGGAAGAACTTGATGGGATGGAAAATACTTCATATGCTTTCATGGCCAGAAAATTTCCAAACATCAGATTTAAAAGAAATCAACCCTTCAAACCCAAAACTCAAAACCATTCAGCCAACAAGAACAAGGCACCTGTGAAACCAAACAGAAATAAGTTCAAAACCGGTTATGTGGATAGGTCATCTGTAAGGTGTTATAGATGCAATGACCTAGGGCATTTTGCCAGTGAATGCACGAAGCCTAAAAAGAAGGATAGAGATTATCTTGAGCTAGAAGCTAAGTATGAGGCCCTTCTGAAAAAGCAGACACATGGTAAGGCCTACATAGCTGAAGGGAAGTGTTGGGATGATTCTGAGAGTGATGAAGAGGAACAAGAATTCTGCAATTATGCCTTGATGGCCAACTCCAAGGATGACTCATCTTCATCTGATTCTCAGGTACCATCTCTCACTACTATAGACATGTCTGTTTCTGAATACAAATCCATGATTGAACAATTATCTGTTGAAATGTTTAATATTCATACTAGTATGACTGCTGCTAATGAGGAGATTGCTAAACTGTCTACTAGAAATGAAGTATTAACCAAAAAGAATGAGGAACTTGAGCTAACTGCTATGCAAGTAGAAAACCTTAAGAAAGAAGTTGAATATTTGGAGAACAAGGTTCTATGTGCTAGTCAAGTAGAGAAGGCTCTTAGGGATGAATTAGCTGAGAATGAATTCAAACTTAAAACTTTCAAGAAATCATCTGGTTTAGTGCAATCCTACTGTGAGAAAATTGAAGCTAAACCTAAAGCAGCTATTGGACTTGACTATGACTCTCTCAAACAAAGGAAAGGCTATGCTGTCATCGAAGAGGACACAGCTGTTCATGAGAAAGTGCCTCACATTTTGAGAAAAACTGAAAATCCAATTTTTAAGGAATCAACATTTGAAATTGATGAGGATGCCTTACCCATCAAGCAAATGTTGGATGATGAGGATGAGGCACAATCTAGTGAACAGCAAGCATCCTCTAAGGGTGAGAGTGCCAAGTCAAAGACCAAGAAGCCAGTAGTTGATAGGCCAAGACCTAAGAAGTTTGTTAAGTTTGTATCAGCTGGGAAGAGTGAATCAGAAAAGGAAGTGACTAAAAAGAAACAGAACAGAAATGGCAAGTTAGGGATTAACAAGGATAACAACTATGCTTATATGCCTAATGCCCCTAGGAAAACTTGTCAGAACTGTTTCAGTACCAACCATCTAACTCATGCATGCAAGAAACCTGTTGGTAGTGTGTCTAAACCTTTCTATGATTGTTCTGTGCCTCTAAGACATAGAGATGCACCCTTCTGTGATAAATTTGACTGTATGCCATGCAATATGAATGTTATGACTAGTTGTTTTAATTTAAGAAGACAGTTCATTGATGGTTGTATCAGTCACAATTCTCACACACACTACACAAGGTCAAAGTCTTCAAGTCCTCCTAAAGCTAGGAAGGTACCTTTGTCACCTAAGTCTGAAACCTCAGGTTCTAAGACTTCCAACAGTGACAAGAAGACTGACACTAAGAAAGTTAACAAGCATGTTGTTTATGATAAAACTGTCTCTAAGTCACATGGACCCAAACTTGTTTGGGTACCAAAGGAAAAGTAATACCTTTGTGTTTGCAGGGCAAAGAAAGTGAGAAGAAGGTCATGTGGATTTTGGACAGTGGATGCTCAAATCATATGACTGGTGATATGGCCCTGCTATCACAGTATGAGGAAAAGGCTGGCCCAATGGTTGCTTTTGGAGATGACAGCATGGGTAACACATTGGGATATGGCAAGCTGAAAGTTGGAAATGTCATCATTGAAGATGTAGCACTAGTCAAGGGGCTCAAGCATAATCTGTTAAGTGTTGGTCAGTTTACTGATAGAGGATTCAAAGTGAATTTTGACAAAGATGAATGTTTGATCACCCACAAGAAGACTGGTGATTTTGCTCTATCTGGAGTAAGGAAGGGAAGCCTGTTTGTAGCCAATATGGACTCTGCAAACAAGGACAAAATTTGTTGCTTTTACTCAAAAGCATCAAATGAAGATTGTTGGCTGTGGCACAAGAAACTATCACACCTGAACTTTAAGGCCATTAATTCTCTAGTCAAAAGAGAGTTAGTGAGAGGCATGCCCACACTTGAATTCTGCCAAGAAGGAGTGTGTGAGGCTTGTCAAAAAGGAAAAATGAAGAGATCAAGCCACAAGTCAAAGACAGTGACATCTGTAACCAAGCCACTACAACTTATCCATATGGATTTGTTTGGGCCTGTTAACATAATGTCACTTGGAAGAGAGAAGTATGCCCTGGTAATGGTTGATGATTTTTCAAGGTATACATGGGTAGAATTTCTGGCATCAAAAGATGAGGCTCCACAAGTAATCATTGAGCATATAAAGAAAGTTGACAAGGAAGCAAAGGCAAACGATGCAAGTGTGATTGCATTGAGGAGTGATAATGGAACAGAGTTCAGAAATGCCACACTTGAAGCATTCTGCAAAGAGAATGGCATTTCTCAGCAATTCTCAGCTCCAAGGACTCCACAACAAAATGGAGTTGTTGAGAGAAAGAATAGAACTCTAATTGAGGCTGCTAGAACAATGTTACTTGATGCAAAAATGCCCACATGTTTTTGGGCTGAGGCTGTGAGCACTGCATGCTATATTCAGAACAGAACCCTCATCAACAAAAACACTGGAAAGACTCCTTACAACTTGATGACTGGAAAGAAGCCTACACTGAAGTATATTCATACTTTTGGAAGCAAATGCTTTGTACTTAAGGACAATTCTGAATATGTTGGAAAGTTTGATGCAAAAGCATTTGAAGGAATTTTTCTTGGCTATTCTATGGAAAGAATTGCATACAAGGTTTATGTCATCAGTCAAAAGAAAGTTATGGAAAGCACAGATGTAACATTTGATGACAGCAAACTACCTGGACTAGAAGAAGCCAATGATGAAGACAAAGATCCATTGAAGTTTGATAATCTAGATGATTCTGATGAAGAGACTGAAACTGGAGTTGAAACTCAAGTTCAACAAACTCAAGTGAATAATGATACAAGAGAAGAATTTGTGCCAATCAATAGTGAAGAAACAAGCATCCAAGACACACCTGTGAGTAATGGCAACTTCACAGGGGGAGGAAATGAGGATGATCATGATGAGGATGATGAAGCAACATCAAGGATGAGAAATCAGGCTGAACACTCAAGGAAATGGGATAGATCACACACTGCAGAGCAAATCATTGGAGATCCTAATGCAGGAGTAAGGACTAGGAGAGCAACTCAAAATGAGTGCCTCTATGGATGTTTTCTATCACAAGTTGAGCCTAAGAAACTTGATGATGCATTGTTGGATCCAGATTGGATTATTGCCATGCAAGAGGAGCTGAATCAATTTGAAAGGAACAAAGTATGGGAACTTGTGCCTGCACCAAAGAATAGAACCATTGTTGGAACAAAATGGGTTCTGAAGAATAAGATGGATGAAGATGGTGTAATAATAAGAAACAAAGCAAGGCTGGTTGCAAAAGGATACTCTCAACAGGAAGGCATTGATTATGATGAGACATTTGCCCCTGTTGCTAGATTGGAAGCCATTAGAATATTCTTGGCATTTGCTGCTCATTCAAACTTTAAAGTTTATCAAATGGATGTCAAGAGTGCATTTCTAAATGGAGAGTTGGAAGAAGAGGTTTATGTGCAACAACCACCTGGCTTTGAGGATCCACATTTCCCAGAATTTGTCTACAGATTGCTTAAGGCATTGTATGGACTTAAGCAAGCTCCAAGAGCATGGTATGATACTTTATCACAATTCCTTCTTGAAAATCAATTCACTAGAGGCACATTGGACAAGACACTGTTTTACAAGAAGCATGGTGATGATATGATCCTAGTTCAAATCTATGTGGATGATATCATTTTTGGTTCTACAAATGAGAAACTGTGTGAGAAATTCTCTAAACTCATGCAGAGCAGATATGAGATGAGTATGATGGGAGAGTTGACATTCTTTCTAGGGTTGCAAGTCAGTCAAAGGAAGGATGGTATCTTTATCAGTCAAACCAAGTACATCAAGGATTTATTGAAGAAGTTTGACTTGGAAGATTGTTCACCTGCCAAGACACCCATGGCCACTGCCACTAAATTGGATGAAGATGCTAAAGGCAAGAGAGTAGATATCTCAGTCTACAGAGGCATGGTTGGTTCTCTACTCTACCTCACTGCAAGTAGGCCAGACATCATGTTTGCTACATGCTTGTGTGCAAGGTTTCAATCAAATCCAAAGGAATCACATTTGATTGCAATAAAAAGGATCTTTAGATATCTGAAGGGCACTCCTAACTTGGGATTATGGTACCCTAAGGACACAGGGTTCAATCTGGTTGGCTACTCTGATGCTGATTATGCTGGATGCAGAGTGGATAGGAAAAGCACCTCAGGAAGCTGCCAGTTTCTTGGACAAAGGTTAGTTTCTTGGTATAGCAAGAAGCAACAATCTGTGTCAACTTCTACAGCTGAGGCTGAATACATAGCTGCTGGAAGTTGCTGTGCTCAAGTGCTTTGGATTAGAAATCAACTTAGAGATTATGGACTTGTGTTGGAAAGAATTCCAATCATGTGTGACAACACAAGTGCAATCTCTATAGTTGCCAATCCTGTCAATCATTCTAGAACAAAGCACATTGACATCAGATATCATTTCATAAGAGAACATGCAACTAATGGAACCATTGAGTTGCATTATGTCTCTACAGAAAAACAACTAGCTGATATATTCACTAAGCCATTAGATGAAGCCACCTTCACAAGGTTGGTAAGTGAGATTGGAATGCTGAATTCTTCAGATTCTGGCTAAGTGAATACATCATCTAGATTGTTGCAGCAGTAAACACTTACTTTATCTAAATCCTCAATATTTTTGAAGTAAGTGTTGGCTGAAATATGATTTATAAATATTTCAAATCTGTTGCATATGTTGAAAATCATATTTTTATTAACTCAAAATTTCTATGAAATTTTGAGAAAATCACTATTTGATTTGCTAGGATATTTTTCAATGAATATGTCTGGTAAATTTTTACAAGATAGTGAAAATCAAATTTTTTATGAGTGATGGGTATAGTTCGATAAGTCAGACTTCTCGAATGATTCACTATTCGACATCTCTAATAAGTCTCATTAGAGTACTCTTGAGTTCTCGAATAGAGTCTTTCTGAGATATCGAATAGAGGAATTCTAGACTTCTCGAATATAGTAACTGAGTTCTCGAATGATTGAGTTCTCGAACACTATATTTGAGTTCTCGAATCATTTGAAAAGGCTGAATTCTCGCTGAATTTTAACCGATTTTGGATTTTTATCTAAAAATTTAATTCACTCATAAAAACACATTTTATTTAATTTAGAATTATTTCTAAGTTAGATAACTGCCAGCTGTGAGTTTCTATCTGCTTGAGTTATCGATTAAGCCATTCTTGACTTCTCGAATAGTTGTTTTCTACTTCTCGAATGCCTGACTTGTCGATACAAAACAGTCTGCTAATCGACAATTCAAGTACTTCATACTTATACAATCTCACATCTATTCGATTCATTTCATTCGATTTCTCAAGCATCTACACTCTCTAAACCCCTGAAACCCTAGCTACGAAAAGCCAAATTTCTTCTTCAACCTTCAATTTCTTTTCTCTCTTCTACACAAATGGCAACAGTAAAGTTCAACACCAACTTCATCGCTCTCACTAGTGATGTTGAAGCACCCAATGCAAATTTCAAGTGCTTTGTGAAATGGATGGCTGAGTCATATATCAAGGATGCACTCTCTGCCAACCCAACTCTGTATCTCGATATTCTGGAACAATTCTGGAGTACTGCTATTGTGGAGGTTGTAGCCCTGGAAAACGCAATCACTTCCTATGTCATCTACTGCAAGGTTCAAGATAAGGAAATCACTATCACTACTGCAGACATGAACCAAGCACTAGGACTACAACAAGAGTCATTTGACAGAATGGCCACTAACGTAGAGTTGGAGGAATTCTTTGAGTTCATAAACTACTCAGATGGGATTAACCTTGGAAAGCTAAACAGAAAGAATCTGAGAAAGGAGTGGAGCTATGTGTTTCCAACTCTTCTCCAAGTCTTCACTGCCAGGAAATCAAGCTTTGATCAAATCAGTGCACCTGTGCAGCAAATTGGATATGCTTTGGCCTATGGAAAGAAGATAGATGTTGGCCAAATCATACTTCAAGAATTATATGGGAGACTTGGTAAGAACACAACCAAGAGAGGTACTGATATTTTCTTCCCTCGCTTTATTCAATCTGTACTTAATTATAAAAATGCTTCATTGATTGAATTGCCTGGGATTGATAAAAATAAAATAGGCTATCCTAAGTCCATGACCAAACTCATTTTTGGTAACTTGGAAACTAGGAATGATGTGGATGTAAGACTGAACATAACTCCCCATATGGAGAGTTTGTTTAGGACTTACCCCCACAACATGCCAACATTTGATGCAAAATCTAAGTTAGCACAGCCCAAGCAAGTAGAACAAAGTGCTAACCCAGGGCCTGCTAACCAACCCTCTCAACCAAACACTCTACCTCTTACTGAGCCAACTGCATCATCCTCTCAAAAGGGTGATGTTAGTAAAAAGAAGAGAAAGGAAGTAATGTCTGCACCTTTAAATATCTTGTCTGAAGCAGCATTAGCTGTTGAATTAGGTCTAGGAAGTGAGGAAATTGAGTTACCCTTACACAGAACAAAGAAGAAGAAAACTAAGACCACCTCTTCAGTCACACAAATGGCTGAAGTTGTAAAATCAGGGGCACACAGCTCACTAGGTGTATCCTCTCAACAGGGTGCACCTATAGAATCAAGCATTCTCCCCAATGCACCCTCTTGTATAGAGTCAGCACATGGGAGTGATAAGGCTGGCACAACACTGAGTGGAGAGCACATCACTTTTGAAACTCCCTCTATCTCTCAGGGGGAGTTGCCAAAATCTACTCTAAAACACACTTCTCTTCCAGAATCTAACTCTGAAATTTCTTTGGAACCTGCAACTCAGACAACTGAGATGCAAGGTATTGATCATCAAGAATCCTTTTCGCTTGATGAGCCAATAATTTCAAGTGACTTAGTGCATGACACTTTGTTCACCACTCAGAACCCACATTTAGATGGTGAGGGAATGCATGCTGAGGCATATCCTAATGACACCATCACAAACACAGAGGTTCCCCTAGTTTTTACTAGAGACTCTGTGCCTGTGTCAACTGCTGGTGTAATTCATCCCACTTCTGTGGTGACACCAGTAGTAGAGTCAATCCATCCGGTTACAGAAGTTGCATCTGTAACTGAGGAGACTAGCTTGCCTAGCTCTAGCTCTGACTTCATGTCAACATGGCTGAAGCCTGTGCAACATGACAGTGCTTCAGGATCAGGGTCTGTTCCACAACAATTGACGGTTGAAGCACTTCAAAGCTTAATTGTGGATCAGATTCCTGAGTTCACAAATATTGCTCAGCACCTTCTCACTGCAGACATGCCCAATCCAGACTATGAGGCTATTCTGTTATGCCATAGGGATGATGTGGAAGTGCAGAAGTCAAAGATCATTGATGATGCTGAGAGAGATGGCAACATAGATGCCTGGTTGCAAGGAAAATATGATATTACTCTCGATGAAGCACTTCAGTATCTCAGGGAGGAATACATCACTTCACTGGGCTCCAATGCAAAATCCCTGTCACCTGGTGAAGTGTATGAAGCTGTAAATGACTCCTACAAGGGTTTCCTCAAGGCTGCACACTATCTTGGCAAGGGAGTCAAAACTGAAGTCAACAGGGTGTGTGATAAGACAGCCACTTCAGTAGCAGAAGTCAAGAGGGCCTTTGATGCTAAATTTCCTCAATTGGACAGTGTGTTCAAGGACATCAAACACTGCAACTCTACCTGCACTCAGGTGGACAATGGGCTGGCTGTGCTAAAAGATGCTGTCACAGGTCTGGGGCATCAATTTCAGAATCTATCTGACCAGACTACAGATGCCAATGCCATGCTGAGGATAATGTTCAAAAATCTTTATGGAGATAGACTAGTGACTGATGTCCCTGTGCATGAATTGTCTAAATATGAAGTGAAGAGGCTGCATGATCAATCTTTATCTGGTTTCAAGGCCAATGAGTTATTCACTAAGGTCAACACTCTTGAGCAGGAGGTAGCTACTCTCACCAAGACCAATGCTCATCTCACAGAAAAGGTTGCATTGCTAAATGATCAGTTGGACACTCAAGCATTCACCACAGCTGATGTCCTTCTGCATCAACAATCCATGTTAGCTGCAATGATGAAGCATATGGGTCTCCCTCTACCTGATGAATCTTCACTCCCAAAGGACATTTCTACAGCCTCTGTGCCTGACAACAAGCCTAAGGGGGAGAAGAAGGCTAGGAACTCAAATTCAAAGGGGGAGACAAAGGGAGAGAAAGGCATAATAATCAAAGAGGGGGGGGTCAACAAAGGGCTTCTAAGTCTCTAGCAAATGTGCCTGGCAAGGGAAAAGCCAAAGTAGATGAGCCTCCATCTATCTTGCCAGTTGTCACCTTACCAACTGTGCACATCACTACTCCTGGAGGACAAAAGCAATCCATAACTACCACAGTGGTTGCAGGGAGTATGCCATCTGACAAACCTCCAATCTCTATATCTGAGAGTGCCAAGCCTGTAGAAGTCAAAGTTGTTACTGAGGCCAAGCTACAAGAAGTTGCTAACTCCAATGACTATCATGATAAAGCCTTCTTGGAGTTTCTGAAAGCCATAAGGGAACAGGTTGGTGACACTCAGTTTTATCTGAGGGAGGTGAAGAAGCAGATAGACCACATCACTGTCATCCCCAAGAAAGTCAACAATATATAGGTCAAGGAGATAGTGATGGTTTCCAAACTAAAGATATGGCATCTAACATACCAGACTCTACAAGACCTAAAGCACTCAGAGATAGATGCCATACTTGAGATCATTGAGAAGAAAAATGAGAACAGCAAGAGTCTGTTTGATGATTTGAGGAATGGTCAACCTACAAGGCTACCAGAAGTGATCAAGAAGCCATGGACAATTATTTATCAGTCTGGTACCAGAATTGAAGATATCAAGCAATTGGTCATTCCTCATGATCTCACCTCCAGAAATCACAGACTGATCATTGCTATCATTGATCAATTACAGAAGAAGGTTGGAGCCAGAAATGCTGAAGAAATTGAGGCACTGCATATCCTCAGAACCTATATTGCAACTGGTGAAATTCCAGAGATGGCTCAACCTAGGAGAAATAAGGATGATGATTCTGAAGACAAAGGTGATGGGAGGAGAAGACATCACAGGAGAGATAAGGGTGATGAAGATAAGAAGAAAAAGGGGGACAAGGATGAAAAGGATGATGATGACCAGGGTAAAACATATGTGAGAAAGAGTGGAAGACAGCAAGCCTTAGGCAATGCTAGCAATAATCTCACCACAACACAAGACTCTAAGTCTGGGGTGAATACTGTTAGTAGTGACCTAGCAAAATCTACATCTATGGCTTCTGCAACTGTCTTACCATCTCAAGAAAAGAAGAAGATTCAAGTCAAGAAACCATGTGTATGTTTCAGAAAGCAATCTGCTAATGGAATACTACTATGGTCTACCAACCAAGGTCAAAGATTTCTGCCAAGCAACCATGTCAAGAGGATAAAATTTAAACATGCTGCAAGGAGAGTGAAGCTATCCAAATCTAGAGCCCTAACAATCATTCCAGGATTAAAGCTCCAGCCACTTGATGAAGACTTTGATGAAGAGCAACTGCTATTTCTAAGAGCTCAAAAGATATGCTATGCTGCAATTGTGGATGACCACCTTGTAATCAAGTACACTGATGGGAAAGAAATGAAATTCAAACAAGGGGGTTGTCAACATTGGGGTAAATTGTATGAGATAGAAAGAATCATTGCATTGCTGGATTCTAAGGACAAGGTGGAGAAAGTATGGAAGCTGGAATTGATTGACTTTGTGAAAATGAAGAAAGAATATGCTGAGAAGATAAGGAAGGGCTGCTATGAGAAATGGTTAGAAAGGGAGAAAGAAATTGATAGACTGGAGATTGAAGCAGAAAAGCTAAGGGCAAAGGGATTGTGTAGAGTTCAGTTTGATCCCTATGTGGTGAAGTATAGGAGGAGAAATGGAGACAATGTCAATATAAGAATGAACCTACTCAGTCACTATCCTGCCAACATTCTGAAGCCAGTGCTTGAAGATTTCAAAAACTCTATTATGATTGAAGAATTGGATGCTATGACAGAAATCATGAGAGCAGTAGATGAGATTGCAAGAAAGGAGAAAGAAAGGAAACAGAAAGCATATGATGATCTACAAGCCAAGGCAATGGAGATGCAATCAAAAGAAAACGGCTAGTACCTCATCATACTGTAAGAAGTATTTATCTTGTAATTTCATTTATGTGTTCAATCAAATCACATACCTGTACTTTTAAAAGTTTTATCTTTAATGTATGTTAGGCTTGTTATCAGACATGAAATTGTGACTAAGGGTCTCACTCACAATTTGGGGAAGATTGTTAGTTACAGAGGCATGCCTGTATACATCTAATAACAAGCCTAATTGTTTGTAATGCTTTGCATTACTTACATGACCTCTTAACTGAGGGAACCTCTAGTTGTAGAGTTTCTGTTTGTATTGTACTTGTAATAGGCATCAAATCCTAGTTGTGTAACTGTACAAATAGAGTCTAGAATAATGCTTGAAAGAAGTTCCATGGTTCATGCCTCAAGCAAGGAGTTAAAGACTGCCAAATAATCACAGTTGGGATTTGAAGAAATGAAGAATTTGCCTAAGTACCAATTCGAGAAGTATATTTGTCTATTCGAGAAGTCCAGCATTCGAGAAGTCAGAGATTCGATATCTCAAGACACTATTCGATATCTCTGAATACACTGTTCGATATCTCATTCGATATCTCAGGGATTCGATATGTCTACTACTCTATTCGAGAACTCAAGAAGTCAACAAGTCAAGATGGTATTCGAGTTCTCAAAGAGTCAACAAGTCAAAGTTCCATTCGATATCTCAAAGACTCAGAAAGCTATTCGACAACTCGAGGATTCGATAAGTCAAATGCTCTATTCGACAACTCAAGGAATCCTGATGGAAAAGAGCTATTCGAGAAGTGGTTCGATATGTCACTATAACAGTATTCGAGAACTCAGAGTTATCGATCAAGTCAATTCTAGTTCTCGAATCACTTACTTAGTCACTTCTCGAATACATTCTTGGAGACAAAATACTGAAGAAATTGTACAAGTCAGAAACCTGCAACAAGCCAATGCACTTTATGGACCACAACCTGTAACGTGCTCTGGAAAGCCTACAAGGAAGCTTGGAGAGATATAGAAGAGACAAGGAGCTAAAGAAGTGGATCTAAACAGGCTTTGCAAAGTCAAATCTGTAACCGTTTGGACACTTACTCAAAAAGGATAGACAGACTAGAAAGTAATGTGTTTTAGCTACCTTATTTGTAGTAAGCAGGCTGTATCCATGTTCTATAAGGACACAGCCTCACTTCATAACTTAGTAACTTTGTGAGTCAAGTTTTTCATACACTGTAAGCTATATCTCTCTGAGAAAAACGAAGCTGAGAATACTACCATTTGTATTCACAGATTGTAGCAACCTTTATCTAATATACATTAGATTAAAGTGATATTGTGTCTTGTGTTGTTTATTTATCCGCACCTTAATTTCTGCACACACAGGCACTTATCTGCTACACAGACTCAATCCAAGAAAAGTTCAAGAATCCATTCACCCCCCCCTCTGTATTCTTTTACCGTGTTCAATACTCAACAATATTCGATAAAGTAATAACCTCGCTTAAGTAATAAATTTCGTCGGTCCCAACTTGGGTCAATGTTGTAAAGTAATATTCTCGCTAAAAGCATAAGATAATAAAAAATTAAAAAGTCATTAAGGGCCCAAGTAATATGTAAAGTAATAATTTCAGAATTATATATATATAATGTATATAATGTATATGAGTTACAAAATTTAATTCTTTTTAAAAAATGAATCTATAGTAGCTTGTTTCTACTTTCCACCAAAGCCAAAATTAACCTCATCCTTGACTTACTTTATGTGAAGCATAAATAATTCCTGGTATGTTTTGCTCGTGTTATAACAAATAATTGTTCAAAGTGCTGATGAAATTCTATCATGTCAATATTATCATTTAATATTATGTTGTATGTTGAATTTATATTTTAGAATTACAATAAACTTTAGATGATTTAGTTTCCATACGATGTACACAACACATGTTACATGTATCTGGTGCAATTTTTTATATGCATGAATCTACTTTTAAGATATAATTAATCATAACAAAAGTAATTTTAGATCAAATACATTGCATGTGATTGATTCTTGTTTTTAAACATAAAGTATTGTAGTACATAAACATAAAAATTCGGTAAAGTAATAAAATATTATTTTATCGATAAAATAATAAAATATTATTATATCGATAAAGTAATAAATTCGGTAAAGTAATATTTTTTCCCGATCCCAACAGTATTACTTTAAAGAGGTTTAACCGTATATGCGAATGCCACCTCATTGGCTCTATTTTGAATATAACCATCCTGATGCCTGTGAGACCTTGCCAAAAATTTTCTTTTCATCATACTGTGGATCCCACCAGTTAATGAACTTGAATTCACATACATGTTCTTGTTTTTCACTTTCTTTTGAAGTCCTGAGGGCCCGCCACAATTTCTTTTCATCTTGACTTTGTAGCTTTTGTACATTATTCTTTTACAGAGTTGATTTTCACTTAATCTTTCCACTCATGTATGCTTGTTAGTCACAGAGGCATGCCTGTTTATATCTACTAACAAGCCTAATTGTCTGTAATGCTTTGCATTACTTACATGACCTCTTAACTGAGAGAACCTCTAGTTGTAGAGTTTCTATTTATTTTGTACTTGCAATAGACATCAAATCCTAGTTGTGTAACTGTACTTATATAGTCAAGAATAATGCTTGAAAAAAGTTCCAAGGTTCATGCCTCAAGCAAGAAGATAAAGGCTGTCAAATAATCACAGTTGGGATTTGAAGAAATGAAGAATTTGCCTAAGTACCAATTCGAGAAGTACTTTTGTCTATTCGAGAAGTCTAGCGTTCGAGAAGTCAGAGATTCGATATCTAAGAATACACTGTTCGATATCTCTGAATGCACTATTCGATATCTCAGAGATTCGACATGTCTAAATGCTCTATTCGAGAACTCAAGAAGTCAACAAGTCAAAGTGGTATTCGAGTTCTCAAAGAGTCAACAAGTCAAAGTTCCATTCGATATCTCAAGGACTCTGAATGAACTATTCGATATCTCAGGGATTCGACAAGTCAAGTGTTCTATTCGACAACTCAAGGAACCCTGGAGAAAAGACTATTCGAGTAGTGATTCGATATCTAAATCATACAATATTCGAGAACTCAGAGTTATCTAATCCTAGTTCTCGAATCAATCACTTAGTCACTTCTCGAATACATTCTTGGAGACAAAATACTGAAGAAATTGTACAAGTCTGAAACATGCAACAAGCCAATGCACTTTATGGACTACAATCTGTAACGAGCTCTGGAAAGCCTACAAGGAAGCTTGGAGAGATATAGAAGAGACAAGGAGCTAAAGAAGTGGATCTGAACAGAACTTTGCAAAGTCAAATCTGTAGCTGTTTGGACACTTACTCAAAAAGGATAGACATACCAGAAAGTAATTTGTTTTAGCTACCTTATTTGCAGTAAGTAGGTTGTATTCATGTTCTATAAGAATACAGCCTCACTTCCTTAGTAGTATTTTTTTTTTGAGAGGTGAAGTTTTTTATACACACTTAAGACATATCTCTCTGAGAAAAATGAAGCTGAGAATACTATCATTTGTATTCACAGATTGTAGCAACCTTTATCTAATAATATATTAGATTAAAGTGATATTTTGTCTTGTGTTATCTTTATCCGTACCTATACATTTGCACACACAAACACTTATCTGCTACATAGATTCAAGAACTAAGAAAAGTTCAAGAATCCATTCACCCCCCCTCTGTATTCTTTTACTGTATTCAATACTCAACAAGTGGTATCAGAGCGGGCTGTTTATTCAAAAATAGAAAAACGATCATGAGTTCGAATACACCAAAGACTACAGGAATGGTGAAAGTCCCTAAATTTGACAAAGAGAATTACAACCTCTGGAAGATAAAAATGATGTTGTTCATCAAAGCCTCTCATCCTTTGTATCCTGAGATTCTCAAGAATGGTCCCTTTGTTCTACAACAAGAGATACCTGAGAAGACTGTTGGAACCATAACTGTTCCAAGATCTTATGTGGCCAAGGAACCATCTAAATGGACAGAATCAGAAAAGGAGATGGTTGCTCTTGACAGTCACCTCATGTTGCTAATTAATCATTGATTCCATGGACATGTCAATGTTTGCAAACATTGCATCATGCACATCTGCCAAAGAAATGTGGGATCACATTGAGTTGTTATGTGAAGGAACGGATGAGGTCAAGGAAAACAAGAAATAGATACTGGTCACACAGTATGAGGCTTTCATGGCACAGTCCAAGGAAAGCATCACTGAGATGTTTGAGAGATTTCACAAGCTAGTTACTGAGTTGTAGATGAATGGCAAGGTTTACAGCACAAAGGAGTTGAACATGAAGTTTCTGATATCTTCACCAAATCATCTAGAGCAAAGGATAATGGAACAGAGTTAAGAAATGCTATACTTGAAGCATTCTGCAAAGAGAATGGAATTTCTTAACAATTCTCAGCTCCAAGGACTCCACAACAAAATGGAGTTGTTGAGAGAAAGAATAGAACTCTAATTGAGGCTGTTAGAACAATGTTGCTTGATGCAAAGATGCCTACATGTTTTTAGGATGAGGATGTGAGCACTACATGCTATATCTAGAACAGAACCCTCATCAACAAAAACACCGGAAAGACACCTTACAATTTGATGACTGGAAAGAAGCCTAGTCTAAAGTATGTTCATACTTTTGGAAGCAAATGCTTTGTATTGAAGGATAATTCAGAATATGTTGGAAAATTCGATGCAAAGGCATTTGAAGGAATTTTTCTTGGCTACTCTATGGAAAGAATTGCATACAAAGTTTATGTCATCAGTCAAAAGAAAATTATGGAAAGCACAGATGTGACATTTGATGATAGCAAACTACCTGGATTAGAAGAAGCCAATGATGAAGATAAAGATCCATTAAAGTTTGATAATCTAGATGATTCTGATGAAAAGATTGAAACTGGAGTTGAAACTCAAGTTCAACAAACTCAAGTGAATGATGATACAAGAGAAGAATTTGTGCCAATCAATAGTGGAGAAACAAGCATCCAAGACACACCTGTGAATAGTGGCAACATCACAGGGGGAGGAAATGAGAATGATCAGGACTTGGATGATGAAGCAACATCAAGAATAAGAAATCAGACTGAGCATTCAAGGAAATAGGATAGATCACATACTACAGAGCAAATTATTGGAGATCCTAGTGCAGGAGTAAGGACTAAGAGAGCAACACAGAATGAGTGCCTCTATGGTTGTTTTCTCTCTCAGGTTGAGCCTAAGAAACTTGATGATGCACTGTTGGATCCAGATTGGATTATTGCCATGCAAGAGGAACTGAATCAATTTGAAAGAAACAAAGTATGAGAACTTGTGCCTGCACCAAAGAATAGAACCATTGTTGGAACAAAATGGGTTCTGAAGAATAAGATGGATGAAGATGGTGTAATAGTAAGAAACAAAGCAAGGTTGGTTGCAAAAGGATACTCTCAACAGGAAGGCATTGATTATGATGAGACATTTGCCCCTGTTGCTAGATTGGAAGCCATCAGAATATTCTTGGCATTTGCTGCTCATTCAAACTTTAAAGTTTATCAAATGGATGTCAAGAGTGCATTTCTGAATGGAGAGTTGGAAGAAGAAGTTTATGTGCAACAACCACCTGGCTTTGAGGATCTACACTTCCCAGAATTTGCCTACAGATTGCTTAAGGCATTGTATGGACTTAAGTAGGCTCCATGGGCATGGTATGATACTCTATCACAATTTCTCCTTGAAAATTAATTCACTAGAGGCACATTGGATAAAACACTGTTTTACAAGAAGCATGGTGATGATATTATCCTAGTTCAGATCTATGTGGATGATATCATATCTGGGTTTACAAATGAGAAGCTGTGTGAGAAATTCTCTAAACTCATGCAGAGCAGATATGAGATGAGTATGATGGGAGAGTTGACATTCTTTCTTGGGTTGCAAGTCAGTCAAAGAAAGGATGGTATCTTTATCAGTCAAACCAAGTACATCAAGGATTTGTTGAAGAACTTTGACTTAGAAGACTGCTCACCTGCAAAGACACCCATGGCCACTGCAACTAAATTAGATGAAGATGTTAAAGGCAAGAAAGTAGATATCTCAGTCTACAGAGGCATGGTTGGTTCTCTACTCTACCTCACTGCAAGTAGGCCAGACATCATGTTTGCTACATGTTTGTGTGCAAGGTTTCAATCAAATCCAAAAGAATCACATTTGATTGCTATAAAAAGGATCTTTAGATATCTGAAGGGCACTCCAAACTTGGGTTTATGGTATCCTAAGGACACAGGGTTCAATCTGGTTGGTTATTCTGATGCTAATTATGCTGGATGCAGAGTGGATAGGAAAAGCACCTCAGGTAGCTGCCAGTTTCTTGGTCAAAAGTTAGTCTCTTGGTATAGCAAGAAACAACAATCTGTGTCAACTTCTATAGCTGAGGCTGAATACATAGCTGCTGGAAGTTGCTGTGCTCAAGTGCTTTGGATTAGAAATCAACTTAGAGATTATGGACTTGTGTTGGAAAAAATTCCAATCATGTGTGACAACACAAGTGCAATCTCTATAGTTTCCAATCCTGTCAATCATTCTAGAACAAAGCACACTGACATCAGATATCATTTCATTAGAGAACATGCAACTAATGGAACCATTGAGTTGCATTATGTCTCTACAGATAAACAACTAGCTGACATATTCACTAAGCCATTAGATGAAGCCACCTTCACAAGGTTGGTTAGTGAGATTGGAATGCTAAATTCTTCAGATTCTGGCTAGGTGAATATATCATCTAGATTGTTGCAGCAGTAAACACTTACTTTATCTAAATTCTCAATATTTTTGAAGTAAGTGTTGGCTGAAATATGATTTATAAATATTTCAAATCTGCTGCATATGTTGAAAAATCATATTTTGTCAACTTGAAATTTCTATGAAATTTTGAGAGAATCATTATTTAATTTGCTAGAATATTCTTCATTGAATATGACTGGTAAATTCTTAAAAGATAGTGAAAATCAATTTTTGTGAGTGATGAGTATATTTCAATAACTCAGACTTCTCGAATGGTTCACTATTCGACATCTCTAATAAGTCCCATTAGAGCACTCTCGAGTTCTCGAATAGAGTCTTCTAGAGATATCGAATAGAGGTATTCTTGACTTTTCGAATATGGTAATTGAGTTCTCTAATGACTGAATTCTCGAATACTATATTTGAGTTCTCGAATCATTTGAAAAGGCTGAATTCTCGCTGAATCTCAACCGATTTTGGATTTTTGTCTGAAATTTTAATTCACTCATAAAAACACATTTTATTTAATTTAGAATTATTTCTAAGTTGGATAACTACCAGCTGTGAGTTACCATCTGCTTGAGATATCGAATAAGCCTTTCTTGACTTATCGAATAGTTATTTTCTAGTTCTCGAATGCCTGACTTGTCGATACAAAACATATATCTAATCGACAATTCAAGTACTTCATACTTATACAAATCTACAACTATTCGGTTCATTTCATTCGATTTCTCAAGCATCTAAACTCCCAAAACCTCGGAAAACCCTAACCGCAAAAACTTAATTTCTTCTTCAATCTTCACTCTCTTTCTCTCTCTATACAAATGGCAAACACTCAACTCACCATACCCACTCAGACCAATTTCACTGCTATAACAAATGATGTGGAAGCACCAAATGCGAACTTCAAGTGCTTTGTTCGCTGGATGTCTGAATCATATATCAAGAATGCTCTATCAGCCAACCCAACTCTGTATCTGGACCTACTAGAACAGTTTTGAAGGACTGCCACCGTGGAAGTCATTGCTCTTGAGAATGCTATAACCTCATATATAGTCTATTGCAAAATTCAAGGAAAGGATATTACTATCACTACATCTGACATGAATAAGGCACTGGATTTACAACGAGAGGAGTATGACATACTGGTCACAAATGCAAAGTTAGAAGAATTCTTTCAATTTATCAACTACTCAGATGCAATCAATCTTGGAAAGTTGAACAGAAAGAATCTAAGGAAAGAGTGGAGCTATGTATTTGCCACTCTCCTTCAAGTCTTCACTGCCAGGAAGTCTAGTTTTGACCAAATCAGTGCACCTGCGCAGCAAATTGGCTATGCTTTTGCCTATGGGAGAAAGATTGATGTTGGACAGATCATTCTACAGGAACTATATGGGAGACTTGGTAAGAACACAGCGAAGAGAGGTACTGAAATTTTCTTTCCTCGTTTTATTCAATATGTACTCAATTTTATAGATAATAAATTAATTGAATTGCCTGGATTAGATAAGACTAGAATAGGCTACCCTAGATCCATGACCAAACTCATTTTTGGTAACTTGGAGACTAGGAATGATGTGGATGTAAGACTCAAAATAACTCCCCATATGGAGAGTCTATTTAGGACTTACCCCCACAATATGCCAATATTTGATTCAAAATCTCAGTTAGCACATCCCAAGCAAGTAGAACACAATGCTAACCCAGGGCTTGCTAACCAACCCTCTCAACCAAACACTCTACCAAACATTGAGTGAACTGCATCATCCTCTCAAAAGGGTGATGTTAGTAAAAAGAAGAGAAAGGAGATAGATTCTACACCATTAACCATATTATTTGAAGCAGCATTGGCTGTAGAATTAGAAAGTGAGGAACCTGAGTCACCCCTTGTCAGTCCAAAGAAGAAGAAAACTAAAACCACCTCTTCAGTCACACAAATGGCTGAAGTTATAAAATCAGGGGCAAACAGTTCACTAGATGTATCCTCTCAACAGGGTGCATCTATAGAATCAAGCATCCTCCCCAATACACCTACTTATATAGAGTCAGCACCTGGGAGTGATAAGGCTGGCACCACACTGAATGGAGAGCATATCACATTTGAAACTCCCTCTATTTCTCAGGGGGAGTTGCCAAAATCTACTCCACAAGACACTTCTATTCCAGAACCTACACTTGAAATTTCTTTGCAGCCTGCAACTCAAGCAATTGAGGAGCAAGGACTTGAACATCAAGAATTCTTCTCTCTTGATGAGCCAACAAATTCAAGTGACATGGTGCTTGACACTGTGCTCACCACCTAGAAACCACATTCAGATAGTGAGGGAATGCTAGCTGGGGCATATCCTGATGACACCATCACAAACAAAGAGGATTCACTACTCTTTACTAGAGACTCTGTGCCTGTATCAACTACTGTTGTACCTCATCCCACTCCTATGGAGACAACAGTAGTAGAGTCATTCCATCCGGTTACAGAAGTTGCATCTGTAACTGAGGAGTCTAGCTAGCCTAGCTCTAACTTCTTGTCTCAATGGCTGAAGCCTGTGCAACATGACAGTGCTTCAGGATCAGAGTCTGTTCCACCTCAATTGACGGTTGAAGCACTTCAAAGCTTAATTGTGGATCAGATCCCTGATTTCACAAAGATTGATCAACACCTTCTCACTGCAAACATGCCAAATCCAGATTATGAAGCTATTCTCTTAGCCACAGAGATGATGTGGAGATGCAAAGGGCTAAGATAGTTGATGATACTAAAAGAGATGGAAAGGTGGATGCCTGGCTACAAGGAAAATTGGACATTCCTCTCTCAGAAGGCCTTCAGTACATCAGAAAAGAGTACATTACTTCACTAGGGTCCAATGCCAAATCTCTCTCCCCTAGTGATGTGTATGAAGCAGTGAATGATAGCTATAAGGGTATTCTCAAGGCTGCACACTACCTTGGCAAGGGTCTAAAAACAGAAGTTCATGAAGTGTGTACAGCCACAATCAAGGAGGTGCATGAGATAAAGAGGGCTTTTGATGCCAAATTCCCTCAATTGGAGACTGTTCTCAAGGACATTCTAGCATGCAAGTCTACCTGTACCAAGATGGATAATGGCCTAGCTCTACTCAATAACACTGTCACAGGTCTGGGGAATAAATTTCAAGCTCTATCTGAACAGACCACAGATGCCAATGCCATGCTAAGGACCATGTCCAAAAATCTATATGGAGACAAGCTGATTACTGAAGTCCCATTGCATGATATGACTAGGTTTGAAGTGCAGAGACTTAAGGAACAATCCCTATTTGGCTTCAAATTTACTGAATTATTCACCAAGGTTGATGCTCTTGGAAAGGAGGTAGCTTCTCTTACAAAGTCTAATGTTCATCTTACAGACAAGGTTGCAATTCTCAATGAACAGTTGGACACCCAAGCCACCACCACAGCTAATGTCCTTCTGCATCAACAATCTATGATGTTAGCTATGATGAAGCACATGGGTCTCCCTCTACCTGAAGAATCTTCCAACTAAAAGGCCACTCCTAAAGCCTCTGTGCCTGACAACAAGCCTAAGGGGGAGAAGAGGTTAAAGAATTCAAATCCAAAGGGGGAGAAACCTAAGGAGAAAGGCATACAGCTAAATGAGGGTGGTCACCAAAGGGCTCCAAAACCTATAAATGTGCCAGGGAAAGGGAAATCCAAAGTTGATGAGCCCCCAACCACTCTGCCAGTTGTTACTCTACCAACTGTGCATGTCATTACTCCTGGTGGCCAGAAGCAATCCATCACAACCACAGTGGTTGCAGGGAGTATGCCATCTGATAAACCTCCATCCTCCAAATTTGAAAGTGCCAAGCCTGTAGAAGTAAAGGTGATTACTGAGGTCATGCTACAAGAAGTTGCAAATTCAAATGTCTATCATGATGAAGCATTCTTGGAGTTTCTGAAAGTCTCAAGGGAGCAGGCTAGTGACACTCAATTTTATCTGAGAAGCCTGAATGATCAGATTGACTGTATCACTGTTATACCCAGGAAAATCAATAGCTCATGGTTCAAGGAGATAATGATGGTATCCAATTCAAAGATATGGCATCTAACCAATAAGACTCTTCAAGCCCTAAAACACTCTGAGGTAGATGCCATACTTGAGCTTATTGAGAAGAGAAATGAGAACAACAAGAGTCTGTATGATGACTTAAGGAATGATCAACCTTCAAGGCTGCCATAAGTAATCAAGAAGCCATGGACAATCATCTACCAGTCTGGCACCAAAATTGAAGACATCAAGCAGTTGGTCATTCCCAATGACCTCACTTCTAGAAATCACAGACTTATCATTGCTATCACTGATCAACTACAGAAGAAAGGTGGAGTCAGAAATGCTGAAGAAATAGAAGCACTGCACATCCTCAGATCTTTCATAGCAACTGGTGCAATTCCAGAAATGGCTCTACCTAGGAGAAATAAGGATGATGACTCTGAAGATAAAAGTGATGGGAGGAGAAGACATCACAAGAGAGATAAGGGTGATGAAGATAAGAAGAAGAAGAAGGATGACAAGAACAAGAGGGATGATGATGACCAAGGTAAAGTCTATGAGAGGAAGATTGGAAAACAGCAAGCCTTAGGCATTGCTAGCAATAACCTCACCACAACACAAGACTCTAAGTCTAGGGCGAATACTGTTAGTAATGACCTAGCAAAATCTACATCTATGGCTTCTGCAACTATTTTTCCACCTCAAGAAGAGAAGAAGATTTAAGTCAAGAAACCATCTGTGTGTTTCAAAAAGAAAACTGCTAATGGAATACTACAATGGTCTACAAACAAAGGTCACATGCTACTGCCATGTAACCATGTAAAAAGGATCAAATTCAAACAAGCTGCAAGGAAACCAAAGCTATCCAAATCAAGAATCCTAACTATCTATCCAGGACTGAAACTCCAACCTCTTGATGAAGACTTTGATGAAGACCAATTGCAATATCTAAGAGCTCAGAGAATCTACTATGCTGCCATTGTGAATAACTGCCTTGAGATTAAATATACTGATGGAAGGGAAATGAAATTCAAACAAGGACAGTGTCAAAATTGGGGCAAGCTATATGAAATAGAAAGGATCATTGCATTATTGGATTCTGAAGACAAAGTGGAGAAAGTATGGAAGCTGGAGTTGATTGATTTTGTGAAGATGAAGAGAGACTATGCTGAGAAGATAAGAAAGGGGTGCTTTGAGAAATGGCTAGAAAGGGATAAGGAGATTGATAGGCTGGAAGTTGAAGCAAAAAGCTAAGGGCAAAAGGATTGTGTAGAGTTTAATTCAATCCCTATGTGGTGAAGTCTAGGAGGAGAAATGGAGATAATGTCAATATAAGAATGAACCTACTCAGTCACTATCCTTCCAACATTCTGAAACCAGTACTTGAAGATTTCAAAGACTCTAACATGCTTGAAGAATCGGATGCTTTGGCAGAAATCATAAAGGCCATGGATGAGAATGCAAGAAAGGAGAAAGAAAGAAAACAGAAAGCATATGATGATCTACAAGCCAAAGCAATGGAGATGGAATCAAATGAGAATGGCTAGTATTTCATCATATTGTAAGATTATTCATCTTGTAATTTCATTCATGTGCTCAATCAAATTTCATACCTATACTTTTCAAGTTTTATCTTTATGTATGTTAGGCTTGTTATCAGACATGAAATTGTGACTAAGGGTCTCACTCACAATTTGGGGGAGATTGTTAGTCACAGAGGCATGCCTGTTTACATCTAATAACAAGCCTAATTGTCTGTAATGCTTTGCATTACTTACATGACCTCTTAACTGAGGGAACCTCTAGTTGTAGAGTTTCTACTTGTTTTGTACTTGAAATAGGCATCAAATCCTAGTTGTGTAACTGTACTTATATAGTCAAGAATAATGCTTGAAAGAAGTTCCAAGGTTCATGCCTCAAGCAAGAAGATAAAGACTGTCAAATAATCACAGTTGGGATTTGAAGAAATAAAGAATTTGCCTAAGTACCAATTCGAGAAGTACTTTTGTCTATTCGAGAAGTCTAGCGTTCGAGAAGTCAGAGATTCGATATCTAAGAAGACACTGTTCGATATCTCATTCGATATCTCAGAGATTTGACATGTCTAAATGCTCTATTCGAGAACTCAAGAAGTCAACAAGTCCAAGTGGTATTCGAGTTCTCAAAGAGTCAACAAGTCAAAGTTCCATTCGATATCTCAAGGACTCTGAATGAACTATTCGATATCTCAGGGATTCGACAAGTCATGTGTTCTATTCGACAACTCAAGGAACCCTGGAGAAAAATACTATTCGAGAAGTGATTTGATATGTAAATCATACAATATTTGAGAACTCAGAGTTATCTAATCCTAGTTCTCGAATCAATCACTTAGTCACTTCTCGAATACATTCTTGGAGACAAAATACTGAAGAAATTGTACAAGTCTGAAACATGCAACAAGCCAATGCACTTTATGGACCACAATCTGTAACAAGCTCTGGAAAGCCTACAAGGAAGCTTGGAGAGATATAGAAGAGACAAAGAGCTAAAGAAGTGGATCTGAACAGAACTTTGCAAAGTCAAATTTGTAGCCGTTTGGATACTTACTCAAAAAGGATAGACAGACCAGAAAGTAATTTGTTTTAGCTACCTTATTTGCAGTAAGTAGGTTGTATTCATGTTCTATAAGAATACAGCCTCACTTCCTTAGTAGTATTTTTTTTTTTGAGAGGTGAAGTTTTTTATACACACTTAAGACATATCTCTCTGAGAAAAATGAAGCTGAGAATACTATCATTTGTATTCACAGATTGTAGCAACCTTTATCTAATAATATATTAGATTAAAGTGATATTGTGTCTTGTGTTATCTTTATCCGCACCTATACATTTGCACACACAAACACTTATCTGCTACACAGATTCAAGAACTAAGAAAAGTTCAAGAATCCATTCACCCCCCCTCTGTATTCTTTTACTGTATTCAATACTCAACAGTGCTAAAATAATACGACCCAAAGTGGTACAATTTGGAGGTACCTCTTCGGCTCTTCTAGTTGACTTCACTTTTTTATTTTATTTTTTGTTTCAGTTCATCTTCCTCAAGTGCGAGCTCCATTTTTTTTTACTTCGTACTTCGCTGTTGCGGTGTGCTTCTCCACTTCAACTCGTATTGAATAAGTCTTGTATCATTGCTTCAACAAAGACAGTAAATTTGCTTTTTTTCTTTATTTCACTCCAACCTCTGCTTTGTTTTGTTTCCCACCTAGCATGTGTACACGCGAACCAAAAAGCCGCTGATGCCAAAGTGCAGGCCCTGCTGCAAATTGCCATATCACTTGACTTCTTAGCCTTGCAGTTGTCCAGACTATTTTGATTTCTTGAATATTTTTCGTTCATGTTTACCATATAACTATGGTCCACCTTTGCACGTAATTCATAGCTTTCCCATATACGAAGTGGAGCTACTGTCTTTCTTGTATTAGCTTCGCATGAGTTTGACTTCCTCCTCGCACTACCTTGCCTTTACTGTTGTTATCCTTGAATGTTTCCTTTCGTGACACTGCAACCAAGCGAATGCGAGCTCGCGTATCACTTTGCTTCGCTTCTTCTCTCAGGCTTTAATGTTCTCCTCGCTGCACCAATATATTACTTCGTATATTATTTTTGTTTCCATTCTTCGACTTAATAGATCCGGATTCCTTCCCCTTAATCAATCTGGACATATAAATCATGTACATGACCACATGAGCCGGAATCGCTTTGGATTTTTTTTTTACTTTTTGTTTGAAGTCACACGGGCCCGCAGCAAAATCCATGACATGGTAGCTTCGTTCAAGTCATTGAATGGACCCGCCACCTAGAAGTCCTTTTTAATTCACGAACACCCATATAAATTAAAGAGTATGGTCTCACTTTACAATCTTTCTCTTGAATAAGTACAAAGGCAATATATTGACTTTGTACCTCAAATTACACGAACTAGACTTCACATGACAATCATGTTTCATTCTCTTTATTCCATGCAAGCCCCGCTGTGAATTTTCCATTTTGTGAATTTTCCATTTTGGTCATCATATAACCACTTTTTCTTGTCTCTGCAGCTTGCCCAAAATTTCAATCACCATGTGGTCCCCACTATCACATGTGAAAATGCCTCGTTGCTGTCTTTTTTTTGTCAATCGTAACATTTTTATCCTCGTGTGGGCCCTGCATGTGGGCTTCATAAACTAACAGGCTCCCTCGTACTTTTGTTTTATTACTACGGGCCCCATGTCTTTGTCAAATCTTGGCCCATTATTATTTAATCACATGTTGGCCTCGCTTGTGTTGTTTCATTCCAGTCTTCTCCTCGCATGGTTGATTTTCTTTTTAATCTTCCAGGACCCGCACATGTCACAAACCATCTGCCACCTTAACATATTTAAGAAGCTGGGCCTTTTTACTTTCACATATATAATTCATTTACTTCATCTTGCATTTACTTCGTTGACCTGCACTTCGTGCAAGGTTTTTCTACCATTGCTTCGAACGATTTCAACGTCCACGCTTGAAAGAGAATTGTACATCCAGAGCTTGAGAAGAGATCTTTGCAAGACTTATATTTGTTATAATTCTCGTGTAGTTTGGAATCGTAGTCATGATCCATCTTATACCGGCCTCACCTTGCAAGATGCTAGCTCTAACATTGCCTCACATATGATGGCTGACCATTGAGGCTGCTATTTGAGCATAGAGTTTTGTGAGCCTTGTCTTGCAATTTTTCGAATGTCCCATTAGAAGAGGTGTTTATGTAATGCCACTACCCCCCGAGTCCTCATTATCATTGATGTGATGAGGAATCAAAAGTATTCCAGCAACCTTCTTGTATTATTTGGAGATGACACCATTTGTAATGAAGAATTTGATGTGACCCCACTATAAGCATACTTGTCTTCTTCAACACTATCACAGAGCACTTGTATTCTTCATTGTTGTGCTAAGGCATTTGGCCTCATCAACGCTATCTGGGAGCACTTGGCCTCATCACGCCATCCCGGGACATTTGGCCTCATCATGCTATCCCGGGGCACTTGGTTTCTTCAATGTCACAACAAGCTTCCCTATATTGAACAAGAATGTAGATATTGAGGTCTTGAGCTCGTTTTGACTTTCAAATACTTTGGCTTCTCTCCCTTCATCTCTAGTGCGATCTTGAGGCCAATGATGAGAGCCTCGTACTCAGCCTCGTTATTTGTTGCTTGCTCTTCCCAGTGTCTTGAGATAGTCGAGGACCTCCTCATTGTTGGCAAGGGTCGGGAGCATCCCCCCTTACCCCAAGGATCGGGGGCGTCCCCCCTCTCCTCGACGTAGAGGTATTTTACCAAGAAGAAATTTCATGTAGAGGCATCTCACAAAAGGGCATCTCACTAAGAGGCATCTCACGTAGAGGAATCTCACTTGGAGGCATCTCACTAGGAGGCATCTCACTATCTTAATATCCACACCATATATGGGTCTTATTAGCTATGTCATATAGGGGTCTCACGATCTCGACAAAGAGATGAGGGTCTGTCATCGCGATGATGGGACCGCTCACGCTCTCTGTGATGAGAGGGGGGTCTGTCATCACGATGATGGGACCGCTCGCGATCTCGATGAGGAGAATGGGGTCACTTAGAACCTTGACCCTTGCCTTGGCCTCGCACCTAGTGACGTCACTTATCCTTCTCGAACTCGGCCTCGCTACGCTAGGTGTGGCCTCGCAGCGCTAGGTGTGGCCTCGCAGCGCTAGGTGAGGCCTCGCTCCTTGGGGGTCACTCCTAGGGGTCGCATTTCAGTGTCAGATGCTACCCCGGGGTCTCCCCGTTGTTATCCCCTCCGTTCTTCTTGTTCGAGTTAGTCATCGTTCTCCCAATTCAATGACTCCCCTCCTTCCAGTGCCAAATGTTATAGGGAGAATATTGTACAACAATATTTTGGATGTTGTTGGAATTATGGAGCAAAATACGGATATTCTGCTAAGAACACGAAGAATACGGAGGAGATTTGTAACTGTTTGTGGCTGATCTTGTCTATTGATATTCAGTGGTGAACTGTTTCTCAAGTCTTTACAAGATGCCTACGTAGCCTATTTATAGGGATCAAGCCATACGTAGTTCTCTTAGAAAAGAAGTTATCTAGATGGGCTAGGATTTCTATGGGCTCGACTAGGCCCAAATCCACTAGACGTCTTCTTGGGCTAATATATTTACTCATGCGACCTCGCTGGGCTTAGCTATGAGCCTTCATAAGAGTATTCTAGACCTCGCTGGACCCCTAGGCCTCACTGGACCTCTATCTAGGCCTCGCTGGACCCCTAGGCCTCGCTGGACCCCTAGATCGGCCTAGCATGAGATGCCTAGAGGCCTAGCGTGAGACCCCTTGGGTGATAGTATTTTTAAGAGATTTATGAGATAGAGGTGAGACGATCCCTAATTGGGCCTCATGCCTTGCTGATCCTTTTTCAATATTTGGGCACATTGAGAGAATATTTGAGCACATTAGGAGAGGTGGGCCCCAAGTATAGTCCATTGGGTCTGTTTAGGACCTATGCCGAGATTCGGGCATAACATAAATGAAATATAAAAAAGTGTGGTAATATTTTTACTAATAAGTATATAATATGAAAGGAAATGTGGCCCCTATCATTTTGGAGGCCCTAGGCAATGTGCCTAGGGTAACTCTCCCAAAAGCCGGCTCTGATAAGTTCGATCCCTAGGAGGCACTCGGTGAATACGAGTGTGCTAGTAGTTCTTCGAGGTGTGCGAAATATTGCCTGAACAACATATTATAAAAAAAAACTTTAATTTATTGAAATATATGATTTGGGCCTTGTATTAAAAGATTTAAAAGATATTTTCTATATATTTAGGAGGACGGAATGTTGGGCCGAAGACCCACTTAAATAATAAGGCCCACTAAAAACCTACTTAGGAAGCACCAGAAGATTACAAGATAAGAATTGTGTCATCAATATGTATCAATGCCTTTAAGAAATTTCAACGATTCCGAACATCCACAAGATACATACACCCGTGATTTACATATAGGATGTGTTAGAGACCCACCTTCATTATGGCCATGTGGGGCATGTAATGTTCTCCACTAAGACCAATATGATTACATCTACTAAAATCAACATGATGACAGCCACAAGAAACCAACGGTGGTCTATAAAAAGAGAGAGATATCACACCAGAAGGGGGGATTTTTTTCTAAACTGACTCTTGTACGTTCAACTTACTCTCAAAAACCTATTAATTGATTCTCACACCGGAGGTGAATCGGGGGCCCAAACCCTCGCATTCTTCTCATTTTGCAGGTCAAATCGAGTAAAGGCTTGGCCGAAATCCGGTTGTAACATTTGGCGCCGTCTGTGGGAAACGTACAAGTAAACTCAGTCGGAAATCAGAACGAAAAGGGTAACACCCGAAGATGATCTACGAACACAAGATGCAGCTGCGTGGCTTGAATTTTTTGGAATCCGAGGATCTGGAACAACAAGAGGTTGCACGGAATGGAACCCCAAAACCAGATGCTTCGATCTCCAGCAAGGGTCACTTAATTGTATCAGACTCGTTAGATTACATAGCACCAGATGCAGATATAAAAGCAAGAGACGCCCAGAAGAAGCAAGCTCGTGCAAAGCTGGTTAAAGGCAAGCCAGACCAACCTGAAGAGGCAGTTGCAGATGAGTATCAGAAGGATTAAACAACTGATAAACAGAGAAACAAAGCCATGTGTAACAGCTTAGGAGGCAAGAAAACGACGAAGATAATGAAGATTAACGGAGAAACAATCAAGTTAAAAACTCCAATTCAAGCCGGAGAAGTAACCAAAGAGTATCCAGGCTTTGTTTCGTTAGAATCAGAAGCTGTTAAGCATTTCGGAATTCGGGCAAAGCCATTAGGTATTCACCAAGAGTCCTTGACGTTGAAAAAGAAGAAGGCCACGAAAAACACCACCTTCTCATTAACCCAACATCGTCGTCGTTTCGCCGGAGTTTAAGAAATCGTCGTTCCCTTCGCCGGCTAAAGCAGCAGCGACACGTTTTCTTCACATCCCAGCTAAAATTGCTGCCACGCTTCTAGAAGCTGCTATCAAAATCCAATCAACCAAACCCAAAGCTAAGACCCAGAGTGTTGGTCTTGGTCTTTTTGGATCATTTTGCAAGAAACTCAGAAATAAAAACAAGGCCAGGAAATTAGTGAAGATGCTAGACGGGTTAGTAGTGCGGGCTGGTCCGAAAGTAATGAAGGCAAGTCACTGGATATGGAGTCTTGTTCCACTACTTCAAGATCTGATTGTTCAAGCCCAACATCAAGCCCATTTCATTTTGCTCTTCAAAGGACTCTCACCCCTGATATCTTATCTCCGATGGCCTCTCCGGTTTGCCATAGTAAAAAGGTGGACAGAATATTGATGGGAGATTGCCAACTTCGGAAACTAAAGAGGAAGGCAAAAGTGAGAAAAAGATAAAAAGAAAAAGCGGAAAGAAGATAAAGCAAAAAAAAAAAAGGGGAAGACAAAACATGGCATTATAAAATAATGACATCTTTTAATCATGTCATTAAAGTTAAAAATTTTACACTTTGTTTATGATACTTAACTTAATGCTTTACCCTTTTTTGGTTTATACTTCTACTCCATCAGAAAATTGTTGGGTCTGAGACCTATTGCCTGAAAAAACGACGCCGAAGACGCATAAAATTTAAAAAATTATGCTAGGCAAAAAAGAGGAAACGTAAAGAGAGTCGAAGGCGAATCAAGCTAGTCAGGGACAGACAAACTGGTCGGACTAAAGCTTAAACTCTACTAACACATGACACGTCACTCGGCTCCGGCAATTCCATCAGTAAGCTTACTAATCGCCCCAAATTTTATATTTTTGTTTTATATGTTTCGGTTCGTCCAAGTACAATTAAATACGCACTACATATTCATTACGTAGCTTAGTACAATGAGGCTCAAACAGACCCACATTACGGGTCGACCGAACAAAATATGCGTCCTTATAAATATTGTAGCAATTTTGACATAATTAAGTCCGGGAGGAAAATATTTTCCGCCGACCAAACAAGAACTTAATTATTTACAATCCCCACCGGGAGCAGCTAGGTTACGACCGAAGATGCCCAATTAACAATTAATCGGTTAGGGACAGTTATTCGTCTGAACGGACCCATGTTTGGGGGCCGACCAATAAAAACATGAGTCCTTATAATTATTTTAGTATTTAAGCTACTATGACGTAATTAAGGCCGGGAGAAAACATTTGTTCACTGACCGAATGGGACCTTAATTACACTCAAGTCCCTTAAAAACTGGGGGCAACTAGGTTACAATCTAATACGGCAAAAATATGCTAGGCCGAAGCCGAAGATGCATAAATGTAAAAATTATGCTAAGGCCAATTTAGTTGTCCGAAGATGCATAAATGTAAAAATTATGCTAAGGCCAATTTAATTGTCCGAAGAAGCATAAATAAATAAAAATTATGCTAAAGGCCAATTTAATTGTCCGAAGATGCATAAATGTAAAAATTATGCTAAGGCCAATAAAATTGTCCGAAGATGCATAAATGTAAAAATTATGCTAAGGCCAATAAAATTGTCCGAAGAAGCATAAATAAATAAAAATTATGCTAAAGGCCAATTTAATTGTCCGAAGATGCATAAATGTAAAAATTATGCTAAGGCCAATTTAATTGTCCGAAGAAGCATAAATAAATAAAAATTATGCTAAAGGCCAATTTAATTGTCCGAAGATGCATAAATGTAAGGCCAATTTAATTGTCCGAAGAAGCATAAATAAATAAAAATTATGCTAAAGGCCAATTTAATTGTCCGAAAATGCATAAATGTAAAAATTATGCTAAGGCCAATAAAATTGTCCGAAGATGCATAAATGTAAAAATTATGCTAAGGCCAATTTAATTGTCCGAAGAAGCATAAATAAATAAAAATTATGCTAAAGGCCAATTTAATTGTCTGAAGATGCATAAATGTAAAAATTATGCTAAGGCCAATAAAATTGTCCGAAGAAGCATAAATAAATAAAAATTATGCTAAAGGCCAATTTATTTGTCCGAAGATGCATAAATATAAAAATTATGCTAAGGCCAATAAAATTGTCCGAAGAAGCATAAATAAATAAAAATTATGCTAAAGGCCAATTTATTTGTCCGAAGATGCATAAATATAAAAATTATGCTAAGGCCAATAAAATTGTCCGAAGATGCATAAATATAAAAATTATGCTAAGGCCAATAAAATTGTCCGAAGACGCATAAATATATAAATTATGTTAAGGCCAATAAAATTGTTCGAAGATGCATAAATATAAAAATTATGCTAAGGCCAATAAAATTGTTCGAAGATGCATAAATATAAAAATTATGCTAAGGCCAATAAAATTGTCCGAAGATGCATAAATATAAAAATTATGCTAAGGCCAATAAAATTGTCCGAAGATGCATAAACAAGAAAATTATGCTAGGCCGAAGGCCGAAGACATGTTAGGCCGTTCACGAAGATGAACGACCGAAGACACATAGTCATTCTAGGCCGAAGGCCGAAGACATGTTAGGCCGTTCACGAAGATGAACGACCGAAGACACATAGTCATTCTAGGTCGAAGGCCGAAGACATGTCAGGCCGTTCATGAAGATGAACGACCGAAGACACATAGTCATTCTAGGCCGAAGACATGTTAGGCCGTTCACGAAGATGAACGACCGAAGACACATAGTCATTCTAGGCCGAAGGACGAAGACATGTTAGGCCGTTCACGAAGATGAACGACCTAAGACACATAGTCATTCTAGGCCGAAGGACGAAGACATGTTAGGCCGTTCACGAAGATGAACGACCGAAGACACATAGTCATTCTGGGTCGAAGACCGAAGACATGTTAGGTTGTTCACAAAGATGAACGACCGAAGATACATAGTCATGTGAGGTTGTTTACGAAGATGAACGACCGAAGAAATCGTGATAGGGTATTCACAAAGATGAACGACCAAAGACGCATGAATATGCTAGGTTACAGCCGAAGACACATAAATGAGCAGGGACAAACGAAGGATAATCATGCTAGGCTGTTCACCAAAATGAACGGACGAAGATGCATAAAAATAAAGCAAATTATGCTAAGGCATGATTTTTTACCCCAAGGTACAAGTTACCGAGGATACGAGAAGCTTAATCCGAAAGGATTACGACAAGGCGGAACTGTTATTGAAATACGCTAAGATACGAACTACCGAAGATGCGTAAGAGTCGAAGAGGCATAATTTATAGAAATTACGCTAAGGCCGAACAAAGGAACTAGCCAAAAGAAAACAACATGCAAATAGAAAAAGCAGGAATAGAGCTTAAATATTGACGAAATTTGAAGAAGGTGTGCCGAAGTATTGGTCTTCGTCCAGATGGATCTCCGAACAAAGCCCAGGGACATGTTAGAGACCCACCTTCATTATGGCCATGTGGGGCATGTAATGTTCTCCACTAAGACCAATATGATTACATCTACTAAAATCAACATGATGACAGCCACAAGAAACCAACGGTGGTCTATAAAAAGAGAGAGATATCACACCAGAAGGGGGGATTTTTTTCTAAACTGACTCTTGTACGTTCAACTTACTCTCAAAAACCTATTAATTGATTCTCACACCGGAGGTGAATCGGGGGCCCAAACCCTCGCATTCTTCTCATTTTGCAGGTCAAATCGAGTAAAGGCTTGGCCGAAATCCGGTTGTAACAGGATGCACAAATCAAAAGGATTCCCTGTCAACAAGGAAAAAATCACTGCAAGTATATGCAAACTTTTCTCTTTATACGGTCAATAGAAGATTAAAAAAAGGGGTCATTTAGTTAGAAAGAAGACTAAAATCCACACCGAATCATGAGTTAAGGTGTCGTCTCTATAGTATTTAATGAAACTATTGCTAAGGCGATGATGATGGTAGTAACATAGCCTCGGTGTTCAAAAGTTGTGTTAAGAAAATGAATATCCCCAAATTTCTGCAGAGCGATATAATAAAAATTTAGAATTATATCTTAAAAGAAGGGGTTGATTATCAAACTCATCATTAAAATCGTTTAATGATATCAAGTAGATTATCAATGTCCTCTAGATATCAAATCACAGTCAACACCTTTCCCTTCAGCAACCATTCTTTCTTTTTCTGCTCTCTCTTTTTGAATCTTTCGAACACAAGTTTCAATATAGACTAACTGACTCATGGCAATGTGGCTGACAATATATGAAAACTTGCTTAGTTTTGTAACTTCGAGTTTGGTAAGGACATTAGCATTATCTGCGGGGGAGACAGTTTGCGGTGCTAATGCCAGCAGGGGCGGACCCAGGATTTTAATTCTACTGGGGCTGGAGTAAAAAAAAATTTCGCGTACTTAACAACAAACATGATAAATGCATAAATTAACTTAAATGTAAAATAAATATTAGAAGTTTAACCATGCTATTAACTAGAAATCAATAAGTAATAAAAGTAACCGTTTACAACCAAAAATAGAAAAAAAAAATTAGTCACATTTTAGTTGTACTCGACGATTCTTTTGAACATAAAATTCATCTATCACTTAAACAGAATATTTTAGCTTAATATTTTTTTTAAGAGATGCGACTGAATTACTAAATTAGACCGTTGTCTCTTGTCAAATTTTCATACATATGGCTCCAGAACAAAATTAAATGTCTCTACTTAATTATGTGACCTAATTTTTTCTAGGATTTCGCACTACGTGTTAGTATGCACACAAATTAGCCTTTTCATACAGTGGGTTGAACCCTTGTCTCCTTTGTAGGAGGTCAAGGATTCGACCCCTGGGTGTGTGTGAGTTTAGCTTGTATTAGTTTACTTTCTTTGTATTTGTACTTGTATTTGTATTTGGCCGGGGGTCCTTCGGAAACGGCCTCCCTATTGTATAGGGGCATGGTCTGCGTACATCTACCCTCCTCAGACACCACTTTGTGTGGTATTATAACTGAGTAAGTTTCGTTTTTTTATACATTGGGACAACGTAAAAATTAACCTCAAACATAAATAAATACTCTAAAGCTTAATCAAGGTTTAGTTACATCAAATTAAATTATATTATAGCCTAACAGCCAACAGGTGTATATATATATAAAATTTACCACTCTGTTTCATGTACTAATTTGTAGAGAAAACTTCTTAATGATAAGGCAAAATCAAAAGAAATATCTCAGTGAGGTATTTTCACAAACAATTGAGAAACAAAATAAAATTCAAAGCAATTCACTTAAAACTCAAAGATATATAAAACTGAGACAAAAAAATAAATTAAAAGACAAGTACTCACATATTAGTGTATTTTGTAGTTACAAAATTGAAGTATGATTCCTGAAGGTTGATGAAAACACGTAATTCAATTTGGGGCTTTTTTCCTACAGAAAGACACGAGACTGAGAGACACATGCAAGCGGCCGGCTTCTATTTGTTCTGTTTTGGGTTTTCTGAATATGGGCTGGGCTTATATTTACAGGGCTGGGTTTATTTCTACCAGGGCTGGGTTTTAGCAAAACTAATATGTTAATTGGGCTGGATAAATTTTGACCTGGGCTGGAGCCAACCCTAGCCCAGCCCAAGGTCCGCCCCTGAATGCCAGCTCAGTCACCTTATTTTCCCCTCAATCAGTTATGTCTTAGATAAATATTGAAGCAATCTTCTCGACAAGACCATCCCAGATCCCAGTAGTCAGCAAGTGGGCCACCAACACTCATGTCAGTTTCTTTATCAAATGGAAATGGCTGGATTGTTTCAGATGCTTTTAAAAGATCCTCAATTGGTACTTTTGGTTATCAACTTCAATGTTCTCTGTCCAGCCACCACTTAAGACCTACACGAATTGCATGTCAGAGCATAAGCTGCCACTGTTTTAAACATTATATTGGAAAACATATGTTACTGACATCATCAGAATATATACAATGATGACAAAAGACTGGTTTTTATAGTGCTGAATGAAGGCATATTGAAGAGTAATTTGCAGACTGCATGAAATTCGGACACTTTTATTGTTGGAACTATAGTTAAACAAGCTAGCTTATTGTGTTGTTATCTCAACCTGTTGGACAAGCTCCTCCTGCGGTCCACTTTTAGCATTTTCAGTTCAGAGTCCACCATTTCAAGACATGTGAAATTTAGAACAGCGTAGTGTATGGACAACATCACAACAACACAAATTATGGAATCTCTTTAGACAAAAAAAAAAAAAACATCCACTTGTACCAAGATTTCAAGAAAATGTACTAAAATTCGAATTCTAGTTTTTACGACACTAGAAGCCCGGCTAGACGGATTCACTAAAAATTGTGTTCCATGATTAAAATTTTAAAGTATATTCTGTTCAAGCAAAGTGTACTTCAATAGTCTAGATAGCAAAGTCTAGATTAACATAATCTTAAACCAACACAATTAAAATTTTGGAAATCAATTTAAAAAAGCATCTGAAGCAGGGTCTTCATCTTCATACAACTGAACAGTAGTGTATTCTGAGGGTGATTTGATCAGAACTTGATGCTTGTTTCTTCTGACTTGTAACTTTGGCCTCTTTGCTTTATAATTCTGCTTTGCTTGACCAGCTGCCCCATGTGCACCATATTGTCCAGTCCCTTGTATTGCTTCCCCATCATTTTCTAGATATCTTAGTTGATACAAATATGGCTCACCATGCTTATCAGCCAGAGATTCAAGCTCTTGGTAACCAGTTTTTCACTACATATTGCAATACAAAATGTAACAAGTCAAGTTAAAAAAGGGTGCACTTATACCATGCCAGTAATACAGTAAACTAAATAAAAATGCACATATACCGAACAAATAAGTTGTTCCTGGAGAAGAATTACCCCGGAAAGGATATGAATTTCCCTGGCCAAACTGGATGTCTTAGCAGCATCACTTTGGTCCATTTCCCGAAGTGACATTGTGGCACAATGCCAAAACTATCATAAAGAGAGAGAAGACAATACTCGATCAGTGCCGAAAGCTTTAAAAAAAAACTAGCAATATCATTTAGGACAGAGAGTCTAAAATTTGTAAGAGATATGAATATATGGATGATAACAAACACACTCAAACGTTTTTTGTCACCTGGCTGCCACCGACTTGAAGATTCCATTTTTAGGTATTAAACAAGTACATGAGCAAGATGACAATAGATTACGAAAAATACGATTGAATATCTACAGTGAAACTACTGCAATACAGATCACAAAGTACTTTTACCACCCAGGCAAACATTCTAGTTAACACTTCTCACATGAAAAATTAAAATTATTTATTTAGATACCGCGAATTGGTAGTAAGTTACTATAGTCTATTTTGCAGAGAAGCAAAATGTATTTCATCTGCCATTAATCACAATTTGTTTTACAATTCTTACTTTTGTGTAGTATAATTTTAGAAATGGTAAATCATGAAAACATAATGAGTCTAAGATATTAATAAAAAAATCACAAGAATGATCATTAGTTTAATAAAAATAACGAAACTAGACATTTTGAAAATAATGACCAATATCGACCGGTGAAATACGAGTATTTATCAAATGCGTGTTCTATTTTGGATGAAATATTGTTGAGTATGAAATACACGCAAAAAAATATAGAGGGCGTGAATGTATTTTCAAACTTTCTTGATTTTTCTTTAGATTCTGAACTCGTATGAATCTGAGTTTGATTGTTGTAGTTGAATGTGTATGTGTTTAACATATATTAAATGTGAAAATTAGAACACAGACAGTTCACTTTAATCTAATATTTTATTAAATCGAAGCATGCTACAACCTGTGAATACAAATGAAGTATTCTCAGCTTCGTTTTTCTCTAAGAGATATTCTCTAAGTGTTTTCGATGAAGAACATGAAAAACTTCTCTGTGGAAAATTTAAGTGCTAAGGAAGTGAGTTTGTGTCCTTATAGAACATGAGCACAGTCCACTTTTTACAAAACTGGTAATAGACAAATTTACTTTCTAAATTATCTATACTATTTTGGTGTAAGTCTGGACATCATGTGATATGACCATCTTTTCATGCTAACCAGATTCATTTCTTCAGCTACTTGTTCCCTTGAATATTCCTTTAAACTTCTTTGTAGACTTTCCATTCGCACACTTCAATTGATATGTCATTGCTTGGATTGTGTAGATTCTTTGTCCCCAAATCTTTGCAGAATATTGAATATTATTGTGTTGAAAAACTACAAGTCTCACATTCGATAACTCTGAGATAACTGATTCAATATCTTGACTTCTCAAATCAATTACCTTGACTTCTCGAATTAGTGTTCTTAGACTTTACTAATTGAGACTTCTCGAATCAATGTTTTCTTAGACTTCACTAATTGAGACTTTTCGAATTAGTGTTTTCTCCACTTTTCGAATCTTCAATGTTGCACATATCGAATTGATGACTTCTCTAATTAGTTGTTTGTGCACTTCTCGAATTCAGCTCATTCTACACTTCTCGAATTCTTACTTAGTCAAAACTCAAACTTCAATCTACCATCCTTATTCTTCAAATTGTCTACAGAAAGTCTTGAGACATGATCCATAGATATTCTTCCAAGTTACATTCAGTGACTTATTTGTGGTTACATAAGTTGAGTTTTACATATGAACTAAGTACACGTGAAGAACCTTTTGTGGACAAAAGGATCACTCAGTTAGGAGGTCAAATAAGTAATGCATAACATTACAAACTAGTAGGCTTGTTATAATTGATGTACAGACATGCCTCTACAACTAACAAATATGTACTCCGCTAATCATTACAAGTCCAGTCATGCGAAACAATTGAAGAGAATATAAAGATTTTACATGTAATATTTTAAGGGTGTATTTGCAAATTCAGTGTGAGCTGTGTAGTGATAAGTGGATTTTATATCCACTTGGAACATTCTATATCGGCTTAAATTGATTGTTTTGGACTCAAGTTTGTTATAGTTTTGATGTGTTTTGCTTAGTTGTGCAGGTTTGCAAGAATATCAATGCTTCTGTCGTTTTTTGAGATTTAATTGATTAAAATTCGGATTTTCCGGGAAGGTTGCGCAGTCTACACTGTTTTGGCCATATCTGGAGTTCTAGAAGTCCGTTTTCAGCGATCTCACTGCCCACGCGAAGCTTGAGAGTTTTCTACAACCTGGGATAGATAGAACGTGCAAGAAATATGCTGAATGAAGTCGCGCGCGTGTTATTGTAAAAGAAGGCTGAGAAATTACCGTTTTGCCTTTTTTCTAATTCTAATTGTATTCTGGGCAGTTTTGGGTACCTTCTTTAAATCCTAATTGTAATAGAAGGTAATTTCTTGCTGGGAAAGACTTGGAGTATCTATATAAACACATCTAGGTTATTAATTTAGAGAGAGGGGAGATAGATACTATTCTATAGATACAACTTTGTACGCAGCTTTTAGGGATTTTTCTGGAGAACTATTATTTTCTTCAAAGATTGAAGATTAAAGGTTTTTTCTATATTCTTATAATTATGAGTTCTTATATTAATTCATGTGTTTTGTTTTCTTCTTTAATTATGTGTAACTAAATCTCTAATCTGAGGATTGGGTAGTATTCCTTGGTATTCATGTGTGTTTAATTATCTGTGATTTTCTTGCTTTGCTGATCTGTTATTGAGAGCTTAACACAATTAGGGGAGTCATGAACCTTTGATTGGATTTTAGGGATTGTAATAACTTGGAAGAGGAGTTGCAATTTTAGTACATGATTTAACAGACATAATTCAAGTATTTGATTGGGAGATTAATATGCGAATTGTGAGACTTATAATTCTTGGTGCTTATTAGTTTATGGTTGTACTTTGATTGTATCACGGAAGTGACAATTAAGGTGTAGTTGTAGACACTATATTGTATCTTGGAAGAGAACATTATAACCTTAGAAGAATTGTTTTCAGCAGAGTAAGAACGTAGACATCACATAGATATTGAATGTGCATTGAAACCAAGTGAAGAACCCCAGTTCTTGGATTGTTTTCCTCATATATTTTATTCTCGATTGATAATTAGTTTAATTTGGTTTATAAACAAACCAAACATTCTTCTACACTTCTAAATTGTGAGAGATAAGAAACTTGAACTTGATATTACATTCAGTCCTTCCCTGCGAACGAACACATAAAAATACTACTAACATGTAGTTACAATAATATCCTTGTATTTTATATGAGAAGATGATATAAACTCAGGATGCAACTTTCGGTTAAATCGATAAATTATGGAAGTATATAGAACTTTCGGTTAAAATATATAATTTGGATGATATAAACTATGGAAGTATATAGAACTTTCGGTTTTGTATACAAATAATACTGACGGGTTTTTAATCTTGCACATAATAAAACCAACCATTTTTTTAATTAAATCGATAAAAATGTTATATACATGATGTTTTATTATATTTTTGTCAAATTAAATTAACATTTTAATTAAATAAATTTTAATATTATTATTGAGTATGTATGTTATGAAAGAGGTGTCGGCTTTAAAATATGTTTTTTAGTTATATTTAATATTTATAATTTTTTATTGTAAAGATTACATTCATATTGTAATTGTTTTTGTCATGTTTGTGATATTTTAAAATTATTAATATTTTAAATATATAATAAGAGTATTATTAAAAATAATAATTCATGCAAATTATTTTAAATCACTTTTTTATTGACTCCACCATACTCCTATTCAACTATTCTACTTAATATTTATGCTAGTTTTAATTTAAAACTCATTCTTTTTTAGGAAAACTGTGTCCTCGACGGTTCCACCCAACATCCAACGGCTTCGTTTGGTTACTGTTAAGTATTAAGGCATGAGGACTAGGATTCTAGAAGTAATTTTTTTTGCTAAATGTAATAATTTTGAATAACCTAGACATATAGTTAATTTATTTATTTATATGTGATTTTATTTAAAAAAAATTAAGTGTGATTGGTGACAATGAAAAGTATGATGTTATAATTGTAGAGTAAATAATAAGGCTGAACTTTATTTTAAAAGAAAACTTAGACCCATATGAAACGGTAAAAGGGGGATTAATCATTGATTTTCATGTCTTGTAGTTTCGTACTTGACTCTTTCCGAATCCAATTTTAAGGATTCTGTTGAAGGTATTCTGAGCTTATTTTCTCTTGGTGAGAACAAGCATACTAATTCATATCATGCAGAATGTTTCTTCTTTCTGAATACTGTTACGTTATGGGGGTGTTTTTTGGTGGGGTGTTTGATGAGGTGTCCGAAGAATTGAAGTTTCTTATTCTGGGAATGGAGTACTTCCGGCTGATATGTTTTCTGTTTTTTTAATTCTGACTTTTAAGTGTGAAGTGTCTAATGGATTTTTTTTTCATGATTGTACTTTTAGGAGCAGGTGTGTACTTGACAATTTCGGAATCTAATTTTAAAAACTCTTTTAAAAATTAGCAGTTTGGTTCTCTCTGGTGAGAAAGGAACTCCTTATCATGGACAATGCATTTTCCTTTTAAGAACTGTCACCTTATGGGGCGTGATTTTTGGTGGTGTGTATGATAAAGTGTCAGAGGCCTTGAGATATTGATGGGGCTGGTTTGATTCCTGAAGGTCTGGTTAGTGTGATTGAGGCTTGGGGGGGTGTTTCGAAATATTGGTTTAATTTTAAAAGTAGTGGGGTGCTCTTTAATTTTATGCTTCTAAAGCTGCCTGGGATGCCTGCAAAAATGGTGTTGATAAAGAGTTCTTCTTTGCGGGTTTAGAGTTTGAGGGTGTAAAGATCGAGAAAGGGGAGGTTGTTGAAGCAGCGAAAAATGCCTGGGATTGGGCTTCGAAGATTTATTATGGTTGATTGCATTTTTAAGTTTCTAATAAGTTGGTGAATTGTGATTGCTAATGTTGGTAAAAACAATTAGAAGTTGGAGATGGAATCTTTTTATAACACTGAAATTCATGTGAAAATAATTAAAATACAAATTGCTTTGAGGTGTGATATGATCACTTTCTTTAAAGATTTATTCCGCCCCAATTGAATAACAATTTGCTACTAGCTTGCTGGCGAAATTGTTCCTACAGGATACAACAAAGCATGAAGGACGACAACTGGCAATATTGGTGTCCTTCCTAAATTACTTTAGGAACAAATATACTAAGTGTTTATATGTTTTCATTTAGAGAAACTAAGAAAGTTGTAGCTCTTGCTTGCATATGCATAACAAATTATAGGTCTTTATATAATGTGTTCTCAACAAAGTAACTCCTTCACAATTTAAACAAATTTATGGCTATTTTAATTAATTTTGAAGCCATTTACTCTAGGAGTTTTACTTGACACTTCAATTAATTTTGAAGTCATTAACCTCCAGGGCCATGTTTGTTTCATGGGATTAAGTAAGGGATGGGACTATAATTCTTTAAAAAATTCAATCCCATGTTTGTTTTGTAAAATCATATTTGGGATTAGTTCAAGGATTATAGTCCTTTAAAATATCAATCCCATGTTTGTTTTGTTGGATTGGAGGATAGGATTATAATCCTCTATAATACTTGGTTGAAGGAGGTATTATTTAATCCCCTTTAACAAGTCATTTTTTAAAGGATTATAATCCCTTCACTATAATCCTATGACAAACAAATATGGGATTAGCAAATTTAAAGGATAATAGTCCAATTCCATATTCTATCCCTCAAAACAAACATAGGATTAAAATTTAAAGATTATAATCCAATCCTTGATTTAATCCTTCCAAACAAACATAGTTTTGGATAATTTAAAGGATTATAATCCTTAGGATAATATTGAAATGATTATAATGCCTAGACTATAATCATTGGACTATAATCCCACAAAACAAACATGACCCAGGAGTTTCACAAACACACATTATATTTAATTTCTTAATTTCTCTTCTCCTTTAGATATATAAGATTTTATAAAAATCTTTTCTTTTATTGGTTCTATAAAACAAAACTCCAACAATCCCCCACTTTTGTTTATAGAAGCAATAATCCCAACACACTTAATCTACGCATTAACAATATACATAATAAAGGTATCTTTTGATTTAAACCTCTACTTAGTACTAGCATCTCAAAACTTATCATAATTTTAGTTGCCGTAGCATTAAACCAGTCATCTATAAGATAAGTCAGAGAATACCGTACATATAATCGTCTTAATGTTCCAAATATTAAATCTCGCAAGTTTTACACTATTATGGCCATGTGCTACTAATCCTGTTCTCATGAACTCTCTTGAGAGTAAACCCTAACTCCCGTAAGAATCAGCACCACTTCTAAGTTCACACAGGTGAATTGTTTCAATGTGTTTCCGTTGTTTTTAACACACTACCAATTCGGTCAAAACATTTCATTAAGAGTCTAACTCAGCCTCCTCACACAACGGACGATATTGACACCACTTGTTGGGACCAAATTTGTCAATATCAACAATTATCTTAGTAGATTGTTATTACCCATTAAAACTTTAAACTAATAATTTATTAGAGGAAAAGTTGGGTTACCATTACCAAATAATTTAATCAATGAGTTTTATTCCCATTTCACAACTAGTTGTCTTCACAACCTCTCTCGATAAAGGTTTAGTAAACGGATCCGCAAGATTTTTACATGATCTCAAATAAACAATTGTCAAGGTACCATTCTCTAACAATTGTTTCACATACTCATGTCTCAAGCTTATGTGTCTAGACTGCCCATTATACGTGTTTTTAAAAGCCGTAGACATGGTATTTTGACTATCACAATTTATTAAAATAGGAGGCATTGGACTAGGCCACAACTTAATGTCCAACAATAAGTTTCTAATCCATTCTGCCTCTTTCCCATATGCTGCAAGAGCAATAAACTCCGACTCCATAGTCGAATGAGATATGCATGTTTGTTTCTTGCTCGACCAAGAAACTGCACATCCTCCCAAAGTAAATAACCAACCAGAAACGGATTGATTATCTCCCACACTTTTAACCCAACTTGCATCGGTGTATCTGTTAGGAATAATTCATAAGTTGTGATGTTAAGAATAGAATTTACACATTATACTTCTTGTAATCCTGATCTTATAAAGGATTTAGCACTTTGTATAGGATTTATGTGTAAGACAGTTATCTGTACAGTTTAGTCATGAGTGAACAGTGTATCGGAGACTGCATGTCAGGAACGAAGAGCAAATCCTGATGACAGTCTAATACTGATGATGATCAGATACTGATGCAAGATGAAATCCTGATATCAGTCGTGTTGATGATGTCATTATGGATGCTACAGAAACTGACAAGTGCTATAAAATAGGATCTTTGTTTGAAGAACAAGCAAGAAGATATTATGAATGAAAGAGTTTTCTATTAATGGAAACTATCGACTAGAAGGTAGAACATTGTCATGTATAGATTATATCTTTCTGTTATTAGTTGATAGGTAGCATTATAAATACTCTCTCTATATCATTGTAAAAAGTGTCGTAGTCGAACAAACGTGTGAAAAATTGAGTTCGTGTGCGTAGCTCTGTATAAGGTTTGTATTCGAGAATTCGAAACAAACAGAGAGAGAAATTTGTATTGTTCAGCAGCTGCTAAAGGTATTGTACACCTTTGGTAGAGTTTGTATTTGATCTTATTAATACAAACAGAGTTTGATTCATTCGTTTATTCTTGTTCATATAATCAAGCAAAAATCAGACACGATTATATAACTTGTATTCAACCCCCCTTCTACAAGTTATTCGAGTTAACAATTAGTATCAGAGCAGGTTGATTTCGAATAATCATAAAGATCTGCAATCATGTCTGGTTACAAGGATGGGAATACTAAGATTCCTATGCTCAAGAGAAACGAATATACTCTGTGGGAAGTAAAGATGTTGCATCATCTGGAAGCAACAGATCCTGATTATCTTGACAGAATCAGAGATGGACCTTTTGTTCCAACAAAGGTTGTTGGAAAAGCAACTGTTGATGGTGTGGTTGTTCCAGAACATACAGCAGAGAAGCCAAAATCTGAATGGTCAGATAAAGACAAGGAGAATGTTCTTAAAGATGCTAAAGTGAGAAACATATTATTCAACAGTCTTGATTCTGTTCTCACTAACTATGTTCTCTCTTGTAAAACTACTAAGGATATATGGGACAATCTTAAGGTTCACTATGAAGGAACTAAGCCTGTCAGGAAGAATATGAGGACATTACTTATACAACAGTATGAGTACTTTGAATCCAAGTCTGGTGAGTCACTTACTGATACCTTTGATAGGTTTACAAAACTCATCAATGAGATGGCCATGCATGGTAAATATTATGACTTGGAGGATATGAATACAAAGTTCATGAAAGCTTTGCCTGATTTCTACAATGAGAAGATATCTGCGATTGAGGAAGCTAATGATCTGGATGAGATTTCATTAGAAGCAGTATATGGAAAATTGAGAGCTTATGAACTTGACAAGCAATAGAAGAAGAGCAGGAGTGAAGGAAAGATGAAGACTATTGCACTTACTGCTCAATCTGAAGTAAAAAAGCTTCCTGAAGAACAGCATGAAGAGATTGCTGTAAAGAATTCAAGGAAGAAGAAAAGCAAAGAAAGTTCTGAGTCAGAGACTACTGATATGGACTCTGACAACAATGATTCTGAATCTGAGATGCAGGAACTCTTTGCTATGTTTGCTAAAGCTTTCAAGAAAGGTAGATTTAATAGGAGAAGATTTAGCAAAGGACCTTTTCAAAAGAAGGAGGAGAAGAAGAGTGACAAAGGCAAAAGTACAATTGTCAAGCTTGATAAGGCCAAGATCAAGTGCTTTAACTGCAGCGAGCTTGGACACTTTGCTAGTGAGTGTAAGAAGCCTAGGAATTCAGGAAAGGGTAATGCACTTATGGTCACACAGAAGGATTGGGCTGATTCCAGTGATTCTGAAGATGAATTGGATTATGACAACATTGCATTGATGGCAAATGGTTCAGACAAACTTGGATCTCCAAAGAAAACTTCTCCATCCTCTGTTAAGGTATCACTTTACTCTCTTGATTCATTTGATAGCTTAAATTCTGATGAAATTAGCTCTATCCATGTTGAGTTTAAGAATCTTATGACTAATTTTATAATTCTTACTTGTGAAAGAGATGAACTTAAGGTTAAGAATGATAAATTAGTTGATAGAAATAATTTTCTTGAATCTGAATTAATTCAAATGGAAGAATACAAGTTAAGTTCTGATAAAGCTAAGCATGATTATAGTGTTATTCTTGAGGCTTATTACTATGTCAGAAAAGAACTAGAAGAAGAGAGAGATGTGATTAAGACCATTAACATTTCTGGTAAAAAGACACAAGAAATCATTGAAAATGGAATTCGTGGTAAGGTTAATGGTTTAGGTTTTGATAAGGCTAGACAAGAAGAAAGAGTAGCTATTGTCAATGATGATAGTAAAATAGAAGCTAACACATCTAAATCTGAAGGTAAGAAAATTGTTTCTGAACCTAATCATGTTAAATTTGTTGATTCAAAAGGTACCCCTGTTGTACACAAAAGGATTAACAATAGTAATTCAGATGAGAAAGTGTTAGAGAAACCTAAGAATGTAAACATAGGGTTTCTGTCTAAGTCTCAGTTGAAACAGAGATTAGATGGTCTTTCAGAGTCTAGCAAGATCAAAAGAAATAGGAATGGAAAAGAAGGTATTAACAAAGAGAATAATTACAAGAATGTACCTGATGCACCTAGGAAAAAATGCTATAAGTGTGGAAATCATAATCATTTGGCCCTAGACTGCAATCAAAAACCTTCTTGGAAAACTGAGTCCAGATTCCCCAAGACTCAGAAAATTCAATACCAACCACAAAAAGCTTGTTATCATTGTGGTAGTTTACTTCATTCCATTTACATGTGTAGAGAAAATCATGAACTGTATTATGACTATTATTCCTTGAAATCTGAAACTCCTAGTCACAAACAGTTTGTGAAATTAGAGTCTAAAGTTGACTCTACAACAGGTAAAGTAAAAACAAAATTCTCAAAGCCTTTTGTTCCTAAATCTAGTAAGAAAGGATCCAATCAAAGTTGGGTCCTAAAAATTCTAACTAGTTACTTTTTGTTTGCAGGGCACAGGAAAGAAGCATTCAATTATCTTGGACAGTGGATGCTCTGGACATATGACTGGAAAGAAGTCCCTGCTTACAAAGTTTGAGATGAAAGCTGGCCCAGTAATATCTTTTGGAGATGGCAACAAAGGAGAAACTCTAGGATATGGCTCAATTGTTTTGGGGAATGTCATCATAGAAAATGTAGCACTGGTTGAAGGCTTGAAACATACTCTTTTAAGCATAAGTCAACTGGGTGATAAAGGTTACAAATCAATCTTTGACAAAGAAGGATGCAAAATCTTGAATATGCAGAATGGAGACATTGTTCTAACTGGTCAAAGACATGGTAACATATATGAAGCCAACTTAAGTGATACATCTAAAGGAATTATTAGATGTCTCTACAGCAAAGCAACAAGTGATGAAAGCTGGAATTGGCACAAGAAGCTCTCACATCTTAATTTCAAGAAGCTTAATCAACTTGTTAAGCACAATTTGGTGAGAGGCCTACCTCAGGCAAATTTTGTGCAAGACGGACTTTGTGATGCATGTCAGCTTGGAAAGCAAAGAAGAACCACTTTCAAGAGCAAGACTGAAAATTCAATTACTGAACCATTTCACATGCTACATCTTGATCTGTTTGGTCCAGTAAACATTATGTCTATCAGCAAGAAAAGATATGCTCTAGTTATAGTGGATGATTTCACAAGGTTCACATGGGTGTTCTTTCTACACAAGAAGGATGAAGCTCCTCAGCAAATCATTGAACTTATCAAGAATATTCATAATAACTCTGAGTACAAAGTCAAAGTACTTAGAAGTGACAATGGTACAGAATTCAAGAATTCTACAATGGAGGAGTTTTGTGCAGACAAAGGAATCACTCAACAGTTTTCTGCACCTGGTACACCTCAACAGAATGGTGTAGTGGAAAGAAAGAACATGACTCTCATAGAGGCAGCAAGAACCATGCTTGCAGATGCAAAACTTCCAACCTATTTTTGGGCAGAAGCTATTAACACTGCATGTTTCACTCAAAATTGTACCTTGGTAAATAGTCATGGAAAAACTCCCTATGAGATGATCAAAGGAAAGAAACCAAGTGTGAAATACTTTCACATCTTTGGATGCAAATGCTATGTCCTAAAAGTTCATCCAGAATAACTTGGAAAATTTGAAGCCAAATCGGATGAAGCAATTTTTCTAGGATATTCAGCATCTAAGGCCTTCAAAGTTTATAATCTCAGAACTCACATTGTTATGGAATCAATTCATGTTGCATTTGATGATAAGAAATTTGGAATTCTGCAAACTGATGAAAGCCATGACAAATTGGAATTTGAAAATCTGAAGAATTCTGAGATACTCTCCAGTGATGATGAAGGTTCTCCAGAAGAAATTTCTATTGCTTCTCAAAGGAATGCTACTGTTGAGGGGGAGCAAATAAATCAAAGAGAACACAGTGATCATCAGGAGCAGATTAGCCTTTCAGAGTCTACTCCATCAGGAACTGATCTTTCAGAGTCTATTGAAGGAAGATCAGTAACTAGCAGCAATATGGAATCTACTGATTCTATTGATCAAAGGAGAGTTTTTGAAGGTAGAGAGAATTCTTCTACAAGAGATACCACTAACTTAGAGGGAGAGACTAGCAGAGTTAATCTACCACCTATTAGAAAATGGACAAAGGATCATACTGAAGATTTGATAATTGGTGATCCAAATAGTGGTGTTCGAACTAGAAGATCAATTCAAAATGAATGCTTGTATAGTTGCTTTCTCTCAAAGAATGAACCTAAGAAGGTTGAAGAAGCCTTACAGGATCCTGATTGGGTAATCGCAATGCAGGAGGAGTTAAATGAGTTTGAGAGAAACAAAGTCTGGAAACTGGTACCAAGACCTAAAGATAGATCAATTGTTGGTGCAAGATGGGTTTTCAGAAACAAGCTAGATGAATCTGGTATGATTGTAAGAAACAAAGCAAGACTGGTGGCCAAGGGTTATTCTCAGGAAGAAGGCATTGATTATGATGAGACCTTTGCACCTGTAGCAAGATTAGAAGCAATCAGAATGTTTCTTGCATTTGCAGCTCATTCAAAATTCAAGGTATACCAGATGGATGTAAAGAGTGCTTTTCTAAATGGCAAACTTGATGAGGAAGTGTATGTGGAACAGCCACCTGGATTTGTTGATCCAAAGTTTCCAAATCATGTCTACAAACTTGACAAGGCACTCTATGGACTAAAGCAAGCACCAAGAGCATGGTATGAGACTTTGTCTAAATTTCTTCTTGAAAATGGCTTCACAAGAGGTACAATTGACAAAACTCTATTCTTTAGAAAGATAAAAGGTGAATTGCTTTTAGTTCAAGTTTATGTTGATGATATTATTTTTGGTTCTACTAATGAAAAGTTGTGTGCTAAGTTTAGCAAGCTTATGCAGTCTAAGTATCAGATGAGCATGATGGGTGAATTAAATTATTTCTTAGGCTTGCAGGTCAAACAGACTGAGACTGGTATTTTCATTAATTAGTCAAAGTATATCAAAGATCTTTTAAGAAGGTTTGACTTTCAAGACTGTGCAGTTGCAAAAACACCCATGGCAACAGCCACTAAACTAGACTCTGATTCTAAGGGGAAGAGTGTGGATAATACTAGTTATAGAGGCATGATAGGCTCATTGTTATATCTAACTGCAAGTAGGTCAGATATAATGTTTTCTACCTGTTTATGTGCTAGATTCCAAAGTGGTCCTAAGGAATCTCATTTAATTGCAGTGAAAAGAATTTTTAGATATCTCAAAGGAACTCCAAATCTTGGTTTGTGGTATCCTAGAGAATCTGATTTCTTTCTAATTGGCTATTCAGACTCTGATTATGCAGGGTGTAAGATAGACAGGAAAAGCACTACAGGTACATGTCAATTCTTGGGAAATAGATTGATTTCTTGGGCAAGCAAGAAGCAACAATCTGTTTCAACCTCAACTGCAGAAGCTGAGTACATAGCAGCAGGCAGTTGTTGTGCACAGCTCCTTTGGATAAGAAATCAGTTGATGGATTATGGTATGACACTTAGTAATATTTCTATGTTTTGTGATAATACTAGTGCTATTAAAATTGCAGAAAATCCAGTTCAACATTCAAGGACTAAGCACATTGATGTCAGGTATCATTTTATTATAGAACATATTGAGAATGGTACTGTGGAACTTCATTTTGTTCCTACTGACAAACAGCTTGCAGATATTCTAACTAAACCACTTGATGAGACTACATTCAGTAGATTATTAAGTGAGTTAGGAATGTTAAATTTTTAGATCTTTAACATCTGCAAATGTAGCAAGGTATGTTGTTTTTAGCTTATAGACTTGATATTCTTGTCAGGATCTATATTTGATTGTTAAATTCTTTAGCTATAACACTTTGCCTTGATAAATTTCAGTATGATAGACTTGTTAATAATCATCAGGATTAGATTTGTTATCAGGATGCTGACGTCATCAGTATTGTGTCAGTATCAGGATTATGAAAATTGTTTCAGATCCTGACGTTTACTCTGTGTAGTAATCTAATTCTGTGATGTGTTAAGTCTATGCCAACAAGTTTTGATATTTGCATACTGATAATTTATACATCATTCAATAATCAAAAGACAAGTAGATAACAAGTAATTGTATTTTCATTAATTGAAAGCATTACATATATGGAAATGAAATACAACATCTTTTTGTCTAATTTCTACTGATAATTCTATACTTGTCTATTGATGTGAATTCTGAGGTACAGGACAAGGAGCATCTCAAGAAATCCATCAGGGGATTGAATAGCCTCGTCTACTCTTGGATTCCTTGTCTGGGAGACTTGAATGAGAGCAGCTAACTTAAATGAATAGCATCTCCATCAAGATCAATCTCAGACTCTCGGCCAAATTCTTCATCCTCAAGTTTTGAGGAGGTTAGGGGAAGATTGTATCCAACAGATGGATGTTCTAGGAGAAACCTCTGGATATTATCAAAAACCAATCCATCCATGATTAGTTCGATGAGAAGAGTTGTCTTTTCAAAGAGATGATCAAGAACAGGATGTTCATCGACCGTGAAAGATCTAAAGAATGGGTTTGAAGGGAATTTTGATTTGAGAAGCATTGTTGAGAAGAAAAGAAATTGAAAGGTTTATGGAGAATGGCATAAGGCGTCTGTTTCTTTTAAAGAAAGACGTGAGAAGCTGAACAGTCACTTGGAAGTTTTAATGAAGTCAGATGCTAATTATTGCGTGTGACTGTATTTCTTGTTTTCAAGAAATATTGAATATATCTAACCAATTGATTTTTGTTCAGATTAATTGTTTATTTCTTTTTCAGATAAAAGAAAAATGCCACGTGGAAACTCCATATTAAGTCTCTGGAATCAGGATGATATTGATCAGGATTTCATGTGTGACCATCAGGATTTGAGAATTATTATCACATATTTTGTGATTATTGTGATGAGAGGTCAACAGGAAAAGGAAGCTGATCAGTATTGATTATTTATACCCTGATTTATTTCATGAAAATCAATTTTGGATTTTATTTTCCAAAAAATCATGGGTAACCGCACTTTTCAGGGACTGACACCTGTCAATCTACGTGTCAACGTGGGATAGTGGTCTGAAAGATTTGTGAAATATATTTGTTTTGAAACTCTAATCGTGTAATTGCTTTCTCTAATTTTACATTCTCTAAAGCAAAAACCACTCTTGAGTTTTCAAAATCACTAATCCATTTCAAGAATTTTCAAGTTACTTTCAGATCAAAAATGGCAGCTCAAAGAAGATTACCTAAATCAGTAGCCTTCAAGTTTGGTGATTTCGATTTTATGACAAACAATCATGTAGCAGCTATCACCAACAAGGAAGGAGTGTCATCTGATTTTCATCCAATCATGGACTTTCTGGCGTATGGACCATTAAGTTATGCATTGACAGCATCTCCACAAATTAATCAAGCAGCTGTTTCACAAGCTTGGGAGAATGCTGAGGTAATTGATTCTACTCAGAGTCAATCAGGTAAGATTGTTCTACATTTAGGACAAGATTCATTTGACATTACTGAATCTGTTGTTAATTCAGTACTTTGCTTACCTGTTATTGATAATTTTGCAAGTGAACCATCTGATGATAATGTAAGAACTATGTTGTCTGAATTAGGTTATAGTGGACCTCTAGACAACATGAGCCAGTTGAATAGGTCTTTTCTTAGAAAGGAATGGTCTTTTTACTTTGATCAAATTGCTAAATGTTTTACTGGTAAATGTAGTTCTTTTCAGCAAATTACTTCTGTTACATCACATATTGCTTATAGTTTGCTTTATGACAGAGTAATTAACATTGGTCACATTATCTTAAGTCAGATGAGTATTAAACTTGGGTTAAGAGATCAAAACAGGAAAATGGTTTATTATCATAGGTTTATGCAATTGTTTATTAACCATTTTATTCCTGATGTTGAAGCTAGATTTGGTAGGGAATATTGTGTTTCTTCTTATGAATAGCAAAAGAGAATTTTCTCTGACATTACAAAGAAGGACAATGAAAAGAATCTAGATGAAATACCTGCAATTCATTATCCACATCATTTTCAGGTAATTCTTAAAACTCATCTTCCTACTTTCTACAATTCTTCTTTCTTTTGTGGTGAAATGGCTCAGGAATCTCAATTGGAGGAGAACCCACCTGTGTCTAGGGGTGTACACGGGTCGGTTTGGACCGGTTAAAGAATTAAAATGACCCAACCCATTATAAATCGGTTTGGAAATTTTTAACCCGACCCATGAAAATTAAATTTATAACCCAACCCAATTTGTTATAAGTCGGTTTGGGTCGGTTTGGTTCGGTTTGAACGGGTTGTGTTAGGTCCAAATGTGTTGTAGAGGGGGGGGGGGGGGTGAATACAACTTTTCGAATATGAGTAGCAATAAATACGATGCAATAAATGAACACGCAGATTCAAGGAATATATTTCTTTATATATAACTTGAAAAGGTTGCTACAACATTCATTACAAAGTATAACAGAAGTTCAGAGAGAAGTGAATGATTCTAAGCTCTGTGAATATACTCTCTCTCTTTTTCTTGTGTTTTTCTCAATATTGCTCACTAACTAAAACATTACACAAGTGCTTCTATTTATACTACATGTAATCTATGTCCTGTAGTCTTCAAAGACTAAGATGTACGTGGCCCAATGATGTCCACATAAATCTTGCCTTATCTTGAAAGCTTGGAAATCTGCCAATCAGAAGATGCCATGTGTCATGTTGAAGTTGCACTCTAAGTAGAACTTCTACTTGAGAATTTCTACTTAGCCATCTCGAAATTTCTAAGTCGAACTTCTACTTAGAAATATTCTACTTGGCCATCCAGAACATTTAGTACTTAGAAAATATTCTGGTCTTCAACTTGAAACTTCAATGCACATCTTGAGCTTGTGATATCTTCATGTCTTCTTTATTCTTCAGCAAGCTCTTGAACATGGATCTTTATTACTGACATAAACTTGCTATCAATGTCCTGACACTTGATGCACTGGTCTGGTTCATAAGTGACTAGTCTTGATAGTGTTTCTGCTTCTTGAATAAATTACCATATTCACTTAGTAACTTGGCTTTCCAATATTCGCTTTCCTTCTTGTTCACTTGAAATCAATTGGTCTTGTTGATACTGATAGTTATGATCTTGATTCTCGATTTCTCAAATCACTGAGGCCTGAACAACTTTGACTTGAACTTCTCTCAATGATTTCTTCTTGGCTTGATCATAGTTAACATGTTCAATTGTATCAATTACCTTGTCTTCATATAGTGTTGATTTCTTGTGACTTCTTGTTCTTGATTGTCTTCTGGTTAAGTATCTTTTCTTTTAATTGAGTTACATTAGTTATAGTGTTACAAGTTTATACACTCTGCCTTTTAATCTCCCCCAATTTGATTGTCTAACGATGACATTCAAATTAATGAAGGATAACTCAACTAAACAAGAGACGAGAAAAGATAATTAACATTACAGTCTTGAAAAAATATACAATTGAAAAGTATTTGAAAACAATACAAAGAACTTAAACTAGAAACAGAATTCGAACCTCGAATTAAAGATCATTTGAATGATTCCTATCACCTGGATTATTTCATATCTTTTAGTCAAACTTGTATCACCTTATTGGATTCACTCTAAGGTGAATTTTCCTCAAGTGAGTTAAAGCAACCGAAAGACATGAAGTTTTTCCAACTTCAAGTTCACATCACTCTGACCTTTAACCCTAATTCCGTTTCCTTTTCCTAGCTTCAGCAGCTTGGTCTTTTTCTTCTTTCTGCCTTCTGCGCTTCTCCTCCTGCTGCTTTTGTTTCTTATATACTGGATCATGAAGCTACGTCCACCTAGCATTCAACAAACTTACTGCTTCCATTTCTAGAGGGTTCCTGGGTTCTGGGTAAGGATGTTTGAAAAGCCTTCTGAGTTTGTCCACCTCCTGAGTAGTCCTGATCTTTGGAATGTCCTCAAATATCTTCATTATAAGCCGAGGTTTCCTATGAGTTTTATCAGCTTTAAACTGACAATAGATCATTTTGGGATAGCCCTTGACACGGTTAGTATTATGGACACTAGCCGCATCTTGCTCCAATCGCTTCTTTTCCACTACTACATCAGACAGGTAACTCACGAGTCTCTGCTTTTCTGTCACATACTTAACTTCCACATCTTCCCATTTGAACACATATAACACTTTCTCCAGAAATGCAGCATCTTGAGTCTGCAGCAGCCATTGTCTACTCATATGCAAGAATGTTTGATTCTGGTCTGCATCTATGAATACTAAGGCATCAGCTGTATTATCAACAAAAGAGTGTATCCAGTATACACTGTCTCTTCCTGGAACACCAACTGCCTCCCTTATCTCTCCTTGTTCCAGTTCTCCAGTAGGAAGATTCAGAGCTTCATCTACATTCTTCATAGCTTGAAGAATATTCCATTTCTTCTCTATTAGCTCTGGTTCAATCTTCACATTATCAAGAGGGTTTGGAGCAATGACATCACACTTCCACACCTCATTGCTCTTCTTGAATATGGCACTTTCAATGATCTTCACTGATTTATCTTTAAGCTCAGAAGCGAATCCCTTACCCATCATTTGTCTACAGACGGCTTTAAGAGATTCCACTGAAAGTTCCATTAAGTCCTTTTCCTCCAAGCTCGACCTCTTCAATTTACTGTCAACCACCATCTGGACAACATTTGGATATGCTGAGAATTCTGGACCCTTGTCCTCTGCTAGCTGCATTAACTGATCCCTATACAGAATGCTTAGATTCTCAGAATGAGAGTATTGAATTTTTGTTGCTAGCAAGAACAACTCTGATGCAGATCTTCTCGTCATGAATTGGTCATCCACATACATGAAAGACATTGGGACTCCTTCTGTCAAAGACAAGATAACCTGCCACTCCTTTTGCGTTGCATTGTATCCAACCCTGACTTTAGAAATTAATCTCTTTAAAGCACTTATGTAGTCAGCAACCATTGGATTCTGCAAATTTAGGTTGTAGAACAGATCATCTGCCTCCTTGTTATGAGCTCCTTTCGTACATGGTCCCATCAGTATCTTCCTTGCGTCATCCCACTTCTGCCCTAACCTTCTATTGTCCAGATCAATTTGAGGATCAGCTAGCCTTGCAAGCTCATAATCGTACTGCTTCCCTTGTAGCTCCGCTTTCTTTTCCTGAAACGCAGCACGATCTTGCATTGCCTTCATTTTAAAGAACTCAGCTTGTTCCAAGGCTAACCGTTGAGATTTAAGGGTTTCCTCATCAACAGTAATTTCTTCAGGCCTTCCGACAGACATCCCAGCACCTCCACCTTGATCTTTCAATGATCTCTTTATAGCATGTTTCAAAGGTGCGTCTTCCATATCGGAATCTGAGTCAAGTACCACCTGTACTTTTTCTTGATAACTCAGGTCAACGAATGGCTCATCTTGCTCAATCGCTATGGCCTTACCCTTTTTCCTTCTCAGAGCCTCTTCATCAATAGACGGCTCAATTTCCATTTCTTTTACAAGATCAGCTTGTTCTGGAATTTCTTCGATTTGAACTCCCTGCTGTCTCGTCTCCTTTATACTCTCCCCCTTAGGTGAGTTATCCTGAACTCCACCCTGGTCTCCAGATCCACCAGCTACGTAAGAATCTTCAAAACCAGAACCATAGGGTCCTGCTCCACTAGCACCACCTGTACCAGCATCGGGGGAGGTTGTTGCGGCGCGAAACACTCTGGGGCACAAAACTTCTGATTGCGAACATAACTCTACTGATCTCCACAGCCAGAGTATCCATTGTAAGCTCCATTGCTCCCATCCTGTCATTCAGAGTGTTTCCCAAGACACCAGCAGCATGGCCCAAGTCATTTACCTTGTTTGTCAAATCATTAAAAGCTGTAGCTTGACTTGCCATTCGTGCTGCGTAGTCGTCAAGAGCCCTTTGATTGTTTCCAACGTTCATCCCTAACTGCCCCATCGTCTGCCCAAACTGCTTCATTTGATTTTCCATAGAAGTCATACGAGTATCAAGATTTTCAATATTAAGGGACGGTGTTTGGTTTAGGTGACCTCGCTCTAATACTCGTTCTGTTAGTATTTGACGCTCGGTTTCGGGCCTTAAAAATGAAGGTCCCTCTCTCCCTAACCTCTCACACACACTCCCTGTCTCACGCTCGTGTATGTCTTCAATAATTGATCCAAAATATGAAGCAGTACCTGCAGAAACTGGATAAGCAATATAATTTGCAGTTATGGGATCAATTTCTGTTTGTTCCTGAGTTGGAATCTCAGGCTGAGAGGCTACAAAGTGTTCTTGTACAACATCAGAACCGATCCTCTTTGCAGCATCAGTACGTACCGGTGAAGGTACGGCTGAAGCTTTTAAAGCTTCATGTCCTTTTGAAGCAACAGTATCTTCAAGAGGTACATAATCGTCATCAAAATCCCTATGTGCAGATTGTTCAAGGGGTGAACCACTCTCGTGAGGTGGAGTGGTTGCGTGTGACACACTAGGGTTTGACTGAGGTTTAGAAGTAGCAGCATGAGAAATTTTGGCTTTCTTTCGAGTAAGAGGCTGCTCTTCGGGGTCACTCTCCTCATCATTTCCTACATCTATATGTGCTGGCTGTTTGGATTCCGGTGACAGAGGTGACAGAGAATTAGAAATATAGCTCTCACCCTGGGATAGATCCTGCGGGCTAGCAGTCTCTTGGGTCTGGGAATCAGAAACATAGGAAGAGGAATGAGTAGAATGTAGAGAGAGATTACCTGATTCATTACCTTGTTCGTCACCGCTTTGCTCATCAGGAATCTCTTCAAATGCCTCAGCATGAGCAGACCGATTCTGAGCATGTGATGAAACTTGCGAGAATTCCATCAAAGTGGTAACGCCCTCATCATATGTAAGCCACTGTTGTAAGGTATCAGGAATTGACATCGGTTTTCCATGATGTTTATTCTGATTATCAATTGTCGAAAGTGACTTAGTGCCCATCCCTAGTGGTGCAGATGTTTGACTTCTGGCAAAACTCTGTCTAACTGCAAGAGCATCCTTCGGTATTAAATCATTAATCAGCATCTGTAAGAACCGAGGAAACCAGCAGACAACATCTGTTATGTTGAGGTCTCTGCTTGCAGGAGATCCCATCACAGCCACTATCTCAGAGAGAACTATTCGTCCATAATTTATATTCAGCTCTCTTGCTAGGGCAATTCCAAGGTTTTGCATGGGAATGGAAATTTGATGGAAATCGCTTTCTCGTGCCCGAAAACATCTTGTGATGGCCTCGAAAAAGTAATTCCATTCCACATGAAAGAATTGTTTTTGGATGTTTCCAGTGATCCGGCCAGTCGGAGGATAACATCCTATTTCTTCAAAGAATCTGAGGCGTTCTGCAGCTGTAGGTTCTGGATCATAAGCATCTTTTATCGGGAATCCCAGAACCCTGTTGACAATTTGTTCAGTCACCTCATATTCCTGACCCGCTAAGGTAAACCTGAAACCAAAGGGGGTTGATTTGCTCCCAAAAGAAACTGCACTAGTCCACAATTGCTGTAAAGCATCATGTACTAGTGTAGGTTTAGCAGTAAAAGCATCGCTAGCTTTGGAATACAAATTGAGAAATCGTATCCAAGACTTAAAGCGCGGGAGTTGATCACCAATTTCCGTAGAAATATTATAAAAATTGTTTTTAGCAAGTGAAAATTGGTGAGCCATTTTAATTAAAAGTTTTTCTTTAATAGATGTGAAAATTAATTTTAATTTCTGAAAAACAATTAATTTTAGAATTAACCGTTATATCCCTTTTAATTTATCAAGAACAACACAAGTCCCTTTTTTTGAAAAATTAAACTACGGGATCCAAGTAACAGTTAATGGAAGGCAAATTTCGAACCAATGATTAAATCTCCACTAACAGTGAAATGCGTGTGTGTGAAATCGTGTATGAACAGATCTGTGAAATTTTGTGTGTATATACGTGTGTGTATATATCGATGAAGATGAACAGTTATACAAGACACAATCACAGAGATTAATGATGACACACAGGTAAGAGGAGTCTAAAATCGGGCATTAATTCGAGATCTGTATGAGTTTAGTCACAAAAATCACGAACAGTGATTGTAAGTCGAAATCGCCTGAATGAATATGGATGCGGCTGTAAAACTGAATTAGGTAAAAGTGAAAGAATAGATCGAGTTAGAGATGTATATATAGACATGAATGTGAAATGACAGAAATGCCCCTGTTAAAAAGTGTGAAAAACACTAAGTACATACAGGGAGAATCTAAGTCGAAGTCTTATCTCGAAGTCTATCTCGAAGTCTATCTCGAACATTTTAAGTCGAACTTCGAGATGGAGTTCGAGATAGCTGTTAACTCGAAAAACTTGAACCATTTATCTATTAAAGACCATGTAAACAGCACAAACCACCAACATTACTAGGGAAACCTATCTCGAAATTTAAGTAGAAATTCGAGATAGACTTCGAGTTAGGAGTTAACTCGAAAAATCCCCTTAAGACCAACTGAGAGCTCTATCTCGAACATCAAGTCGAAATTCGAGTTGAGTTTCGAGATAGAGGATAACTCGAAATTATTAACTAACTCGAAGTTATTCTCTCAGATCATTTCAAAAAATATTCCCTGTAAGATAGACATTATATGAAATATTTTGACTAGGGAAATAGGCACACTGGTAACTCAAATTCGAACCCTAAGTCGAATTTCGAGATAAATTTCGAGATAGAGGCTAACTCGAAATTTTTCCCAGACTTAGAATTTTCAAAACTTCACTCTGGAAGCTCAAATCGAAATTCAACTAGAATTTCAAGATGAGTTTCGAGATAGTGATTAACTCGAAATTTTGAAGATACTTAGAATAATTTGACAATTTTTCTTTGAAAAACTCAACAATTAATTTTGCCAAATTAATATAAATTTCAATTCAAGGATTTTAATATATGACATAATTAAAACATTCCTTGATAATTCTAAGGCCTCTAATTACATGAAAAACACAGGTAAATTCATCTAAAAATCATGCAAAATTTAGAATATTATGAATTTAACTCCCCCTATGTTCATGCAATCTAACAAGCATAAATTCAAAGATTTGTACTATTAAATACACTTAAAACACAATGAATTCATGTCAAATAACACTATATGCACCCTATAATAATCATTAATTAGGCATTTTAAAGTCTAAACACATAATGATTAAATAGCTTGCATATACAAACATAAACATGGATTTTACAGATAGAAGGCTTTACTAACTTGTGTTAAGCATTCCCAATTCACCAACCAACCTATTGAATGTTACTTCATCAAGAGGTTTGGTGAATATATCTGCAATTTGTTGCATTGTGGGCACAAAATGTAGCTCCACAGTCCCCTCCTCGACATGTTCTCTTATGAAGTGATACATGATGTCAATGTGCTTGGTTCTTGAGTGATCTACAGGATTGTTGGTTATGGCAATGGCACTTGTGTTGTCATACATAATTGGAATTTTCTTGTGCTCCATGCCATAATCCTTCAATTGGTTCCTCATCCACAGTATTTGAGCTACACAGCTTCCAGCAGCAATGTACTCAGCTTCAGCAGTAGAAGTAGATACTGTATGTTGCTTTTTACTTTGCCAGGACACCAATCTTCTGCCAAGAAATTGACAAGCACCAGATGTGCTTTTCCTATCAATCCTGCAACCTGCATAGTCTGAATCCGTGTAGCCAATTAGATTAAAACCTGTATCTCTTGGGTACCAAATTCCTAGATTTGGTGTGCCCTTGAGATACCTAAAAATTCTTTTGACGGCTATGAGATGTGATTCTCTAGGATCCGCTTGGAATCTTGCACATAAACAAGTCGCGAACATTATATCGGGTCTACTTGCAGTTAAATAGAGAAGTGAGCCAATCATACCTCGATAGCTTGTGATGTCAACTGATTTACCTGATTTGTCTTCATCAAGCTTCGTGGCTGTTGCCATGGGAGTCTTAGCTGCTGATGCATCTTCTAGATTATACTTCTTGAGTAAATCTCTGACGTACTTGGATTGACAGATAAAGATACCATCTTTTCTCTGACTGATCTGTAATCCAAGGAAAAAGGACAGCTCTCCCATCATGCTCATCTCGTATTTCTCTTGCATTAGCTTAGCAAATTTCTCGCACAAGCGCTCATTAGATGACCCGAAGATAATATCGTCCACATAGACTTGAACAAGTATTAAATCATTCTTCACATTCTTATAGAACAATGTTTTGTCAATTACTCCCCTAGTAAAACCACTTTCAATTAAGAATACGGATAGGGTTTCATACCAACATCTTGGGGATTGCCTGAGGCCATAGACAGATTTGAAGAGAAGATACACAAAATCTACAAGTTCTGGATCAATGAAGCCAGGCGGCTGTTCCAGATACACTTCTTCTTCTAACTCTCCGTTCAGGAAGGCACTTTTCACATCCATCTGGAAAACCTTGAAGTTCTTATGTGCTGCAAATGCCAAAAACATCCTGACTGCCTCAAGTCTTGCAACTGGTGCATAGGTCTCATCATAATCAATTCCTTCTCGCTGAGAATAACCTTTTGCAACCAAACGAGCCTTGTTTCGTGTTACAAGTCCGTTTTCATCCATTTTATTTCTGAATACCCACCTTGCTCCAATTACTGATTTGTTCTTTGGTCGGGGTACCAGTTTCCAAACTTTCTGCCTTTCAAACTGATTGAGTTCCTCTTGCATTGCAATCACCCAATCAGCATCACCAAGAGCTTCTTCTATTTCTTTAGGTTCAAGCTTGGATAAGAACCCAGAATATAAGCAAATATTAGCCAGGTCAGCTCTTGCATTTCTTCTAGTAGACACACCAGCATCTGGATCACCAATAATTAATTCAAACGGATGGTCTCTATTCCATACCCGTTCTCTTGGAAATTGTCTTGATGATTCAGCATGACTTTCTGAGTTGTGGTGCTGACTACTTTGATTACTTTCACTAACTCCCCCTGAGTTAGTACCAGCTCCTACAGAACTAGAGTCAACTCGACTCGAGCCTTGAACAGTAGTTCTTGAGCTGCTATTTACTCCCCCTGAGTTGTTACCGGTTCGTACTGAAGAAGTCTCTCCTGATCTTGTAGAATTAGCTTGTTCACTAGACTCAGGTTCTTCACGTACACTTGGAACATTTAATGGGACAACCAACTCAGGTTCATCTTCAAGTTCTTCTAAGTCCAGATTCTGAAATTTTAGGGACTCAGGTTCACTAGAATCTCTTGAAATTGATGAGAGTTTGGTATCGTCGAATCTGACGTTGTAGCTTTCAGTCACTTTTCGATCATTTACTAAGAACACCCTATAAGCTGCTACCACATCTGTGGAGTAACCAACAAAGATTCCTTCACGAGCTTTTGCTGCAAACTTGCATAGATTTTCATCATCTATAAGTACATAGCATTTTGCTCCGAAGACATGAAAGTATTTGATTGTTGGTCTTCTTCCGTTCATTAGCTCACATGGTGTCTTTTCTTTATCTTTTATGATCAAGGATCGATTTTGAGTGTAACACACGGTACTCACTGCTTCTGCCCAGAAATACAGAGGAAGTTTCGAATCATACAACAAAGTTCTTGCTGCTTCAACCAATGTTCTATTCTTCCTTTCAACTACTCCATTTTGTTGTGGAGTTCTCGGGGCTGAATACTGACGACGTATTCCCTTAGATACACAGAAGTCATTTAGCACTGCGTTTTTGAATTCAGTGCCATTGTCTGATCTAATCGTCTTCACAGTAAGTGTTGAAACATTCTCAATTTGAGTGATGTGATCAATGATTAGGAAAGGTACTTCGTCTTTCGTCATTGCGAACAATACCCATGTATACTTGGAGAAGTCATCCACGATTACCAATGCATATCTTTTCCTAGACAAAGATAGGACATTCACTGGGCCAAACAAATCCATATGAAGAAGTTGCAGAGGCTCAGTGATACTAGAAATTTCTTTGCTTTTATGCGAGGCTCGTTTCGACTTTCCCATTTCACAGGCTTCACAGAGTCCTTTCGGAGCGAACTCCATTTGAGGTAGATCTCTCACCAATTCTCGCCTCGCGAGAGCATTCATCGTTTTGAAGTTTAAGTGAGATAACTTTTTGTGCCATAACCAGCTTTCATCATCCGAAGCTTTGCTGTAGAAACAGGTGACTTCATTCTGATTTGCTGAATCCATGTCTGCAACAAAAAGATCTGCCTTTCGAACTCCTCTCAAAGCCAGTGAACCTTCCTTGATGTGAGTGATTGATACACCTTTCTTGTTGAAGACAATTTCGTAACCTTTGTCACAGAATTGACTGATACTCAACAAATTATGCTTTAATCCCTCAACATAGGAAATATCTTCAATGATGACATTGCCAGTTTTCAGTTTGCCATATCCCTTTGTCACACCTATGCTGTCATCTCCAAAGGTAACATAAGGGCCAGCTTTCATAACCAACTCTGTAAGCAGGGACTTGTTTCCAGTCATATGCCTCGATGCTCCACTGTCTAGCACCCATATAACTTTATTTCTTTTCTGCTTAATGCCCTGCAATGACAGATTGGTTAGAAATTCTTCGGAACCCAACTTTGATTGGGCCCGGCTTTTCGATAAGATCGATAATCAACAGATTTAACAACAGGAGATGCACTTTTCTTAACATTACTAGAGCTTTCGACTTCCTCCTTTCCTTTCTCAGACTTGACATGTTTGTCAGTCCTAGGAGAAGGTTTGTCACTCCTAACTTTAGGAGGACTGACAGTCTTGGCTCTCACATGCTTTTTCTTGATGTTTGAGCTAGCAGCAGTATTTAAGCATGACTGGCTAGATGCATTCATTAAATTCACAAAAGTTTGCATGACATTAAAAGTGCATGGCATACAATTAGGTTGACCACACTGTGCATGATTCTGATGCAGATTATTCATTGTATGTGTGACAGGCATGGCATGTGCAGCAGGAACATTTATATTAGCTTTACATGCATAAGAAAGATGTTCAGTAGATTTGCAGTGATAACATGCTTTCTTTATTCGTTCAGCCTTAACCTCTTTTATGCCTTTCTTCCCTTGTTGTTTAACAGCCTTAGCTCCTATTCCTAGTCTAGATTCATCACTAGGGAAATTGATTTTAACTTGTTTAATAGGAGTTATAGGTTGTGCTTTCTGACGATCTTCCATCTCAATCTCATATCTAGCTATCAATTCAGTCTCTTCTTCTTCTATTCTAGGAACAAGGTGTTTGTAGATGGGTTTGACAGAAGGTTTAAAAATGCTAGGAATATCTTTTTTAAGGTCACTGGAAGTAGTGTCGATAGGTCTCTTCCCTTCTTTCTTAGAAAGGTTAGAATAATCAAGTCCTACACCTACTCCAGTTATCTTCTTAAATACGTCATTATCTACATACACTTTACTAGCAGCTAGTTTGTAAGCTTCACATTTAGTTTCTAACTCAGCTAGTTTGTTCCTTAAACATGATTCTATTTCTGCCTTAAGGACGAGCTTGTGTTCCAAAGATTTAATAAAATCTCTTAGGGAAGTATCTACAGTGCAAGCAGCCTCTAACTCTTCCACTTTTGCCTCAAGCATTCTGCTTTTGGCGACAAGTGTTTTCTGTTCCTTTTGAGAAGTGTCTAGGCTTTTGCACAACATGTAGATCTCTTCGCTAAGAGCCCCGTTCTGTTCCTTATAATCATCAATAGACATTTCTACTTTAAGGGTTAGAACTGGTACCTCTGGTTCCTCTGATGTCTCAGCCATGAGCGCAAAGTTTGCTACATGAGTAACATCTTCCTCATCTAAATCATCCCAAGCTCTTCCTTCTGTTACTACTAAAGCTCTTTTACCATGTTTTTCTTTCACCAGCGATTCATACTTGCTTTTGAGGGCTTCAAATGTCTCTTTTGGATAAGTCTGTTTAGGCTTTTTGCAGTCCGAGGCAAAATGTCCAGGTTCACCACAATTATAGCAATTGAACTTCATTTTGAAATCCAACGGAGATTTGTAGCTGGTACTCTTGCCTTTGTTTTTGTAGCCTGATGAACTACCACCACCCTTAGCAGCCCGATAGTAAGATGAAGAATTTCTCTGTGGTCGGTTGCTCTTTCTAAATCTCATGTTGCTGAACTTCCTTGCCATGTATGCCACGACACTATCGTCCATGTTGTCCAGCTCTTCTTGGGTGAAGTAGTCATCATCACTGTTAGATGCACACTCGTCATCATTATCAACTTGATGCGGTGCAGGTGATGATTTAGGCTTTGCTGCAACCATTGCCTTCTTAGACTCTTCCTCATCAGCAACTAATCCTGATGCAGTTTCTTTTCCTTTTGAATCATTGTCCCATGCTTGATCTTGAAGTGTCTCCAGCTCATAGGTCTTCAGAATTCCATAATATTCTTCCAGAGAAGTTGTATGCAAATCTCTGGTTTCTCTGATTGCGTAGACCCTATGTTCAATGCTCTTTGACTGGTTCCTCAGATATCTCGTATTGGTCTCAACCATGGGGAGAGTAACACCTCTCAGATTCAAATCTAATACCAACTGACTGAATCGTAGATAGACGTCTGTTATGCTTTCTCCTTTTCTTATTCTGAAGGTGTCATACTCCATCTTGAGTATAAGTGTCTTGTTGCTTCTAACCTCTGCAGATCCTTCCATGACAACTTCTATCTTGTCCCAAATCTTCTTTGCTGTATTCAAACCTTTGACTATGTTGAACATTTCATGATCGAGAGATTCCATCAAGGTTTGTCTTACAGAAGTATCATAAGCTATTTGCTCCTTGTCAGCATCCGTAAAGTCCGCTGCCTTTTTAGGCTCAGACCGAGCAGGTATAACCTCCTCTCCTTCCGTACGCACAGGAATAGCTTTCATTGGAACGAATTTACCCTTTTCAAGGACTTCCAGATACTCAGGGTTAATAGTCTCTAAGTAGAGTCTCATTCTGAAAACCCATTCTTCATAGTGATCTCGGTTGAACATTGGGATCTTGAAAGAATTTTTAGGAGCCATTTTAAATCTGGTCACTAAAAGTTTCTAAGTACCCAAGACTAGGCTATGTAGAATATCTATGTAGAACTTCTGCCAAGTCGAAATTTTTCTAAGTAGAAATTTTGCTCAAGTCAAAATTTCTCTAAGTAGAAATTGTCCAAGTCGAAATTCACCAAGTAGAAATTGTCCAAGTCGAAATTCTATGTAGAAAATCTCAAGTAGAAATTCTATGTAGAACTTTTGTCCTTAGAATAAATTTTTCTGCAGATTACTTTAATATTGAATAAACAATATCACCTTTTTGACTTTTGATACTTTACACACCGAAAGCAACTAACCCACTTGCTAGGCACTGAGTATGTCTTGTACACTTTCGGCCAAGGAATAATTATCAAATCAAAAGTACAAAAACACCTTTTTGACTATCTTATTTGTTTGAAAAAGGAGATCAAAAAGTTGTTGGGTTATCTTCTTTGATAAGAACAGATGATGAACACTCAAGAACACCAAATATCAATGAACCCAGATTAATTCACAAAAATTAATTAAAATACACCCAAGCCAAATAATCACACCTGGAGTATTTAAATAATTTTTCCCTGATGAGTTTTCACTGGAAACGAATTAAAGCACACTTTTTGAAAAAATGAAAAGTAGATCTAGAAAATGAAAACTCACGATTCTTCTACCAAACACAAGGATCTATGTTTTGTATGTTAAACATCCGCTCTGATACCAATTGTTAGGTCCAAATGTGTTGTAGAGGGGGGGTGAATACAACTTTTCGAATATGAGTAGCAATAAATACGATGCAATAAATGAACACGCAGATTCAAGGAATATATTTCTTTATATATAACTTGAAAAGGTTGCTACAACATTCATTACAAAGTATAACAGAAGTTCAGAGAGAAGTGAATGATTCTAAGCTCTGTGAATATACTCTCTCTTTTTTTCTTGTGTTTTTCTCAATATTGCTCACTAACTAAAACATTACACAAGTGCTTATATTTATACTACATGTAATCTATGTCTTGTAGTCTTCAAAGACTAAGATGTACGTGGCCCAATGATGTCCACATAAATCTTGCCTTATCTTGAAAGCTTGGAAATCTGCCAATCAGAAGATGCCATGTGTCATGTTGAAGCTGCACTCTAAGTAGAACTTCTACTTGAGAATTTCTACTTAGCCATCTCGAAATTTCTAAGTCGAACTTCTACTTAGAAATATTCTACTTGGCCATCCAGAACATTTAGTACTTAGAAAATATTCTGGTCTTCAACTTGAAACTTCAATGCACATCTTGAGCTTGTGATATCTTCATGTCTTCTTTATTCTTCAGCAAGCTCTTGAACATGGATCTTTATTACTGACATAAACTTGCTATCAATGTCCTGACACTTGATGCACTGGTCTGGTTCATAAGTGACTAGTCTTGATAGTGTTTCTGCTTCTTGAATAAATTACCATATTCACTTAGTAACTTGGCTTTCCAATATTCGCTTTCCTTCTTGTTCACTTGAAATCAATTGGTCTTGTTGATACTGATAGTTATGATCTTGATTCTCGATTTCTCAAATCACTGAGGCCTGAACAACTTTGACTTGAACTTCTCTCAATGATTTCTTCTTGGCTTGATCATAGTTAACATGTTCAATTGTATCAATTACCTTGTCTTCATATAGTGTTGATTTCTTGTGACTTCTTGTTCTTGATTGTCTTCTGGTTAAGTATCTTTTCTTTTAATTGAGTTACATTAGTTATAGTGTTACAAGTTTATACACTCTGCCTTTCAGGTTGCTTAAATGTAAAAGTTAAATAAACAACTTGGATATGCAAAAGAATTTTCTTTTCGCTTATATCCATTCGCTGCTATTGCAAATAATTTTCAAATAATCTCCTTTTATTTGGTGCACAACCAGTGGTTTTTGTGGAAAGCTGATTCCATCAGCCTGTAAAAATTTAATTCACAGATGAACGAAGTTAATGAACATAGAACAGAACTAACAGAATTCATGTAAGACAAATTCAGGGAGGCTATGTGGAGGACCATGCCATTTGCAAGTGTCAATAGTATGGTTAAATTATGGGCGGATAGTATGATAGAATGAATGGGCTGGACCTGGACTAGAAAACTAGTGGGCTGTTCAAATTTTAAACGGGTTGGGTTGGGTGAAAAAAGTCCAAACCCATACCCAACCCATTAACACCGGGTTAACTTATTTTTGACCCAACCTTGTTCCGGTTTGAAATTACTCAATTTGGGTCGGGTGAAAATAGGGCCGGTTTGGGTCGGTTTGATCGGTTTGGCCGACCCATGTACACCCCTACCTGTGTCTACCCAAGTAGCCCAAAACATTATAGTCTCTGAAACAATTCAAGAACCAAATTTTGATCCACAGCCTATTGTTTCAAAGAAACCAACCTCTGGTGTTTCTCAAAAGACATCAGTTGTAAGGAAGAGAAGATTTGTTGTGTCAAGCAGTAGTAATTCTAGTGAAGATGATGATAATTTAACTCTTGCTGAGAGAGCAGAATTGAAGGCTGCAATTCAACTTTCTCTGTTAGTACATAGAGATGAAAAACCTAGCCACAGCCAGGCTGTAGTCTCTCAAAAGGCTGTAGTTCTTAAAAAGGGAAAACAGTTACTGGATACTGTCTCTCAAAAGACTGTGTCTATTGAACAAAGATCTCATCCCAAGATCACTTTTGTGTCTACACCTCTTGAGTCTTCTCAGGATAAATCTTTTGCTCACTATACCAGGAGAACAAGGAGAAAGATTCAATTGTCACCTACACACACAGAGTCTAGTCCAACTAACATTATGCAGGTTTCCACATATCAAGCTACATCTATGTCAGTATTTGACAAGAGAGATCTGGATATTGATTCTTCATGGGAAACTACATTGTCTTACAGAATGGCTATGGGACTTATCTCTCTAAAAGTGAAACTTTCCAGGCCAGTTCTAAATTTTTTAAGTGAAAGTGTTCCTAGACTTTCATTTCCTGGAGAATATGGACTTCTACATCAAAGACTTGACTTAATGAAGATGTATTTCTATGTATCTGTCAGAAGACAATTAGTCAAGAAATTTGGACTCTCGAAGCATGTTGCACTTCAATCACTTCATGCATATTTATTTGACAAGGATGTCATTATTGAAGATGCTTTAGCTCAAGGTGAACAACTAGAGGAAGTAGATAGAGGGAAGCAGTCAACAGAAGATACTATTGCACCAGTGGTGAATAGTAGGAAAGATCAGGTCACAGTCACTGCAACACAAGAACCATCTAGTCAGAGGTTGGATGACTCAGGAGCTGTGATAGCTGATGTTGAAAGGACTTCTGTGATGACTGAGAATGCAAGTGATATACCCTATGATATGGGAGGAATGACTTTGGTTGATTTTTCTGAAGATCAAACAAATTTTGTTCAGTCAGAGTCTATCCACCTTGAGGGTGAGTCTCAGCAAACAACACTTAAAGACGGTGATGTACTAACTATGGTGTCTAATGAAGTATTACTGAAGACATCAGAGTCTAGTAAAGAACCTGAAAGTGGTATACTGGAGCCTGTAGTCTCTGGAAGGAAAGAAGATGATTGTAAGGTTTCAGAGATTATAGCAGCTCACTCCTTGGAGAAAACCTCAAGCCACATGCCAAATGAGGAACCCTCTCTCCATGTGAGTTCAGGTATAAAAACTCCTTTTAGCCCCTATTTTTCTGTAGGTCATGAGAGCACTTATCCAAATTTGAGTGATACACTTGAAAAGATGGACTTAGATCCACAATTAGAGAGGCTGGCTCCTGACCAGGCAAAAGGTGAGGTAGAAAGAGTGTTGACTTTAGTAAGTCAAAGTGAGAATGAGGGTATGGATGATCAACTCCATAGTGAGGGAGAGAAAATTAGGAAACCATCATTTGATTTCTGGGATCAGGTTTTTCCTGAATCTTGGTCTGAAAATTTGGGTATGGATGCTGGTACTTATTCATTCATCAAAATGTATCAGAAGAATGACCTAGCACATCACAATGCAAAGCCAGAAGTTAAAGCTCAGAAGCAAAAGGAGAGGCTTGCAGGAATCATTAACAGAAGAGGTGCCAGGATAAAGCAATCTCTTGATACATATGTACCAGATGAAGTTCCTAATGATCCTAGTGTTCCTTTGTATATACTTCCAATATCAGCTAGAATTGAGACATCTACAGTCTCTGATCACTCTAAGGAGGAGTCAGGATTTGAAGATGTTAGTACACAGAATACTGGTGAAGGAGATGATGATCATGTTTTCAGTTCCAGATCAGAAAGATGAAGATGTTGATACTTCTAATCAGGTTTTATTACTTGAATATCATACAACACAAGCAACTTCTTCTACAAGACTTGAAGATACAGTTCTTTCTGATTCTGATTCTGAAGATACTAGAAGCACTTCCAACATTGAAGTTCATTCTGATGTTTTGAACGATATTCAGAATTCTCAAATTGCTATGCAAACAAGACTTCAATCACTTGAAGATAACCAAGTCACAATTATGGAAAATCAAGCAGTTCTGATGAATATCATTTGTTCTGTTTCTGAATCTCTTGGAATTAATGTTGCTGATGTCAAAAAGGGGGAGATAAAGACAATTCAAAGACAACAACAACAACACTACCAGACTGGGGGAGATAAAGCTGGGGGAGATAAAGAGCAGACAAAGGGAAGTAAAAAGAAGAACTAGGAGTGACAGTGGTGAATCTCAGCTAGGAAGTGGTAAAGGAAGAGCAGCATTAATAGTTAAAATTCTTTCTTCTAAGTACTAGATAAACTCTACATCTGGGAAGGAGGTACTTAACTTCATAATTCTACATTCATAAATTCTATTCTGGTTGTATTGTTATATGTTTTGACATCCACAACTTAGATTTATGCTTCAGATTTTAAAGCATAAATAGGGGGAGATTGTTAGGAATAATTCATAAGTTGTGATGTTAAGAATAGAATTTACACATTATACTTCTTGTAATCCCGATCTTATAAAGGATTTAGCACTTTGTATAGGATTTATGTGTAAGACAGTTATCTGTACAGTTTAGTCAGGAGTGAACAGTGTATCGGAGACTACATGTCAGGAACGAAGAGCATATCCTGATGACAGTCTAATAGTGATGATGATCAGATAGTGATGCAAGATGAAATCCTGATATCAGTCATGTTGATGATGTCATTATGGATGCTACAGAAACTGACAAGTGCTATAAAACAGGATCTTTGTTTGAAGAACAAGCAAGAAGATATTATGAAGGAAAGAGTTTTCTATTGATGGAAACTATCGACTAGAAGGCAGAACATTGTCATGTATAGATTATATCTTTCTGTTATTAGTTGATAGGTAGCATTATAAATACTCTCTCTATATCATTGTAAAAAGTGTCGTAGTCGAACAAACGTGTGAAAAATTGAGTTCGTGTGTGTAGCTCTGTATAAGGTTTGTATTCGAGAATTCGAAACAAACAGAGAGAGAAATTTGTATTGTTCAGCAGCTGCTAAAGGTATTGTACACCTTTGGTAGAGTTTGTATTTGATCTTATTAATACAAACAGAGTTTGATTCATTCGTTTATTCTTGTTCATATAATCAAGCAAAAATCAGACACGATTATATAACTTGTATTCAACCCCCCTTCTACAAGTTATTCGAGTTAACAGTATCCCTCTAATACAGCCGGATAATTATTGAAAATTAAACCAAGACTTTTGTATTTTTTTCAAGTAACCAAAAATCCTAGTCACACATTTCCAATGTTCCACACTTGGATTACTAGTGTATCTACTCAATTTTCCTACTGCAAAAGCAATATCTGGTCTTGTACAACGCATTGCATACATTAAAGAACCAATGGCACTGGCATACTCAAGTTGTGCAACAGCTCTTCCTTTGTTCTCACACAACTTCACACTAGAATCAAATGGAGTATTTACCTCTTTAAATCCAAGATGATTAAATTTAATTAATATCTTCTCAATATAATGAGCTTGATTTAAAGAGTAACATCCACTATGTTTTCTCACTTTAATTCCCAAAAAAGTATCGACTTCTCCAAGATCTTTCATTTTAAAAATCGAGGACAAATACTCTTTTATTTTGTTCCAAAAATTAATAAATCATCAACCTAAAGACAAATAATTACTCCAGACTCATCTGTGAATTTAGAATAAATACATTTGTCCGCACCATTATGCATAAAGTCATCTCGCAAAATAATTGAATCAAGTTTCTCAAGCCAATCTTTAGGTGCCTGCTTTAAACCGTAAATAGATTTCACAAGTTTATACACTTTATTCTCATTTACTTTTAGAACAAATCCATCAGGTTGTTCAACATAAATTTCTTCATTTAAATCACCATTTAATAATGTTGTTTTAACGTCCATTTGATGCACATGCAAATTATATATAGATGCCAATGCAAATAAAATTCTAATTGAAGTGATACGAGCCACAGGTGCATAAGTATCAAAATAATCTATTCCTTCTTTTTGTTTATAGCCGTTGGCTACTAATCTAGCCTTAAAGGAGTGCACCTTTCTATTAGTATCATATTTTCTTCTAAACACCCATCTAAATCCAATCGGTTTAGAGCCTTTTGGTAGATCCACTAAAACCCAAGTATTATTCCCAATTATGGAATCCATTTCATCATCTATAGCTTCTTTCCAAAATGAACTATCTCTAGATGACATGGCCTCACTATAGGTTTTTGGATCATCCTCAATGTTTAGAATCTCGTTGTGCTTATTAACAACATTATTATGTTGATCTCCTTCTACTAAACAAACTATAAACTCTGAAGAAATAAAATCAGGATGCAACAATTTTTCTTTCCTTGGTCTAACACTTCTTCTTGGTTCCACCACATGAGAATCATCATTTTTCTCTATAATTTTATTTGAACAACGAGAATTTCTAGAGCTAGGGATATTGTAATCATTTTTCCCCACTATTTCACGATTATAATAAAATTTATTTTCAAAAAATACCACATCTCTCGATTCCACAATTATATTTGCATTCATATCTAAAATCCTATAAGCTTTACCAGCATACCCAACAAAGACTCCTTTTAAAGCTCTAGGCCCAAGTTTAGTTCTTTTAAAGCTCGACTACAAGTTCGATATCTCAGAGATTCGACATGTTTAAATACTCTATTCGAGAACTCAAGAAGTCAACAAGTCAAAGTGGTATTTGAGTTCTCAAAGAGTCAACAAGTAAAAGTTCCATTCGATATCTCAAGGACTCAGAAAGCTATTCGATATCTCAAGGATTCGACAAGTCAAGTGTTCTATTCGACAACTCAAGGAATCCTGGAGAAAAGTACTATTCGAGAAGTGATTCGATATGTCAATCATACAGTATTCGAGAACTCAGAGTTATCTAATCCTAGTTCTCGAATCAACTACTTAGCCACTTCTCGAATACATTCTTGGAGACAAAATACTGAAGAAATTGTACAAGCCAGAAACCTGCAACAAGCCAATGCACTTTATGGACCACAATCTGTAACGTGCTCTGGAAAGCCTACAAGGAAGCTTGGAGAGATATAGAAGAGACAAAGAGCTAAAGAAGTGGATCTGAACAGAACTTTGCAAAGTCAAATCTGTAGCCGTTTGGATGCTTACTCAAAAAGGATTGACATACAAGAAAGTAATTTATCCTGTAACCTTATTTGTAGTAACTGAGTTGTATTCGTGTTCTATAAGAATACAATCTCACTTCTTTAGTTGATGAAGTTTTTCATACATCGTAAGATATATCTCTCTGAGAAAAACGAAGCTGAGAATACTATCATTTGTATTCACAGATTGTAGCAACCTCTATCTAATACAATATTAGATTAAAGTGATATTGTGTCTTGTGTTGTTCTTTATCCGCACCTACATCTTGCACACACAAACACTTATCTTGCTACACAGATTCAAGAACAAGAAAAGTTCAAGAATCCATTCACCCCCCCTCTGTATTCTTTTACTGTATTCAATACTCAACAAGTGGTATCAGAGCGGGCTGTTTATTCAAAAAACAGAAAAATGATCATGAGTTCGAATACACCAAAGACCACAGGAACGGTGAAAGTCCCTAAGTTTGACAAAGAAAATTACAACCTCTGGAAGATAAAAATGATGTTGTTCATCAAAGCCTCTCATCCTTTATATCCTGAGATTCTCAAGAATGGTCCCTTTGTTCCACAACAAGAAATACCTGAGAAGACTGTTGGAACCATAACTGTTCCAAGATCTTATGTGGCCAAGGAACCATCCAAATGGACAGAATCAGAAAAGGAGATGGTTGCTCTTGACAGTCACCTCATGTTGCTAATTATTGATTCCATGGATATGTCAATGTTTACAAACATTGCATCGTGTACATCTGCCAAAGAAATGTGGGATCACATTGAGGTGTTATGTGAAGGGACTGATGAGGTCAAGGAAAACAAGAAACAGATACTGGTCACACAGTATGAAGCTTTCATGGCACAGCCCAAGGAAAACATCACTGAGATGTTTGAGAGATTTCACAAGCTAGTTACTGAGTTGTAGATGAATGGCAAGGTTTACAGCACCAAGGAGTTGAATATGAATTTTCTATTGTCTTCTCCAAATCACCTAGAGCAGAGGGTCATTTCTCTAAGGGAAAGAGATTTGAACAAAATCACTTATGATGTGCTCTATGGGGTTTTAAAGACTCATGAGCTTGAGTTGCTTCAGAAAAGGGCTATCCAAGCCAACCAAAGCAGAATGATAAACACATCATGTGCCTTGATTGTCAACAGATCTATTCAAGACCTAGAAGCATCTACAAGTCAACTAAGGATAGAGGAGATAGTAGATGATGAAGAAACTGAAGCTGAGGTAAGTGAACCTATTGAGGAGAAGGAGGAAGAAGAGTTCTATATTCTTGAAGAACTAGATGGAATGGAAAACACTTCATATGCTTTCATGGCTAGAAAATTTCCAAACATCATATTCAAAAGGAACCAACCCTTCAAACCTAAAACTCAAAACCATTCATTCAACAAGAGCAAGGCACCTGTGAAAGCAAACAAGAATAAATTTAAAACCAACCATGTGGATAGGTAATCTATAAGGTGTTATAGATGCAATGACCTAGGGCATTTTGCCAGTGAATGCAAGAAGCCTAAAAAGAAGGATAAGGAGTTTCTAGAGCTTGAAGCTAAGTATGAGGCCCTTCTGAAAAAGCAGACAAAAGGTAAGGCCTACATAGCTGAAGGGAAGTGTTGGGATGATTCTGATAGTGATAGAGAAGAGCAGGAATTTTGCAACTATGCCTTATTGGCCAATTCCAAGGATGACACATCTTCATCAGACTCTCAGGTACCATCTCTCACTACCATATACATGTCTGTTTCTAAATACAAATGCATGATTGAACAACTATCTGTTGAAATGTTTAATATTCATACTAGTATGACTGCTGGTAATGAGGAAATTGCTAAACTATCTGCTAGAAATGAAATGTTAATAAAAAAGAATGAGGAACTTGAGCTAACTGCTATGCAAGTAGAAAACCTTAAGAAAGAAGTTGAATATCTGCAGAATAAGGTTCTATGTGCTAGTCAAATTGAAAAGGCTCTTAGGGTTGAACTAGCTGAAAATGAATTCAAACTGAAAGCCTTTAAGAAATCATCTGGTCTAGTGCAATCCTATTGTGAGAAAATTCAAGCTAAACCCAAGGCTGCTATTGGACTTGATTATGGCACTCTTAAACAGAGGAAAGGCTATGCTGTCATTGAAGATGACATAGTTGTTCAGGAGGAAGTGCCTCACATTTTGAAAAAGGCTGAGACTCCAATATTTAAAGAATCAATATTTGAAATTGATGAGGATGCCTTACTCATCAAGCAAATGTTGAATGATGAGGATGAGGCACAATCCTGTGAACAACAAGCATCCTCTAAGTGTGAGAGTGTCAAGCCAAAAGCCAAGGAAACAGTAGGTGATAGGTCTAGACCTAAGAAGTTTGTTAAGTTCGTTTTAGCTGGGAAGAATGAATCTGAGAAGAAAGTGACTAAGAAGAAACAAAACAGAAATGGCAAGCTAGGGATTAACAAAGATAACAACTATGCTTATATGCCTAATGCCCCTAGGAAAACTTGTCAGAACTGTTTCAGTACCAATCATTTAATTCATGTATGCAAGAAACCTGTTGGTAGTGTGCCCAAACCTTTCTGTGACTGTTCTGTGCCTTTAAGACATAGAGATGCTCCATTTTGTGATAAATTTGACTGTATGCCATGCAACATGAATGTTATGACTAGTTGTTTCAATTTGAGAAGGCAATTCATTGATGGTTGTATCAGTCACAATTCTCACACACACTACACAAGGTCAAAGTCTTCAAGTCCTCCTAGAGTTAGGAAGGTACCTTTGTCACCTAAGTCTGAAACCTCAGGTTCTAAGACTTCTAACAGTGACAAGAAGACTAACACCAAGAAAGTTGATAACCATGTTGTTTATGATAAATCTGTTTCTAAGTCACATGGACCCAAACTTGTTTGGGTACCAAAGGAGAAGTAATACCTTTGTGTTTGCAGGGCAAAGAAAGTGAAAAGAAGGTCATGTGGATTTTGGATAGTGGATGCTCAAATCACATGACTGGTGATATGGCCCTGCTATCACAGTATGAGGAGAAGGCTGGCCCAATGGTTGCTTTTGAAGATGACAGCATGGGTAACACATTGGGATATGGCAAATTGAAAGTTGGTAATGTCATTATTGAAGATGTAGCACTAGTCAAGGGACTCAAGCATAATCTGCTAAGTGTTGGTCAGTTTACTGATAGAGGATTCAAAGTTGATTTTGACAAAGATGAATGTTCGATCACCCACAAGAAGACTGGTGATTTTGCTCTATCTGGAGTGAGGAAAGGAAGCCTGTTTGTAGCCAATATGGACTCTGCAAACAAGGACAAAATTTGTTGCTTCTACTCAAAAGCATCAAATGAAGATTGTTGGCTGTGGCACAAGAGGTTATCACACTTGAACTTCAAAGCCATTAATTCTCTAGTCAAAAGAGAGTTAGTGAGAGGCATGCCCACACTTGAATTCTGTCAAGAAGGAGTGTGTGAGGCTTGTCAAAAAGGAAAGATGAAAATATCAAGCCATAAGTCAAAGACAGTGACATCAATAACCAAGCCCCTGCAACTCATTCATATGGATTTGTTTGGGCCTGTCAATATTATGTCACTAGAAAGAAAGAAGTATGCCTTGGTGATGGTTGATGACTTTACAAGGTATACATGGGTGTAATTTCTAGCATGAAAAGATGAGGCTCCACAAGTAATCATTGAGCACATAAAGAAAGTTGACAAGGAAGCAAAGGCCAACAATGCAAGTGTGATTGCATTGAGAAGTGATAATGGAACAAAGTTCAGAAATGCTATACTTGAAGCATTCTGCAAAGAGAATGGAATTTCTCAGCAATTCTCAGCTCCAAGGACTCCACAACAAAATGGAGTTGTTGAGAGAAAGAATAGAACTCTAATTGAGGCTGCTAGAACAATGTTGCTTGATGCAAAGATGCCTACATGTTTTTGGGCTGAGGATGTGAGCACTGCATGCTATATCCAGAACAGAACCCTCATCAACAAAAACACTGGAAAGACACCTTACAATTTGATGACTGGAAAGAAGCCTACTCTAAAGTATGTTCATACTTTTGGAAGCAAATGCTTTGTATTGAAGGATATTTCAGAATATGTTGGAAAGTTTGATGCAAAGGCATTTGAAGGAATTTTCTTGGCTATTCTATGGAAAAAATTGCATACAAAGTTTATGTCATCAGTCAAAAGAAAATTACGGAAAGCACAGATGTGACATTTGATGACAGCAAACTACCTGGATTAGAAGAAGCCAATGATGAAGATAAAGATCCATTGAAGTTTAATAATCTGGATGATTCTGATGAAGAGATTGAAACTGGAGTTGAAACTCAAGTTCAACAAACTCAAGTGAATGATGATACAAGAGAAGAATTTGTGCCAACCAATAGTGGAGAAACAAGCATCCAAGACACACCTGTGAATAGTGGCAACCTCACAGGGGGAGGAAATGAGAATGATCATGACTTGGATGATGAAGCAACATCAAGAATGAGAAATTAGTCTGAGCACTCAAGGAAATGGGATAGATCACACACTGCAAAGCAAATTATTGGAGATCCAAATGCAGGAGTAAGGACTAGGAGAGCAACTCAAAATGAGTGCCTCTATGGCTGTTTTCTATCTTAGATTGAGCCTAAGAAACTTGATGATGCACTGTTGGATCCAGATTGGATTATTGCCATGCAAGAGGAGCTGAATCAATTTGAAAGAAACAAAGTATAGGAACTTGTGCCTGCACCAAAGAATAGAACCATTGTTGGAACAAAATGGGTTCTGAAGAATAAGATGGATGAAGATGGTGTAATAGTAAGAAACAAAGCAAGGTTGGTTGCAAAAGGATACTCTCAACAGGAAGGCATTGATTATGATGAGACATTTGCCCCTGTTGCTAGATTGGAAGCCATCAGAATATTCTTGGCATTTGCTGCTCATTCAAACTTTAAAGTTTATCAAATGGATGTCAAGAATGCATTTCTGAATGGAGAGTTGAAAGAAGAAGTTTATGTGCAACAACCACCTGGCTTTGAGGATCCACATTTTCCAGAATTTGTCTACAGATAGCTTAAGGCATTGTATGGACTTAAGCAGACTCCAAGGGCATGGTATGACACTTTATCACAATTTCTCCTTGAAAATCAATTCACTAAAGGCACATTGGACAAGACACTGTTTTACAAGAAACATGGTGATGATATTATCCTAGTTCAGATCTATGTGGATGATATTATATTTGGCTCTACAAATGAGAAGTTGTGTGAGAAATTCTCTAAACTCATGTAGAGCAGATATGAGATGAGTATGATGGGAGAGTTGACATTCTTTCTTGGGTTGCAAGTCAGTCAAAGGAAGGATGGTATCTTTATCAGTCAAACCAAGTACATCAAGGATTTATTGAAGAAGTTTGACTTAGAAGATTGCTCACCTGCAAAGACACCCATGGCCACTGCCACTAAATTGGATGAAGATGCTAAAGGCAAGAGAGTAGACATCCCGGTCTATAGAGGCATGGTTGGTTCTCTACTCTACCTCACTGCAAGTAGGCCAGACATCATGTTTGCTACATGTTTATGTGCAAGGTTTCAATCAAATCCAAAGGAATCACATTTGATTGCTATAAAAAGGATCTTTAGATATCTGAAGAGCACTTCAAACTTGGGTCTATGGTATCCTAAGGACACAGGGTTCAATCTGGTTGGTTATTCTGATGCTGATTACGCTGGATGCAGAGTGGATAGGAAAAGCACCTCAGGTAGCTGCCAGTTTCTTGGACAAAGGTTAGTCTCTTGGTATAGCAAGAAACAACAATCTGTGTCAACTTCTACAGCTGAGGCTGAATACATAGCTGCTAAGATTATGGACTTGTGTTGGAAAGAATTCCAATCATATGTGACAACACAAGTGCAATCTCTATAGTTGCCAATCCTGTCAATCATTCTAGAACAAAGCACATTGACATCAGATATCATTTCATTAGAGAACATTCAACTAATGGAACCATTGAGTTGCATTATGTCTCTACAGATAAACAACTAGCTGACATATTCACTAAGCCATTAGATGAAGCCACCTTCACAAGGTTGGTTAATGAGATTGGAATGCTGAATTCTTCAGATTCTGGCTAAGTTAATATATCATCTAGATTGTTGCAGCAGTAAACACTTACTTTATCTAAATTCTCAATATTTTTGGAGTAAGTGTTGGCTGAAATATGATTTATAAATATTTCAAATCTGTTGCATATGTTGGAAAATCATATTTTGTCAACTTGAAATTTCTATGAAATTTTGAGAAAATCACTGTTTAATTTACTAGAATATTCTTCATTGAATATGACTGGTAAATTTTTAAAGATAGTGAAAATTGATTTTTGTGAGTGATGAGTATATTTCGATAAGTCAGACTTCTCGAATGGTTCACTGTTCGACATCTCTAACAAGCCTCATTAGAGCACTCTCGAGTTCTCGAATAAAGTCTTTTAGAGATATTGAATAGAAGTATTCTTGACTTCTCGAATATGGTAATTGAGTTCTCTTATAACTGAGTTTTCGAATACTATGTTTGAGTTCTCGAATCATTTGAAAAGGCTGAATTCTCGCTGAATCTTAACCGTTTTTGGATTTTTATTCAGAATTCTTAAATTACTCATAAAAACATATTTTACCTAATTTAGAATTTATTCTAATTTAGATAACTGCCAGCTGTGAGTTACAATCTGTTTGAGTTATCGAATAAGCCTTTCTTAACTTATCGAATAGTTGTTTTCTACTTCTCGAATGCCTGACTTGTCGATACAAAACATATATCTAATCGACAATTCAAGTACTTCATACTTATACAATTCCACATCTATTCGATTCATTTCATTCGATTTCTCAAGCATCTAAAACTCCAAAACCTCTGAAAACCCTAACTGCAACAGCTAAATTTCTTCTTCAACCTTCATTCTCTTCTCGCTTTTCTCTGTATCAATGGCAACTGTGAAATTCAACACCAACTTCATCGCTATCTCAAGTGATGTTGAAGCTCCTAACACCAATCTCAAATGCTTTGTAAAGCGGATGTCTAAGTCATACATCAAGGATGCACTTTCAGCCAACCCAACTCTGTATCTAGACCTCTTGGAACAGTTTTGGAGAACTGCTACTGTGGAAGTTGTAGCCCTAGAAAGCGCAATAACATCATATATAATCTACTGCAAGATTCAGGACAAGGAAATCACTATCACCACTGAAGATATGAATCAAGCACTTGGCTTACAACAGGAAGTGTATGATGACCAAGCCACAAATGGTGAATTGGAGGACTTCTTTGATTTTATCAACTACTCAGATGAAATCAAACTTGGGCACTTGAATAGAAAGTTCTTGAGGAAGTAATGGAGTTATGTCTTTGCCACCATTCTTCAAGTCTTCACAGCTAGGAAGTCAAGCTTTGATCAGATTAGTGCACCTGCTCAGCAAATAGGCTATGCCTTAGCTTATGGGAAAAAGATCAATGTTGGCCAACTGATTATGCAAGAGCTGTATGGGAGACTTGGTAAGAACTCAACCAAGAGAGGTACTGATATCTTCTTCCCTCGCTTTATTCAATCTTTACTTAATTTTAAAGATGTTAAATTGATTGAATTACCTGGATAGATAGAAATAGAATAGGCTATCCTAAATCCATGACCAAACTCATTTTTGGTAATTTGGAGACTAGGAATGATGTGGATGTAAGACTTAACATAACTCCCCATATGGAGGGTTTGTTTAGGACTTACCCCCACAACATGCCAACATTTGATTCTAAATCACAGTTAGCACAGCCTAAGCCAGTAGAACAAAATGCTAACCCAGGGCTTGCTAACCAACCCCCTCAACCAAACACCTTACTAAACATAGAGCCAACTGCATCATCCTCTCAAAAGGGTGATGTTATTAAAAAGAAGGAGAAGAAAAGAAAGCAAATTGCTTCTGAACCTTTTAAAATCTTAACTGAAGCAGCATTGGTTGTAGAACTAGGTTTAGAGAGTGGGGAACCTGAGTCACCTTTACAGAGGCCAAAGAAGAAGAAATCTAAAACCACCTCTTCAGTCACACAAATGGCCGAGGTTGTAAAATCAGGGGCACACAGTTCACTAGATGTATCCTCTCAACAGGGTGCATCTATAGAATCAAGCATCCTCCCCAATGCACCTATCTGTAAAGAGTCAGCACATGGGAGTGATAAGGCTGGCACAAAACTGAGTGGAGAGCACATCACATTTGAAACTCCCTCTATATCTCAGGGGGAGTTGCCAAAATCCATTCTCAAAGACACTTCTCTTCCAGAATCTACATCTCAAATTTCTTTGGAGCCTGTAATTCAAGAAATTGAAGAGCAAGGCATTGATCACCAATAATTCTTTTCTCTTGGTGAGCCAATGAATTCAAGTGACTTAGTGCATGACACTTTGCTCACCACCTAGAAACCACATTCAGATGGTGAGGGAATGCTAGCTGGGGCATATCCTGATGACACCATCACAAACACAGAGGATTCACTAGTTTCTACTAGAGACTCTGTGCCTGTGTCAACTACTGTTGTAGCTCATCACACTCATGTGGAGACAACAGTAGTAGAGTCATTCCATCCGGTTACAGAAGTTGCATCTGTAACTGAGGAGTCTAGCTTGTCTAGCTCTAGCTCTGACTTCATGTCACAATGGCTGAAGCCTGTGCAACATGACAGTGCTTCAGGATCAGGGTCTGTTCCACCACAATTGGCGGTTGAAGCACTTCAAAGCTTAGTTGTGGATCAGATTCCTGAGTTTATCAAGATAGCTCAGAACTTGGTCACCTCCAACATATTTAATCCAGATTATGAAGCCATTCTACTATGCCATAGGGATGATGTGGAGATGCAAAGGCCAAGATAATTGATGATGTTGAGAGAGATGGCAATGTAGATGCCTGGTTGCAAGGAAAATATGATATCACTCTTGATAAAGCTCTTCAATATCTCAGAGAGGAATACATCACTTCACTCCCTCAAGCTAAAGGAATCAAGTTAAATGAGGGTGGTCATCAAAGGGCTTCAAAATCTATACCTCATGTCTCAGGCAAAGGCAAATCCAAAGTTGATGAGCCCCCAACCTCTCTGCCAGTTGTTGCTCTACCAACTGTGTACATCACTACTCCTAATGGCCAAAAGCAATCTATCACAACCACAGTGGTTGCAGGGAGCATGCCATCTGACAAACCTTTCTTTTCCAGGACTGAAAGTGCCAAGCCTGTAGAAGTGAAAGTTATTACTGAAGCCAAGCTACAAGAAGTTGCTAATTCAAATGTCTATCATGATAAAGCCTTCTTGGAGTTTCTGAAAGCCATAAGGGAACAGGCTGGTGACACTCAGTTCTATCTGAGAAAGTTGAAGGAGTAGATTGACTACCTCACTGTCAAACCCAAAAAAGTCAATAACTTATGATTCAAGGAGATAATGATGGTGTCCAAGTCCAAGATATGGCATCTAACCTACAAGACTCTACAAGCCCTAAAACACTCAGAGATAAATACACTACTTGAGCTTATTGAGAAGAGAAATGAGAACAATAAAAGTCTGTATGATGACCTGAGGAATGGCCAACCTTCAAGGCTGCCAGAAGTGATTAAGAAGCCATGGACAATCATCTATCAGTCTGGCACCAAAATTGAAGACATTAAACAATTGGTCATTCCCAATGATCTCACTCCTCGAAATCACAGACTTGTTATTTATATCATTGATCAACTACAGAAGAAAGTTGGAGTCAAAAATGCTGAAGAAATAGAAGCACTACACATCCTCAGATCTTTCATAGCAACTGGTGCAATTCCAGAGATGGCCCAACCTAGGAGGAATAAGGATGATGAAGATGAAGACAAAGGTGATGGGAGGAGAAGTCATCACAGGAGTGATAAGGGTGATGAAGATAAGAAGAAGAAGAAAGATGACAAGAATAAGAAAGATGGTGATGACTGTTAGGAATAATTCATGAGTTGTGATGTTAAGAATAGAATTTTACTTATACTTCTTGTATATCCTGATCTTATAAAGGATTTATCACTTTGTATAGGAAATATGTGTTAGACAGTTATCTGTAAAGATTAGTCAGGAATGAACAGTGCATCAAGTACTACATGTCAGGAACTGAGATCGAATCCTGATATGTCAAGTCAAATATTGATCAAGTACTGATAGGATGGTTAGATCCTGATGCAAGATGGAATCCTGATATCAGTCGTGTTACTGATGATGTCATTATGGATTCTACAGAAACTGGCAAGTGCTATAAAACAGGATAGTTGGTTGAAGAACAAGCAAGAAGATATTATGAAGGGAAGAATTTTCTATTGATGGAAACTATCAACTGGACGGCAGAACATTGTCATGTATAGATTATCTTTCTGTAATTAGTTGATAGGAAGCATTATAAATACTCTCTCTATATCATTGTAAAAAGAGTTTATGAGGTTTGTAATCGTAAGGATACGAGAGTGCAAACAGAGAGAGATTTGTATTGTAAGCAGCTGCTAAAGGTATTTGTACACCTTTGGTAGAGTTTGTATTCGATCTTATTAATACAAACAGAGTTTGATTCATTTGTTTATTCTTGTTCATATAACCAAGCAAAAATCAGACACGATTATATAACTTGTATTCAACCCCCCCCCCCTTTCTACAAGTTATTCGAGTTAACAATTGGTATCAGAGCAGGTTGATTTTGAATAATCATAAAGATCTGCAATCATGTCTGGTTACAAGGATGGGAATACTAAGATTCCTATGCTCAAGAGAAACGAATATACTCTATGGGAAGTAAAGATGTTGCATCATCTGGAAGCAACAGATCCTGATTATCTTGACAGAATCAGAGATGGACCTTTTGTTCCAACAAAGATCGTTGGACAAGCAACTGTTGATGGTGTGGTTGTTCCAGAACATACAACAAAGAAGCCAAAATCTGTGTGGTCAGATAAGGACAAGGAGAATGTTCTTAAAGATGCTAAAGTGAGAAACATATTATTCAACAGTCTTGATTCTGTTCTCACTAACTATGTTCTCTCTTGTAAAACTGCTAAGGATATATGGGACAATCTTAAGGTTCACTGTGAAGGAACTAAGTCTGTCAAGAAGAATATGAGGACACTACTTATACAATAGTATGAGTACTTTGAATCCAAGTCTGGTGAGTCACTTACTGATACCTTTGATAGGTTTACAAAACTCATCAATGAGATGGCCATGCATGGTAAATATTATGACTTGGAGGATATGAATACAAAGTTCGTGAAAGCTTTGCCTGATTTCTACAATGAGAAGATATCTGCGATTGAGGAAGCTAATGATCTGGATGAAATATCATTAGAGGCAGTATATGGAAAACTGAGAGCTTATGAACTTGACAAGCAACAGAAGAAGAGCAGGAGTGAAGGAAAGATGAAGACTATTGCACTTACTGCTCAATCTGAATTAAAGAAGCTTCTAGAAGAACAGCATGAAGAGATTGCTGTAAAGAACTCAAGGAAGAAGAAAAGCAAAGAAAGTTCTGAGTTAGAGACTACTGATATGGACTCTGACAACAATGATTCTGAATCTGAGATGCAGGAACTCTTTGCTATGTTTGCTAAAGCCTTCAAGAAAGGAAGATTTAATCGGAGAAGATTTAGCAAAGGACCTTTTCAAAAGAAGGAGGAGAAGAAGTGTGACAAAGGCAAAGGTACAATTGTCAAGCTTGATAAGGCTAAGATCAAGTGCTTTAATTGCAGTGAGCTTAGACACTTTGCTAGTGAGTGTTAGAAACCTAGGAATTCAGTAAAGGGTAATGCACTTATGGTCACACAGAAGGATTGGGCTGATTCTAGTGATTCTGAAGATGAATTGGATTATGACAACATTGCACTGATGGCAAATGTTTCAGATAAACCTGGATCTCCAAAGAAAACTTCTCCATCCTCTGTTAAGGTATCACTTCACTCTCTTGATTCATTTGATAGCTTAAATTCTGATGAAATTAAATCTATCCATGCTGAGTTTAAGAATTTTATGACTAATTTTAGAATTCTTACTTGTGAAAGAGATGAACTTAAGGTTAAGAATGATAAATTAGTTGATAGAAATAATTTTCTTGAATCTGAGTTAATTCAAATGGAAGAATACAAGTTAAGTTCTGAAAAAGCTAAGCATGATTATGGTGTTATTCTTGAGGCTTATGACTATGTCAGAAAAGAACTAGAGGAAGAGAGAGATGTGATTAAGACCATTAACATTTCTGGTAAAAAGACACAAAAAATCATCGAAAGTGGAATTCGTGGTAAAGTTAATGGTTTAGGTTTTGATAAGGCTGGACAAGAAGAAAAAGTAGCTATTGTCAATGATGATAGTAAAGTAGAAGCTAGCACATCTAAATCTGAAGGTAAGAAAATTGTTTCTGAACCTAATCATGTTAAATTTGTTGATTCAAAAGGTACCCCTGTTGTACACAAAAGGATTAACAATAGTAATTCAGATAAGAAAGTGTTAGAGAAACCTAAGAATGTAAATAATAGGGTTTCTGTCTAAGTCTCGGTTGAAACAGAGATTAGATGGTCTTTCAGAGTCTAGCAAGATCAAAAGAAATAGGAATGGAAAAGAAGGTATTAACAAAGAGAATAATTACAAGAATGTACCTGATGCACATAGGAAAAAATGCTATAAGTGTGGAAATCATAATCATTTGGCCCTAGACTGCAATCAAAAACCTTCTTGGAAAACTGAGTCCAGATTCCCCAAGACTCAGAAAATTCAATACCAACCACAAAAAGCTTGTTATCATTGTGGTAGTTTACTTCATTCCATTTACATGTGTAGAGAATATCATGAACTGTATTATGACTATTATTCCTTGAAATCTGAAACTCCTAGTCACAAACAGTTTGTGAAATCAGAGTCTAAAGTTGACTCTACAACAGGTAAAGTAAAGACAAAATTCTCAAAGCCTGTTGTTTCAAAATCTAGTAAGAAAGGATCCAATCAAAGTTGGGTCCTAAAAAATTCTAACGAGTTACTTTTTGGTTGCAGGGCACAGGAAAGAAGCATTCAATTATCTTGGACAGTGGATGCTCTGGACATATGACTGGAAAGAAGTCCCTGCTTACAAAGTTTGAGAGGAAAGCTGGCTGATAAGTGGATTTTATATCCACTTGGAACATTCTATATCGGTTTAAATTGATTATTTTGGACTCAAGTTTGTTATAGTTTTGATGTGTTTTGCTTAGTTGTTCAGGTTTGCAAGAATATCAATGCTTCTGTCGTTTTTTGGAGATTTAATTGATTAAAATTCGGATTTTCCGGGAAGGTTGCGCAGTCTACACTGTTTTGGCCATATCTGGAGTTCTAGAAGTCCGTTTTCAGCGATCTTACTGCCCACGCGAAGCTTGAGAGATTTTCTACAACCTGGGATAGATAGCACGTGCATGGAGCTTGCTGAATGAAGTCGCGCGCGTGTTCTTGTAAAAGAAGGCTGAGAAATTACTGTTTTGCCCTTTTTCTAATTCTAATTGTATTCTGGGCAGTTTTGGGTACCTTCTTTAAATTCTAATTGTAATATAAGGTAATTTCTTGCTGAGCAAGACTTGGAGTATCTATATAAACACATCTAGGTTATTAATTTAAGGAAGAAAGATACTATTCTCTAGATAAAACTTTGTACGCAGCTTTTAGGGATTTTTCTGGAGAACTATTATTTTCTTCAAAGATGGAAGATTAAAGGTTTTTCTATATTCTTATAATTATGAGTTCTTCTATTAATTCATGTGTTTTGTTTTCTTCCTTAATTATGTGTAACTAAATCTCTAATCTGAGGATTGGGTAGTATTCCTTGGTATTCATGTGTGTTTAATTATCTGTGATTTTCTTGCTTTGCTGATCTGTTATTGAGAGCTTAACACAATTAGGGGAGTCATGAACCTTTGATTGGATTTTAGGGATTGTAATAACTTGGAAGAGGAGTTGCAATTTTAGTACACGATTTAACAAACATAACTCGAATATTTGATTGGAAGATTAATAGGAGAGTTGTGAGACTTATAATTCTTGGTGCTTATTAGTTTATGGTTGTACTTTGATTGTATCACGGAAGTGACAATTAAGGTGTAGTTGTAGACACTATATTGTATCTTGGAAGAGAACATTATAACCTTAGAAGAATTGTTTTCAGCAGAGTAAGAACGTAGACGTCACATAGATATTGAATGTGCATTGAAACCAAGTGAAGAACCCAAGTTCTTGGATTGTTTTCCTCATATATTTTATTCTTGATTGATAATTAGTTTAATTTAGTTTATAAACAAACCAAACATTCTTCTACACTTCTAAATTGTGAGAGATAAGAAACTTGAACTTGATATTACATTCAGTCCTTCCCTGCGAACGAACACATAAAAATACTACTAACAAATTGGCGCCGTTGCCGGGGAAGGCAGTATATTTGAGTTTAGGTTAATTGCTTCTTATTTTTTAGATTTTAATTGGTTCCACAAGTTATTTTGTTGGTGATTTTCAGGTGTATGCGACGTTCATCTTGCGCTAGAAAGTTGGAATTTGACCCTGAAATCGAGCGTACTTTGAGAAAGATCAGAAAAGAGAAAGCTAAGATGGGAGAGCCGGCAGCTCAAACTGTTGTTAATGATAATGTTGATGAGACTTCTATTTGGGACCATGAGACACCAAATCCTGCTAATTGCATGTACAAAACTCCAGAGATTGGTGCAACCCAATTCAACATTAATCCAAGCTTAATTTAGATGATCAGCAATCAAGCTTTTGAAGGAGATATTGAACTAGAGGACCCACACAGACATCTAGAGCGTTTCGTGCAGATGTGTGGCTCATTCAGAAACAATGGTGTCACGAGTGACAAGATTCGTCTCCATATGTTTCCCTACTCTATTAAGGGAAGAGCTTTGGAATGGTTTCAACAACTTCCAAACACTACGGTTGCTACATGGGATAGTCTTTCTATTGCATTCTTGTCCAAATATTATCCTTCTGACAAGACGCAACAATTGAGGACTATGATTATGAGTTTTAAAGCACAACCGGGTGAAGGTCTATATCAGGCATGGGAGAGATTCAAGGCACTATTGAGGAAGTGTCCACATCACGGCTTAGAAGATTGGCAGATCATTAGTACTTTTTATGGGGCCATGAATGCAGATATTCATTTGAGTTTGGATGTGGCTGCTGGTGGAAATTTCAAGAAGGCACCAACTACACAGGCTAAAGCACTCCTTGAGGAATTGGCATCTAATAATTATTCATGGGCACCTAGTGGGACGAGCTCAGCAAAAGTAGCACAAGAATCTGAGATGATCAACATGCTGGCTCAAAAATTGGATACTCTAACTCAGGAGGTGCGAGGACAAAGGGCAAATGTGAATGCTATTTCTTCACCTATGGAGGGGTATAATGATTATGGTGCTTGTAACGAGCCGAAAAATTACGTGTAATTTATTATATTAAAATATATTTTTAGTTGATTTTAATGTGTGTTAGTTTATTTTTAATGCATTTAAACGCGTTATGATTTTTATTAAATAGGAAAATTATCCCATACGTGTTATGTGACTTCTGTGTAGCATAGATTATTTTATTCTATTTTTCTGTAATTTTTATATTTTTAGAATACAATTATTTCGCATTTTAATTTCCAGATCCAGCCCCTTTATCGAATTCGAGGTCCTGTTTTTCATAAAATTATTTTTATATAATAGTGGGATATCTGAAAATGCATTATGTTGTAATTTTTGTAATATTCATAATTTTTGGGAAATTTTGACATATATATTGTATTTGTTTAAAAATAAAATTTTTACATTTTATCCCATAAAAATTATTTTTAGGGCTTAATAATTTTAATTAGGGGTTAAAAATATTTTTGGGGTATTAATTTTCAGATTTATATAAATAGCAGAATTTTATTTTTAATTGTTAAAATTAATCAAAAATCAGATTTTTGATTTTATTTTCTGGAAAATTCTTTGAATATTGTTCTTGGTGTTCTTGGAGATCAAACACACTTTTGACAGTGATTCCGGCATCCAAATCGTTCATATGGGTAACCAAACTGAAGCTCTTGATCTCTACTACATGTTTATGTGTGTTTTAACATCCTAAATTGCTTGATTCGAAAATTCATAATTTTAGTTTAATATTCGAATTTTCTCGAATTTATTTTGGATTGTAGGATGATTTGTTGTTGATGTGGTTAGTGTCTATAGATTGTATATAATCCCAGGAGTATCATGATAATTTTTGTTTGATTTTTAATAGCTTAAAACTCGAAATCGAAAATTTGGGGGTGAGATGTAATTTTCAATTTTCCGGATTTCTTGATGATTGTTTGATGTTTTGGATGATTGATATGAGTCATTGAACTCCTGGGCTTTGATTTGGTATATAGAATGTTTGATTTGGTTAAGAAATGAGCAAAATCGAATTTTGATCGGAAAATTCTTTGAAGGTCGCCGGATTAATTCGGATTTGGCCGGATTTTTGATTCGGTTGATTCTGGGATTGAACGAATGGTATGGTTGTGTTTAGGAGAAGATTTGGAAGGTGTTTGGTACTTAAAAACGTAGCAAAATGTGCGTTTTAGGGGTGGCCGGAGGTTGCCGGAAAAATTTTTCCGGTGACCGGATTCTGGTAAACCTCCATTGTTGGTGGTGGTGTTCTTGAAGCATTCATGTGAAGGTGGTGATGAATAGTACCTGTTTGATCTTTAAAATCTATTAACCTTTTCTGAAAAATGATTTTGGGAATTGATTTTTACTTTTTACTAATTATTTTTACTTTTATTTACTTTTAATTACTTTTATTTACTTTTAATTACTTTATAATTCTGAATTTAATTATAAATTTCAGAAATATTATTTTCTGAAAATGTTTGATAAATCAAGAATTTATTTCTGAATTCCATTTTAATTATTTCTTTATTTCTTTATTTATTTGTTTTTAATTCAAAAATAATTAAGAATTAAATACTTTTAATTATATTAATTAATCTCAAATAATGATTTAATTAATTTGATTATCTAATAAATGTAATTATTTATTAGATAATTTTATTAATTAATTATTACTTGATTCTAATTAATTTATTTAGGATTATTAACCAATTTTCTCTTTAAAAGTGATTTAAAATAGAAAGAAATTGTTTTAAATCCTAAAAATAATCCGGGAGCGATAAAAATAGTTTTAAAATTATTAAATTATTTATAAACCCGGATTAAATATTTATTAAAATATTTTGGAGATTCAATAATTACCCGGAGGGTTTATTAGCAATCGTTTTTGATTCAAAAAGGGTATTTAAATCTTCTAAAATTCTTTTAAGTGATTTAAAAATATTTTTAAATATTCTAAAAATACTTTGAATGCTCTTTTAAATTGTGAGTCGTATCTGCTATGTGAATTACGTGCTATGTGATTATGTGATCTACTTATCAAGTCCTTATACGTGCGATGTAAATTGTCAAGGTATTGAGTAGCAAGGGTTAGGTTATAAATTGAGTTGTGATCGATATATATATAGTTAATGTATGTTAATTGTTTATGTGGTTTATATTATAAGATGTCATTAAGAGTAGACGATATTTTCTTTGATTTACTGGCAACGATGGTCGAATATCGTTTATGTTCGCAAGGATTAATTGTTGAATATTGACTTAGGAATGTCAGCGGAGTTAAGTTGGTATGAGACGAAGAAGGTTGGAAATGGATGCAGTATTGTTTGTGGATTTCGATAAAGAAGGTTGGAGATGAAAGTATTGTTTATGGAATTGCTGGTTTACTTGTGAGGTGTTTTAACACCGGGAAAACGCCTATGTTCAAAGGGGACATTTCCAATTATTTTCTTTCGACAAAGATATTGAAGTAGACGCGCAGGCTCGATGTCAACGGATCAGACTCGTGGCAATCGCAAGAGCGTCAAACCAACGAGTGATCAACAGAAGATGTAATGACGTGAGATAGAAGAAGATAGTTGTGTTACCTCGACTTTGCGCAATAGCTAAGGACCAGAGGCAAGTATTTTTCCCTTGATCATCTTAAACACTGTTTGTTTTATGTTTTATTGATTCATATCATGACGAATAGCTATTATTCAGAGCTATTTGTGATTCTTAAATATTTTTGTGCGAACACAATTACTTGATTTTGGTACCCTTGATGTGGGGAATTGTTTAAGATAAACTCTTCATATCCTTATTATCGTAGTAAATAATAAGGATGTGACCAGTATTTAAAACTAAGCATTTCCTGTTGAATTAGGAAATTGCTCTATTGGATTGGAAAATGATAAAGCGTAGGAGGCCATGGTTGATGTCATGGTCCAGCAATATTTTTTGGAAAATGGTAAAGCGTAGGAGGCCATGGTTGCTGTCATGGTCCAGCAATATTTAAGGAGGATATGGTAACCATACCATCTTCCTATAGGCTAACATTACTTGCCTATTTTGGGTACCCCAGAAATCCGGACTATACACACACGGAAAAAAGAGAATACCGGTGGAGTATAGAGGGTCCCATTGCCTTAGAACCTGATCAGGGGGCAATGGTGTTCAGTTATATATATATATATATCCAATCCATATCGCCCGAATGGCTATATTATATTGTGAATTGGCAGATGATTCATTTTTATGACATGCCAAATGATTTCAGTTATGGATTTAAATTATATCACAGTTGTTGATTCAGTTTCTCTATAAACTGTTTTACATTTCAGATGATTTTATGCCCCACTTATCCTGGTTTTATATCAAAATTTTTATACGCTTGCTGAGCATTTCTTTCGCTCATACTTGCTGTTGTAAATTCTAACATTTCAGTAAGGTAGTTTGGCGAGACTTATCCGCACAGTTCAGAAAGAGAAGAGGCGTGATGCTATTTCGAAGATGACTTGACTCAGGACGTCTGGATTTAGAGTAAGATCTATTTTATATAATTAAGTTCTAATATTTATTATTATTATGTACTAGTCTAGTTGGCCTGGCGTACTTCTTATCGAAGTTACACCAATGGTTTAAGATTTGATCAAAGAGAATGTTGTAAAGAAGGAATGTTTTTTTTTTATTTTATCTAATGGAATTTGGATTCTTGTTTCTAGCCCTATAACCTTAAAAGATCTTGGTATGTTTGGGGTCACAGATGTTTTATTTTGAGGATTTTCGCGTGACAACCAAATCTTCTGACCCCGGATTTGGGGGGTGTCACAGTTGGTATCAGAGCTGAGGTTATAGTAAACTAGAAACGAGAGTGTGTAGGAGTGTGTATAGCTAAGTAAGGAACGTCAGAGCTCATGTAGAGTTCCTGTTGGACTATTGGATATAGTACCAATTAGTAAGTTAAGATTGGAGTACTCGTTTAAGATAGTTGTGCTGAATTGGATAGATCGCCTGGCGAATGGAGATGTCTACTGTGGAATCTTCAGAGATTATTACGAGTTGACGATGACATACGATATCGATATTCTTAAAACGTGGAACGGAAGAAGCCTAAATTCGAATGACGAGCTATCGAAGGAATTGGCAAAGAAGGCATAAGTAGTGACCTTGGCAATCCCTTTTCTTTCTATGAATTATTTTGATATCCCTCCTAAAGAGGTATTCGTTAAAAGATATATCTCCTATTCTAAACAGTGACATTTTGATACTTGTGTTCAATCTCCATTTTTGAATCTCAATTGTTTCAGTGGTTACTATGAAACCTATTTTTAAATTTCTGAGACTTTCAACTTTTTGTTTTCTCCAATGATTAATAACCTTATTTGCAATATAGTACCACTTGTTCGGTACTTTCTTCCTGGTTCTTCTTTTCGGAAAATAACAAATTTGGAATTCCTTTCATATTTCTCTAATCCTACTGAGACGAACAACCTTATTTATAGGGGACACCAGGTATATCTGTCTGTGTGATAGAAGTTGGATGGGACGCCATCACTGGTGTGTTGTGTATTACAAGAAGGCTGATCACCTTTAATTGTAAATGTCGGAGCTAAGACACACAACATCAGGTTCATGTGATCATATTGATCCCTCAGTTATTCTCTTATTTCAAATCAGGTTACTTTAAAATTCATAAAATTCATAACCACAATTGTGGAACATTTGCTATGATATGGAATCTGTTCTCTTCAAAATTTTATGATTTTTGTTATCTCTATTGAATTTCATGGGTATGCCAACCAGGTCAGAATAAGCGAAATTCGCAGATAGAAGTTAGATTCGCAACGGAATCGCCAAGAGCAAGAGCGAGTCCTAAAATGATTAGAATATCAGTGACATATCAATGGAATCAGTTCACTCTCTCTCTCTCAAGGAAATTATATTAATGGAAAGTTGGTCGAGCCATATTTGAAGCGAATAATGATGGGTTGTACGACTCCAGTGATGACTGTGTCAGATAGAGACCCTAAAGTGAATTGAGATTTTGGAAAAGTTGTTTAAGAAGGAACACTATCCCCAGTTTTGTAAAGCAAGTGCTGATGATGAAGGAGTTAAGGAACCCTACTAGTTGCCATAGCTGATTCCGAGGACGGAATCCTTATAAGGGGGGAAGAATGTAACGACCCGAAAAATTACGTGTAATTTATTATATTAAAATATATTTTTAGTTGATTTTAATGTGTGTTAGTTTATTTTTAATGCATTTAAACGCGTTATGATTTTTATTAAATAGGAAAATTATCCCATACGTGTTATGTGACTTCTGTGTAGCATAGATTATTTTATTCTATTTTTCTGTAATTTTTATATTTTTAGAATACAATTATTTCGCATTTTAATTTCCGGATCCAGCCCCTGTATCGAATTCGAGGCCCTGTTTTTCATAAAATTATTTTTATATAATAGTGGGATATCTGAAAATGCATTATGTTGTAATTTTTGTAATATTCATAATTTTTGGGAAATTTTGACATATATATTGTATTTGTTTAAAAATAAAATTTTTACATTTTATCCCATAAAAATTATTTTTAGGGCTTAATAATTTTAATTAGGGGTTAAAAATATTTTTGGGGTATTAATTTTCAGATTTATATAAATAGCAGAATTTTATTTTTAATTGTTAAAATTAATCAAAAATCAGATTTTTGATTTTATTTTCTGGAAAATTCTTTGAATATTGTTCTTGGTGTTCTTGGAGATCAAACACACTTTTGACAGTGATTCCGGCATCCAAATCGTTCATATGGGTAACCAAACTGAAGCTCTTGATCTCTACTACATGTTTATGTGTGTTTTAACATCCTAAATTGCTTGATTCGAAAATTCATAATTTTAGTTTAATATTCGAATTTTCTCGAATTTATTTTGGATTGTAGGATGATTTGTTGTTGATGTGGTTAGTGTCTATAGATTGTATATAATCCCAGGAGTATCATGATAATTTTTGTTTGATTTTTAATAGCTTAAAACTCGAAATCAAAAATTTGGGGGTGAGATGTAATTTTCAATTTTCCGGATTTCTTGATGATTGTTTGATGTTTTGGATGATTGATATGAGTCATTGAACTCCTGGGCTTTGATTTGGTATATAGAACGTTTGATTTGGTTAAGAAATGAGCAAAATCGAATTTTGATCGGAAAATTCTTTGAAGGTCGCCGGATTAATTCGGATTTGGCCGGATTTTTGATTCGGTTGATTCTGGGATTGAACGAATGGTATGGTTGTGTTTAGGAGAAGATTTGGAAGGTGTTTGGTACTTAAAAACGTAGCAAAATGTGCGTTTTAGGGGTGGCCGGAGGTTGCCGGAAAAATTTTTCCGGTGACCGGATTCTGGTAAACCTCCATTGTTGGTGGTGGTGTTCTTGAAGCATTCATGTGAAGGTGGTGATGAATAGTACCTGTTTGATCTTTAAAATCTATTAACCTTTTCTGAAAAATGATTTTGGGAATTGATTTTTACTTTTTACTAATTATTTTTACTTTTATTTACTTTTAATTACTTTTATTTACTTTTAATTACTTTATAATTCTGAATTTAATTATAAATTTCAGAAATATTATTTTCTGAAAATGTTTGATAAATCAAGAATTTATTTCTGAATTCCATTTTAATTATTTCTTTATTTCTTTATTTATTTGTTTTTAATTCAAAAATAATTAAGAATTAAATACTTTTAATTATATTAATTAATCTCAAATAATGATTTAATTAATTTGATTATCTAATAAATGTAATTATTTATTAGATAATTTTATTAATTAATTATTACTTGATTCTAATTAATTTATTTAGGATTATTAACCAATTTTCTCTTTAAAAGTGATTTAAAATAGAAAGAAATTGTTTTAAATCCTAAAAATAATCCGGGAGCGATAAAAATAGTTTTAAAATTATAAAATTATTTATAAACCCGGATTAAATATTTATTAAAATATTTTGGAGATTCAATAATTACCCGGAGGGTTTATTAGCAATCGTTTTTGATTCAAAAAGGGTATTTAAATCTTCTAAAATTCTTTTAAGTGATTTAAAAATATTTTTAAATATTCTAAAAATACTTTGAATGCTCTTTTAAATTGTGAGTCGTATCTGCTATGTGAATTACGTGCTATGTGATTATGTGATCTACTTATCAAGTCCTTATACGTGCGATGTAAATTGTCAAGGTATTAAGTAGCAAGGGTTAGGTTATAAATTGAGTTGTGATCGATATATATATATAGTTAATGTATGTTAATTGTTTATGTGGTTTATATTATAAGATGTCATTAAGAGTAGACGATATTTTCTTTGATTTACTGGCAACGATGGTCGAATATCGTTTATGTTCGCAAGGATTAATTGTTGAATATTGACTTAGGAATGTCAGCGGAGTTAAGTTGGTATGAGACGAAGAAGGTTGGAAATGGATGCAGTATTGTTTGTGGATTTCGATAAAGAAGGTTGGAGATGAAAGTATTGTTTATGGAATTGCTGGTTTACTTGTGAGGTGTTTTAACACCGGGAAAACGCCTATGTTCAAAGGGGACATTTCCAATTATTTTCTTTCGACAAAGATATTGAAGTAGACGCGCAGGCTCGATGTCAACGGATCAGACTCGTGGCAATCGCAAGAGCGTCAAACCAACGAGTGATCAACAGAAGATGTAATGACGTGAGATAGAAGAAGATAGTTGTGTTACCTCGACTTTGCGCAATAGCTAAGGACCAGAGGCAAGTATTTTTCCCTTGATCATCTTAAACACTGTTTGTTTTATGTTTTATTGATTCATATCATGACGAATAGCTATTATTCAGAGCTATTTGTGATTCTTAAATATTTTTGTGCGAACACAATTACTTGATTTTGGTACCCTTGATGTGGGGAATTGTTTAAGATAAACTCTTCATATCCTTATTATCGTAGTAAATAATAAGGATGTGACCAGTATTTAAAACTAAGCATTTCCTGTTGAATTAGGAAATTGCTCTATTGGATTGGAAAATGATAAAGCGTAGGAGGCCATGGTTGATGTCATGGTCCAGCAATATTTTTTGGAAAATGGTAAAGCGTAGGAGGCCATGGTTGCTGTCATGGTCCAGCAATATTTAAGGAGGATATGGTAACCATACCATCTTCCTATAGGCTAACATTACTTGCCTATTTTGGGTACCCCAGAAATCCGGACTATACACACACGGAAAAAAGAGAATACCGGTGGAGTATAGAGGGTCCCATTGCCTTAGAACCTGATCAGGGGGCAATGGTGTTCAGTTATATATATATATATATATCCAATCCATATCGCCCGAATGGCTATATTATATTGTGAATTGGCAGATGATTCATTTTTATGACATGCCAAATGATTTCAGTTATGGATTTAAATTATATCACAGTTGTTGATTCAGTTTCTCTATAAACTGTTTTACATTTCAGATGATTTTATGCCCCACTTATCCTGGTTTTATATCAAAATTTTTATACGCTTGCTGAGCATTTCTTTCGCTCATACTTGCTGTTGTAAATTCTAACATTTCAGTAAGGTAGTTTGGCGAGACTTATCCGCACAGTTCAGAAAGAGAAGAGGCGTGATGCTATTTCGAAGATGACTTGACTCAGGACGTCTGGATTTAGAGTAAGATCTATTTTATATAATTAAGTTCTAATATTTATTATTATTATGTACTAGTCTAGTTGGCCTGGCGTACTTCTTATCGAAGTTACACCAATGGTTTAAGATTTGATCAAAGAGAATGTTGTAAAGAAGGAATGTTTTTTTTTTATTTTATCTAATGGAATTTGGATTCTTGTTTCTAGCCCTATAACCTTAAAAGATCTTGGTATGTTTGGGGTCACATATGTTTTATTTTGAGGATTTTCGCGTGACAACCAAATCTTCTGACCCCGGATTTGGGGGGTGTCACAGTGCTAGTCAGAACTCTTATGTGCAACAATTTCTAGAAGAAGCATCTTTTATTCAGGGAAGACAATCGTGGCCTATTCAGAATAACTCCTACTACAATCCAAATCAAAGGCCAAACAACAATCTTTCTTACAGTAATAATCATGCAGCTAATCCTTCTTATTCATTTCCAAGGCAGAATCAACCTCCTGGTTTTCAATCACGACCACCATATCAAGCACAGTAGTAGTATCAACCTCAGCCAAAGAAAGAACCAGCTGATTGGGAGGTGGCACTAAATAAGATTATGCAAGGAACCTCTGGGGCATTGGCTAATATGGAATCAAGAATAGATCAGATGGCATCATCTCAAAAGATGCTAGAAACACAGATTGGACAGATTGCCTCCAAGATGGGTGTTCGTGAGCAAGGATCACTTCCAAGTCAACCCGACCAGACTGGTAAGGAACAATGCAAAGAAATTACTTTGAGGAGCGGAAAAGAGTTGCCCGAGGTTGAGGCTCTTGAGCCTAAAGAGCGGGATGCTGAAAAAGAAAATGAGATAGTAGAGATTGATGCAGAAAAGTCAAAAAAAGTAGATGAAGAGAAAAAGGAAGAAGTACCAGAAAAACCGTATGTTCCTCCACCACCTTATGTTCCTCCTATTCCATTTCCACAGAGACTTCACAACAGGCAGTTAGAGAAGCAGTACGAGAAGTTCTTGACTATGTTCCGGCAGTTGCATGTCAATATTCCTTTGGCTGAAGCTTTGAATCAAATGCCACTTTATGCTAAATTTCTTAAGGAGATGTTGACAAAGAAGAGGAAACTTGAGGATGCAGAAACCATTACTCTCAATGCTGAATGCAGTGCAGTCATCCAAAAGGCCATTCCTCAGAAATTGAAAGATCCGGGAAGCTTTTCTTTGCCTTGCACTATTGGGAAGATGGAGAACATGAAAGCCTTGTGTGATTTAGGGGCAAGTGTGAGTTTGATGCCATACTCAATTTACAAACGGCTTGGTTTTGGAGAGCTTAAAAAGACATGGATTTCACTTCAGTTGGCGGATCGTTATGTTAAGTATCCGTTGGGGGTCATTGAAGATGTGGCAGTCAAAGTGGATAAATTTGTCATACCTTGTGATTTTGTGGTGTTAGAGATGGATGAAGATGTCGAGATACCCATTATATTGGGAAGGCCATTCTTGGCTACTGCTGGCACTACAATCGATGTTAAAGCTGGAAAATTGACATTGAATGTTGGCAAGGACAAAGTGGAATTTGATTTGAATGATCAGAATGTCACCTTTAATGTGTTCAAGGCCATGAAATTACCGATAGAGGATGAAGAGTGTTGCAGTGAGGAAATAGTTGATACGGGTCAAAGAAAGAAGTTTGATCAGTTATTGAGCGAAAAATCTGACATGCATCCCATCAGTGATTCCATTGATGGTTCTTCGGTTCGAGATCTTTCGAGTGTCAAGCTTGGAAAACTTCCACCACATTTGAGGTATGTCCTTTTGAATAATGAGCTAGTGATTTTTTAAGAGGGGTATGATAACGTGTTACGAAGGTGGAAAATCGATGATAAGGAAGAAGAAATTTTTGTTCAGTCGGTTGAGTCGGAGAAGCATCTTAGAGGTGTGAAAAAGAAAAAGAAGAAAATTTGGCCGTTGGGTAGTAAAATCAAGTTGAAATCTGATGGAAGAGATTTGTGGAAAGCAAGCAACCATGATGTCAACGTTCATATGAATGGTCTTTCTGTTGAGGATGGTTCAGTTATTCTTTTGAAACCGCCATGAGTTGAGGAAGTAACGTCAAGCTATTGACGTTAAAGAAGCGCTTCGTGGGAGGCAACCCACGCATTACTGTAGGAAGAAAAAAAAAATTGAGTGTTTTAAAAAAAAATCGAATTTCCAGTGTGTAACGCAGGCTGCGCCTGCGTTTCTGTCTTTCGGGCAGGTTGCATCCCTGTAACACAGGCAGCGCCTGCGTTACTGTCCTACGCGCAGTCTGCATCCTTGTTGCGCAGCCTGCGGCTGCGTTACTGCATTATGAGCAGTTTGCGTGGCACGCGTGCGGCTTGCGTCTGTTGCAATGGTTGTCAGCGAGTGTTTAGCTGTTGTATAACGACCTAGAAAATTTCGAATTTTGAATTATTATTTATTATAAATTATGAGTTATATTATGTGAATATTGTTGTAAAGGTGAAAAATATGTGAAGTTGTGTTTATGTGTTTATATGATGATTTGTGTGAGTTATGAAGGTCGGTGTATTTTTATCTGTATTTTTGAGGATTTAAAAATATTTTAATCATGTATTTTTGACCCTCTGTAAATTTTATAAAATTATCGGAGGGATTAAAAATCATGAAATCGTTTGGAATATTTACTTTATGTATTATTGAGTTTTTTTAAAATTGTTGGGTGGATTATTTTGGGTGTTTAAGTATTTTAAAATGATTTTAAGAGTTTTATAGTTTTTAAAGGATCAAAACTTTGAAAATTCATATTTAATTCATTTTTTATCCGAAAAATATTTCGAAAATATGTGGGTGCTTGTAATTTTATGTTCTTTGTTTTAAAAATGAAAAGTTTAATTTTCTGAATATTTTATTTAATTGTGATTTTTTTTAAGTCGTTTATTTGTTATAAGTGGGGCCGAAATGAGGTATAAAACAGATCTATTGTTATTGGGCCAAGCCCATTAAGTAGCTAGTAGCCCAGGAGTGGGAGAGTTCGAGAGAAATAGAGACAGTCGAGAACTTTCGAGGAAAAAACGGGGAGAAAAGAAAGAAAAAAGAGAGGAAGAAAGAAATTGGAGAAGAAGAAAGATGGGGGGGAATTATAATTATATATACATACATATACATGCAAACCGTGTGTGTGTGTGGTGTTAATTCGTGCGTGCAGCAAGAGTGTGTGCAAGTGAAAAGGGGGAAGGGGGACGATAGCTCAACGAAGGGGGAGGCAGCCCCACCGCGCGCGGCGGTGGTGCGGCGGTGGTGGTGTTGATTTCTGGCGACGCAGCCACAGGGAGGAGCCGGGGAACGACGTAGCAGGCCTGGGGGAGGTAGTTCTGCAGTGGAACTCAAGGATGGGAAAAGAGGAGAGATCATTTGAGAGAGAGAGGGAGAGGAAAGAGATGGGGAGATTATTCGGAAGGTATAATCTCGCATTTTATTTATTTAATTTTCGTATTTAATTAGTTGTAAATTCGAGATAATTGTTTTTAATTTTTGTAGTTTAAATTCGGAGAGTATATGATTTATTGTGATTGTGGAGATTAATTGTGAGATTAAATTGCAAGTTAGATATGTGGATTTTCATAGTAGGTTGATATTGTTATTATGGGTAGTGTTATGTTTTCATGAATTAATTCGGAGAGTATAGTTAATTATAATTGTGGGGTTAAATTACGAGTTGATAATATGTTGTATGATTGTTAGTTGTTAAATATTGTCATTGTGTAATAATTAGAGTTATTATTTCGGAAGTTGAATTTGGGGATTTTAATGTAAGCCGAAGTTGATGAAATGTTTTAATTGCTTACATTAGTGGGTTGATTATATGTTTTGGGAGATTATTTGTTGCTAGTTGTTATTGTCGTATATAGTGTGCTAAAAGTTTATTTGAGTTTGTTAAGTATAATTGTTATGTATTAATGTATAAAGTCGAGTTATAGTATTTGTTGGATGTTATACTTGTCGAGTACTTGGTGGTGAAATATATGTGGTTAAATGACTTTTAGTTATTATTTATCATTGGTTGTATAATGTTGGAGTTTATTTGAGATTGCTAGTTGTAAATGGTTTATGTGGAATAATTGTAGTAGTCGAGTATATATTGGTAAATGCTAATGTGCTAAGAGTTGTGGAGTTACTAAGTAATGTCTATGTGTTAAATGTTAGAAGTTTATAATAATTAGAATTGTGCTAGGGGTTATGAGAAGATCACAAGTTTTTAAATGTCAATATTTAAAGGACTTGTGTAATTCTTTTCGACTAATCCCTAGGGCTTACGAATATCCATGATTAGCTATCACGAGTATAATTAATATACTTAAGTGATGTGATCATTGATATAGCGTAAGTAATAGTTAGTGCTAGGGGTTGTTCCCTAGGGCTTACGAACATCAATGATTGTTTGTCACGTGTATCATCAAAATGCGTGAGAAATACGATCATTGGTGTAGCGTAAGTAGTAGTGTAAATCATTATGTGCTAGGTGCCGCATGTCTGGGCGGGTACTTTTCATTATTTGTTTATTTTTATGTTGCTGCAATTGAGGCAGCTTTTATTTTATCAAAAACAGGGTTATAAATTGTTTTGTTTGGCATGGAGGGGCTGAGCCCATAGTCCGATAAACGAATACTTCATGCCGAAATTTTCTAAAAATCCCCTGCACAATTTATTTAAAAATCTATTTAAGTTAATTGATTTCAATGCCTGGAAGTATGTATGATTTCCAAGGATTTAAGTATATATGTCAATGGATTATTTTGAGTTTATAACGTGGTTTTGATGATTAGATGGTGTGCTGTTTTGAAGTGGTTATATGACGTGTTTATATGACTTAGTAACTGTACTAAGGCTATTATATGGAAGTAATTGAATATATTTGTATGTAATTATGTATGTTTGTTATATGTGTAAACGTTATAGGACACGTATGGGTAGAGTAGAGCAAATAAGAGTTGCTTGATTTGACACTGAAACAGTATCTGACCTTGTAAGGTTTGAATAGGAGACTTGACCAAGAGCAGTTTATGGTTAAAGATAAGCAGAGGGATAAGTAATGAAGCAGACGAGTATATGAAGTAAGGGCTGATATGAGTATGAGTCGAGGATCCATGGTAGGATCAGGAACTCCGTAAATCGAGGCAAGTGTTTTGCTCTTCACTTATCATTCAAGTGATGCAATTCAATTCCTTTGTTATATGATATGATGTGGTCAAGTATATTTAGAAAATGATGTATTTCCTCAATTAGCGTGAAAACATTTATTTTCCCCACCTTCGATTCAAATACCAATTTCTCAAAGAATCTTATCACTAGCTCTTTCCGCATATCATTTTATACATGGAATGTTATTGGGCTCCTCAGTTGAACGCCTTATCTTTTATTTTCCTTGAAAAATGTTTAAGGGACTTTCTAAATAGAGAGAATCCAAGCTTTAAATACCCATAAATATCTGTTAATGAAATTCCTGATTTTAGCACAATTTCTCCAGCGAACCCCTTCTTGAAAATGTTTCTTCAAACTAATTTGTAATTAAGTATCCTGAAATCATTTTACAGATAATCGTTTAAACTGCTTTACTCGCTTATGTTGATTCAAACCTTACTATGTGTTGTAAAATTTTAATAAATGCGTAGTGCTTGATTATGTCCCTGCTCCAACTTAGGATTTCAATTGTTGGAAATTTTGTTGCGATTAATATCTTGTATTGTTGCCAAGTCGATTTTCTCTTTAATCAAATGATGATGATGTGTCCCCAGTTATTCATATCTATCTTGTCAATGCTTATTCGAAATATTGTTCTTTATATTCTCCATCCCAATTATTATCGAACTCGTCGGTATTTATTGAAGGTCTTGATTATTCGGATTATTCATTTACACTCATTTATCGTACCGAACTTGTCGATACCTGTTGTTGCTATTGTTTATTCATTTACACCCCACTTGTTGTATCGAACTCGTCGATACCCTTTTGAGATTAGTATTTCTTAATTATGTGTCGAACTTGTCGACACTTGTTGATCATGAATCCTTCATTGAATTCGGGATTATGAGTTGTTGTTCTGGAACGTGAGTTTTCCAGATTGTTTGATTGACAGAGGTTGTCGATTGTTCCGACACCTAGTGCGTTGGATATAGAATTGGAATGTTTTTAAAATAGATGTCCCTTCGGGGAGACCATATTATGGTCAACGGATGTCCCTTCGGGGAGACCAGTTTAATGGTCAGATGTTAAGGCCAATGTGTGCCGTGGATCCATTAAAGGACATTGCTGTGTGCGTTTGTCCGGGATTAGTGCGTGACTGATCAGCAGCCTAACCTTGATGTTGTTTTTATAAAAATATATAAAAATCCAATTCTAATCTATAAATTGAGTATCCAGTGGGACATTGATCCTTTTTGCTTAACCATGAACTTTCAAGTATTATTGTCGAATGGCTATCATTTGACCTTGGGTTTTTGAGTATCATTCTTGAATTGTGAAAGTCTGATTCCTTGAAGTCTCCAAATGTTGATTCTAGTTGAACAAGACTATTACCCGTTCTAGTTCTTGTTGCACCTCAGTAATTTGAGAATTATTAGCCCTTATGGTAATTTAAAAGTAAATATCACAAATTCTTCCAGTATAAGTTGAAATCCTCTTGCTATCAGATTGTCTCGATAATTGAAATTGCTATCATTTTATGCACTTGCTGAGCATTGTTGGCTCACTCTTGCTTCTGTTATTTTTCTCCAGTTAATAGTGAAGCATAGTAGACCTAATAGTGGACCGAGAGTATTGATTTCCGGGCAGCGAGAAGAGACGGTCGAGTTATGGATCACACCAGATAGAGGATTGAGAATAGTCGAGGTTGGAAATAGAGTTAGACAGTGATTTCATTTATTCACAGAATGTATCATATTTTATTATTCTGAGATTGAGTTGTAATATTGTAATTGATAGTTTGTTTCATACCATAACCTGTATGCGATCTTGGTTAAGGGGTTTTTATTTTTATTAAATGTTGTTTATATTCAGAGATGTATATTATTGTTGTTGGTTAGTGGCCCCATATCTGTGCCCCGGATTTTGGGATGCTACAAGTTGGTATCAGAGCTACAGGTTATGGTCACTGAAACAGATTAGGAGGGTTAGGTGTATGTGTATAAGATAGACGTCGGGTAAAACGGTTTAGGATAAGGATCGCGATAGGAGACTTCGGCAAGCGTTGCGACGTTAATCGATCTTTCGGCATATCGCGCGAGTAGAAGTTCGAATCGTTTAAGGATTGAGCTATTAGCAAAGCAATGAACCTGAAGCGGCATAAGCTAGTGAGCAGCTGGAGCTATCAATACGGGGGATGTTATCTCGAGATTTTTGCGTAGAATTTAGGACATCCTACGAGATTAGTTTCGATGTGAACGTTTTGGAAATGGTACGAGAAGGTTAAGAATGCGAAGTGAGAAGCGATTTTTAGCAAGAATTGGAAGTTAAGCGTAGCCGTGCACCCTAATTATTGATTCATTCAAAGTTATTACCTGAAGAAATTTCTTGTTCCTTCTTTGAATTATCGTCCTAAGTTAAATTCCCGGTTGGTATCGTTGCTGAGGCATTAGTTGCACAGTGACGGTTCCAAAATCGAGAATGAATTGAGATCTTCTTATTTATTCAACTCATTATTGTCAGGCCGGTTTGGCAGCTAAGTATAGTAGTGCTTAGTCGCAAGAGTGAGACTGAATAATTAGGAATTTCTTAAATGTTGCCTAATCAGTAGTTGATGCTACAGTTGAAAAGTCTAATACCCATCAATTGATGATGAGTTTCGTACATCAAATCTATTCGAATTCAATTCCATTCTTTTAGAAATATTTATATTTCCAGATGATACTTGATCCATCTTTACAGAAAGATTTTTTAAACTCTTGAATCTTTTCCATTATCATGAATACTTGATTTTCTCTATTCCAGCTGAGATGAACAACCTATGCAGATAGGGATTCAGGGACATCTTATCTTTGTGATAGAAGTCCAGTGGGACGCCACTGATTGTGTTTGTCATGAAAGTACTAAGGACTGGCCATCCTTATGTACTATGGTGGTTAACCAAGTGACAAATGCAACCTGAAAATAGTTCAAAGATCATATTGATCTCTCGGTTAAATTCCTCTATAAAAGTTTTATCAAATAAACTCAGTGTATATTCATACTTGATACCCCATTCATTTTATGGACTTCCTTTGTCAGAAATTCGATGTTTTCAAAACTTCTATTGATGAGGAGATGCGAAGATAGATGTGACGACGTTTTAAATGATTGAAACTACGACTGCATTGACGAAGAAGTGGTTATGCGAGTTTAAGAAATTGGTGATTAAGACAGATATGCCATGTCGAGATTGGATTAATTCTTGGACCGATAAGACATGGACAAAGTCTGAGGCTAATAAGAATTGAATACAGGAATGACAGTAAATAAGAAAGTATGATTGCAGATACTGTTAAAGAATGAAAGGAGAATGAAAATGGAGACGTATGGTGTAAAATGTTCAATGTTGAAGGAAGATTGTTTGGATACTTATTGAAGAGCAGAGATAGTAGATAGAATATCATAAGATTTTGAATATCTGAGCCGTTGTTGGATATAAGATTCTAGAGACAAGGAAGGTTGACCTGAGTTAAGTAGAATGAAGTAGAACAGAAAGGGTTGTAAAAATTATCAAGGGCTAAGACTGAATGAGGGATAAGGTGAATACGTGGAGTAAAGGACTTATGCAAGCCAGAGTAGAAAGTCAGGATTACCAAGGATGGTGGAAAGTTGACCAAGATGGAATAAAATGGCAATAAGGAGGAAGACAGAGAAACCAGAAAGTTTCCAGAAGTGACTAAAGAGAAGACATATCAAATTTAGTTAAGGGAAGAATGTGGAATCCCGAAGAATTGTAGTTATAAGAGTAAGGGCACCATAGTTGCCTATAGAAAGAGAATTAGCAGAGATTAACGAGATTCCATGATCAGTAAATAAGATTTCGGGAGTAGAATCCCTAGAGATTTTATCAAGATAAATGTGGGAAGTTGTGGTTGTAACCAGAAGGGTAGTGTGGTAACAAGAAGCTGAGTCAGAAGTTAAAGCTATATGTTATAAGCTTGGAAAGATGGGAGTTTTGGTCAAGAATAGTATCATGTCAATCTTGATGGAAGTTTTGAAGAGAGTGACAGGACTGCTTTTATGATTATTAAGAATCATGAAATTCAGTACGATTATAAAGGAAGTTATCAGGAGGTGGATTGTGATGGCTACAAAAAAAAAAGAGTCAAATATGATTCAGGACTAGACTTATTTCCTATTAACGGAGGGGAGATTTTAATCTTAAGAAAGGTGAAAATGATGTTCTGAAGTCAAAAGCAGATATAGAAGTCTTATCAACGAAACGGATCAAGAAATCGTTATATAGAAGGAATGAAGTTGTTTTGTATAAGAAGAAGGTAACAGAAAGGAGATGATTGAATCAAAGCATATTCCAATGAATAAGATTTCCAAACGACATTCGGACGAAGAACTTAATATGATCATAGATCACAAATCAAGATGTTCGAAGATTGGTGAAGCGTATGCAATTCAATCGATAATAACCTTAAAGGGTTCCAAGAAAAGAAAGAAATGTGGCACAAGGATTTCAATGTAAAATTTTAGATGTCATGATCTTTGTAGTTAATGTGAGTGATGTTAAATGCTGAAGATGTAGCGTGTAAAGTTAAATTCAGAAACTCGTCAAGTATTCCAAGCTGTGATTCGAAAATTGATTTTGGGAGACACGAATTAGTGTGATGCGAATAAGATATATATATATGATTTAAGGAAAATGGTTACTCAGTAAAATAGTGAGATGAAGGATGAATAGAGGTTTTCGATTATTCTCTTCTCAAGTAACATTGTACGTGAAAGAGGAGTAAGAATGATCAGGGAATTTCTTGATATTCCTTTTCCCAAAGATTTATTCGAGTAAGCTTTCGTTTTAGGATATGTAAATAAGTGGTAAACGTTTTAAGTTGAATATGCATGTTGATAAAAATGGGAGCTTGTTGGGAATTGTTGGAGTAAGAATTGTTTCATGGTTAGTATCAAAGTGAAGTTTTGACCTCAGGAGAATTAATATTACAGATTGGTTAACTCAATTTTGTTCTTGTATTGAGTGAAGTCCCAGTCAAGGTGACAGGTATTTTAGCTTTCAAGAGCTGAAAATAATCGAGGCTATGTTTCAAAAGATTTAACAAACCAGACTATTCAAGAAAAATAAGAATCGAATTATCAGTTGAAATATGTTGGACGTGTACCCCAAAGACGCATGTGTAGTTGTAGTATACGATGGCAAGGACGTGATTGAGAATAGACAATATGATGTTAAGTTTCCACATTAAGTACTCGGAAGAATTATGGGACTAAAGTCAGATAGAAATTTCTTAATTATTCCCTTTTCGATCGACATAGTCCGTGTAAGTGGAGTGCAAGCGATCAGAGGATTTCTTGAGATTCTTTTCTCGAAATTCAATTTGAAATCGTGTGGTTATAAGTAAAGTGTAGGAATTATATCAAGTGTAGGTCGTTATAATTAATTATGGCGAAGGATTGGCGTAGTGATATCAGTTTTGACGCGAGGTATAGTTCGTTATGCGACAGGGTCATGTTGATTTCGGGAATAAGATATTCGTTCACGTATGATAGACGTTTGGAGTTAATAAGACTCGGAAACCAAAAGTTTAAGGTTATTTCGAAATTCAAGGGCTCGCAGAATGAGCTTGGTAATGATTGAGTTGGTATGGAAGAAATCCTAGAGTTGAAGGATATGACCTGGAAAGGGGAAACAAAATGATTGAAAAGAACTGTCACTTATGTCCTTAGGAGTGATTCTGAGGACAGAATCCTATTAAGGGGGGAAGGATATAACGACCTAGAAAATTTGGAATTTAGAATTATTATTTATTATAAATTATGGGTTATATTATGTGAATATTGTTGTAAAGGTGAAAAATATGTGAAGTTGTGTTTATGTGTTTATATGATGATTTGCGTGAGTTATGAAGGTCGGTGTATTTTTATTTGTATTTTTGAGGATTTAAAAATATTTTAATCATGTATTTTTGACCCTCTGTAAATTTTATAAAATTATCGGAGGGATTAAAAATCATGAAATCTTTTGGAATATTTACTTTATGTATTATTGAGTTTTTTTAAAATTGTTGGGTGGATTATTTTGGGTGTTTAAGTATTTTAAAATGATTTTAAGAGTTTTATAGTTTTTAAAGGATCAAAACTTTGAAAATTCATATTTAATTCATTTTTGATCCGAAAAATATTTCGAAAATATGTGGGTGCTTGTAATTTTATGTTCTTTGTTTAAAAAATGAAAAGTTTAATTTTCTGAATATTTTATTTAATTGTGATTTTTTTTTAAGTCGTTTATTTGTTATAAGTGGGGCCGAAATGAGGTATAAAACAGATCTATTGTTATTGGGCCAAGCCCATTAAGTAGCTAGTAGCCCAGCAGTGGGAGAGTTCGAGAGAAATAGAGACAGTCGAGAACTTTCGAGGAAAAAATGGGGAGAAAAGAAAGAAAAAAAGAGAGGAAGAAAGAAATTGGAGAAGAAGAAAGATGGGGGGGGGAATTATAATTATATATACATACATATACATACAAACCGTGTGTGTGTGTGGTGTTAATTTGTGCGTGCAGCAAGAGTGTGTGCAAGTGAAAAGGGGGAAGGGGGACGACAGCTCAACGAAGGGGGAGGCAGCCCCACCGCGCGCGGCGGTGGTGCGGCGGTGGTGGTGTTGATTTCTGGCGACGCAGCCATAGGGAGGAGCCGGGGAACGACGTAGCAGGCCTGGGGGAGGTAGTTCTGCAGTGGAACTCAAGGATGGGAAAAGAGGAGAGATCAGTTGAGAGAGAGAGGGAGAGGAAAGAGATGGGGAGATTATTCGGAAGGTATAATCTCGCATTTTATTTATTTATTTTTCGTATTTAATTAGTTGTAAATTCGAGATAATTGTTTTTAATTTTTGTAGTTTAAATTCGGAGAGTATATGATTTATTGTGATTGTGGAGATTAATTGTGAGATTAAATTGCAAGTTAGATATGTGGATTTTCATAGTAGGTTGATATTGTTATTATGGGTAGTGTTATGTTTTCATGAATTAATTCGGAGAGTATAGTTAATTATAATTGTGGGGTTAAATTACGAGTTGATAATATGTTGTATGATTGTTAGTTGTTAAATATTGTCATTGTGTAATAATTAGAGTTATTATTTCGGAAGTTGAATTTGGGGATTTTAATGTAAGCCGAAGTTGATGAAATGTTTTAATTGCTTACATTAGTGGGTTGATTATATGTTTTGGGAGATTATTTGTTGCTAGTTGTTATTGTCGTATATAGTGTGCTAAAAGTTTATTTGAGTTTGTTAAGTATAATTGTTATGTATTAATGTATAAAGTCGAGTTATAGTATTTGTTGGATGTTATACTTGTCGAGTACTTGGTGGTGAAATATATGTGGTTAAATGACTTTTAGTTATTATTTATCATTGGTTGTATAATGTTGGAGTTTATTTGAGATTGCTAGTTGTAAATGGTTTATGTGGAATAATTGTAGTAGTCGAGTATATATTGGTAAATGCTAATGTGCTAAGAGTTGTGGAGTTACTAAGTAATGTCTATGTGTTAAATGTTAGAAGTTTATAATAATTAGAATTGTGCTAGGGGTTATGAGAAGATCACAAGTTTTTAAATGTCAATATTTAAAGGACTTGTGTAATTCTTTTCGACTAATCCCTAGGGCTTACGAATATCCATGATTAGCTATCACGAGTATAATTAATATACTTAAGTGATGTGATCATTGATATAGCGTAAGTTATAGTTAGTGCTAGGGGTTGTTCCCTAGGGCTTACGAACATCAATGATTGTTTGTCACGTGTATCATCAAAATGCGTGAGAAATACGATCATTGGTGTAGCGTAAGTAGTAGTGTAAATCATTATGTGCTAGGTGCCGCATGTCTGGGCGGGTACTTTTCATTATTTGTTTATTTTTATGTTGCTGCAATTGAGGCAGCTTTTATTTTATCAAAAACAGGGTTATAAATTGTTTTGTTTGGCATGGAGGGGCTGAGCCCATAGTCCGATAAACGAATACTTCATGCCGAAATTTTCTAAAAATCCCCTGCATAATTTATTTAAAAATCTATTTAAGTTAATTGATTTCAATGCCTGGAAGTATGTATGATTTCCAAGGATTTAAGTATATATGTCAATGGATTATTTTGAGTTTATAACGTGGTTTTGATGATTAGATGGTGTGCTGTTTTGAAGTGGTTATATGACGTGTTTATATGACTTAGTAACTGTACTAAGGCTATTATATGGAAGTAATTGAATATATTTGTATGTAATTATGTATGTTTGTTATATGTGTAAACGTTATAGGACACGTATGGGTAGAGTAGAGCAAATAAGAGTTGCTTGATTTGACACTGAAACAGTATCTGACCTTGTAAGGTTTGAATAGGAGACTTGACCAAGAGCAGTTTATGGTTAAAGATAAGCAGAGGGATAAGTAATGAAGCAGACGAGTATATGAAGTAAGGGCTGATATGAGTATGAGTCGAGGATCCATGGTAGGATCAGGAACTCCGTAAATCGAGGCAAGTGTTTTGCTCTTCACTTATCATTCAAGTGATGCAATTCAATTCCTTTGTTATATGATATGATGTGGTCAAGTATATTTAGAAAATGATGTATTTCCTCAATTAGCGTGAAAACATTTATTTTCCCCACCTTCGATTCAAATACCAATTTCTCAAAGAATCTTATCACTAGCTCTTTCCGCATATCATTTTATACATGGAATGTTATTGGGCTCCTCAGTTGAACGCCTTATCTTTTATTTTCCTTGAAAAATGTTTAAGGGACTTTCTAAATAGAGAGAATCCAAGCTTTAAATACCCATAAATATCTGTTAATGAAATTCCTGATTTTAGCACAATTTCTCCAGCGAACCCCTTCTTGAAAATGTTTCTTCAAACTAATTTGTAATTAAGTATCCTGAAATCATTTTACAGATAATCGTTTAAACTGCTTTACTCGCTTATGTTGATTCAAACCTTACTATGTGTTGTAAAATTTTAATAAATGTGTAGTGCTTGATTATGTCCCTGCTCCAACTTAGGATTTCAATTGTTGGAAATTTTGTTGCGATTAATATCTTGTATTGTTGCCAAGTCGATTTTCTCTTTAATCAAATGATGATGATGTGTCCCCAGTTATTCATATCTATCTTGTCAATGCTTATTCGAAATATTGTTCTTTATATTCTCCATCCCAATTATTATCGAACTCGTCGGTATTTATTGAAGGTCTTGATTATTCGGATTATTCATTTACACTCATTTATCGTATCGAACTTGTCGATACCTGTTGTTGCTATTGTTTATTCATTTACACCCCACTTGTTGTATCGAACTCGTCGATACCCTTTTGAGATTAGTATTTCTTAATTATGTGTCGAACTTGTCGACACTTGTTGATCATGAATCCTTCATTGAATTCGGGATTATGAGTTGTTGTTCTGGAACGTGAGTTTTCCAGATTGTTTGATTGACAGAGGTTGTCGATTGTTCTGACACCTAGTGCGTTGGATATAGAATTGGAATGTTTTTAAAATAGATGTCCCTTCGGGGAGACCATATTATGGTCAACGGATGTCCCTTCGGGGAGACCAGTTTAATGGTCAGATGTTAAGGCCAATGTGTGCCGTGGATCCATTAAAGGACATTGCTGTGTGCGTTTGTCCGGGATTAGTGCGTGACTGATCAGCAGCCTAACCTTGATGTTGTTTTTATAAAAATATATAAAAATCCAATTCTAATCTATAAATTGAGTATCCAGTGGGACATTGATCCTTTTTGCTTAACCATGAACTTTCAAGTATTATTGTCGAATGGCTATCATTTGACCTTGGGTTTTTGAGTATCATTCTTGAATTGTGAAAGTCTGATTCCTTGAAGTCTCCAAATGTTGATTCTAGTTGAACAAGACTATTACCCGTTCTAGTTCTTGTTGCACCTCAGTAATTTGAGAATTATTAGCCCTTGTGGCAATTTAAAAGTAAATATCACAAATTCTTCCAGTATAAGTTGAAATCCTCTTGCTATTAGATTGTCTCGATAATTGAAATTGCTATCATTTTATGCACTTGCTGAGCATTGTTGGCTCACTCTTGCTTTTGTTATTTTTCTCCAGTTAATAGTGAAGCATAGTAGACCTAATAGTGGACCGAGAGTATTGATTTCCGGGCAGCGAGAAGAGACGGTCGAGTTATGGATCACACCAGATAGAGGATTGAGAATAGTCGAGGTTGGAAATAGAGTTAGACAGTGATTTCATTTATTCACAGAATGTATCATATTTTATTATTCTGAGATTGAGTTGTAATATTGTAATTGATAGTTTGTTTCATACCATAACCTGTATGCGATCTTGGTTAAGGGGTTTTTATTTTTATTAAATGTTGTTTATATTCAGAGATGTATATTATTGTTGTTGGTTAGTGGCCCCATATTTGTGCCCCGGATTTTGGGATGCTACATGTTGTCTTATAAAAAAAAAACTTTTTCACCCTCAATTCTATTTATACCCCTATTTTACCTAATTCTTTTCCTATTTCAATTCCAAAACTTCCCATCTTTTCTTCAAATCTCTAACCTATTTCTATTCTAATTCATATTTATTATTATTATTATTATTATTTAGTTATTTTATTTATTATTATTATTCTTATTATTATTATTATTATTCTTATTATTTTTATTTATTATTATTATTATTATTACTATTATTATTTTTTTCTCCCTAAATCCTATTTCTATCATACATCAAATTTCATTTTTCTCCGTTACACATTCAAATTTATTCATCCTATCATTTCATCTTATATTTATACCCACCTATACATACAAATCCAATTCCTCTTCTATTTTTTCTTTAAATCTCTAAAAATTCAATTCTAAAGAGGAATTAATTGCAAGTTCACCTCTTTGATTCGTATTGGGTAAATCTTTTTCTCTAATCTTATTTTTATTACGAATTTGTGTTCTTGTCAATTGGGGATTTTGTAGTATTCAGGCAAGGTGGCCAGTCTATGGAACTCGTACGCGGTATCCACCGCCTGATTCATCCGAGGATGAGGATTCAGATGAGTAGGTATGTTTTCTGCTATCCCTCGTATTTACTTCCATTCAATGCGGACATTGAATATTTTAAGTTTGGGGGTGGTTTGAGGGATTAGTAATTGTTGTTGTATTATGTGTTCATGTAGGATTTCATGCTTTGCATATTATTAGTAGTAAATCATGCATATATGTTGTGTTATCTACGTTTGTTTCATATAGGACATTCTGTTTTTCTTTTCGTATACCATGTGAGTTTTCATTTAGTTGCATTTTCATGGCATGCATATTTCATGATCCCTTAGGACGAGCTGATTCTGATTGACAGGTAGGTGTTTAATTGAGTGTGATGATGATGAGTAGAGGGCTGATTTATAGTTCCTAGGAATTGACTTGCATGTTACGGGAACAAAACTTTTACACAGTCTCATTGTTTGCTTTTAGGCTAGGTTGAGGTCATGCTTGTTTGGAGTTTTGAGATTTAATCACCTGATTATATTTAGAATTTTCGTTATTCCCTTGATGGCGTAGGAGCACTAAAGTCTAAGTTTGGGGGAAACCAGGGATTTCATGCTAGTTGTTAATATTTGTTGAATAATGTCTAGGTGTCAAATGGCTAGTAGCCAGCTCATATTTATATGAGTAGTCTAGGGTTGGAATTGAGAATTCTCATCAAGATTGCATGAAAAAAAAAAGTCAATAGTTTAATTGTTTAAATGCAGAATTAACCAGAGTGAGCTCTTTAATACTCGAGTAATTAAGTCTGAGGGGACTTAGTCCTAGTAACCTAAAGCCTTGTGGTTTGGGATTGCTGACCTAACACTCGCTACATGGGTATTATTGTATAAGCCTTTTGGGATCTCATTCATTGCACGGTTAAATAAGCATGCGTGTTGTTTGTGGTATTATGTGTCGTAGTATAGTAATAAAGCATGAAATCCTGGCTAACTTGAATGAGGATGGAGGTGTTTCTAAGTTATGAAGTGTCTACAGTCTATTTTATTTATAAACCTGTGATTGTCTTGGCGAAGAATAGGTATGATTTTTGACCTAGTTTTGGGAGTATTTCTGATGAGCATTGCACACACGCACGTTTCTGTTCATGTAGTTGTTAGTATGCGGGGACTTAGTCGAGCTCTGCTTGGATTTGTTACATTCTTTGAGATATTTGCTTGTTAGTTGGTTTTGGTGAGTTTGAAGGGGATCTTGCATTTTTCATATTAGTTGCATTCATGCATTGCACTGCATTGGATTTTGTGGGTACATTCGCTATAGGCCCTCACGAGACCTTACTCGTCCACTAGGGCTGCCTAGGGGTTTAAAGGGCTTATTGCATATTCCAAATGCAACCGTGATCACCTACGGAAGTGGTACTAGTTAGTTAGTTAGTTGTAACTGTTTATGCTTGAGGACAAGCATCGGTTTAAGTTTGGGGGTGTTTGATAAGTGGATTTTATATCCACTTGGAACATTCTATATCGGCTTAAATTGATTGTTTTGGACTCAAGTTTGTTATAGTTTTGATGTGTTTTGCTTAGTTGTGCAGGTTTGCAAGAATATCAATGCTTCTGTCGTTTTTGGAGATTTAATTGATTAAAATTCGGATTTTCCGGGAAGGTTGCGCAGTCTACACTGTTTTGGCCATATCTGGAGTTCTAGGAGTCCGTTTTCAGCGATCTTACTGCCCACGCGAAGCTTGAGAGATTTTCTACAACCTGGGATAGATAGCACGTGCATGGAGCTTGCTGAATGAAGTCGCGCGCGTGTTCTTGTAAAAGAAGGCTGAGAAATTACTGTTTTGCCCTTTTTCTAATTCTAATTGTATTCTGGGCAGTTTTGGGTACCTTCTTTAAATCCTAATTGTAATATAAGGTAATTTCTTGCTGGGCAAATCTTGGAGTATCTATATAAACACATCTAGGTTATTAATTTAAGGAAGAAAGATACTATTCTCTAGATACAACTTTGTACGCAGCTTTTAGGGATTTTTCTGGAGAACTATTATTTTCTTCAAAGATGGAAGATTAAAGGTTTTTCTATATTCTTATAATTATGAGTTCTTCTATTAATTCATGTGTTTTGTTTTCTTCCTTAATTATGTGTAACTAAATCTCTAATCTGAGGATTGGGTAGTATTCCTTGGTATTCATGTGTGTTTAATTATCTGTGATTTTCTTGCTTTGCTGATCTTTTATTGAGAGCTTAACACAATTAGGGGAGTCATGAACCTTTGATTGGATTTTAGGGATTGTAATAACTTGGAAGAGGAGTTACGATTTTAGTACACGATTTAACAGACATAACTCGAATATTTGATTGGAAGATTAATAGGAGAGTTGTGAGACTTATAATTCTTGGTGCTTATTAGTTTATGGTTGTACTTTGATTGTATCACGGAAGTGACAATTAAGGTGTAGTTGTAGACACTATATTGTATCTTGGAAGAGAACATTATAACCTTAGAAGAATTGTTTTCAGCAGAGTAAGAACGTAGACGTCACATAGATATTGAATGTGCATTGAAACCAAGTGAAGAACCCAAGTTCTTGGATTGTTTTCCTCATATATTTTATTCTTGATTGATAATTAGTTTAATTTAGTTTATAAACAAACCAAACATTCTTCTACACTTCTAAATTGTGAGAGATAAGAAACTTGAACTTGATATTACATTCAGTCCTTCCGTGCGAACGAACACATAAAAATACTACTAACACTTGCCTAGTAATATCTTTTGGAGATGGCAACAAAGGAGAAACTATGGGATATGGCTCAATTGTTTTGGGGAATGTCATCATAGAAAATGTAGCACTGGTTGAAGGCTTGAAACATACTCTTTTAAGCATAAGTCAACTGGGTGATAAAGGTTCAAATCAATCTTTGACAGAGAAGGATGCAAAATCTTGAATATGCAGAATGGAGACATTGTTCTAACTGATCAAAGACATGGTAACATATATGAAGCCAGCTTAAGTAATTCATCTAAAGGAATTGTTAGATATCTCTACAGCAAAGCAACAAGTGATGAAAGCTGGAATTGGCACAAGAAGCTCTCACATCTCAACTTCAAGAAGCTTAATCAACTTGTTAAGAACAATCTTGTGAGAGGCCTACCTCAGGTAAATTATGTGCAAGATGGACTTTGTGATGCATGTCATCTTGGAAAGCAAAGAATAACCACTTTCAAGAGCAAGACTGAAAATTCAATTACTGAACCATTTCACATGCTACATCTTGATCTGTTTGGTCCAGTAAACATTATGTCTATCAGCAAGAAAAGATTTGCTCTAGTGATAGTGGATGATTTCACAAGGTTCACATGGGTGTTCTTTCTACACAAGAAGGATGAAGCTCCTCAGCAAATCATTGAACTTGTCAAGAATATTCAGAATAACTCTGAGTACAATGTCAAAGTACTTAGGAGTGACAATGGTACAGAATTCAAGAATTCTATAATGGAGGAGTATTGTGCAGACAATGGAATCAATCAACAGTTTTCTGCACCTGGTACACCTCATCATAATGGTGTAGTGGAAAGAAAGAACAGGACTCTCATAGAGGCAGCAAGAACCATGCTTGCAGATGCAAAACTTCCAACCTACTTTTGGGTAGAAGCTATTAACACTGCATGTTTCACTCAAAACTGTACCCTGGTAAATAGTCATGGAAAAACTCCCTATGAGATGATCAAAGGAAAGAAACCAAGTGTGAAATACTTTCACATCTTTGGATGCAAATGCTATGTCCTAAAAGTTCATCCAGAACAACTTGGAAAATTTGAAGCCAAATCGGATGAAGCAATCTTTCTAGGATATTCAGCATCAAAGGCCTTCAAAGTTTATAATCTCAGAACTCACATTGTTATGGAATCAATTCATGTTGCATTTGATGATAAGAAATTTGGAATTCTGCAAACTGATGAAAGTCATGACAAATTGGAATTTGAAAATCTGAAGAATTCTGAGATAATCTCCAGTGATGATGAAGGTTCTCCAGAAGGAATTTCTATTGCTTCTCAAAGGAATGATACTGTTGAGGGGGAGCAAATAAATCAAAGAGAACACAGTGATCATCAGGAGCAGACTAGCTATTCAGAGTCTACTCCATCAGGAACTGATCTTTCAGAGTCTACTGAGGAAAGATCAGTAACTAGCAGCAATATGGAATCTACTGATTCTATTGATCAAAGGGGAGTTATTGAAGGCAGAGGGAATTGTTCTACAAGAGATACCACTAACTTAGGGGGAGAGACTAGCAGAGTCAATCTACCACCTGTTAGAAAATGGACAAAGGATCATACTGAAGATTTGATTATTGGTGATCCAAATAGTGGTGTTTGAACTAGAAGATCAATTCAAAATGAATGCTTGTATAGTTGCTTTCTCTCAAATAATGAACCTAAGAAGGTTGAAGAAGCCTTACAGGATCCTGATTGGGTAATTGCAATGCAGGAGGATGATAAGTGGATTTTATATCCACTTGGAACATTCTATATCGGCTTAAATTGATTGTTTTGGACTCAAGTTTGTGTAGTTTTGATGTGTTTTGTGTAGTTGTGCAGGTTTCCAAGAATATCTAAGCTTTTATCGTTTTTGGAGATTTAATTGATTAAAATTCGGATTTTCCGGGAAGGCTGCGCAGCTTATACTGTTTTGGGCATATCTGGAGTTCTAGAAGTCCGTTTTCAGCGATCTTACTGCCCACGCGAAGCTTGAGAGATTTTCTACAACCTGGGATAGGAAACAAAAGCAAGAAACGTGCTAATTAAAGTCGCGCACGTTTTCCCATTAAAGAAGGCTTGGAATTTACTGTTTTGCCCTTTTTCTAATTCTAATTGTATTCTGGGCAGTTTTGGGTACCTTCTTTAAATCCTAATTGTAATAGAAGGCAATATCTTGCTGGGCAAGATTTGTAGAGCCTATATAAACACATCCTACCATTGTAAATCAGAACAATTGATAGATAGCAATTCATAGCTAAGAATTCATAGCTTGTAATCATATCAAGGTACTTTCTTTCTTCAATTCTTCAATATTATGTTTTCATTCATTATTATTATTTTGTTTTATTCTTTAATTATGTGTAACTAAATCTTTAATCTGAGGATTGGGTAGTATTCCTTGGTATTCATGTGTGTTTAATTATCTGTGATTTTCTTGCTTTGCTGATCTGTTATTGAGAGCTTAACATAATTAGGGGAGTCATGAACCTTTGATTGGATTTTAGGGATTGTAATAACTTGGAAGAGGAGTTGCAATTTTAGTACATGATTTAACAGACATAATTCAAGTATTTGATTGGGAGATTAATATGCGAATTGTGAGACTTATAATTCTTGGTGCTTATTAGTTTATGGTTGTACTTTGATTGTATCATGGAAGTGACAATTAAGGTGTAGTTGTAGACACTATATTGTATCTTGGAAGAGAACACTATAACCTTAGAAGAATTGTTTTCAGCAGAGTAAGAACGTAGACATCACATAGATATTGAATGTGCATTGAAACCAAGTGAAGAACCCCAGTTCTTGGATTGTTTTCCTCATATATTTTATTCTCGATTGATAATTAGTTTAATTTAGTTTAGTTTAATTTAGTTTATAAACAAACACAACATTCTTCTACACTTCTAAATTGTGAGAGATAAGAAACTTGAACTTGACATTACAATTCAGTCCTTCCCTGAGAACGAACAAAAAAAAAATACTACTAACAAATTGGCGCCGCTGCCGGGGAAGGCATTATAGTTGAGTTTAGGTTAATTGTTTCTTATTGTTTAGATTTTAATTGGTTCCACAAGTTGTTTTGTTGGTGATTTTCAGGTGTATGCTACGTTCATCTTGCATTAGAAAGTTGGAATTTGACCCTGAAATCGAGCGTACCTTGAGAAAGATAAGAAAAGAGAAAGCTAAGATGACGGACGCTGAGAATGTTAACGCGAATGTTAATGCAAATGTTAATGCAAATGCTAATGTTGATCAGACTTCTATTTGGGACCATGAGACACCTAATCCTGCCAATTGCATGTACAAAACTCCAGAGATTGGTGCAACCCAATTCAACATTAACCCGAGTTTAATTCAGATGATCAGCAATCAAGCTTTTGAAGGAGATATTGAATTAGAAGACCCACACAGACATCTAGAGCGTTTCGTGCAGATGTGTGGCTCATTCAGAATCAATGGTGTTACAAGTGATCAGATTCGTCTCCATATGTTTCCCTACTCTATTAAGGGAAGAGCTTTGGAATGGTTTCAGCAACTTCCAAACACTGCGGTTGCTACATGGGATAGTCTTTCTACTGCATTCTTGTCCAAATATTATCCTTCTGACAAGACGCAACAACTGAGGACTATGATTATGAGTTTCAAAGCACAACCGGGTGAAGGTCTATATCAGGCATGGGAGAGATTCAAGGCACTATTGAGGAAGTGTCCACATCATGGCTTGGAAGATTGGCAGATCATCAGTACTTTTTATGGGGCCATGAATGCAGATATTCGTTTGAGTTTGGATGTAGCTGCTGGTGGAAATTTCAAGAAGGCACCAACTACACAGTCTAAAGCACTCCTTGAGGAATTGGCATCTAATAATTATTCATGGGCACCTAGTGGGACGAGCTCAGCTAAAGCAGCACAAGACTCAGAGATGATCAACATGCTGGCTCAAAAGTTGGATACTCTAACTCAGGAGGTGCGAGGACAAAGAGCAAATGTGAATGCTATTTCTTCACCTATGGAGGGGTATAATGATTATGGTGCTAATCAGAACTCTTATGTGCAACAATTTCCAGAAGAAGCATCTTTCATTCAGGGAAGACAGCCGTGGCCTGTTCAGAATAACTCCTATTACAATCCAAATCAAAGGCCAAACAACAATCTTTCTTACAGTAATAATCATGCGGCTAATCCTTCTTATTCATTTCCAAGGCAGAATCAACCTTCTGATTTTCAGTCACGACCACCATATCAAGCACAGCAGCAGTATCAACCTCCTCCGAAGAAAGAACCAGCTGATTGGGAGGTTGCACTAAATAAGATTATGCAAGGAACTTCTGGGGCATTGGCTAATATGGAATCAAGAATAGAGCAGATGGCATCATCTCAAAAGATGCTAGAAACACATATTGGACAGATTGCCTCAAAGATGGGTGTTCGTGAGCAAGGTTCACTTCCTAGTCAACCCGACCAGACTGGTAAAGAGCAATGCAAAGCAATTACTTTGAGGAGCGGGAAAGAGTTGCCCGAGGTTGAGGTTCTTGAGCCTAAAGATAAGGATGCTGAAAAAGAAAGTGAGATAGTAGAGATCGATGCAGAAAAGTCAGAAAAAGTAGATGAAGAGAAGAAGGAAGAAGAACCAGAAAAGCCGTATGTTCCTCCACCACCTTATGTTCCTCCTATTCCATTTCCACAGAGACTTCACAACAGGCAGTTAGAGAAGCAGTACGAGAAGTTCTTGACTATGTTCCGGCAGTTGCATGTCAATATTCCTTTGGCTGAAGCTTTGAATCAAATGCCACTCTATGCTAAATTTCTTAAGGAGATGTTGACAAAGAAGAGGAAACTTGAGGATGCAGAAACCATTACACTCAATGCTGAATGCAGTGCAGTCATCCAAAAGGCCATTCCTCAGAAATTGAAAGATCCGGGAAGCTTTTCTTTGCCTTGCACTATTGGGAAGATGGAGAACACGAAAGCCTTGTGTGATTTAGGGGCTAGTGTGAGTTTGATGCCATATTCAATCTGTAAACGACTTGGTCTTGGGGAGCTTAAAAAGACACGGATTTCACTTCAGTTAGCTGATCGTTCTGTTAAATATCCGTTGGGGATCGTTGAAGATGTGGTTGTCAAAGTGGATAAATTTGTCATACCTTGTGATTTTGTGGTGTTAGAGATGGATGAAGATGTTGAGATGCCCATTATCTTGGGAAGGCCATTCTTGGCTACTGCTAGCACTACAATTGATGTTAAAGCTGGAAAATTGACATTGAATGTTGGAGAGGACAAAGTGGAATTTGATCTGAACAAAGTAATGAAGATGCCTCCTTTTGGAGCAACTTGTTTTACTGTTGACATAGTTGATGAAATTGTGCAGCTCGAAAATGAACATTTCAGGGGAGCAGAACGGGTGTTAGATGATGTAGTAGAAGAAGAAGATATTGTTGTTCAAGACACGGAAGTTGAGATGGTTTTTACACTTTCAGAGGCACCACAGGTGGAACTTAAACCTCTACCTGCTAATTTGAGGTATGTCCTTTTGAATAATGAGCTAGTGATTTTTGAAGAGGGGCATGATAACGTGTTGCGAAGGTGGAAAACCGATGATAAGGAAGAAGAAATTTTTGTTCAGTCGGTTGAGTCAGAGAAGCATCTTAGAGGTGTGAAGAAGAAAAAGAAGAAAATTTGGCCGTTGGGTAGTAGAATCAAGTTGAAATCTGATGGAAGAGATTTGTGGAAATTAAGCAAATCGGATGTCAACGTTCGTATGAATGGTTTGTCTGTTGAAGATGGTTCAGTTATTCTTTTGAAACCACCATGATTTGAGGAAGTAACGTCAAGCTATTGACGTTAAAGGAGCGCTTCGTGGGAGGCAACCCACGCATTAGTGTAGGAAAAAAAAAAATATTTTGAGTGTTTTCAGAAAAGAAAAATCTGTGCTGTGAAAAAAAAAAAAAAAAAAAAAATCGATTTTTGAGTGTGAAACGCAGGCTGCGCCTGCGTTTCTGTCTCTGGCGCAGTGTGTAACGCAGGTTGCGCCTGCGTTACTGGTATAGGGGCAGACTGCGGGGCTGTAACGCAGCCTGCGTCTGCGTGTCTGGGTGTGGAGCAGGTTGCCTGTACGCGCGGCAGGTTGCGTGGAGAGCAGTGTTTTGTCTGATTTTTGTTGTTTGTCAGCTGTTGTCTCATAAAAAAAAAAAATCACCCCCCATTCTATTTATACCCCTATCCTAAATCCAATTCTTTTCCTATTTCAATTCCAAAACTCCCCATCTTTTCTCCAAAAATTCTAAACCTATTTCTATTCTAATTATTATTATTATTATTATTATTATTATTATTATTATTATTATTATTATTATTATTATTATTATTATTATTATTATTATTATTATTCTTATTATTATTATTTATTATTATAGTTATTATTTATTATTATTATAGTTATTATTTATTATTATTATTATTATTATTATTATTTTCTTATTTATTATTATCTTTATTATTTTTATTTATTATTATTATTATTATTATTATTTTTTGTATATACCCACCTATACATACAAATCCAATTCCTCTTCTATTTATTTAAATCTCTAAAAATTCAATTCTAAAGAGGAATTAATTGCAAGTTCACCTCTTTGATTCGTATTGGGTAGATCTTTTTCTCTAATCTTATTTTTATTACGAATTTGTGTTCTTGTCAATTGGATTTTGTAGTGTTCAGGCAAGGTGGCCAGTCTATGGAGCTCGTGCGCAATATTCTCCACCAGATTCATCCGAGGAGGGTAATAATTCAGATGAGTAGGTATGTTTTCTGCTATCCCTTGTATTTACTTCCATTCAATGCGGACATTGAATATTTTAAGTTTGGGGGTGGTTTGAGGGATATGTAGTTGTTGTTGTATTAATTGTTCATGTAGGATTTCATGATTTGCATATTAGTAGTAGTAAATTATGCATATTTGTTCGTGTTATCTACGTTTGTTTCATATAGGACATTCTGTTTTTTTTTTTCGTATATCATGTGAGTTCATAATAGTTTGCATTTGCACCCATGCTTGATAGGAATTTTGTGTTGTTGACGCTTTTGATTGAGAAGTGATATGCTTTGTTCTTGTGCACACACATACACTAGTAAGTTGAAGCTAGTAGACTTATTGAATGTTGTAAGTAATTAGAAGGACATGAATATGTGCAAGACGATTTAGTTTGCATGCTTTGAATACAAGTTGGTGCGTTAGAGAGATTTTTGCTTGGGATTGAGTATGTTTTTCCACCAAGTGAGTTTTTGAGCCATATTGCATATTTTTTGCAATTTATTCGTTTGCTTGAGTGTCCACGGATTGTTTGCATTGCTAGCAGTTGTTTGAGGTCTTTCTTGAAACGCATGACATTATTTGACGATTAAAATGATAAAGGCATTTAGGAATAACCGCATATTTTCCCATATTACCACACCATGTTTACATGATCAATTAGTTAACCCGTTGAGCTTAATCCTATTTTTCGGTGACATACCACATTACTTGCCTAGACCTTTTTCTTGTATTGGCCGTACATTAATTTGAACCCACATTGTCAAAGGCTAGTAAAGTGCTTAAGGGAGTAATAAGGTGTGCAAGGAGGGGTTTATTCTTGGTCATACTTTTGGGGAAAATATTGAGATTGGGTTTGGTTGTTTACTTGATAGTCGGCATATGTAATAAATTGGGGGATCGTTGTTGTTATTTATATTATTGTTTTATTTAGCTCTCGAAAAAAGAAAAAAAAGAGAAAAAGAAAAAAAAAAAGAAAAAAGAAAAGAAAAGAAAAAAAAAAAAAATTATGAGAGCATGTTTGTGTTTGTTGTGATCCTACTTTAGTCGACTAGTCGAGTGTTCTTAGTAAAATTTATGTGGGGGGAAAATAGGGTGTTGTGAATGGTTCATTATGGTACTTACTAGCTTTTGACACTTCACCTGTTTTGGCTTATTTGACATACCTTGTCCCTAGCCCACATTACAACCCAATTAAAGACCTTTTGATTATCGTCATTGATGTATGTTGTGTTAAGAGTTAGATTGATACCAAATGTCAAGCGTGTTTATGATTTTGTTGGAATTGAGTGATACACTTACCCTTGATCTTGAGTGAATATTCTTTTGTGAGTGGATTGTGAGTGTTTGCTTGTTTTTGCGTATGAGATCCCGAGTTTTGTCTCAAAGATGTACTCTTGTAGGTTTAGCATGTTTACTAACTTATTCTTACACTTGACATGGACTTGTGAGAACTTATGCATGTTCATTGAGTAGACTATGTGAATACTTGCACTTTCGACACCAAGACATTGCGTATTTACTTTGATTCTTAAGTTGATATGGCATGAGAGGATTTGAAGGTATGGTAGGCTAGATCTTTGCATTTTTCATATTAGTTGCATCTATGCATTGCATTGCATTAGGTTAAATGAATTTTGTGGGTACATTCGCTATAGGCCCTCACGAGACCTTACTCGTCCACTAGGGCTGCCTAGGGGTTTAAAGGGCTTGTTGCATATGCCAAATGCAACCGTGATCACCTACGGAAGTGGTACTAATTAGGTAGTTGTAATTGTTTATGCTTGAGGACAAGCATCGGTTTAAGTTTGGGGGTGTTTGATAAGTGGATTTTATATCCACTTGGAACATTCTATATCGGCTTAAATTGATTGTTTTGGACTCAAGTTTGTGTAGTTTTGATGTGTTTTGTGTAGTTGTGCAGGTTTCCAAGAATATCTAAGCTTTTGTCGTTTTTGGAGATTTAATTGATTAAAATTCGGATTTTCCGGGAAGGCTGCGCAGCTTATACTGTTTTGGGCATATCTGGAGTTCTAGAAGTCCGTTTTCAGCGATCTTACTGCCCACGCGAAGCTTGAGAGATTTTCTACAACCTGGGATAGGAAACAAAAGCAAGAAACGTGCTAATTAAAGTCGCGCACGTTTTCCCATTAAAGAAGGCTTGGAATTTACTGTTTTGCCCTTTTTCTAATTCTAATTGTATTCTGGGCAGTTTTGGGTACCTTCTTTAAATCCTAATTGTAATAGAAGGCAATATCTTGCTGGGCAAGATTTGTAGAGCCTATATAAACACATCCTACCATTGTAAATCAGAACAATTGATAGATAGCAATTCATAGCTAAGAATTCATAGCTTGTAATCATATCAAGGTACTTTCTTTCTTCAATTCTTCAATATTATGTTTTCATTCATTATTATTATTTTGTTTTATTCTTTAATTATGTGTAACTAAATCTTTAATCTGAGGATTGGGTAGTATTCCTTGGTATTCATGTGTGTTTAATTATCTGTGATTTTCTTGCTTTGCTGATCTGTTATTGAGAGCTTAACACAATTAGGGGAGTCATGAACCTTTGATTGGATTTTAGGGATTGTAATAACTTGGAAGAGGAGTTGCAATTTTAGTACATGATTTAACAGACATAATTCAAGTATTTGATTGGGAGATTAATATGCGAATTGTGAGACTTATAATTCTTGGTGCTTATTAGTTTATGGTTGTACTTTGATTGTATCATGGAAGTGACAATTAAGGTGTAGTTGTAGACACTATATTGTATCTTGGAAGAGAACACTATAACCTTAGAAGAATTGTTTTCAGCAGAGTAAGAACGTAGACATCACATAGATATTGAATGTGCATTGAAACCAAGTGAAGAACCCCAGTTCTTGGATTGTTTTCCTCATATATTTTATTCTCGATTGATAATTAGTTTAATTTAGTTTAGTTTAATTTAGTTTATAAACAAACACAACATTCTTCTACACTTCTAAATTGTGAGAGATAAGAAACTTGAACTTGACATTACAATTCAGTCCTTCCGTGAGAACGAACACAAAAAAAATACTACTAACAGAGGAGTTAAATGAGTTTGAGAGAAACAAAGTCTGGAAACTGGTACCAAGACCTAAAGATAGATCTATTGTTGGTGCAAAATGGCTTTTTAGAAACAAGCTAGATGAATCTGGTATGATTGTAAGAAACAAAGCAAGACTGGTGGCCAAGGGTTATTCTCAGGAAGAAGGCATTGATTATTATGAGACCTTTGCACCTGTAGCAAGATTGGAAGCAATCAGAATGTTTCATGCATTTGCAGCTCATTCAAAATTCAAGGTATACCAGATGGATGTAAAGAGTGCTTTTCTAAATGGCAAACTTGATGAGGAAGTGTATGTGGAACATCCACCTGGATTTGTTGATCCAAAATTTCCAAATCATGTCTACAAACTTGACAAGGCACTCTTTGGACTAAAGCAGGCACCAAGAGCATGGTATGAGACTTTGTCTAAATTTCTTCTTGAAAATGGCTTCACAAGAGGTACAATTGACAAAACTCTATTCTTTAGAAAGATAAAAGGTGAATTGCTTTTAGTTCAAGTTTATGTTGATGATATTATTTTTGGTTCTACTAATGAAAAGTTGTGAGCTAAGTTTAGCAAGCTTATGCTGTCTAAGTATCAGATGAGCATGATGGGTGAATTAAATTATTTCTTAGGCTTGCAGGTCAAACAAACTGAGACTGGTATTTTCATTAATCAGTCAAAGTATATCAAAGATCTTTTAAGAAGGTTTGACTTTCAAGATTGTGCAGTTGCAAAAACACCCATGGCAACAGCCACTAAACTAGACTCTAATCCTAAGGGAAAGAGTGTGGATAATACTAGTTATAGAGGCATGATAGGCTCATTGTTATATCTAACTGCAAGTAGACCAGATATAATGTTTTCTACCTGTTTATGTTCTAGATTCCAAAGTGATCCTAAGGAATCTCATTTAATTGCTGTGAAGAGAATTTTTAGATATCTCAAAGGAACTCCAAATCTTGGTTTGTGGTATCCTAGAGAATTTGATTTCTCCCTAATTGGTTATTCAGACTCTGATTATGCAGGGTGTAAAATAGACAGGAAAAGCACTACAGGTACATGTCAATTCTTGGGAAATAGATTGATTTCTTGGGCAAGCAAGAAACAACAATCTGTTTCAACCTCAATTGCAGAAGCTGAGTACATAGCAGCAGGCAGTTATTGTGCACAACTCCTTTGGATAAGAAATCAGTTGATGGATTATGGTATGACACTTAGTAATATTCCTATGTTTTGTGATAATACTAGTGCTATCAAAATTGCAGAAAATCCAGTTCAACATTCAAGGACTAAGCACATTGATGTAAGTGTTCGCTATTTTCTCTACGCAAGTGTACGCAGTCCAAAAGCAATATAGGGAAATAAGGATCGTTCCCACGAAGACTCGGTTATTTTAGTAAATATGTCTATTCAACAATGTTTGGTTAATTATAGAAGCATGAACGAACTAAAATGGTTTATTTGCAGATAACAATTAACTAATGAAACGGTTAATTTGTTTAAAATAATATGATAGAGGCATGGGGTCCTAATTTCATGATTGTTTTAACTCTTATTAATTATCAAGAATTAATGTGTTACAATTGTTAAGAATGCTAGCGGGAACACGAAACTAATATGAGCCATCTTTCAATTAACTCACACCATTCCAAATAAACATCCACAAAAGAGATAGAAGTTATAAGGGCATTAATTATATCCAATACACTATATGTCTATGTGAATGGGTGATACAATCAATTTAATCACAAGTTCCGCAATTAACTACATAGGGGAATAACGTTCTTTCGAAACTATAATCCGAAATGCGGAGAAGCCGACATACCTATGCTAGCATGGCAAGCCCTAAATCTCTAAATCCACTTTCGCAATCATTAGAGATTTGGCACAATAGATGTTAGCTATTCACCTATATTCAATTAAAACAACCATGCAAGGCAATCTTATATAGAAATTGTAAACACAAATTATCTATCAAATTAACATGAGCATTAATAATTCATTACATTAGAACCCCATGAAAGTGTTTAGTTCATAATTAAACTAGGTACCTTTATGGAATTAAATAAAATCATGGTAGCAATTTTTATAATTTAATTACGAAATTACGAAAAATTAAAAATAAAAATAAAAGAATTAGAACCTAATAATAATAATAATAATAATAATAACTAAATTAAAAATTACGAGAAATTAAATATGAAATTACCAGAGTTTAGAAATAGAACCGAATAAATTGTTGAAACAGAGGAGCACTCAAGTGGCCACTTAAATTAACAAGAGAATCGGACAAAGTAACCAAAAGAATCAAGTTCACATGCTGTGTAATCATTTCATACTTTCTGTCTGCAGACTTCACTCGCCTCCGCCGCGCGTGGCGTGCACGCGCCTGGCTGAAAGAAAATTTGCCGCGCGTGGCGGCCACTCCCACTTCCTGCGACTGGTTCTGGCTAATCTCGAGCCTGTAGTTCACTGATTTCCTTTCCTAAGTTCACTGGTTTTGAGCAATTTCAGTTTTCAGCAATTTGCTCCCAGAATAATACTTAAATAATGCTATCAATTTGAGCTTTTTTTTTTTAAATAAAAATTTAAAGCGTATAAATTAGAATAAAATTACAGAATTTAATTTATAAAATAAACTGATTTCAGAAAATTAAAAGTGTATAAAATGAAATAAAATTACAGAGAATTAAAATGTATAAAATGATCTGTTTATAGAAAGAAGCTGCTGAATTTAGAATACAGGAGGGTTTTGAGGATTTGCTCAGAGAGAATAAGTGAATTAATTCGTCCCTGGGTAATCTGTGTTTTTGATTTGATTTCCTACACCTCTATTTATAAAACATTCATCACACACCTAATACAAAGAAGTCAGATGTTTAAAAAGTCTAGCCTAATTCTAACCACTCTGCAGAGACAATTCTAAGCCAATTTGCAATTCTTCTCCGCAACTGGCGCGGTAGTTGAATTTTAATATCAGCTCCGTAGAAATGCTTTTAACCCGCACAGCTTATAATCTTTAATTAATAAATAATTATTTTAATCCAAAAATTATAAAAATAAATATCTAATATTATTAGATATTTATAAATATAATTTTCTAAATTAATAAAATTATTTAATAATATAAATAAATCCTTATTGTCTAAGCTGCGGTCTCTGGTCGTCTGGAACCGGACTCCTTTTGATTAACAGAAAATATATCAATTCCAACCGGGATTCCTGCTTTAAGAATATATCACTCAGAACATCTTTATGATAATTCCTTTTCCTCGTAGCCAGTCCATCTGAGCAAGAAATCCACCGTCTTTTAACCTTTTATCGCCAGGATACCTGAAGCTGTGAGTTCTGCACTACAAAGACTTGAAACAACATAAAACTAATTAAAAGACACAAAATACTTAAGGATAAACCACCAATTTAGGTCTATTTAGCGCATAATAAGTGGATATAAAATCCACTTATCACACCCCCAAACTTAAACTGATGCTTGTCCTCAAGCATAACAATATAATTATGTACATCTAACTAGTACCACTTCCGTAGGTGATCACGATTGCATTTGGCATATGCAATAAGCCCTTTAAACCCCTAGGTAGCCCCAGTGGACGAGTGAGGTCTCGTGAGGGCCTATAGCGAACGTACCCACAAAATCCATTTATCAAATGCAACTAACAATGCATGAATGCAACTAATATGAAAAATGCAACGAACCCTTTCAAACTCACCAAAATCAACTAAAAAGCAAATATTTCCAAAGAATGCAACAATTCCAAGCAGAGCTCGACTAGTCCCCGTATACTAACAAATACATGAACAGAAACGTGCGTGTGTGCAATGCTCATCAGAAATACTCCCAAAACTAGGTCAAAAACCAAACATGCTTTCCGTCAAGACAATCACAGGTTTATAACTAGAATAAACTGTAAACACTTCATAACCTAGGAACACCTCCACCCTTATCCAAGGTAGACAGAAACTCATGCTTTATTACTATGCTACGACACTACATATACAATACGCATGCTTATTTAACCGTGCAATGAATGAGACCCCAAAAGGCTTATACAATAATACCCATGTAGCGAGTGTTAGGTCAGCAATCCCAAACCACAAGGGCTTTAGGTTACTAGGACTAAGTCCCCTCAGACTTAATTACTCGAGTATTAAAGAGCTCACTCTGGTTAATTTTGCATATAATCAATTGGACTTCTGACTTTTTTTTTTCTTTTTTTTTTTTTTATTATTTTTTTTTTTTAGACTGGAATGAACCTTTCTCATTTCCAACCCTAGACTACTCATATAAATATGAGCCGGCTACTAGCCATTTGACGCCTAGCCTTTATTGACAATTATTACCACTTAGCATGAAATCCCTGTTTTCCCCCAAACTTAGATTTTAGTGTTCCTACACTATCAAGGGAATAACGAAAATTCTAAGAATAAACAAGTGATTAAATCTCAAAACATCCAACAGGCATGACCCTAACCTAGCCCAAAAGCACCCCAATGAGACTGTGTAAAAATTTTGTTCCCATAACATGCAAGTCAATTCCTTAGGAACTATAAATCAGCCCTCTACTCATCATCATCACACCAAAATCAACATCCACCTATCAATCAGAATCAACTCGTCCTAAGGGATCATGAAAAATGCATGCCATGAAAATGCAACTAATATGACTCACATGGTAAAATAAACAAACAATAACAGAATGTCCTAAATGAAACAACATAGATAATACGAACAAATATGCATGAATTACTACTAATATGCAAAACATGATATCCTACATGAACACAATGACTCACAAAAACTACTAACATATATACATACTACTTATCCCCCAAACCACCCCCAAACTTATAATATTCAATGTCCGCATTGAATGGAAGTAAATACAAGGGATAGTAGAGAACATACCTGAAAACACCGAACACATGGGTTGCCTCCCACGAAGCGCTTGTTTATTGTCGCTAGCTTGACTTCACTTTCGCACTTTAATCGGTAGTACCAAGAACCGCGGTTTCTGCTTTGCTATTCATATGTTCACCAAAATATGGCTTCAACCTCTGTCCATTTACTTTGAAAGCTGCTTCCGGTGTTTTATCAAAAATTTCCACTACACCATGTGGAAACACCGTTTTAACCGTGAATGGTCCTGACCACCTTGACTTAAGTTTCCCTGGAAAAAGTCTGAGACGAGAGTTGAAAAGCAAAACTAACTGCCCTGGTACAAAAGACTTTTGCACCAAACGTCTGTCATGCCATCTCTTGACCTTTTCCTTGTATAACTTGTGATTTTCATAAGCCTGTAGCCGAAACTCATCCAGTTCATTAATTTGAAGCATTCTTTTCTCACCTGTTGCTGCTAAGTCAAAGTTCAACTTCTTCAGCGCCCAATAAGCTTTGTGTTCTAGTTCGGCAGGCAGATGACAAGCCTTGCCATATACTAGCTGAAAAGGTGACGTGCCCAAAGGTGTTTTGTAAGCTGTTCTATAAGCCCAAACAGCTTCATCAAGTTTTAGTGACCAGTCCTTCCTTGAAGGATTCACGACCTTCTCTAGGATCCGTTTTATCTCTCTGTTGGAAACCTCTGCTTGGCCATTCGTTTGAGGGTGATAGGCCGTAGCAATTCGATGATTTATGTTGTACCTTGCCATCAATGCTGTGAACTTGCGGTTGCAGAAGTGTGATCCTTCGTCACTGATAATTACCCTTGGAGTTCCGAAACGTGTGAAAACTTGCTTATTCAGAAAATTTAGCACCACTTTAGCGTCATTGGTCGGTAAAGCCTTCACCTCGACCCATTTAGAAACATAGTCCACCGCTAGCAAGATGTACTGATTATTGCATGAAGAAACAAAAGGACCGATGAAATCAATCCCCCACACATCGAAAATCTCCACTTCCAACAGCATATTCAGAGGCATTTCATTCCTCCTAGAGATATTACCAATTCTTTGACATCTATCGCATCTCAACACAAACTGATGCGCATCTTTAAACAGTGTTGGCCAATAAAACCCAGCCTGAAGTACTCGAGTGGCTGTCTTCTCTCCAGCATAATGACCTCCGTAAGTGGTAGAATGGTAGTCATGCAAAATACCTTCAACCTCACTAAATGGAATGCACCTCCGAATCACCTGATCAGCTCCCTGTTTGAATAAGAATGGTTCATCCCATCGGTACCATTTTACATCATGAAGAAACTTCTTTCTTTGGGCATAAGAAAATTCCGACGGAATGACATTGCTTACAAGATAGTTCACAATGTCTGCAAACCATGGTTCTTCATTGTTCACCCCAAAAAGTTGCTTGTCAGGAAAAAATTCGTTGATGAGAGTGTTATCCGCTGAGTTACCGTGTTCCTCTAACCGAGACAAGTGATCAGCAACCTGGTTCTCAGTACCCCTTCTATCCTTGATTTCCAAGTCGAATTCTTGAAGCAACAGAACCCAACGAATCAACCGTGGCTTAGCATCTTTCTTCGACATTAGGTATCGAATGGCTGCATGATCTGTAAACACCACTACCTTAGTTCCGAGCAAATATGATCTGAATTTCTCGAAGCTATATACAATAGCTAAGAGTTCCTTTTCTGTAGTAGTGTAATTCAGCTGTGCATCATTGAGAGTTCTGCTAGCATAATAAATCACGTGAAACACCTTATTCTTCCGTTGACCAAGAACAGCTCCCACTGCATAGTCACTTGCATCACACATTAATTCAAAAGGTTCACTCCAATCAGGTGCAGTGATAATGGGCGCAGTTGTCAATTTCTTCTTTAAGAGCTTGAATGCCTCCAAACAATCTTCACCAAATTTAAAAGGAATATCCTTTTCTAACAGATTGCACAAAGGTTTAGATATTTTCGAAAAATCTTGGATGAATCGCCGATAAAAACCCGCATGACCAAGAAAACTGCGAATTCCTTTAACTGAAATTGGTGGAGGGAGATTTCCAATCGTCTCCAACTTAGCCTTATCCACTTCCAGCCCCTTACCAGATACCTTGTGCCCAAGAATGATGCCTTCCTTTACCATGAAGTGACATTTTTCCCAGTTGAGTACTAGATTAGTCTCAACACATCGTTTCAGCACCATGCCTAGATTTCTGAGGCATTCATCAAATGATTTCCCAAAGACTGAGAAATCATCCATGAATACTTCCACATTGATACCAATCATATCCGAAAAAATTGCCATCATACACCTCTGAAAAGTAGCAGGTGCACCACAAAGTCCGAAAGGAACGCGTCGGAACGCAAAAGTGCCAAAAGGACATGTGAAAGTAGTCTTCTCCTGATCTTCTGGAGTAATACCAATCTGATTATATCCTGAATAACCATCCAGCAAGCAATAGAATTCATGCCCAGCCAACCTGTCTAGCATTTGATCAATGAATGGAAGGGGAAAGTGATCCTTCCTTGTAGCTTTGTTCAACTTTCTGTAGTCCATGCAAATTCTCCACCCTGTAACTGTACGAGTCAGAATGAGCTCATTCTTTTCATTGGCAACTACTGTCATGCCTCCTTTCTTAGGCACACATTGCACTAGACTTACCCATGAACTGTCTGAAATGGGATAGATGATACCAGCATCTAGCCACTTGAGAATTTCTTTCTTTACCACTTCTTTCATGATAGGATTTAACCGCCTTTGGTGTTCTACTGTTGGTTTACTCCCTTCTTCCAATGGAATTTTATGTTGACAATATGCGGGATTGATTCCTTTTAGATCCGCAACAGACCAACCAATGGCTGATTTGAATTCTCGAAGAACTCTCAAGAGCTTGTCTTCCTCGGAGTCTGAAAGGTTAGCAGATATAATCACAGGTAAAGTGGATTTTTCACCAAGGGAAGCATACCGTAAGTGATCCGGTAATGGCTTGAGCTCTAGAGTTGGAGCTTCTTCGATAGATGGCTTTAATTGCTGATGTGGTCCTTTTAATTCTGGCAGTCCCAGTGATTCAACTGGTCTTTCAAATTTTCTTTTCCACGGCAAAGCATCCAGATATTGCAATTGTTCATCAATGTCATCTTCATCTAATGAATACTCCCCACTGAGGGCCTTTTCCAAAGTATCATTCATGAGCATGTGCCCTAACTTTTCTTGCACCGTAGACTCAATCAAGTCTATCTTCAGACACTGCTCTTCTTCTGTTGGGAATTTCATAGCTGTGAAAACATTGAAGGTGACAATTTGATCGTGCACCTTCATCGTTAGTTCCCCCTTTTGGACATCAATCAATGTTTGTCCTGTTGCTAAAAATGGCCTACCAAGAATGATAGGAATCTTCTTGTCCTCTTCGAAATCAAGAATGACAAAATCAGCAGGAAAGATGAGTTTGTCTACTTTCACCAACACATCTTCAACAACTCCCCTAGGATAGGTGATAGATCGATCAGCCAACTGAAGGGACATACTTGTCGATTTTGGTTCAGGAAGACCAAGCTGCAAGAAAACTGAGTATGGCATAAGATTGATACTTGCTCCCAAATCACATAAACATTTATCGAAAGATAATTTCCCAATGGTGCATGGTATTGTAAAACTCCCTGGATCTTTCAGCTTAGGCGGCAACTTTTGCTGCAATACCGCACTACATTCTTCCGTCAAAGCAACGGTCTCTAAGTCTTCAACTTTTAATTTCCTCGAGAGAATGCCTTTCATGAATTTGGCATAGCTTGGCATTTGTTCGAGAGTTTCAGCAAATGGAATGTTGATATGTAATTTTTTAAAGACTTCAAGAAATTTGCCAAACTGCTTGTCTAATTTCTGTTTTTGCACTCGTCGAGGAAATGGTGGAGGTGGGTAGACTTGCTCTTTTACTTCTTTTTGCTCGAGGACAGCTTGTTTAGGAGTTGGCATATTTTCTTTAATCTCCTCCTTTGATTCTGATATATTGCCCATGTCCTTTGTGTCTCCCAAATCTGCTTTTTCTGTTCCTTTGTCTGGCAAAATTTTTTCTGTATCTTTTAGCTCAGCATCCTCCGTGATTCTCCCTGATCTGAGGGTAATTGCTTTGATGTGCTCGTGATTATCCTTTCTCCCAGGATTAAGTTCAGTGTCACTGGGGAGTGTTCCTTGTGGTCGGCTCATCATGAAACTAGCGAGTTGACTCAATTGAGTTTCCAGATTTTTAATGGAAGCCGCTTGGCTTTTTTGGCCCAACCTCAACTCCTCTAATTCAGTCTTTTCATTCGAAGATTGTCCAGAATTTCCATAAGATTGTTGTTGTTGAAATCCTGGGGGCTGAAATTGTCTAGGAGCATATGGTTTTTGAAAATGTTGCCCCTGTTGTTGCTGGAATCCAGATGGATTATACTGCTTAGCTCCAAATGGCTGATGATTAGATTGTTGGTAGGGCTGATGTGATTGTTGTGCTCCTCCTTGATTATTGCTCCAACTGAAATTTGGATGATTTCGGTTGTTCGGATGGTAGGAATTTGGAGCTGGCTGTTGCTGTCTTTGGAAATTGCTTACGAATTGAACTGACTCGTTTGAGATGGCACATTGGTTTGATTCATGTGCGCCCGCACACAACTCACAAACACTAGCAACTTGACGAAATCCTTGAGCTGTCAACGAGTCTACTTTCAAGTTCAAAGCCTCTAGCTGAGCTGCTAAGGAAGTGGCTTTGTCGATATTAAGAATTCTTGCTACCTTCTGTTGTGGCATTCTCTGAGTTGGGTTTTGATATTCATTAGCTGCCATCATCTCGATAAGATCGTAGGCCTCCTCATAACTTTTAGCCCATAATGCTCCCCCTGAAGCTGCATCTACCATTGGCCTTGATTGCATTCCTAGCCCATTATAGAACAATTTATGATCATCCAGTTTGGCATGCCGTGATGTGGACATTGCCGAAGCATTTCTTTGTATCTCTCCCAAGCTTCACATAAAGTTTCACCAGACTGCTGAGAAAATTGAGTGATAGCATTCCTTATAGCTGTAGTCTTAGCCATGGGGAAGAATTTGCTAAGAAACTTTTGAGCTAGATCAGCCCAAGTGGTGATAGATCCTGGTGGTAGAGAGTGTAGCCAACCCTTGGCTTTGTCTCTTAATGAAAACGGGAAGAGTCTCAACTTCACAGCATCATCTGACACATTGTTGAATCTGAATGTGTCGCATATTTCTATGAAGTTCCTGATGTGTAAGTTAGGATCTTCCGTTGCAGTTCCTCCGTACTGTACTTGATTCTGCACCATCTGAATAGTACTGGATCTAATTTCAAATGTAGGAGCCGTAATTGCTGGCCGAATGATGCTTGACTGGATGTCATCAATCTTCGGTTGCGAGTAGTCCATTAAAGCCCTTGCTGCTGCAGGTGCAACTACTTCGCCTTCTCCGTCCATCTTGTGAATATTTGCTTGTTCAAGTACTTGTTTTGCTTTTAATGCTTTAGAACGTGTTAGCATAAAAATCCAAGTATCTGTACACAAATAATCACTTCACAAAAATATAAGATAAAATGTTCAAGTCAAACAAATTAACTTCTATTGTAGTAAAACACATAAACAAAAATAACACCGAGTCCCCGGCAGCGGCGCCAAAAACTTGTTCGCTATTTTCTCTACGCAAGTGTACGCAGTCCAAAAGTAATATAGGGAAATAAGGATCGTTCCCACGAAGACTCGGTTATTTTAGTAAATATGTCTATTCAACAATGTTTGGTTAATTATAGAAGCATGAACGAACTAAAATGGTTTATTTGCAGATAACAATTAACTAATGAAACGGCTAATTTGTTTAAAATAATATGATAGAGGCATGGGGTCCTAATTTCATGATTGTTTTAACTCTTATTAATTATCAAGAATTAATGTGTTACAATTGTTAAGAATGCTAGCGGGAACACGAAACTAATATGAGCCATCTTTCAATTAACTCACACCATTCCAAATAAACATCCACAAAAGAGATAGAAGTTATAAGGGCATTAATTATATCCAATACACTATATGTCTATGTGAATGGGTGATACAATCAATTTAATCACAAGTTCCGCAATTAACTACATAGGGGAATAACGTTCTTTCGAAACTATAATCCGAAATGCGGAGAAGCCGACATACCTATGCTAGCATGGCAAGCCCTAAATCTCTAAATCCACTTTCGCAATCATTAGAGATTTGGCACAATAGATGTTAGCTATTCACCTATATTCAATTAAAACAACCATGCAAGGCAATCTTATATAGAAATTGTAAACACAAATTATCTATCAAATTAACATGAGCATTAATAATTCATTACATTAGAACCCCATGAAAGTGTTTAGTTCATAATTAAACTAGGTACCTTTATGGAATTAAATAAAATCATGGTAGCAATTTTTATAATTTAATTACGAAATTACGAAAAATTAAAAATAAAAATAAAAGAATTAGAACCTAATAATAATAATAATAATAATAATAATAATAATAACTAAATTAAAAATTACGAGAAATTAAATATGAAATTACCAGAGTTTAGAAATAGAACCGAATAAATTGTTGAAACAGAGGAGCACTCAAGTGGCCACTTAAATAAATAAGAGAATCGGACAAAGTAACCAAAAGAATCAAGTTCACATGCTGTGTAATCATTTCATACTTTCTGTCTGCAGACTTCACTCGCCTCCGCCGCGCGTGGCGTGCACGCGCCTGGCTGAAAGAAAATTTGCCGCGCGTGGCGGCCACTCCCACTTCCTGCGACTGGTTCTGGCTAATCTCGAGCCTGTAGTTCACTGATTTCCTTTCCTAAGTTCACTGGTTTTGAGCAATTTCAGTTTTCAGCAATTTTCTCCCAGAATAATACTTAAATTATGCTATCAATTTGAGCTTTTTTTTTTTAAATAAAAATTTAAAGCGTATAAATTAGAATAAAATTACAGAATTTAATTTATAAAATAAACTGATTTCAGAAAATTAAAAGTGTATAAAATGAAATAAAATTACAGAGAATTAAAATGTATAAAATGATCTGTTTATAGAAAGAAGCTGCTGAATTTAGAATACAGGAGGGTTTTGAGGATTTGCTCAGAGAGAATAAGTGAATTAATTCGTCCCTGGGTAATCTGTGTTTTTGATTTGATTTCCTACACCTCTATTTATAAAACATTCATCACACACCTAATACAAAGAAGTCAGATGTTTAAAAAGTCTAGCCTAATTCTAACCACTCTGCAGAGACAATTCTAAGCCAATTTGCAATTCTTCTCCGCAACTGGCGCGGTAGTTGAATTTTAATATCAGCTCCGTAGAAATGCTTTTAACCCGCACAGCTTATAATCTTTAATTAATAAATAATTATTTTAATCCAGAAATTATAAAAATAAATATCTAATATTATTAGATATTTATAAATATAATTTTCTAAATTAATAAAATTATTTAATAATATAAATAAATCCTTATTGTCTAAGCTGCGGTCTCTGGTCGTCTGGAACCGGACTCCTTTTGATTAACAGAAAATATATCAATTCCAACCGGGATTCCTGCTTTAAGAATATATCACTCAGAACATCTTTATGATAATTCCTTTTCCTCGTAGCCAGTCCATCTGAGCAAGAAATCCACCGTCTTTTAACCTTTTATCGCCAGGATACCTGAAGCTGTGAGTTCTGCACTACAAAGACTTGAAACAACATAAAACTAATTAAAAGACACAAAATACTTAAGGATAAACCACCAATTTAGGTCTATTTAGCGCATAATAAGTGGATATAAAATCCACTTATCAGTAAGGTATCATTTTATTAGAGAACATATTGAGAATGGTACTGTGGAACTTCATTTTGTTCCTACTGACAAACAGCTTGTAGATATTCTAACTAAACCACTTGATGAGACTACATTCAGTAGATTATTAAGTGAGTTAGGAATGTTAAATTTCTAGATCTTTAACATCTGCAATAGTAGCAAGGTATGTTGTTTTTAGCTTATAGACTTGATATTCTTGTCAGGATCTATATTTGATTGTTAAATGCTTTAGCTATAACACTTTGCCTTGATAAATTTCAGTATGATAGACTTGTTAATAATCATCAGGATTAGATTTGTTATCAGGATGCTGACGTCATCAGTATTGTGTCAGTATCAGGATTGTGAAAATTGTTTCAGATCCTGACGTTTACTTTGTGTAGTAATCTAATTCTGTGATGTATTGAGTCTATGCTAGCAAGTTTTAATATTTGCATACTGATAATTTATACATCATTCAATAATCAAAAAGACAAGTAGATAACAAGAAATTGTATTTTCATTAATTGAATGCATTACATACATGGAAATGATACAACATCTTTTTGTCTAACTTCTACTGATAATTCTGTACTTGTCTAATGATATGGATTCTGAGATACAGGACAAGGAGCATCAAGAAATCCATCAGGGGATTGAACAGCCTCGTTTATTCTTGGATTCCTTGTCTGGGCGACTTGAATGAGAGCAGCTAACTTAAATGAATAGCATCTCCATCAAGATCAACCTCAGACTCTCGGCCAAATTCTTCATCCTCAAGTTTTGAGGAGGTTAGGGGAAGATTATATCCAACAGATGGATGTTCTAGGAGAAACCTCTGGATATTATCTGAAACTAATCCATCCATGATTAGTTCGATGAGAAAAGTTGTCTCTTCAAAGAGTTGATCAAGAACAGGATGTTTATCGACTGTGAAAAACCTAAAGAATGGATTTGAATGGAATTTTGGTTTGAGAAGCATTGTTGAGAAGAAAAAAAATTGAAAGGTTTATGGAGAATGGCATAAGGCGTCTGTTTCTTTTATAGAAAGACGTGAGAAGCTGAACAGTCACTTGGAAGTTTTAATGAAGTCATATGCTAATTATTGCGTATGACTGTATTTCTTGTTTTCAAGAAATGTCGAATATATCTAACCAATTGATTTTGTTCAGAATAATTGTTTATTTCTTTTTCAGATAAAAGAAAAATGCCACGTGGAAACTCCATATTAAGCCTCTGGAATCAGGATGATATTGATCAGGATTTCAAGTGTGATCATCAGGATTTGAGATTTATTATTATTTTTAAATCACATTGCTTTTTGTGATTATTTTGATGAGAGGTCACAACAGGAAAATGAAGCTGATCAGTATTAATTTTTTATCTTGATAATACCCTGATTTATTTCATGAAAATCAATTTTGGATTTTATTTTCCAAAAATCATGGGTAACCGCATTTTTCAGGGACTGACACCTGTCAATCTACGTGTCAACGTGGGATAGTGGTCTGAAAGATTTGTGAAATATATTTGTTTTGAAACTCTAATCGTGTAATTGCTTTCTCTAATTTCATATTCTCTAAAGCAAAAACATTCTCGAGTTTTCAAAATCACTAATCCATTTCAAGAATTTTTCAAGTTCTTTTCAGATCAAAAATGGCAGCTCAAAGAAGATTACCTAAATCAGTAGCCTTCAAGTTTGGTGACTTCGATTTTATGACAAACAATCATGTAGCAGCTATCACCAACAAGGAAGGAGTGTCAACTGATTTTCATCCAATCATGAACTTTCTGGCGTATGGACCATTAAGATGCGTTGATAGCATCTCCACAAATTAATCAAATAGCTGTTACACAAGCTTGGGAGAATGCTGAGGTAATTGATTCTACTCAGAGTCAATCAGGTAAGATTATTCTACACTTAGGACAAGATTCTTTTAATATTACTGAATCTGTTGTTAATTCAGTACTTCACTTACCTGCTAGTTTGAATTATGAGAATGAACCATCTGATGATGATGTTAGAACTATGTTATCTGCATTAGGTTATAATGGACCTTTAGATAACATGAGCCAGTTAAGAAGATATTGTCTTAGAAAAGAGTGGTCTTTCTTCTTTGATCAATTAGCTAAATGCTTTACTGGTAAATGTAGTTCTTTTGATCAAATTACTTCTGTAACTTCACATATTGCTTATAGTTTGCTTTATGACAGAGTAATTAACATTGGTCACATTATCTTAAGTCAGATGTGTATTAAACTTGGGTTAAGAGATCAAAACAGGAAAATGGTTTATTATCATAGATTTATGCAAATGTTTATTAACCATTTTATTCCTGATGTTGAAGTTAGATTAGGTAGAGAACATTGTATTTCTTCTTATGTACAGCAAAAGAGAATTTTCTCTGACATTACAAAGAAGGACAATGAAAAGAATCTAGATGAAATACCTGCAATTCATTATCCACATCATGTTCAGGTAATTCTTAAAACTCATCTTCCTACTCACTACGATTCTTCTTTCTTTTGTGGTGAAATGGCTCAGGAATCTCATTTGGAGGAGAACCCACCTGTGTCTATCCAAGTAGCCCAAGACATTATAGTCTCTAAAACAATCAAAGAACAAAGTTTTAATCCACAACCTATTGTTTCAAAGAAACCAACCTCTGGTGTTTCTCAAAAGACATCAGTTGTAAGGAAGAGAAGATTTGTTGTGTCAAGTAGTAGAAGTAGTTCTAGTGAAGATGATGATAATATATCTCTTGCTGAGAGAGAAGAATTGAAGGCTGCAATTCGACTTTCTAAGCTAGGACAAAGAGATGAAGCACCTAGTCACAGCCAGGCTGCAGTCTCTCAAAAGGCTGTAGTTCTTCACAAGGGAAAATAGTTACTGGATACTGTCTCTCACAAGACTGTGTCTATTGAAAAAGGATCTCATCCCAAGATCACTTCTGTGTCTACACCTCTTGAGTATTCTCAGGATAAATCTTTTGCTCACTATACCAGGAGAACAAGGAGAAAGATTCAATTGTCACCTACACACACAGAGTCTAGTCCAACTAATATCATGCAGGTCTCTACAAATGAAGCTACAATCAAGTCAGCAAATGACCATAGAGATCTGGATATTGATTCTTCATGGGAAACTACATTATCATACAGACTGGCTATGGGACTAATTTCTCTCAAAGTGAAGTTGTCAAGGCCTGTTCTAGATTTTCTGGTTGAAAGAGTACCAAAACTTTTATTTCCAGATGAATATGGACTTCTACATCAAAGACTTGACTTAATGAAGATGTATTTCTATGTATCTGTCAGAAGGCAATTAGTCAAGAAATTTGGACTCTCGAAGCATGTTGCACTTCAATCACTTCATGCATATTTATTTGACAAATATGTCATTATTGAAGATGCTTCAGCTCAAGGTGAACAACAGGAGGAAGTAGATAGAAGAATGCAGTCAACAGAAGATACTATTGCACCAGTGGTGGATAGTAGGAAAGATCAGATCACAGTCACTGCAACACAAGAACCATCTAGTCAGAGGTTGGATGACTCAGGAGCTGTGATAGCTGATGTTGAAAGGTCTTCTGTGATGACTGAAATTGCAAGTGAGAAACCCTATGATATAGGAGGAATAACTTTGACTGGTTTTCTTGAAGATTAAACAAATATTATTCAGTCAGAGTCTATCCACTTTGAGGGTGTGTCTCAGCCAACAACACTTAAAGACGGTGATGTACTAACTATGATGTCTAATGAAGTATTACTGAAGACATCGAAGTCTAGTAAAGAACCTGAAAGTGGTATACTGGAGCATGTAGTCTCTGGAAGGAAAGAAGATGATTGTAAGGGTTCAGAGATTATAGCAGCTCACTCCTTGGAGAAAACCTCAAGCCCCTTGCCAAATGAGGAACCCTCTCTCCATGTGAGTTCAGGTATAAAAACTTCTTCTAAACTCTATTTTTCTGTAGGTCATGAGAGCACTTATCCAAATTTGAGTGATACACTTGAAAAGATGGATATTGATCCACAATCTGAGAGGCTGGCTCCTGACCAGGCAAAAGGAGAGGTAGAAAGAGTGTTGACTTTAGATAGTCAAAGTGAGAATGAGGGTATAGATGATAAACTCCATAGTAAGGGAGAGAAAATTAGGAAACTACCATCGTTTGATTTCTGGGATCAGGTTTTTCCTGAATCTTGGTCTAATAATCTTGGTATGGATGTTGGTACTTATTCTTTTATCAAGATGTATGAGAAGAATGACTTAGCAAAGCACAATTCAAAGCCAGAAGTTAAAGCTCAGAAGCAAAAAGAAAGGCTTGCGGGAATTATAAACAGAAGAGGTGAAAGGCTAAGACAAACTTCTACACCATCAGTACCAGAAGATATTTCTAATGATCCAAGTATTCCTTTGTATGTACTTCCAATATCAGCCAGAATTGAGACATCAACAGTATCTGATCAATCTAAGGAGGCGTCAGGATTTGTAGATGTTAGTACACAGAATACTGGTGAAGGACAAGATGATCATATTGCAGCTTCAAATCAGAGTGATGAAGATGTTTGTAAATCTAATCGAATTTTATTACTTGAATATCATTCTACACAGGGAACTTCTTCTACAAGACTTGAATTTGAAGATATTCCAAACACTTCCAACATTGAAGTCCATTCTGATGTTCTGCAAGACATTCAGAAATCTCAAGTTGAAATTCAATCAAGACTTCAAACACTTGAAGATAACCAAGTCACTATTATGGAAAATCAAGCAGTTCTGATGAATCTCATTTGTTCTGTTACTGAATCTCTTGGAATTAATGTTGCTGATGTCAAAAAGGGGGAGATAAAAACAGTTCGAAGGCAACATACTGAGGGAGATAAACAGATTGGGAGAGATAAAAGAAGAACTAAGGATGACAGAGATGAATCTCATCATGGAAGTGGTAAAGGAAAAGAAGCATCAAATAGTTGAATTCTTTCGTCTAAGTACTGGATACTATGTCTATATCTAAAAAGAGGAGGTACTTAACTTCATGATTTTTGAATTCATAAATTCTATTCTGATTGTATTGTTATATGTTTTGACATCAACAACTCAGATTTATGCTTCAGATTTTAAAGCATAAATAGAGGGAGATTGTTAGGAATAATTCATGAGTTGTGATGTTAAGAATAGAATTTTACTTATACTTCTTGTATATCCTGATCTTATAAAGGATTTAGCACTTTGTATAGGAAATATGTGTTAGACAGTTATCTGTAAAGTTTAGTCAGGAATGAACAGTGCATCAAGTACTACATGTCAGGAACTGAGATCGAATCCTGATATGTCAAGTCAAATATTGATCAAGTACTGATAGGATGGTTAGATCCTGATGCAAGATGGAATCCTGATATCAGTCGTGTTACTGATGATGTCATTATGGATGCTACAGAAACTGGCAAGTGCTATAAAACAGGATCGTTGGTTGAAGAACAAGCAAGAAGATATTATGAAGGGAAGAATTTTCTATTGATGGAAACTATCAACTGGATGGCAGAACATTGTCATGTATAGATTATCTTTCTGTAATTAGTTGATAGGAAGCATTATAAATACTCTCTCTATATCATTGTAAAAAGAGTTTATGAGGTTTGTAATCGTAAGGATACGATAGTGCAAACAGAGAGAGATTTGTATTGTAAGCAGCTGCTAAAGGTATTTGTACACCTTTGGTAGAGTTTGTATTTGATCTTATTAATACAAACAGAGTTTGATTCATTCGTTTATTCTTGTTCATATAACCAAGCAAAAATCAGACACGATTATATAACTTGTATTCAACCCCCCCCCTTCTACAAGTTATTCGAGTTAACAATGACCAAGGTAAAGTCTATGAGAGGAAAATTGGAAAATAGCAAGCCTCAGTAACCTCACCACAACACAAGACTCTAAGTCTAGGGTGAATACTGTTAGTAGTGACCTAGCAAAATCTACATCTATGGCTTCTGCAACTATTTTGCCACCTCAAGAAGAGAAGAAGATTCAAGTCAAGAAACCATCTGTGTGTTTCAAAAAGCAAACTGCTAATGGAATACTACAATGGTCTACAAACAAAGGTCACATGCTACTGCCAGGCAACCATGTAAAAAGGATCAAATTCAAACAAGCTGCAAGGAAACCAAAGCTACCCAAGTCTAGAACCCTAACTATCTATCCAGGATTGAAACTCCAACCTCTTGATGAAGACTTTGATGAATACCAATTACAATATCTAAGAGCTCAGAGAATCTACTATGCTGCCATTGTGAATAACTACCTTGAGATTAAATATACTGATTGAAGGGAGAAGAAATTCAAACAAGGACAGTGTCAAAATTGGGGCAAGCTATATGAAATAGAAAGAATCATTGCATTATTGGATTCTAAAGACAAAGTGGAGAAAGTATGGAAGCTGGAGTTGATTGATTTTGTGAAGATGAAGAGAGACTATGCTGAGAAGATAAGGAAGGGGTGCTTTGAGAAATGGCTAGAAAGGGAGAATGAAATTGATAGGCTGGAAGTTGAAGCAGAAAAGCTAAGGGCAAAAGGATTGTGTAGAGTTCAATTCAATCCCTATGTGGTGAAATATAGGAGGAGAAATGGAGATAATGTCAATATAAGAATGAACCTACTCAGTCACTATCCTGCCAACATTCTGAAACCAGTACTTGAAGATTTCAAAGACTCTATCATGCTTGAAGAATTGGATGCGTTGGCAGAGATCATAAAGGCCATGGATTAGAATGCAAGAAAAGAGAAAGAAAGAAAACAGAAAGCATATGATGATCAACAAGCCAAAGCAATGGAGATGGAATCAAATGAGAATGGCTAGTATTTCATCATACTGTAAGATTATTCATCTTGTAATTTCATTCATGTGCTCAATCAAATTTCATACATGTACTTTTCAAGTTTTATCTTTGTGTATGTTAGGCTTGTTATCAGACATGAAATTGTGACTAAGGGTCTCACTCACAATTTGGGGGAGATTGTTAGTCATAGAGGCATGCCTGTTTACATCTAATAACAAGCCTAATTGTTTGTAATACTTTGCATTACTTACATGACCTCTTAACTGAGGGAACCTCTAGTTATAGAGTTTTTATTTGTTTTGTACTTGCAATAGGCATCATATCCTAGTTGTGTAACTGTACTTATATAGTCAAGAATAATGCTTGAAAGAAGTTCTAAGGTTCATGCCTCAAGCAAGAAGATAAAGAGGCCGTTTGGGAAATCTTATTTTTTAGAAATAAGTTACTTATTCTGGAAAAAAGTTAGGAAATATGTACTTTTTTCTGAAATAAGTAACTTATTTTTGCAAGATAACGAATATTAAATCCCCGATATACATTTTTCTCTTAAAAAAAATATGTAAATACGAATTTTTTTTCGAAATAAGTAACTTATAAGTTGCTTGGCAGATTTGCCAAACAGCCCCAAAGACTGTCAAATAATCACAGTTGGGATTTGAAGAAATGAAGAATTTGCCTAAGTACCAATTCGAGAAGTACTTTTGTCTATTCGAGAAGTCTAGCATTCGAGAAGTCAGAGATTCGATATTTGAGAAGACACTGTTCGATATCTCTGAATGAACTGTTCGATATCTCTGGATGAACTGTTCGATATCTCATTCGATATCTCAGAGATTCGACATGTCTAAATACTCTATTCGAGAACTCAAGAAGTCAACAAGTCAAAGTGGTATTCGAGTTCTCAAAGAGTCAACAAGTCAAAGTTCCATTCGATATCTCAAGGACTCAGAAAGCTATTCGATATCTCAAGGATTCGACAAGTCAAGTGTTCTACTCGACAACTCAAGGAATCCTGGAGAAAAGTACTATTCGAGAAGTGATTCGATATGTCAATCATACAGTATTCGAGAACTCAGAGTTATCTAATCCTAGTTCTCGAATCAACTACTTAGGCACTTCTCGAATACATTCTTGGAGACAAAATACTGAAGAAATTGTACAAGTCAGAAACCTACAACAAGCCAATGCACTTTATGGACCACAATCTGTAACGTGCTCTGGAAAGCCTACAAGAAAGCTTGGAGAGATATAGAAGAGACAAAGAGCTAAAGAAGTGGATCTGAACAGAACTTTGCAAAGTCAAATCTGTAGCCAGTAGCCGTTTGGATGCTTACTCAAAAAGGATAGACATACAAGAAAGTAATTTATCCTGTAACCTTATTTGTAGTAACTGAGTTGTATTCGTGTTCTATAAGAATACAATCTCACTTATTTAGTTGATGAAGTTTTTCATACATCGTAAGATATATCTCTCTGAGAAAAAACGAAGCTGAGAATACTATCATTTGTATTCACAGATTGTAGCAACCTTTATCTAATACAATATTAGATTAAAGTGATATTGTGTCTTGTGTTGTTCTTTATCCGCACCTACATCTTGCACACACAAACACTTATCTTGCTACACAGATTCAAGAACAAGAAAAGTTCAAGAATCCATTCACCCCCCCCCCCTCTGTATTCTTTTGTTGTATTCAATACTCAACACAATCTCCTTTTTTCTTAGAAGTAGTACCCTTCTTTTTGAATTGTCCATTTTTCTTTTTAGTTTGTAAAGAAAGATTTTTCTCTCTAAAATTATTTCTCTCAGTGATATTAACTTTGGAATCAAATTGATACGAAATTCCCACATCTCTATTAAGAGATTCTTCTTCAATACGAAGAATTTTCTGCAATTGTTCCAAAGAAATATCCTCACTTTTTCTAATCAACTTCTTGCCGAATTCTTTCCATGATGGTGGTAATTTTGCTATAATAGCACCAACTTGAAAAGCTTCCGGTATTTGAATTTTGAGAGAAATAATTTTAGTTGCAATTACTTGTAATTCATGCACTTGCACCAACAAAGGTTTTGTATTAATCATTTTAAAATTTAAATATTTAGCAATAAGAAATCTATTTGTACCTTCTTCTTCTGCCTGATATTTGAATTGGAGTGCCTGCTGTTTTCATTTGTTGAAAATAATCATAGAGATGATCAGAGAGAGTATTGAGAATATGTCCACGACACAAGAGTTCATCTTCATCCCTTTGCTTGCGTTGCTTACGCACTTCATCAACCTTGGCTTGATCTGGAAAAGTACCATCTTCACTTGGTTCTGGCTCCTCAGGAATAGCTGGAAAATTCGGGTCTAAAATATAGAAGATCTTCAATGCCGTGAGAAGAAATTCCATCTTGTCTTGCCAACGCGAAAAGTTACTTCCATCAAACCTATCAAGTTTGACCATGTCTTGGTTCATCAGTTTGAGAGACTGCATATCCATCACTAGCGAGAATAAATCCTTAAAATTGTTGGTAAAAACAATTGCAAGTTGGAGATGGAATCTTTTTATAACACTGAAATTCTTGTGAAAATAATAAAAATGCAAATTGCTTTGAGGCGTGATATGATCACTTTCTTTAAGGATTTATTCCGCCCCAATTGAATAACAATTTGCTACTAGGTTGCTGGCGAAATTGTTCCTACAGGATACAACAAAGTATGAAGGATGGCAACTAGCAATATTGGTGTCCTTCCTAAATTACTTTAGGAAGAAATATACTAAGTGTGTGTATATGTTTTCATTTAGAGAGAAACTAAGAAAGTTGTAGCTCTTGCTTGCATATGTATATATAATGTGTTCTCAACAAAGTAACTCCTTCACAATTTAAACAAATTTATGGCTATTTTAATTAATTTTGAAGCCATTTACTCTAGGAGTTTTACTTGACACTTCAATTAATTTTGAAGTCATTAACCTCCAGGAGTTTCACAAACATACATTATATTTAATTTTTTAATTTCTCTTCTCCTTTAGATATATAAGATTTTATAAAAAAATCTTTTCTTTTATTGGTTCTATAAAACAAAACTCCAACAGCTAAGACTTAGTCTTAAGTTATTTTGTTGACATCTGTTTGTGTAAACCTTCCTCTGATTCATCTATTTTTGAGTCGATGCTCAAGCAACTTAATACGTATTGAACACTAATACAGCTCCAGATGGTCTCTCCTCTCTCCTATCTGATTACTAATTTATTCCTGCAGAGTCTTTGATCCGTACTCCAAACATTTTACAGGTTTCTGAGAACAGAACAAACCAATGCCTATGACTGGTTAGCAATAGTTCTTCCGACATTCATTATGATATAGACCTTTACTGGCCATCAATATATAGTGCTGTTTTTTGAACCCTGGACAGTGTTCTATGATATGTATCTTTTCTGGAGTCTAGATGATGAACTGAATCAGACTCCAGCCATGAATTTTTTTATAGAACTTGGGGAGACTTGTAATTGGGATATGTTCTAAAGCTAATTGATACTTGAAAGTTAAAGAAGAATGGAACATGGAATTCATATTTCATACTTGCTAAAAGAATCAAACTGAGCAGCAAAAGCTAATGCACTTGACGGAATCAAAATGTTAAGGATGGTGAGGATGGTGCTACCAGCAGAGAGGAGGCCCATGTAAAGTCAGCCAAATTCTTCGGGAGGACATGATAGGATGATTGCTGATAAATATCAATCGGCTTGACATGTTTTAGAAAATGTTCTGCATTAAAAAAGTATCTTATGTTGTTGCCCCTTGGTGGGGGACTGGTGTTGCATTTGCTTGTTAGTCTTCCATGTATACCCAAGGACTCTTAATTTTCTCATCCATGTTGGTTTATCAAAACAAAAACAAAAATAGCTCGACTACAAGTTCGTCTTTCCAATTAATGATGGACTTTCAACCCCCCTGAGTTCATTTTCAAATTCTATAAAAAAAATTGAACTAATATGTTTACATTAAATAAAATTGTGATTACGATGATATATAACACGTATAAAATTATTAAAATATATTTGTACCATCTTAAAATATAAATTATATATCATTGTACAATTTTATATTGAATTTTTTTTATATATAAAATGTATAAGAATTTATGATTCGACCTAAAATTTAAAGTTGGGGATGCAAAATGCAATTTATGAAACTATATATACACAACTGAAATTGGTGTAAAGCTAAGAAATGCAAAATGCAATTAACTCTTTTCATATATATATAGGCAAGTGCTCAAATGAGACCCCCTCTTAAAATGAGAACTGAGAATTAATCTCAGCAATACATTTTTTATATCTACATTTAATCCTAACCACCCAAATATATATCTAAATTTATTCTCTCTCCTCTCCCATAAGTTTCATCTGAAACCCAGTTCATTTTCACTAATTACACTTCTCATCCCCTGCTTCTTCTCTTTCCCATCGTCATTCCTCCATCTCCGATATACTCCGATACCGCCATCTTATCTTCTTCTCTTTTTGCCGCCCCTGATTGGTCTTATCGTCGCCACCATCACCAGATGTTGCTATCATCATCATCACAACCTCATCGTCAGCACCAGTCGTCAGCACCAGTGCTTTTCTCCAACAATAAGCGTCTTCTCCGATCGACTAGAGTGGTCAGGGAGAGAGAGGTCGCCGGGATTCATGGAAATGGTGGCGGTCAGAGAGAGAAAGAGGGAGAGAGGTCATCGGTATTAATGGAGATGTCGACGGTCAGAGGTTAGAGAGAGAGGTCCTCGGAATTAATGGAGATGGTGGCGGCAGAGGTTGATGTTGAGGGTGGGTGATTCTATAAGTGGTGGTGTTAGTGGGTTTTTAATTTTGGTTATTCTGAAAAATATTTGGTGATTGTGGTTGTGATGTGATGATTGTAGTTTAATTGTGATTTTCTTTCAATAAATTTAGTGATTTACGTTGATATTTTAGTGATTTGTGTTGATATTTTAGTGATTCGTGTTGAAATTTTGGTGATTCGTATTGAATTTTGGTCATTTGTGTTTGAATTTGACGATTTTGTAGTTATAGGTGGTGGTTACTTTGTGGTTGTATAAATTTTGATGATTTCAGTTTATATTTATAGATTGTGGTTTGGATTTGGTCATTGTTACGGTGATGGGTATGGTGATTGTGTTTTAATGGTGGTGATGATGGGACCTATGTTATAGTTGTGATGATAGCATCAATGATGTTTTGAAAGAGGTGGTGACAAAGAAGTAATGGATCGGTGGCTGTACAACAAGGTGCTGGTGTTATATAATATATGTATGTACATTTAACTATTATAAGTTTGGGTACTGAGTTCAAAGTGAGTTATTGAACCGTGAACCGAGTTGGTGGCGAGTCGACAGAGATGTAATTGATGACAATTATTGGTGGAACAAGGGATCTGATGATCAGTGGTTGAGAAAGTGAGTATGGGAGGGAGATGGCGAATTGAATTTTGCCACGTGTGATGTTGTATTTGCGTACCATATGTTGGAGCGATGAAGATGATTGATGAAGAGATGAAAACGTTGTTTCTTCTTGGGCTTTTATGTTGGCCCAGTGTGCAATTCTCATTATAAGAAGGTCTCACTAGAGTAAGCCTCTATATATATATATATATATATATATATATATATAGGGTCTTGTTCTAATAGAAACTAAATTAGAATAGAAACTAGAAACTAAACCTAAATTAAATATTTCAAGCTAATCTAATGACCAAATTAGGGGTACCCCAATACAAAAAATGTTTAAAATTATTGGCTCTATTCAACAAAAAAATAAAAAAAAAATTAAAAAAGTTACTGTTCACGTGATGACGTGGCACGTGAACAGTAACTTTTTTTTTATTATTTTTTTTTATATTTTTGTTAAATGGAGCCAAGAATTTTATAAGTTTTTTGTGAAGGTGCCCCTAGCGGGGCCATTAAAATAAATGAAATATAATTTATTTAGTGTAGGTTTCTAGTTTTTATTCTAAGGTTGGTTTCTATTTGATCGTTAGCCTCTATATATATATATATATAGGCTTTTGCTCAAATACAAACCAATCCTTAAATACAAACTACAAACTAACATTAAATATTTTATATTTTATTTATTCTAATGGCCCCGCCAGGGACACCTTCACAAAAAGTGTATAAAATTCTTGGCTCCATTCAACAAAAAAATAAAATAAAATATTGTTCACGCTAACGTCACTACCACGTCAGCAGTGAACAGTAATTTTTTTTTAATTTTTTTTTTGCTGAATGGAGCCAAGAATTTTAAACATTTTTTGTATTGGGGTACTCCTAGTTTGGCCATTAGATTAGCATGAAATGTTTAATTAGTGTTTGATTTTTAGTTTGTAGTTAATTTTGGTTTGTAGTAGAGTAGGATATATAGGGTCTTGTTCTAGTAGAAACTAAATTAGAATATATACTAGAAACCAAACCCCAATCCAACATTTCAAGTTAATCTAATGACCAAACTATGGTACCCTAATACAAAAAAACGTATAATAATCTATTCTCTATCAAGTAGTAAAAAAAAATTACTAATTTATACCACCACCACCCCATCTAAAATCACTAATATACATAACTAAAAATCACTAATTTATTTCCACTCCTTTAACCAATTCAGAAAAATAAAATATCAATCAAAATGACCATGATATGTGATATGATGATAATATAGATGGATGTGAGATGATACACTTTTATAGAAACAGTCGGCAAGTCACATTATAAAGTCCATGTCTGCAATTCTTTTTTTATCCACCCAACTTCAATATCTTACCTTCTCCTACTTTAAATTATTTTATATAGTCGATGAAAACGAAGAACAATATCAAACTAAATCTGGATAATGAAAACTATAACATCTATTAAGTTATGTGATCTCAGTTGCACATAAACTAAAACCAACTAAAAAGCGTGGACACTTCCAAATCCATTCATCAACTTAAAAGAGATTTACTTAATGTGCATGCGTGACAAACCACCAACAGATTAGTATGGCCTAAAATGGATATACTGTAATATTTAATCACACAATATTCGTATCAGACCAATAATAAGAACTGGAGTTAGGCCATTGGATGGAAGGTTGAGGAAGTCTTGAAGCAAACCAACAAAGAATTTCATTTTGTTGACTGCTGCCTAATCTCCTTTATATATTCATTTACATTCTTCAGTTATCTTCTAAAGCTTCTGGATTATGTGGACATGTTGTGTTTTAGTCCACATGTTGGAAGATAACCAACAAATTTAATCTCCCTAGTCTTTAACTCCAAGTGATAATTGTAATTCCCACCTAGTTCCGCCGTTGTTGAACAATTTTTCGAGAACTTGTAATAATCTGATCTTGGATTGCCCGTTTGGAAAATCTTATTTTTTAGAAATAAGTTACTTATTTTGGAAAAAAGTTAGTAAATATGTACCTTTTTATGAAATAAGTAACTTATTTTTGCAAGATAATGAATATTAAACTCCCGATACACATTTTTCTCTAAAAAAAAGTATATAAATACGAAATTTTTTCCGAAATAGGTAACTTATAAGTTGTTCCACCGATTTGCAAAACACCCCATATATTTTGAGAACTTATGGTATTCTGATCTTGGATTGTACAGTAAATTATACGTATATGTTTGTTAATGTGGTTGATGAAAAAGGAATCTAGTACCGGAACATAATTCGGACTTTACGGGTGACAGGGTCTCGATACACGCCATGGTGGATTGTTTTGCGGATAATTCATGAATCATTAATTAAGTATCTTTCACTAAGACGTATATGTGGATTGTTTTTTCACAAATTACTACTCCCTCCGTCTCGTATTACTATTCTCCTTTCCAATGTCGGTCCTGTTCATAACATGAGACAAATTACTAATTTACGCATAATCTATAAGACCAAATATAGTCATGAGTGATCTTGTTGGATTCGTATTTATGAGTACTTTAATACAGTGAAGTTTTTATATTTAATACTAATACGAAATTAAAGATATTAACAATCAAAAGTGTGCGTTGGCAAACGTGTTTTTTGAAATGGGAAGAGTTTTTTGAGACGGAGGGAGTAGTTCATAAAGCCGCGGTTCGCAGCGGCGTTATAATATTTTTTAAAAATTAATACATTTACGTTATATTATAAAATTAATATTAAATTTTAATAATTAAATATCGTTTTCTAATGAATCGATTTCTTGTTAAACACGATTTTATTCTTTCGATTGAGCCGCTCTCTCGTTAAAATCGAAATCTCAACTTTAACATATATTATAAAGACTTTTATAATGTTTTTTATCCATATAATCGAACAATAAAAAAAAATTATGACATCAATAATAAATTCTAATAGCTAATACAATCTTTTCTAATGAGCGTCTTCCCATTAAATACGTTTTGAGCCGCTCTTATTTGGAACCGAAATTCTAACTAATTATATAAAGAAAGTAAATTCCAATTTTTATATTCTTTAAATTTTCTAATATTTATAGAGTTTTAAAAATGAAAATACATCTTATATTTTCTGTATATTATAGATATTCATGTACTTATTTACAAATTCCGCATGGGAATGTCTTTCTGTTATGTTAACATATAAAAAAATTCGAAGACTTTTCGTTACGGGAATAACATTAAATTTATGGATATATTTTTCTAATGCAAGTATAATTAACTTGAATAAAAAAATAAAATAAAGGATTTCTAGGAAAAAAGATATATAGTTTTAAAAATCGTGTAAGACGTCTCCACCGTCCTCGTATTCTACTTCTAATAAAACATTTTATTTTATGTATTCCTTATATATTCAAACATCTTTATACGGTCTTCTGTAATGAATCGCTTGCTTTCTCGTTAAACACAGTTATTGCTATTTATCCGCTCACTCGTTAAGACCAAAAACCTAACTTTTACATATATCACTTTTATGATAATGTTTATCCATAAAAATCAAATCCTAAAAATAAAATAAAATTTATAACATCAAAATGATATTTTAATAGCTAATACAATCTTTTATAGCGAGCCGTTTTCCCGTTAAACACGTTTCGAGCCGCTCTCGTTTGGGTCGAAATTCCAAATTCATTACATATTATTAATGATACTTATCTTACAAAACAACTTTTTTCCTTAAAATTAAAACCAAAAAATAGAGTGAATTCCGATTTATATTTTATCTAGACTTTCTAAAATTTATGGAGTTTTAGAAAATGAAAACACATCTTATTTTCTCTTTATATTATAGATACTCCTATTTTTATTTAGGATTACTGCATGAGAATATTCTTTTATAATGTTAACACATCAATTATTTTCTTTTAAATACAATGACTTTTTTTATGATAATAGTATTGGATTTATGAATAAATTTTCCTAATAGAAGTATAATTAACTTATATAAAAAATATATATTTAAGAAGATCGTACTTTATATAAAATATTTAGTTATATGGATGCTCTATATATTCAAACACCTATTCTACTTCTAATAAAACTTTTATTTATATGTTTTTCTATAAATTCGAACTCTTATTCCCTATAAATTTGAACTCCTATTCTACTTCCAGTAGAACTTTTAATCATATACTTTATAAATAATAATTATTCTACTTCCAATAAAAACTTTTATTTATATGTTTTATCTATAAATTTAAACTCTTATTCTCTATAAATTCGAACTCTTATTTTACTTTCAATAGAACTTTTAATCATATGCTTTATAAATACATATTCTACTTCCAATTGAATTTCTAATCATATTTCTTCCTATAAATTCGAACTCTTCTCCTTTATAAATTCGAACACCTATTCAACTTCTAAAAGTTTTAAATGATATTTTTATATTTATAAGTGTTCAAAATTCTAAAATTCTAGAAAATTAGAAAAATAGATTGTTAGGTCCAAATGTGTTGTAGAGGGGGGTGAATACAACTTTTCGAATATGAGAAGCAATAAATACGATGCAATAAATGAACACACAGATTCAAGGAATATATTTCTTATATATAACTTGAAATGGTTGCTACAACATTCATTACAAAGTATAACAGAAGTTCAGAGAGAAGTGAATGATTCTAAGCTCTGTGAATGTACTCTCTCTCTTTTTCTTGTGTTTTCTTAATTATAGCTCTCTAAAAATAAACATCACACAAGTACTTCTATTTATACTACATGTAATCTATGTCCTGTAGTCTTCAAAGACGAAGATATACGTGGCCCAATGATGTCCACATAAATCTTGCCTTATCTTGAAAGCTTGGAAATCTGCCAATCAGAAGATGCCATGTGTCATGTTGAAGCTGCACTCTAAGTAGAACTTCTACTTGAGAATTTCTACTTAGCCATCTCGAATTTCTAAGTAGAACTTCTACTTAGAAATATTCTACTTGGTCATCTAGAATATTTAGTACTTAGAAAATATTCTGGTCTTCAACTTGAAACTTCAATGCACATCTTGAACTTGTGATATCTTCATGTCTTCTTTATTCTTCAGCAAGCTCTTGAACATGGATCTTTATTACTGACATAAACTTGCTATCAATGTCCTGACACTTGATGCACTGGTCTGGTTCATAAGTGACTAGTCTTGATAGTGTTTCTGCTTCTCGAATAAATTACCATATTCACTTAGTAACTTGGCTTTCCAATGTTCGCTTTCCTTCTTGTTCACTTGAAATCAATTGGTCTTGTTGATACTTATAGTTATGATCTTGATTCTCGATTTCTCAAATCACTGAGGCATGAACAACTTTGACTTGAACTTCTCTCAATGATTTTTTCTTGGCTTGATCATAGTTAACATGTTCAATTGTATCAATTACCTTGTCTTCATATAGTGTTGATTTCTTGTGACTTCTTGTTCTTGATTGTCTTCTGGTTAAGTATCTTTTCCTTTAATTGAGTTACATTAGTTATAGTGTTACAAGTTTATACACTCTGCCTTTCATAGATTGAGACGATCTTAGAGTGCCACCTAAGCTCCCGCGTATCCTCCTTTATATATTGATATATATATATATTGATATATTTTTTCTATAAATTCTAACTCTTATTCCCTATAAATTTGAACTCCTATTCTACTTCCATTAGAACTTTTAATCATATGCTTTATAAATAATAATTATTCTACTTTCAATAGAAACTTTTATTTATATGTTTTTTCTATAAATTTAAACTCTTATTCTCTATAAATTCGAACTCCTATTCTACTTTCAATAGAACTTTTAATCATATGCTTTATAAATACTTATCTTTATAAATAATAATTATTCTACTTCCAATAGAAACTTTTATTTATATGTTTTTTCTATAAATTTAAACTCTTATTCTCTATAAATTCGAACTCCTATTCTACTTTCAATAGAACTTTTAATCATATGCTTTATAAATACTTATTCTACTTCCAATAAAACTTCTAATCATATGTCTTCCTATAAATTTGAACTCCTCTCCTCTATAAATTCGAACACCTATTCTACTTCTAATATGTTAAATGATATTTTTATATTTATAAGTGTTTAAAATTCTAAAATTCTATAAAATTAGAAAAATAGATTGAGACGAACTTAGAACGCCACCTAAGCTCCCGCGTATCCTCCTTTATATATATATATTGATGGGTCTTCGCGGATGATTGTTACATGTGTGTATGTAATTAATTTTGTTGTGTGTGTGTTTTTTTTTTTTGAGAAATTTTGTGTGTGTTTTTTTTCTTTTTTTAACATTCATGTGCAAAAGCACGGGCATAGATTGAACACGAGTCGAGATTAAAAAATTAATATCAATATACTATTTAATTATGTAGTTATAAAGAATCGAATCCGAGATAAAGTTAAAAAAATTAAAGTAAATAAATCTTTATAATTATGTCAGGAATTGAACCCCTTATAGGAAATCGAACACGCGATGAAATTAAAGAAATTAAATTAAATAATAAATCTTGTATAATTATGTAGTTGGAAAGAATCGAATCCTTAAGTGATAACCGTCAAACCCCTTAATTGAACCCCTTATAGGAAATCGAACATGGGGTGAAATTAAATTAAATAATAAATCTTGTATAATTATGTATTTGAAAGGGATCGAACCCCGAGTTAAGTGATAACCAAATTTGGTACTTTGGTACTATTGTATACCATTAAAATATGGTTTTGCACGTTAATATAGAGTATAGATTGTGTGTTATGTAATTTTGTTTGGTCTCTTATATAATTTTTGTAATTTGTGATCCTAAAATTTTATGTGTTATGTAATTTTCAATAGTAATATTATGTGTTATGTAATTTTTAATATGTTCTGTATTTTGTGATTATGTTCTTATAGTTTTAATTTGTGTTATGTAATACTAGCTTATAACCCGTGCAACGCACGACTCCTTTTTAATATCTATAATTATATTTCTTTTATGAAATTTTATAAGTTACTAACTCACATATCAAATTTGTGTTTAAAAATTGATATATATTTTACATGTTCGATTTAATATTTGTACTCTATCTTGAATTTTAAAATTTGATTTAGACGTTTACCGCCCACATGAAATTAACAAAATAATCTTTAAATTAATGATGGTTTAATATAATTAAATCTACAAAAAAAAAAAAGAGAAGAAATTGACGATTTTTTAAGTTGAAAATTCTATTTGATTTATGAATTCTACTTATAATTCGTTTTGATTATCAAAATATCCCTATAATTATTTAAATATAGTTCTACTCACAATCAAATACAATTTTAATAATAAGTGTAAGAGAGATTTTGTCCGAAATTTTGATGATCGGTAGTCTATTCCTCCGTATGACAAAGATCTTAAAATAAATAGATGAAAACCGTTGGGTCTAGCATAAAAAATGTTTTATATTTTAATATGTTATAAACTAAAAAAATACTCCGTATATATATTTATATAAGATAGATTTTGTCCAAAATTTTGGTAATAGTCTATTCCTCCGTACGACAAAGATGTTAAAATAAATAGATGAAAATCGTTGGATTTAGCATAAAAAATATTTTATATTTTAATATGTTATAAAATAAAAAGTATATTTATATTGAAATACGAAAATGTATATGTCAATGATTTAAATCATATACAATTAGGTTTTCTACAATTGATAACATTATCAATGTAGAACTTCTACATAGATTAGGATTAATGTAAAAATTCATAATTATATTTTCTCTTGATATTCTGAGTGTTTCTATTTGAATAATAATTATTAAAACATCATTAAATTAAAGATAATTTTATGAGGTTCGCATGGATTGTAAAATCATTCAAATCTGATTTCTAGATCTCAAGATAGAGACCAAATAGTAAATATGAAATTTTTTAATACTAATAAATAAAAAATAAAATTCAATTCTAATACAACTTTTTTTAATTATATCCTTTTTAGAATATAGTTTTCTTTTTAAAATTCAATTATAATGCAACCTTTTTTTAATTATATACTTTTTAGATTATAATTTTCTTTTAAAATTCACTTCTAATACAACCTTTTCTAATTATATCCTTTTTAGATTATAATTTCTTTTTTATGTGATCTAACTTTGATCGTCTATTTTCAATCCAACGGATCATATAATTTTGGTAGTACAGCGACCAGACCAAAAAATAAGATCCCTCTTATAAAGATATTTTTAAATTAAAAATTTGGATAAGATCCCTCTTATAAAGATTTTTTAAAATTAAATTTAGTTCTAATGATGAAGAAAAAAACAAATCGATGAAGAAAGGGTATTATAGTAAATTAATAAAGTGAAAATTATAAATAAATATATAAGGATATTATAGTAAATTAACAAAGTGAAAATTATAAATAAATATATAAGGATATAATTTATAATCCAACGGATGACTATTAATCCAATTTTTTAATCCAACGGATCATATGCTTTTGGTAGTACAATGACGACGACCAAAAATTTGGATAAGATATCTCTTATGCTTATTATATATAAGGTATTAATTTAAGATGTAATTTTAAATTGTTAGGTGTGTAATAATGATTTTTTGTTATTAATATTATTTTTATGTGTGTGTTCTTACAATTTGTTACATACTTTATTTTTAGTGTGTGTTATGCATTTTTTTTTGCCTTATTTTTATAATTTTGTGTGTTATAATTTTCGTTTGCATTTTGTATCGTTTATAGTTATTTTTGTGTTTGTCATTTTTTTATATGCTATGTAATTAATTTTTTGTGTTTTTTCATTTTCTTTGTCTTCTAATATTTTAGTATTTCATGTGTTATGTAATTTTCAATATGTAATATTACGTGTTACGTAATTTTTAATATATTTTGTAATTTTTTTGTATTATGTAATATTTTAGATGTAAATTAAATTTATATGATATGTGAAAATGATTTCTATTTATTTTTATTATAATTTATGTTGTGTAGTTTTATATCAATGTAATTTGTTTTGTGTTTATATTTAATGTGTTATTTAATATTATTTTTTGTGTTTATTTTTTTGGTATGATTTATACTTTATTTTTTTTCGTGTCACTTTATTTTGTTGGGTGCTAAATTATTTTTATAATTTAATCATGTTGTATTTTTTTATTTCATGAAATTTTTGTGTTATGTAATATTTAATATTTAATATGTGATTGGATATTTATATTGTGTGATGTATCAATTTTTTTATTTTTATTTACAATTTTATTTTTGGTGTTTTCGTTTTTGTGTTGTTTTTTGTTGTGCATTACATTATTTTTTATTTGTGTTATATATGTTTTGTAATTTATGTTCGTTAATTTTTTGTGCTTGTTTATATTTTTGTATTCGAAATATTTGTGTTGTATAAGTTTATTTGTGTTTATAACATTTTTAATATATTAAATTTATTTTTATAATTATTTTTATATACAAGCAGAGGTGTGCACCCGTGCACATATAACAATTTAATTTAGGGCAAGAATTCGTAACTTATGTTCACAAACATATTAATGAAGTTTTGAATGAATATAAACTTAACTGAGAGTGTCTAACATAACATATAAATAAGATGTTACTAATGTATGCTCAACAAATTTTGTTTTTCTATGTATGTGTTCATAAAATATTTTAAGAAAACATGCTTATATATTGTTTGATAATGTTGCATAAAATGTGATCTATTTTTAAAATGTTAGGTTAATTAGTTTGTAATTGGTAGCAAAAAGTGTAACTTTGAAACTGAAAATATTAAAAATAATTTTTGGATCAATTATTCATCGACTTCATTCTTGCTTGGTAACCGGTGCAGGACTCCAATCCGTTTTACTCGCTCATCAATAATGGACATGTCTGAGATATAAAATCAGATAGTATTAATTTTTGCTTCAAAAAATAAAAAGATAGTACTCCCTCCGTCCCACTTATTTTGTCCACCAATCAAAATCCACGTTTTTACCAATTTACTATATTTTTTGTTTAGTTTCCATAACTAAGCTTAAATAATACTATAATTACAAACTTTTAACATATTTAGAGCTTTATTTACCTTTATTAAGGAAAGTGGACAAATATTGCGGGACAACAAAAATTGGAAATGTGGCCAAAATAAATGGGACGGAGGGAGTATTAATTTTACTAAAAGAATTAAATGTAGTAAAGCTGACTTATTTGTAGTTGGAAGATATTGTGTTAGAGCTAAAATATAATAAGTATAGAATAAACGGAATCTCTAACAAAAATTGAGTTTTCCAATATCATATATAGTGCCCGTTTGGCAATTAACTTATAAGTAATTTATTTTGAAATTTTTTTTGTATTTATATACTTTTTGTTAGAGAAAAATGTGTATGGAAAGTTCAATATTCGTTATCTTGCAAAAATAAGTTACTTATTTCAGAAAAAAGTACATATTTCCTAACTTTTTTCCAGAATAAGTAACTTATTTCTGAAAAATAAGATTTCCCAAACGGACCCATAATGTGTGAGATTTTTCACACTTTCAAAAACATATTATATAGGTTTTTAATTTTTTAGTATATATTTATATGTAATTAATATGCGAATCTGAGGAATTGTTACAATATATTATACAAAATTATTAATATCAATACAAACATATAAGATTTTTTTATGTAAATGTGAAGTGATGTTTAAAAAAACATTTTAATTTTTTCAAGGTATCCAATCCGATTAGGGGATCAAGCGACCAACTCCCCTATTCTGAATAGGATTAACATAAGTACTCACTAACCAAGTTTAGTTCCAATAATTACACGACAATAGAGATTTAACATACGATTGTTAACAAAGTGCTAAAGGAGGAAAGGGTGTGAAACTGAAAGTATAATAGCATATTTGACTTTCGAGTATTTACAGGCCACCCGTCACCTTAACAGTTAGGCTAACGGGATTAATATTTTCTGCAACATCTCATGGGTTTAAAATTTGTCACTGTAATCCTTTTCTCCGATCATAGACAGCAGATATTATGTAAAGTAATATTTAGAGTATCAAATCGAATATCAAAAGTTGTTATGGAATGATTTGGTATCGTTGATGATCATATAAAATTTATTTATTTATTAATATTGATGTGAAAGTCGTCAATCCATTAATTTTATTATTTTCATCGTCACATTTTATGTGAATCAATCAATATTACACAATATTGCACGCGGTACAATAAAATTAAAAATGATTTCATTATCAATAATTTTTAACCAAAGTAATGAATGTATGAGTATAAACATTTGGTTGGAGGGAGTATAACTAATCAAACATGTGATATTTGATAAATATTTTTGTACTAAGTAATTTTGATATCATTAGCATTATTCTAATTTACTTACTTCTCAAAGAAAATAAATTTACATTCATATTTGTAATATTGCTAATTATCTCTGAGAGCTTCTGTAATCCTTTTTACACTCGTACAACTGTTTTCACTTAAAATAAATTGATGATAATACTCTCTAGCTTAATTTTGTTTTAAAGTAAGTACCTCTCTAGTCCACTACTAATACTATATCTAATTCTTGATAATTATTAATTATTCATAAAATGTTTTTAAATTCGATGAAAGTGATATGTAATATATTTAAATATAAAATAATGCATGTTGGAAAATTCTGGTCTACAGTTGAAACAAGTGTAATATATTCCCTAACTATTCATTTTTGTCCTCAACTGTTATGTCATCAACACATAAAGCTCAACAAATCTTCCTACACTTTAATTTATTTTTCGGTTAATTAACACACTCACGCACCCATCTAAATTTTATCTCGACATCTACTTTATAATTTTACACAGTGAATCAAGAAATTTCGAATTTAATTCTTATTTATTTAACAATGTTCATGCATGACTAGACTTAATACACACATATAGAGATGAGCTGTATTTATCCCATTATTTATCAGAGATGATGAATTTCTGGCAGAAGGTTAATAAATAGAAGGCCAAAAAACCTCCTCCCTCCTTATAAGTTTCCTTTGAATCCACGTTTCTCTTCTTTCTCCATATATGTAACATTTTTTCTGATTTTTCCCTTAACATTTCCAAGATTTATTTTGAGCTATTTTTGCTTCTTTATAGCTTGTCTTTTTCTACAGCTTTCTATTCAAATCAATTCATAGTTACTGTCAAATAAAGACTTTTGTATAATGGATTTATTCTCATACTATTAGATCTAAAGATATTTGTGTATAAATCAGTATTTATCAAGCATCAGAATCCTCACAGAGGTTTAGGTGATCATGGAGAATTTGTATGTGAAAGAAGATGATCAAGTGTTGTTGCCTCCTGGTTTTAGATTTCATCCGACAGATGAAGAGCTGATCAGTCATTACTTGTCCAAAAAAGTTGTTGACAGCAACTTCTCTGCTACAGCTATTGCTCAGGTTGACATGAACAAGATTGAACCTTGGGATTTACCTAGTAAGATTTCTGTTTGTTCTTTCGTTTTTTTTATATGATTTCTTGATTCTATTTAATTATCATCAACGAAATTAAACCAAAAGACGGTAAGATGTACACAGGCCTTACGAGTTATACTACTTCAAGGGTTCTCTATCCCTTACAATATTCTCTTCTTAGTACTGTTTTTGTTTTTGAATGAAGGGATAGCAAAAATGGGAGAGAAAGAGTGGTATTTTTTCTGTGTGAGGGATAAGAAGTACCCTACTGGCTTGAGAACAAACAGAGCTACTGCTGCTGGATATTGGAAAGCAACCGGAAAAGATAAGGAAATTTACAGAGGAAAATCGCTAGTTGGAATGAAGAAAACCTTGGTTTTCTATGGAGGGAGAGCTCCAAAAGGAGAGAAAAGCAATTGGGTTATTCATGAATACAGGTTGGAGGGCAAATATTCTCTCCAAAACCTTCCCAAAACTGCAAGGGTGTGTACAAGTACAACACTACATATACATCAATATTCTCATAATCTCATCGTCTTCCCCTGCTTTCCTCTGTTTTTTCATAATTTTTTTGTTTTTTGCTAAGTTTCATAATTTTATTTGATTGTTAATATTTATCTCTTTGTTCGAGTGCAGAATGAGTGGGTTATTTGCAGGGTATTTAAGAAAAGTGCTGGAGGAAAAAAAGTTCATATTTCAGGATTAATGAGGATGAATTCTATCGAAAATAATGACAGGGAACCTATTTCGCTGCCACCATTAGTAGACAACAGTGTTACAGATACGCTTCACGTTCCCTGCTTCTCCAGCGCCATTGACATCCATAAACCAAATATAATCAATTACACAAACAACTCTTTTTACCCTCCAAACAATTCAAATCCATTCGATATTTTCCCAAGAACATGCCCTCCAAATCCTTCTCGGTCATTTCAAATTCAAGAAAATTTACCGTGTCCCGGTACTTTTCCAGGTCAAGACCAGGCAATGTTAAAGGGTTTATTCGAGAATTATGGTACCAGTGTAAGACAAAGCCTGAAGACTGAAAATGAAATGATTAGATTATCTCAAGAAACAGGGTTGGGTAGAGACATGAAAAATGAAATATCATCAGTTGTCTCTAATCTTGATGTGGGAAGGAGGTCATTTGATGCACCATCAACTTCAGTTGGACCACTGGACTTTGATTGTCTTTGGAACTATTAAAACGTTCTTCATTTCTTTCTGTTAAGAGATATTATTGTAGCCAAAAATTTAAATTGAGGTGAACCTAATTAGGTATGAACTTCGAAAAATCACTATTGTTGCCACAGAATTATTGTGATATATTTATTGTAAGTATGGATTCTTATGATTCCCACTCATAAATTTATTTTTAGTGAAATATCTGTTTTGCATGAAAGTAGTAGATATCTTTATTCTCTTGGATTCCATATATATTTTGGTGTACTGATTCAGTCCATATTATATATGTGGAATGAATTTTTGGTGCATTCAACATTGTTATACATGAGAATCTAGTTGGTGGCTAACTGAGCTGATAATGGAAATGTAAATCATATCACTGGAAACTTGAGCTTTTTTCGTGCTGCAACTTTTAGTAGTACATTTCCAAGATTGATCTCACTTCTGTCCAATGCATTCAAGTTTGAGGAAAAGTGGTAATTTTACAATGGTCTGGTTCTTGATATTCCAAGAGGTAAAAGTGACATACTCAGTTATCCCGCTTAGAGCGGGCTTTGAGGATGGTAGAATGCATGCAACCTTGTCAACTCAACTCCTCAGTTTCTTGATATTCAATTTCACAATAGTAAGAAGGTTTTAATTACTGTTTGTAACTTTCTTGATGGAGAAAATGTTAAAATCTTTGAAAACTCATGTATAGTTCAATATTTTCTTGTGCTAATGCAAACCTCTTGTTCTCAAATTCATTATGAAGGTTCCTGCATAGTTGTTTGATCGTCAATGAGTCTGTATCAGTGGATGTTCTATTGTACTTAATCCCCCTGTTAAGATTTAATTAGAATCTATCATACTATTCCATTAAACGTTAAGATTTAATTATATCTATCATACTATTCCATGGGTATAATGATATCATTATTGTCTACTTGTTAATGATACAACCATTTAAGTTCTCGTAGACCCAACTATTAAGTTAATGTAGGACCTAGTTATGCATAACTACAAAACCCTGCTTCTTGATTCAGATGCTGCGAGTCTTCACGTCTATTCCTGCAACAATAAAGATAAGAACCAAATGTGTTTACCTCTCTTCTTTCATACCTAAAAGAGTTACACAAAATTAATCTCTTATACTGTAAAAGGTCTATGTTTAGGTATATTTCAACCATACTTACGAGTTTAGGTACATCTTATGAATCCGACCCTATTTCCGATTAAACATACAGAATATGTTTGGTTTGATTTTTACCGAAAAGGTAAAATATCAACCGAAATAGCAAAGGGGGGCATTAATGGTTGATACTCCCTTTTTATAATGATTTAAGGTTTATTCCGTTAAAAATTCACTATTTCCATTTCTTTTAGGTCATTCATGTGAAGTATACAAAAAAGAGTATATGATCCACAAATACTTGCATGATAAGGTAATTGGTGGGAAATTGCTCTATATGTAAATAAGTAAAAAGATGATCTATATAGAGTTTGGCTAACCATATAACGAGCGTGTTTGGCTTAACTTAAAAAATGTTACTTATCACTTAAAGTGCTACTTACTCACTTTAAGTGAAAAGTGATATTTTTCACTTAAAGTTAGGTGTATCTGTTTGGCTAATTCTACTTAAAGTAAATTTATTTTTAAAAAATTAACTAAAAAAAAAAGAAATTTATATTTTTTAAACATAATATAAAAGTATAAAATACAAATATATGCAAAGAATATAATACGAGTTAAAAGGTGACTCAAATACATAAAAATTGATATACGAAAAAAAATAAGTGAAAAAAAAGTACCTCAAAGCTACTTTTTTTTTTAAGCCTACTTTCCACTTTAAGTGATTCCACTTAAAGGGCAGCCAAACACCCTCACACAAGCTTTAAGTGAAAACAAAAAAATAAAAGGGGGGCCAAACACCCTCATGACATCTCCTAACTTTATTCCATTTTCAGTTGCAGTGATTTCATCTTTCTAATGACATTTAAGAAATGTAATTATTGTTATTTCGGTTCAAGGTTCGAACCATCACTCAAATGAAGCGATGAAGATAACGCGGGATCAAGAGTCCATTGGTAAATTATCTTAGGTTATAGATAATGTGAAATTAAGAAAGGAAAATGCTAGACTTACAGAAACTTTCACAAAAGTTTTATAGAATGATATGTGTCTTAAATTAATTGGTTATAACTTAATGGGCACCCTGCATTCACATCAATATCAATCAATAAACATCTACATTAGTGGAATCCAATTCATTATGTGGAAAAATTCTATAACCAATTATGTGCATCTAGCATTACTGAGAAAGAAATATAGTCTTGAAACCAATGAAGGGAAATGAAGAAAAGTTGTGTGATCGGGCAGTGTCTGAAAACAAACAAAAATGATGCCGTGTCAACAATTGGGCATCTGTCGTCTGTCTGTTCACTGTTTGATGTTGTTAGGCTTCTGTAACGTTCCACGTCACTCCCTCTTTCACGCGCTTACTGGCAAGTCTCTTTTCCAGCTGGATAATTATTCTTGCTTATCTGGAAACCCAAACTTATTGCTCTCTACTTGCTCTGAATTACGTATTACTCCGTATGATTTTTATTTACTATTCATGATGATTTTTTGCAGAAAAAATGCATAGATGCCCATTATAAAAGACAACCTTCTTTTAGCATATTCTTCTCACCCAAGTCGGCAGCAACAAAAATATACCATGCCGCCACACAATCATCATCGCTTCAGTAGATTATTAGATTTTCTTTCTTCATTACAATAGTCAATAGTTGATGCAACTACATAATAACAATTATATTAGTTAGATATTAGCAATTTATAAACGCTTCTGAGAATATGACCAAGTCACAAATAATCAGACCAGTTGGGAAGTAAGGACACGGATAAGGATAAGGGGTGCGGATGCGTAGTACGGAATTACGTGAATTCGGTAAATTTAACTATAATTGGTGAAAGTGGGATTTTAAAAAAAAATCCTCGTGTCCAGTATGAGAACACGCATTCAAAAATCCGACATGAGAATACGATGGGTCACTGAAATGTCCCGGTAACTAAACAAGAGCTGCTATGCCTATAACATTGATTTATCTCTTTCACATTAAAATCGTCGCACAAACATGACGAACCAGTCCTAAAACGAACTTGGATGTTGGCTCGAACTTTGTTGCCGGTATGAAAGCGTTCTTATCTTTTTGTTGGTCTTTGCTGATTGAAGTTGGTATGTTTTGGTGTAATGGTGTCAAATGTTGCATTCACAACTACATAATGATAACTTTAACAAACCATGATGTCAAAGGAGCTAACTAATTTGTGGTTAAAGAGAATGGGTGGGACACTAAAGAAGAGAGTGAGGTGGTTTCTGAAATATTAATGGTTAATTCTAGTTTCCGTATCTCCCCGAAACTTTTCTTTTTCTATGTGCTTGAGTCACCCAGTAGAGATTTATAATGGCACGGTTATCATCTTTTTTATAGTGTTCGTTAGTGATAAGTTTAGGTCAAATATCATGATACATTTACATGGACATCCATATATACAGGGTGCATTCTAATTCTTTAACCAATTTACTGAAAAACATCAACAAGATCAATCATGTATCAACAAAATACTATTAATCATATACTGAAATTTATCTGTAGTAAACAAAACTTTAGCAGCAGTATAATTTTCAAAAAGGTTCGATTCAAGTATTTTATAGAAAATGTTACAGCTCCCGAAACCGTTCCCAAAACGGTTTCCGAATATTGAGTTCTGTTTTTATAAATGAGATGGATCCTCTTGCATTAATACGAATCCTACAAATAAAATGATGTCTTCATTCGGAAATACTTTAAAAAAAAAAATCGTTACTCTATTTTTATTCTACCATTATTCTGAATAAAAGAATCTATACATTCCTTTTCTATGATGGATCTATGACCAGTTGGGCCAGTGGACATTGGACAATACCTAGTTGTACAATCTTGAAATATCAAATTCGACCCCTTGGGCCTCAGAGTCTGATGCTCTGATCACTTGACGTTTTACATAACGGCCCATGATCAATTCAACAGATATTTTTAGCTACTTGCAATGTAAATGTGCCTTGCAAACAATTCGTCTCCTGGTCTTTTGATGGGGGAAAAAAGCCACAAGTTGAGTTTCAACAAGAACAGTTCAGAATCAGATAATGTTACAAGCGGAATCAGATTGATTTGAGGAAATTAAGAAACTATGATACATTGAAACTCCATGGAATTATACGACTGATTTTTCAGCTTCCAAATACAATCTTACCAATCACGATGATCTGAGTCACCGAAATTCAAACAGCTACTACTCTCACTAATTTGCACTAAAAACAATATAATACAAAGGGGCAAAAATTGCTGGCTCTAGTTGACAGTACCATAATAATTGTACAATGAATATAACTTACAACACAAGAGATGACTACAAGTCATTGACATGATCAACTAGCTTAAGTCCCCAGCTCATGTCCTCGCAATGCCTCACATGAGGAACAACAGCACCAGTGTCAATCCCGGTTTTCTTCTTACAGTCGTAGAATGGAGGGGCATGAAAACAAGGCTCCATTGACATGGCTCTGCGACAAGGTGGATCAGGGGCTGTTGCGTTTTCTGGCTTGTAGAGAATCCATGGTTTCAGTCCGCCGAGTCCTTGGGCTACATATCCGAAAGTTGACCATGAACTTGTAACTAGTTTATCAGTCAAACTCAGTAGATACATTTCTGCCCATGCCTTCTTGTTCTGCATCTTCTTCTCAGTTTGTTGATACTCTTCATGACTTGGCTGATAAACTCCAATTATTTCACCTGTTACAGTTGGATGTTCCCAATAAATGTCCCTAACTTTATCCAAGTAACCAGAACTTAACGATGTCATGAGTACAGCTTTGGTTTTCTGATTGGTAGATGGGATGATGATCTGATTGTTTACATCAACTTCCGGTAGCAGATTTTCCTTCATTGTACAAGCTAATATCTGATCTAGTACATGTTGAAAAGGCCCAACTCCAGTATCAAAGACTCTGATCTGGATACCTATTTTTTCATCTGCTTTTGCTAAATATGCTTCATAGAACCTAGTAATAAGGCCCCAAATGGAATTCGTGGGGTACAAGAGATACCGACCTATGAAGTGGAAAACAGTTTCTTTCTCTGGGAAGAGACTATTTAGTTCTTGCTCAAATGAGGGAATTAAGAAGAGAGAGGGAATAAAGTAATTATCTGTTTTAATAATTAGCCAATCTATTTTCTGAAAAGCAGCTTGATCTTGCTCACAAAAGAATAGCTTATCATGGTCACCGTAATCATGTGCTAGATGGAGATACAGAAAAGGGGTGTTTGATTCATCTAATGTGGCATTCTTCACTATATTTCCGTAACTATGAGGAGAAGTTTGGTTAAATTTGTTAAACTGATTAGTAATTGGAAAATCTAATGGAAGAAACCACGATGTTTCAGGAAATGGCTCACAGAAGAGATCAGCCATATCAGCTCCACGGTCAACAAGAAGAACTCGATTTGTTAGAAGAGCATAAAGAAATGCTGAAGCTAAAGTTAAAATCCTGTTCCCTAAACCGCTATAAGATATCCAAACCACATAGTTACAGCCAGAGTCAGAGGGATTAAGCTGTTGTCCAGCCTTAAGTTTTTCCACTGTTTTGTTGTATGACATGGTATAGGGTCCACACCGTTTAAGATGAGATTCGTAGCTTCGTAACCTAGATAGAAGGTAAGAAGAAGGCTTGTACTGTGATTCTTTACGATAAGATCCTGAATGGTGTCTACTGAGACAAGATTTTGCATCGAAACCACCAGGAAGAAGTCCCCCAAGCACTTCATCATTCGACACCTCAAACAAATGGGAGGAATCACTTTCTAGGCTGGTTACTAACAACAGGAATACATAAAAGAGGTAAGTAAGAACTATAAAAAAAAAAGAGGTAAGTAAGCGAACACGAGTATCAGAAGAATGCCATCTTTCATCTTTGTTAATGTAAATTAACATTTTATTACACATGCATTATTTAGTAGACTACTAGTGGCAATAATCTGTGGTAACATTTTTGACTATGAAAAATATAATCAAACTAGAACATTCATGAAATCATAAGGAAACGCACTGAGAAACTATTTAGCATATTTTTCTTGGCTCTTGCAACATTTTAGGTCACATGCTTGTTCTTCTATCCCAAAATATCCCCAAGAAAAAAAAAAGGAAGAAGAATGTGGTACATTAAATCAGTGAGTGAGTAACCCGATGCATATTATATATAGTATATATGGGGCTAGGTTCTTCTGCACACATAATCTAGTTATCCCCTTAGATTCAAGAGAGTGTTTGCAAAAAGAATTTGTACGTTACTCCTACTACAGGCGCTATCTGCTCTTTCTGAATTCAAAAATGCAAGTCCTCAAAAGCTCATAACCCAAGCTGCTGCATATCCTCTAAAAGCTGTCACAATCATTAATAGAGAGATTTCAATTCTGACTCGCCAAACAAGTCCCTAGGGCTGCTTAAATTCTGATCATTTAAACTATTAAAAATCGTGAAATGAATCTTAGTGAGAAAATACTTGCCCCGCTGGCACATAACCAACCGCCTAAATATCTCATAATTCGTTCTACGCTTAAAGAGCTAGATCCACATTCCACATGAAGTGTGTGAAGGTAGTAAAGGTACTAATTGGCATGTCTACTCCATAACTGACAATCTTACTGGACTTTAAAGAAATTATGAGAACATAATAACATACTCATGGAAACAGTTTCTCCACTCCTATGGATAGGGGTAAGCTTGTCTTGCCTACATCAGACTGTCCCCATACCCTGCTTCTAAGACGTCATGTTAAATATTAAGTACATTGTTTTTAGTTTAATTTTTCAATACATGCTCAGCATAAGAACTATTAGGCCAACGGTGGGAGCATCTTCACTACAGCTCAATTCCCTATAATTGGCAATATCAGTAACAGGTTTAGCAAATTAAGCAAGCAATCAGCTAGAACTGTTTTTACATTAACTTACTAAGTCAAGATTCTCTTATCGAAATACAAACTTAGCAAAAATACAGATACTTTAATGCTCTCATTCTGTTAAATAAACAATAGCATAATGATTAATTTACCTGATGAACATACATTTACACAAACACATATACATAAGCAGAAGTATAACAAATAACAATCAAAACATAGTCAAGCACATTGATGAACATTATAAAACAAATGTAATATGGAAACAATACCAGTGTTTAGTTGAGGATTGAAATCATCAATAGGCCTAGCTTCAGCAACAGCCCAGAGAGAATGAGAAGTAGAGTCTTTCAAGATCAAAGAAAAAGAGAAAAGGACAGAAAGGCCCATCAAACAAACAACAAAAATCCCCATAAGTTTAAGTGGATTCAACCCATATTTAAACTCCTCATCATTTTCAACAACTCTAGACTCAAGGTCATTGTTTCCATTAGGATCTGAACGATCTATAACTCCATTAGAGCTCCTGTTATGCCTCTTCATCATAACAAAACTAGCACTAGTAAAATCAAAAGGGTTGGTTTAGTTTATCAAGAAATCAAATGGGTCGAAGACAGAAGTGAAAAAGATGAATAGTTTGAAGAAGAGTGGTGTCGGCTCGATAAGTACAGGGACAGTAAAGAAAAGTAGTGCTGTAGTAAGGACAAGTAGTAGTCAAGTGATGAGTTAGTTGATGTCCATGATTTAAGGATGATTTAAGGATTTATGATATGCACATGGTGAACGAGTCACAGATATATTTATTTACCGAACGACGCCACCGACTCGTAAATTTATCTATATATTTATTTCGATTTGCTTGTCGCACGACTCGCACCATGAGGATACGGGCATGGCCATGTTTGATGTTTATTTACCTTGTATTTTGATTTATAAAATAATAAACCTTGACGTATATCCTTATTCACTACAAAAAGTTATTATCATCATTTTAGGAATTGTTTTTTTTTTAACAAAAAGCCATACGGCATCTACATAAACAGTCGCGTCGAACAAACAAAATACAGAAACAATTACTGATATTAAGCCATCCGGCATCATGTGATTTGTTGAAAATAGTATTTACACAAACTTCGCCACTTCCACTTCCCGTTTGAGCTATCGATCGAGAATGCAAACCCCTAACAACTTTTATTACTAAATCAATACCATACTCACACAACTGGTGAGAAAATACCAAAGCTCACACACAACGGTGAGAAAATAACCAAACTCATACAAACGGTGAGGCGTCAAAAAAATCAAACTTACAACTGCTCAAATAAAATTAGCTAAAAACGAAACCAATCCTTAGATCTGGGGAACAAAACCACAAGAACAAAATAACTCGGACCACTTTCGAGAGCAAAATCACTAGGTAGAACAAGAAATCCGAAACTCCGAGGAATTGAGATCTAAAAAATTGAAGACCAAATCGGAAAAGGTTTTGAAACCTTAGATCCGATAATAACAAACCTACTTTTATCACAATAACCTACTTAATCTATAATTCTCAATTATTTTTAACCTAACCTACTTTTTCTTATACATCCTCAACTATTTATTGTTTTAACAACAATAACTCATGTTGTTCTCTTTCCAAAAACTAATTTTATAAAAATCAAAATATTACATAAAAAATATAAAAACAAATCTATTCTTATTTCATAAGTATTAATAATATTTATTAGGTCACAAATTACTTGACAATGTTATTTGATTTAAAAAAGGAGTTATTCATTTTTTTAATTAAAAAATTTTATTTGTACTTTAGTAATCAAGTAGTAAAAGTATATGAAATTAAAAAAATTAAGAATAAAATTAGGAAGTTTTTTATTTGATTTAGGAATCATAAAAAGATATGACATGAATATATATATTGATCAAGTTTAAGTGTATAATGATTTTGAGAGTTAATTGCACTTTGGTGGCTCGTGCTTCAATTTTTTTGTACTTAGATTGCCAAATTTTAAAAGTGGATACTTTGATGGCTGTAGTTTAATTTTTTGCACTTAGATGACCAACTTTTAAAAGTGAACACTTTGATGACTTACCTTTTTTTTGTTTAGCACTTTGGTGGCCAAGTTTTTTTATTTTGACGCTATTTTGGTTACCAAAGTGCTAAACAAAAAAAAGGTAAGTCATCAAAGTGTTCACTTTGAAAGTTGGTCATCTAAGTGGAAAAAAATTAAATTATAGCCATCAAAGTGTTCACTTTTAAAAGTTGGCCACCTAAGTGCAAAAAAAATTAAAGTACAAGCCACAAAAGTGCAATTAACTCTGATTTTGATTAAAAAAATATATAATGATTTATATTGAAAACAAAAATAAGAAAAAGATAGTGATCGTGACTTTTGTAGTGAATAAGAACGTAAGCCAATATTTATTCTTTATAAAAATGGTTATTTTGTTTGTGTGAACTTATGTTAAGATGATATAGAAATAGAAAGTTTAAGAAGGATATATTTAAGAAATCGGTCTATTAAAATGATTATTTTCCTAAATATAACTAGCTAGTCCGTATAAATTATGGATTATTTTTAATTTTTATAATTTATTTATAGTTTAACATGATATTATAAATATTAATTTTAATATGTTATTGAAAGAATTCGATCCTTAAATTTTTATATATAATAATTTCTAATATTAAATATAAATTAATATGTTGTTGGCGATAATCGAACTTTTACTTTTTTATAATTTATTTATAATTTAATATGATATTATAAATATTAATTTTAATATGTTATTGGAAGAATGCGAATATTAAATCTTTATGTATAATAATTTTAATTATTAAATATAAATTAATATGTTATTGGCGGAAATCGAACTTTAGACTTTTTTATATAACAATTTTTAATATTTTAAACCTAATGGTCTATTTGAATTGAAAATATAACGATCGTGAATAATTTGGTTAACCAAACTACAAACTATCTCTAGTTTGCTTATAATAATTTTTTTTTTTTTGGAAAGCAGAGATATATTATAGAAAATTTTGAAGCAGCCATTATATGGAATGCACTGCAACAAAAGCACCAGCCCCACAAAACCAGCAACAATTTCCAAAGCATCACAATAAGAAATGAAAGAGACAACAGCAACAGAACCTACAACTTGAAAACGTAGGAACAAAACTAGGACCTATTGCCCAGAATAAAACTTAACATAAATAATATAAATAAAGGGACATGAAACGATTCATCATCATTAAGCTGCCGACCATGCCTACAGCATCTCCTGCGCCATCATAACTTCGTCCTCTTGATCATCCATGAAACCTTCTACCTCTGCAACATCACCCTGAACAATTTCATGCGCTTCCTCTTGAACAACATCTGCCAACAAATCAAGTTCATGGACTGCCATATACTGCTCTCCAATCGGCCCTAGACCCATATCATTGCACCACAACTCAAATACACGTCCCACTGGACCAGCTAAGATTACCATACAATTAAAACTTTCTGCACCAAAGCGTGCAAGATAGGCAGCAAGGTTGTTTGCATTTGCATCGATGATCTTCTCCGAAATGCGAAAGTTCATGTCCTCTTTCCTTTGTTGAAGCTGCTGAATAACATATCTATGATAAGGCACGACCCCATTAGTTGTAGCTGTCATCCATTCCCATATGGATTCCTCATGATCCGATTCAATAATGACATCAAATTTGTCATCTAGATAGGCCCTTTTGAGGCCTTCAAGAATAGCATATAGTTCATTGAGTCGCTGATTATCAATCCTCAGAGACCCCGCCACCATCCTTAAGATTCTCCCTCTGTAGTTACGAAAAACCACCCCAATCCCAGAAACGTTACCATTGGGTAGTGGGTTCTCAGATAAGAAGCTGTGGACATTAATCTTAACTCGACCCTGAGGAGGGAGACGCCAAAGGACATTTATTGGCTCCATTTTAAAACCCTAATAACTTTAGTGAAGAGAATACTCTTTAGACGAGGCTAAAACAACATATATACTACCAGCTCTAGCCTTGGGAAGACAATAGAAACCACACATCTTCCCATACATCAATACTATCTCTTATGTCTGTTGGAATTCCAAGAAATATTTCCCGCTTCTTGCTTAAAGAATTTTAAATCCCAACAAGAACAAAACCATGGCCCAACTCTTCACAAGCCCATTCAAGTCAAATTTTCTAATTTTGGCCCACTATAATGCTTTAAAACAAAAACAAAAAAGTGGCATACTACCTCTAGGGCTGTCAAAAAAATCCGAAAAATCCGATATTCGACCGAAAAATCCGATACGGAATCCGAAAAAACGGATAATATCTGTATTCGAAAGAAAACGGATATTATTCGTATCCGAATCCATATCCGAAAATAGCGGATACGGATATAGGCACATCCGTATCCGAAATATCCGATATCCGAATATTTATAAATATATAAATAAATAAATAATATATAAATAAATATATATATATATATATATATATATTCTTTTTAGAATATATAATTTATAATATAATATAATATCTATAATATATAATTTATAATATAATATCGAAAATATATTATTTATATATTAAAATTTAATTATTTATTATTTAATTTTCATTAATAAGTAAAAATATTTACAATGAATGGGAAAAAAATGTTTTTTTAATTTTTTTATATGATTCGGATATTCGGATTTTCGGATATTCGGAGATATTCGGATTTTTTAAAAAATCTCAAAATTCGGATATTCGGATTCGGATAATATCCGTATCCGGATAATATCCGTCGGATTCGAATTCGGATATAACTTTCTAATATCCGTCGGATTCGGATACGGATTCGGATACGAATTTCGGATTTCGGATTCGGATTCGGATATAGGCAGATCCGTATCCGAAATATCCGTTTGACAGCCCTAACTACCTCTCAACGGTTAACCATTCTCTTTGAAACTTAACCCACCCAACCTCCCACAATCAATTTTCTGTTGAAACCTTGATTGGCAAGATCATCTGCCCCTTTATTTAAGTTTCTAGGAATATAAGAGAAAGAGATTTTTAGTTCTTGAACCATGGTTCTGACTGGATTTAAAATCAATACCGAATCAGTAACACCCCCCGCTTTTATCTTGTTAAAAGCATGCACTACTTCTTCAGAGTCTGAGTACAACTTGCATGCTTTAAGCTTACAGGAACTTGCATATAATACCTTGATGATATGAGCAATCGCTTCTACTTCCGCACGCAAAGGACTAATAGCAGTAGAATGACCTGAGATAATATACAATAAGTTTAGATTCTTATCTTTAATCAAACGCCCTATGCCAGCCTCATGACTGTCTAGAGAGTTTCTGACAAAAGCCCCATCTGTAAAAACAAAAATATCCCAATCTTCGTAGAAAAGCATCATCGAACATTTCTTAGCAAAATCTTCTAGAACACTCACTGGATATCTTAACCACTCACGGTCCATCACATCATTTGCAAGATTTGCAGCTGAGCACCATTTAAAAGTTTTTATCTTGATTAAAAGAACTAACTCCTTTAAATGTGTTCTAAGCTTGTCAAAAACTAATCTGTTTCTACATAGCCATAGTGTTCATAGACATGCAACCACACAAACATTCCAGCTAAGGTGAACATTCGAGGTGCCAGTATGTAGTTGAAAAATCCAGATATTTGACAGTTGGCAACGTTTCTGAAATTCTGTGAAACCCCACCCGTCAAAGATTTCATTCCACACTCTAAATGCTAGAGGGTAAAACCAGAATATATGATCTTGCGACTCAAGGTCATAATTGCACCACAGACAAGCTGAATCAGACATCAAATTTCCAAGTCTAATATTAAGAAACGATTTCGAAGGAAGGATGGAATTGTGGTATTTTCACAGAAACAATAAAACTTTTGGCGGAGCTCTTATCTTCAAAAAACATGTCCAATTAAGACGATTAGAATTTCCAACTCCTTCTAAAAACCTCCTACCATCCTTGCTATTGAAGACATTTCCAGATTTTGACCATATCAGAGTATCCTCTTCCTTGCTGAACACTATCTCAGATACAATGCAATTTAACTTTAGGACCTCCTCTGCTTCCCAATTTCTTAATGGTCTGCTCCACATTTGCACATTATCGTGTGAATTACAACACCATGAAGAATGAAAATCCTTGATCGAGAAGAACTTTAATTTTGAAATACTATAAAGTCTTGGGAAAGCCATCATTAGGTTAACTCCTTCCCTCCAAAAGTCTTCCCAAAAGAGCACTGATCTCCCATTCTTTACCATCCATCTAAAATTTGATTTTGACAAAGCAGAATTGAAACCAGAATTGTTGTTTACATTTACTAAAGCTCTGACCATATCTGAACAATCTCTACTCCTAATACAAGAATCCAGATCATCCCATTAGAACAAGAGTATTTATTCCTAACCAACTTGTTCCAAACCTTGTCTCTCTCTAGCCACCATTTAGGCCACCACTTAGCTAACATAGCCATATTTTTTTTCCTAACAAGAATTACACCTAGGCCACCTTGATCCTTAGGCCTACAAACTTTACTCCATTCAATCAAATGCAACTTCCTGTCCTTGGAGCCATCATTTTTAAATTCACCCCATAAGAAACTCCTCCTTATCGACTCAATCTTATTGCATACTGTGACTGGTAAGACAAAAACATTAAACCAATATGAAGGTAAACTATCTATTGTTGCTTTTAACAACACTAATCTACCCGCCATGTCTAATGAATCACATTTCCAAGAAGCAAGTTTACCTTTAATTTTCCCTAAGAGAGGGTCCCAAAATTTAACTTTCCTAGGGGAACATCCAACCGTGGCTCCAAGAAAAGTCATAGGTAATTCTCCTATTGAGCAATTAAGGATGTCAGCATTAGCCCTCAAGCAAGACCTATCATCACCGAAAGCAAATAATCTGCTTTTGTTATAGTTGATTTTCAACCCAGATAGTAGCTCAAAATTTTGCAGAATCCTCTTCAAAGCCTTTACTGACTCTTGATTATTATCCATAAAGATCACTGTATCATATGCAAATTGCAGATGAGTAATAATGGAAGAATTACTATCTACAGAAATGTCCTTAAAGAGACCTAATCTAGCTGCTTCATTGATCATCCTACTTAGTGCTTCAACAGCAAGATTGAAGAGCAATGGAGAGAGATGGTCTCCCTGTCTAACCCCTCTACTCTAATTGAATTCTTTGCTAGGTGAGCCATTAATCAAAATAGACGTTCTAATAGATACCAGATAATTCTTGATCCAGTTGCACCACTTAACTCCAAATCCCAAGTAGCGAAGTAAATCCATTAAGAAGGACCAATCCACTGAGTCAAATGCCTTTTCAAAATCAATTTTAAAAATCAAACCTGATGCCTTTCCTTTTTGAAGACTATGACAAACTTCATTCAAAATAAAAATGCTATCAGCTACCTGCCTCCCCTTTATAAAACCAAATTGATTTTCCCCCACTAAACTCTTAATATACCTATTTAGCCTATTTGCCAAAACTTTAGTGAAAAGTTTCATAGAGGAGTTAATCAGACTTATAGGTCTATAATTAGTAACCAGGATAGGGAGATCAACCTTAGGTATCAGAGCAATAAAGGATGAATTCATTCCATTTGGTAAGCAGCCTGATTTTGAGAAATGCAGGAAATCTTCAATTAATTTACCTCTCAGCTGTTTCTAAAGAAATTTAAGACATCCCATATTCAATCCGTCCGGACCAGGGGCTTTTTCATCTGAAAAATCTCTCAGAGCTTGATCTAACTCTTCCCCTCTAATATCTCTTTCTAACCATGCACTGATCTCTGAATTTAACTTTCTGCCTTTAAGGTTTCCAATTGTGAGGGTAATTGGCTGATTCTTAGCTTCAAAAAAATTCGAGAAGTGATTAAAGAATACCTCTTTAATCTTCCTAGGACAGGAAAACACCTCCCCTTGCCACATGATCATCCTAATTGAGTTTCTAGCCTGCCTCTTCTTAACTATCTTATGGAAGAATTTTGAGTTTTTGTCACCAAAAGTCAAAAGAAGACCACTTCACTCTCGATTTTTGTCTGAGCATTAGAGTTTTGAGTTCATATAGATGGGCGATTTCTTCCTTAACAATAACTACTTCCTCAGTTGTATCCACTCTATCATCCAGGGAATTCAAATTGTCTTCAAGAACCTTTATCATGGCATCTATATTATTATCAGGATTATTAGACCACTCCTTGATAAGAGACTTAAATCTTCTAATCAGGCTCTGAGAATTCAACTTTATCTTACTTGGATCCAAGTCCAAATATACAATGAGAATGTCTTTGAGAGAGTCTTCCTTCAACCAGCAATTGAAAACCTTAAATGGCTTGGGGCCCCAATCCAAATTTTCCCCCCTTAACAACAACGGACGACGATCAAAACTTGATCCACACAACGCTTTTAGAACCCATTGACCTTTGTCCAACCAGCTAGCACTTACTAGAGCTCTATCAAGCTTGCTTTTTTTCCCTGAAGGCCCAAACCAAGTGAAAACTGAATTTATAATTTCCAAATCCACCAGATTCATATCAATTATAAATTCATTGAAGTCTACCATATCTCTTCTTCTATACTTGCATCCAACTCTTTCAACTTCATCCCTGATACAATTGAAATTACCTATAATACATACCTCCTCATCACCTATTTGATGAAGAATACATTTAATATTTCTCTACAATTCTTGTTTTGCTTCCAAATCTTGGGGTCCATACATATTTATAATATTGAAAAAGCTCAAATCCTGTGAATTTTTGAAGCGACCCCAAAGCCAATTCTTCTGACCAGATGAAGAAGTTAATTCAAACTCATTCTTATCCCACGAACACAACAACCCTCCTGAAAGACCATGAGCATCAATTTATATCCAGTCATGACCATTAGCCATATACTGTTTATCATGGCTTGAGACCAACCCCCACACTTAGTCTCTTGAAGGCACAAAAAATTGCCTTTGTTTTCCCTAGCTAACTTGCTCACTATTTTCCTTGCAACTAGAGTACAAGCACCTCTTATGTTCCATGACAAAAGAGAGATATTCATCATTGAGACTGATTAACTAAAGTACAGAAAATCCCCTAGACAATTAAAATTGATTCTTGTCAATAGCACTGGTTAATTCCTCCACTCCTTTTTCCCTACCTTCATACACTTCCAATCCTAGTGCTAGAGCAGTATCTATGATTTCTGCAGCTATCACATTATTTGAAGTTTTTGGATTAGCCACTATCTTATCAACTGGATTGACATATGCACTCTTCCCCATAGGTCCCTTTTAATTTGAAAGAGCCTCTACCCTTTTTCTTTCATAGCTTCAAATCAAATGGATTAACAAGAGATCTTAGCTTTTTCCTAGGCCTGCCTCTTCTTCCTCCCATGTTCATTCTTGTAAGATTGTTACAAATTATGCCCTGAGAGTCTCTAGAAACAGGGTTTACCACAAATTCTTTCACAGGGAATAGCTCTGTATCATCTCTAGTAATGTCGACCTCTAAACTTGTAGTTGTCACACTAGAGTTATCCCTGAAAACATTATTTAAATCCTCATTACTTATTACGCATTCATCTTCTGAGAGAACCGGTGAATTTAACGTTTCTGGAACCACAGTATCTGACACATCATTGAAATCTCTTAACTGCTCAGAACTGTGTTCCACAACTAAAGTCTTTACCTTTCTAGAACTTACAACTTTGTCTATAGAAATCTCATTACTGTAATCTAAATCCCTTTCATTCATCACTTGTGAGTCAGCAAAAATATCAACCTTCATTCCTCCTGCCTTATAAGAAATTTCTTTGAACAATACCTTGTACTTTACCCCTTTAACTAACACCATCATTTCATCCTTAATCAAATCAGATTGTACATTATGAATTTCAATTATCGGGTTATGGACCAACTTCCTGTCATTGTCTTGAAAGCTCCATGAGATCCATTCACCTAGCTTCAAAGTAAAAGCTTTCATATTATTATCCATCCAGGCATTGATAGGGAGACCCACACATTCAACAAAAACAATTCTAGGCATTATATAATCCCCATTCTCAAAATCTCTTATCTTACTAAATCTTTCCTTAAGAACTTTCTTCAGGATATCTACTCCACCTTCTCTATTATCCAAAGAAAATAAGAATTTCTTCTTATTTATCATAAGCACTTTAACATTCTTTACTCGTTCCTTTTTAAGCCAAGCTAGAAGCTCAATTGGACATTGCTCTTCCACAGAAATACATACCAGACTTTTCGCAAATGCTTCTTCAATATCAGGATCAGTATCTGTCTCAGTGTATTCAAAAGAAGCCTTGTACATATCTTTATTAGCTCCAAGAGGTAGTTCTATATCCCTTTTTGTATTACCCATGTCTCTTAACCCTACATCATGAGACGATGGAAGAGGGCCTTCAATGAATTTCTGCTCCTTTCTTGCTTTCACCGAATCAGACCCAACTTGATTTATTGAAAGCTTTAGCCTTCTTCCCAAACCTTTGTGCTGTTTAATATTATTTATCAACTTGCCAGCCTCTAGTTCACTTGTCATTTTGATGAATCCTATCCTGTTGTTACGTTTGTCCCTTTTCTTTGGAAGAATTACATCCTGGATATCACCACACGATTTGACCAGATCCCAAATATCTCTTGCAGATGTATCATCCGGGATTTTGTACACAAATATAGTGCAACCTTCCTCTTTCTTCTTATGATCCTTTCCTTCATTCCTAACTCTAGCTCTTTCCTTATTCCATTCATTTACTATTTTCCCACTATTGTTCAATAATTTAACATTACCTTTTACCACATCTACATATGAATAGTTTTTTCGTTGATATGTATCCAAAGGAACCTCTTTAATAAATGGGAGACCCTTACCTTCTTTGCTTTGCTGAACTGACCTCCTACTCAGAGTCCTCAAGTGGATCTGATTGAGTGCATCCATTGTCGCTTGATTTTCCCCTGACCTCACCCTAACCAAAACTTCTTTATCTATAAGACCACTATATTCTTCAATAAAGTTTCTCTCCTGCTAGCATCCTCTTTAGCGCCGTTGAATCCAAATTTCCGATTTGAAATTTGAAAATTGCCATGGGCGCCTCTCTTGCTTTCCATCTTGTATTAATTTTAATTAACTAAAAAAGTGTAATGTTTTTTTTAATGTACATATTCTAGTCAAATGTTTCCAAGATAATTTTATTTTGTCAGGGATGTTTCCAGATACCTGAATGTTCGATTAGTTAATCACAGTTAAACCTCCATAAATGAATATCCTCTGATCAAAAAATTTTATTCATTAATCGAAATTATTAATTTATCGAGATCAAAAATATATTATCTCTATTATGTCGGGATCGGAAAAAAATATTCATTTAACGAGCTTATTCCTTTATCGAACATTTTTTTTTATCAAGGTTCTACTGCATTTTGTTAATATAGTCGCCTTTGCTCATTTTTTTTACAGCTTGAAATATTTTTCTATTTAGAGTATTTCCAATGGAAAAAAAATTATTAGCTATAATATTCTAAATGGTATATGTTATAAATAATATGTAAAAAATAGCACTCCAATGTATAATTCCCTTTTAAAAAAATTATAGACAATTCGACTCTATTTGTTGAACCAATCTAACTTCTTTGCAAAAATATACACAATTATCACTATAACTATGTTCATTGGAGTTACTCTTTTGTAAAAATTTAACAAATTTTCAATTAATTTTTTTTAACCAATTACTATACATATTGTCATTGGAAATGTGCTTAGAACTTCAAAATATGAGAGTCTTTAGTTAGAGTACAACCGTACAACTTTATACATAAATATCTTTGGAATAAAAATATATATATTTATTTAACAAATTTATTTATCAAAATTTATATATTATTCAATGATCAATAAATGAATATTTTTTTCATTTAAATAATATATTAATTTTTTTCTTATGATATAATATTTTAGAATTTAATATTTTTGTGTAACTATAAGATTATTTATTAAAAACTAAAATTTTTTATCAAATTTTTTCATCATCCTCAATAATACGAATACATTTATTAGGCATATAATTAAATATTATGTATTGAATATTATTAAGTATTTGTGTATTTGAAGACTATTAACTATACAGTGTATTTGAAAACTATTTTCGTATACTTGATATCATTTATAAGATTGTAGATATGAAATATTTAGGGTCTATAAAAATATAAATATAAATGTACATGAATATTTTTGACTAAATAACATATATTTCAGATTCTATTATTTTAAATTTAGTAATTATTCATTTATATTTACATGGGACCTTTAAAGATTCTTCAAAAAGTTATTAAATTTAGCGAAATTTTTCAATTTACTCGGTAAAGAAAAGGGTTGGATTGGTTCAATTTAATCGAGTTGGTCACACCCCATGTGTAATTTATTCATGTGTAAAAGTAAATTATATAATATTACATGTATTTAAATTGTAGATGTTAATTAGAAAATTTGTATACTTCCATATCTTTTATCATGATTCTCACCGTCATTAATTACAATTTTATCAAAAAGTTAAAATAGTTTATTTATTATTGCTGGAAAAAATTGCAGCTATTTTGAATAAGGATTAGAAACGAACTATATAAATACTTATTTTTTTATCATTTTACCTTGAAATAATTGTACTTTTATATGGATAATTAATATTTTATATTAATATAATAATTATAATGTTCTAGTAAAGAAATAATAATAAAGAAATATTAATAATTGAAATATTATATATATATAATTATAATAATTAATGGCTAAAATTTTGTTTTAAGTATAAAATAAAGTGTATTTGGTATAAGTTTAATAGGTACAATAAATGACTAACTATAATCCTATTAAATGCAAGGAAATTATTTTAATAAAAAAATTAAAAATGTGAAAAATTAAGAAAAATATTTTGAAGGTTCAGAGTGAAAGAAGGCTCTTCGATCTACAAAAGGATTAAAAATAAAAAATGGATATTCTTTCCCCTTGTTCTAAAAACAAATTTGTATTTTTATAATTTTTAATAATTTCATAAAATGCCATATGATGAATTGATGAGTGTGGGCATCTAGATGGTGAGACTTGCAATTATAGACCCTTGTGTTGGCTCTTGTGCTTAGCAAAGAGCTCAACAAACACAACACTACCACCACAAGTAGCCCAGACTGGGTCCTTTCTCTCCTTTGATATTATAACGGGCGTCATCGTTTTCATCTTTTCCACGCGCCCATTTCATTTTTCATCAGGCAACACACACATACCTAGGCCAACCGTTACAGATAAACCCAATCACCTCTTTTTCTTTGACACGTGTCATCTTCCCAGTTGTGTTTCTTGATTTCTAGTCCTCTAGTTTCTTTGTTTTCAGACAATTTGAGTTGAGAATTCTTGTAAAGTTTGGATTTTTACAGTGGGTTGAAAGATGGCTACAGCTTCCATAGCTTCCTCAACTCTGGCACAATCACAACTCAATGGCCTTAAGCTTCAAAACCCTTCTTCTTTCTCAACTCCCAATTCAATCACCTTTTCTAGGTACAATTTTCTATTACTATTTGCGACTATTTTCTTGATTTTTTTATCTATGTTTCTTGATTTTGTGATGGATATAGTGCATGAAAGTTGCTTCATTTGATTTTCATTTCTAGAGAGTTATGCTTAAATGGGCTTGTTATATGTTACTTTCTTAGCTAGTTAAACTTGAAATTAGGGGTCAAACATAGTTAAGAAACTAAGTTTTGATTTACTAGTTTTTTGACAATTATAAGTGAGCACAGATATCAATTTGGGTGTCAGCATTCAGCCCATTAATTTGTTTCCTAAACATTCAGAAACTAAACCAAACAAAAATTGATATGCGTTACTTTAGTCCACTATTTCGTGCTGAAAATTTCTTCCTAAAGTATCTCTAGTCCTTGGTTCTTAGCTCACTTATTGCTTTTTAGAAAGTCGTTGGTTCTTCGGGAATCACAATTCCCTTATTGTTGTTGTTTTTGGTTCTAGTAACACACCAGACCGCAGGTTCTTTAAACACGAACACCCCTACGTTCTTGTGATCAGAAACTAACTGATCAGAAACCTTATTATAGTGGCAGTTTAGGACTGGTAATGACAAATATGAGATGTATATAGCCCTATGATTTAAACAAACAGCTGATAAAAAATTGCAAAAGAAAAAATTGATATCAACCAACTTGGCTACCATATTCCCCTCGATTTCTACTTGCGTTGGTGCCCAACAGTCTAGAATATCGATTTAGGCTAGCAGGATTTCTAAGCAAAGATTAACTTAATAGATGTTGTGATGAATGTGCTATTAAAAATATTAATTAGCAAAATTAGAATAATATGTGCTAACAAAATTATTGGAAAAAGTTTCTTCTGCTGGAACCAAGTATTTTTTTTCCAGATGTCCAACATATGTTGTTTTATATGCTTCTGGTGTGTCTATTGCGGCTTTGGATAATGGTTTCAAACGTGTTATTTTTAGATTTAAGCACTCGTAGCTTGAGTTTTTTTGGCATTTAAGATATTCTAGCTCGAGTTTCTTCGAAAATACTACATATCTAGTGGTTCTACGATATAATAATATGAACTGTCAATCATTTAATTTTCACGTCTACGAGTCAATTAGTCCTCCCCATAATGTAGATCATCAGGTTCTCCATTGAGTATGTGCAACTTGTTATAGGAGAAACTATTGCAAATGATCTCCTTCTTATTATTGGTCCAGGAGAAAGTTCCGAACTGTAGTGAAGGCGAGTTCGCGGGTTGATAAGTTTTCCAAGAGTGACATCATAGTATCTCCGTCTATCTTATCAGCAAATTTTGCAAAGTTGGGGGAGCAGGTGCTATTCTTTATCTTGATTCCAAACTTTGAAATGGGATTATCTGTTATCATATTGAAAAAATAAAAATTTGTGGGATCTGGAAAGCTTTTGTGATGAACTTACAGATTCTGACATTGGATCTTGCAATGCAATAAATATGCATGCTTCAATTAAATATTGATTAAGCTATAATGATTTTCAGGTTCTCACCATTCCGTTGTAAATTCAATGATTTCTATAGTTAACTAATTTTCACCCTTCTGGCATTTATAAAATAATCTGATTTTATTATATTAAGTTCCTAGTACTATTTTCTATTCTTTTGACCATTGGGACATAAGGTGGTGAATCTTATAAAGTTTGAGACTATTTACTTAATTTTACACCCGGTTTATGTCTAGGTAAAAGCAATAGACGAGGCAGGTTGTGATTGGATACATGTTGATGTCATGGATGGTCGTTTTGTACCAAATATAACTATTGGGCCTCTTGTTGTTGATGCGTTGCGCCCTGTGACAGATCTTCCGCTTGATGTGCACCTGGTATTTTTTTACTTTTGTTCCTCATCTGATGGTACATAATGACTATATTGGACTGCTAATGTTAATTAGAGCATTGCAGATGATTGTCGAACCTGAGCAGCGAGTGCCCGATTTTATTAAGGCTGGAGCCGACATAGTCAGTGTGCATTGTGAACAAACTGCCACAATCCATTTGCATCGTACAATCAATGAAGTAAGTATCTATTCTTCTCGGGCAACACATTTTCAAATAATTGAATGAAGTTAAATTTTCTTGTGGCATTAGGCATTACTCGACACTCGTTACTTAGAATAGGAGCCACTGCAAAATTCTAACAATTCTTCTGCAAATTCCTATCCAATATTCCCAGATTTTCATTTTAGGAACAATGCCGAACCTATTGTTTCCGAGTATAACGCAACCAATGAACTCACATGTGTTGACTTCATTTCTGTAACAATTAAGATGCAAATAAACTTAAAATTGATAACACAAGAACTTTTGAGTTTTTAAAAGGCAAACACAGGGTAAACTATTTCAAGTATGCTTGACCCCAGCAGTAAGCAAGAACTACTGCGTACAATTGAACCAAACTAGAAGAAAAAAGTGAATAACAAAGTAATCAGAGAACTTAGAAGACCGTGATGGCGTGATAGAAGCTCGGCATGAAGCTTTCAGATGCATAAATCTCCTCATTTTGGTTCAAGACTGTTAAAGGATAAGGATTATTGCTCTCGTCTACAAGAAACCCCAAATTAAGACCCAAAATAAATCAATTTGGTAATTACATTCTTGCTGCAAGTTTACTACTGACATAGTTACGGTGCACACAACAATATTTGAAGAAATATAGCACAGGTTCTTACCTTATTCCCCCAAAATATAAATTGAGAAAGATATCGAGGTAAGAAGAGAGTTGCCACACCATTTCCGGTTAATTTAGCAGAGGGGAGGCTGGAATCTAGATGTGTTATCCACAAGAGAAAATGAAAGAGAGATGGTGAGAATATCGTTATCTCGAGGGAAAATTTGTTTTCCTTATCACTTTGACCATTTTTTTACGTGCACCTATGTATCAATTTGTAGACCAATCAATGGGGACTTTGACCCTTTTTTCTAAAACAAAAACGTTTTCATGTTTTTTTTAAAACGAAATTTTTTTTCTGTCCGTTTTGTCTAATTGGCAGTTTCAAATGATATTTTGAATACTGGCTTTAAATGTTAGGTATTAAAATGCTAGGTATTGTTTACTCTATCTCATATGGCTAATCTACTACTTTCTATTTGCCTCAGATAAAAAACTTGGGAGCCAAAGCCGGCGTTGTCTTGAACCCTGGTACCCCATTGAGCACCATTGAGTATGTTCTTGATGGTAAGATTTGTTTTGTTAGTAACTAGGTATTACAATTATCAGGTTCTACTGGTGTTGGATAATTTGTTGTCATTATGGCCATAGAGAATATATTGTCATGACAGGTCTAATACATTTTTTTTTCCAGCTCTCGTAACTGGTAATGAATTACATTGAGTAATCTTGTTTTGCTTGGTTACAGTTGTCGACCTTGTCTTGATCATGTCGGTTAACCCTGGATTTGGTGGGCAGAGTTTTATCGAAAGTCAAGTAAAGAAAATTGCTGACTTAAGAAGAATGTGTGTGGAGAAGGTACTGGTCTAACAATTTTTTGTATGTAGCTGTTGAAGGAATTAAAATTTATCATGACAATTTGTATACCATACTATTGCAGGGAGTGAACCCATGGATCGAGGTAGATGGTGGAGTTGGTCCTGCCAATGCATATAAGGTGCCCCACTAAAAACCAAATGATCTTTGTTTCTATTATCAATACATGGATCCCATATAGAGTTGTTTTAGTTTTCTCTTACCTATACAGCAGTGTGATTAGAAAGTAAGACATATAAGGTGCCCCACTAAAAACCAAATGATCTTTGTTTTTATTATCAATACATGGATCCCATATAGAGTTGTTTTAGTTTTCTCTTACCTATACAGCAGTGTGATTAGAAAGTAAGACAAGTATAGGGGATATTCTTTCAGCAAGGTGCCAACATTCTTCGATTGTGTGCTTCTTTAATCCACCTTATTCCCGTATCCTGATGTGCACACCTGAATGCTGTTTTAGTTTTCTCTTACCTATACAGCAGTGTGATTAGAAAGACAGACAAGTATAGGGGATATTCTTTCAGCAAGGTGCCAACATTCTTCGATTGTGTGCTTCTTTAATCCACCTTATTCCCGTATCCTGATGTGCGCACCTGAATGCTGTTTTTAATGAGTTTTTATTCCAAAACTCTCAATTTAATCAAAAAAAATTAATGGATGTGATTTGTTACTATCCAACATTGTGTCTCATCTAGATGCTGTAGGAGGGTTAGCAATCGTAGTCTTGATTCGTGCATCATCCATTTTGCACGAGATAAGACTGGATAATAGATACTATATACACGTCCTATCATTTTGCAAGATATGCATGCAAATGCTGTATTAGTTCTCATCTGCTGATGAAAAATTGATTACACAATTTAGATATTGTTTCCATCCTAATGCTGACAGGTCATTGAGGCTGGAGCCAATGCTTTGGTTGCTGGTTCTGCTGTCTTTGGAGCTAAAGATTATGCTGAAGGCATGAGCTCAAATTTTACACGAATTCTTGACAGTAGTATATAATTTTGAAATTTTTGTTCATAATTTTCCGTATCTCTAATCTTCTTTTGTTCGCTGAATGATTGTTTTACAGCTATTAAAGGTATTAAAACAAGCAAAAGGCCTGTAGCAGTTGCTGTATAAAGTTTGAAGTCCATTATATTGAAGTTATACTCTTCCAGTGCTCTTCATGCCCAGGTACGCTGAACATTTTTTTAGTTGAATTTTAGAAAGGCTAAAGATTTTCATTGCACCAGATTTTTTCTATCAATGTTAGAATTATTAAAAATAAGAAATTGAAATCAGAAAGTGATGCGAGGAAAAAAGGAGGAAGATATAAATATTATTTTTTTTCTCCTTCTTTGATAAGTAATTGTAGTTCTTTAATTTTAACTATCATGCACACCAGATGTGAGTTGAGTAAGAAATTTCATTATTACCACCAATAATATTTTGTCTGATATTATTAAAGGTATTAAAACAAGCAAAAGGCCTGTAGCAGATGAGAACTAATACAGCATTAGCATTAGAATTATTTAAAATAAGAAATTGAAATCAGAAAGTGATGCGAGGAAAAAAGGAGGAAGATATAAATATGTTTTTTTTTCTCCTTCTTTGATAAGTAATTGTAGTTCTTTAATTTTAACTATCATGCACACCAGATGTGAGTTGAGTAAGAAATTTCATTGTTACCACCAATAATATTTTGTCTGATATTCTTCTGAAGCTCATCTTCTTTTCATTGATCTGTTTTCTGACATCTTATTCTGTTGCACTTGCAGATAAGAAGGATCATATGGTAGCCTCGGATTATTGCAAACCTCGCTAATGTTGTCAGATACTTTTAATTGTGGATTATTGAAGTGTCGATAGATACAAGGATAAGAAGAACATGCTCAAATTTTTGGCAAAAAAGGTGGTGAATATACTTCCATAGTAGTTTAAAGAATTGAAGTTGTTGGTACTTTTTGCGCCTGTATTACATTGTTCTTTTGAATGTTAACGTTTTTATGCATATGCAGAAATTTCACTGGTTCTTTGTCACTCATAATTTCCAGAGTTCAGCTGCTGTACTTTTTCAACCATTATTACAGTTTTGAAAACTTGCGTCGTTCTTAGGTGTTTGATTAGAGTCCGTGTCAGTTTTAATCAGAAAATAGTGTTTTTAAGAATAAATGAGTATAAGATCGCCCAACTCTTACCTGTTATGGTAGTAATAGTACCAATTAATCTAACATGTGCTCAAAATCAGATAAAGGTTGATCTGCTTACACTCCATAAATTACACAAACTTTTACTAGCTTCCCTGCTAGCAAACAGCGAAGATACTTGCTACCCCGGAAAAAATCACAAGCACGAGAGTTTCACTTATATGATAGTAAACGAACTTCAATACATAAATCATACGACATTTGCATAATCTATACCCCTCCCTCCCCCATTTTAAATGACTTCCATACATGATACGGCCACTATGATCGGAACGCAGAGGATTGTGCTGTCATATACTCATAGCAGTTTTGGTTGGAACAATCATAAATGCATCATGTAATGCTATGATTGCAAATTTTCAAACTCCATGGCTGGCAAAATATATATCTTGAAGTATTTCAGTGGAGAGCTCTAGATTTGTACCCTTATCTTGTAAATCTAACATCAGCCGTGAAAACCTGATGCCATATGGAACTACAACCAGGAGCTTTTCTCAGTTTTGTCTGATCTCTGACAATTATCTTCTCGTCCCACATCTCTGTCACGGCATAGACATTAGACATAGCAACATCATCAGTAGCTAGGCCTTCCTTCAACATGAGCAGATGGTGATGGGCTTTTGCAGAAAGCTCAACATTTCCACTGCTGCTGCATGCACAAAGCAGTGTTCGCCACACCACACCATTGGGCTGTTTTGGCATTGCCATTACAAACTCATAAGCTTCTTGTAAAAGCCCTGCTCTGCATAAAAGATCCACCATGCATCCATAATGAGAAGGTTGAACCTTTAACCCATAAACCTCTGTCATGCTTTTAAAATGTCGCTTTCCTTCTTCAACCAACCCCGCATGGCTGCAAGCCATTAAAACTCCGATGAAAGTGACATCGTTAGGAACAATTGAGCGACCCACATTACCTCTATTCTTCTTATTAGTCTTATTACCATCTCTACAGTCTGCTGTCATTTCAGCATAAAGTCGGAGCGCTTCTTCACCATGTCCATGCAACGCATATCCCACAATCATCGAAGTCCAAGTCGTAACATCCTTCTTCACCATACTATCAAACAACACCTTAGCACTTCCAATATCACCACATTTTGCATACATATTCAACAAAGCATTCTCAAGATACAAGTCCAAAACCAACCCTTGTCTACGAATACAATCACGAACCCATTCTCCCATATCCAAAGCACCAAGATCAGCACACGCAGACAACACAACCGTAAAAGTAACCTGATCAGGCACCACATTCCCCACCACCATTTCCCTAAACAACTCAAGCCCTTTTCTTGACTTCTTATTATCAACATAACCCGAAATCAACGCAGTCCAACAAACAACATTCTTGACGGGAATTTCATCAAACATCTGATGAGCATCATACAAGTTCCCCCAAGAAGAATACATGTCAATGAGTGATGTTTTGAGATAAATACTGGGTTCGTACCCAAATTTCATGGCAATGCCATGTACTTGTTTTCCTTCAGTAACTAGAGCCTTTTTAGTACAAGCTTTGATTATGTATAAAAAAGTGTGGCTGTCAATTAAAGAAGTGTGGTTTTTAAGTAAGTTGGAGAATAATAAGAGAGCTTTAGTTGAGGAACTGGAGTTGAGGTAGTTTTTAAAGGTTTGGTTGGGGTTTTGTTGTCTGGAGTGAAACTGAAAATGGGGTTTTGGTGGGTGTTTAGTTGAAAACTGTAAATTTTTAAGCCTTGTTTGGTTTTGGATTAAGAGAATTCTTTTCAAGATTTTCATGTGTTGGTGTGGAACAAAACAAAAATGCAAAAGCAGGATAAGAGAGCTGGCCGAAAATTGTACAAAGTTGAAATATAATGCTTTACGCCACCCTTATATTTTCACAGTCTACCAAACACTGAACACTTAAAAGTTAAAACATAAGTAATGTTGTAATAAACTAGCTTAAATAAAAGAGCTATTAAACCAAGAGAGAGAAGGATAGTAAATAAAGAGATGAACTTGCTTATGAGGTCATTTATTCATTCACATAGACAAGGTATTTATAGTAAAAATAGATAGAGATATTGACAAAAGTAGCTAGCCATATTTGACAAAAGTGACAATCACTTTACAACACTCTCCTTTGATTGTCATTTTTAGTATGGATCACATTAAAACCTTTTCAAAGAAAAACCCAGTGGGATAAAAACTTTGACGAAGGAAAAAGAGTACAGTCTCCCCTTGGAAGAAAACCAGTTATTCACTGAAGTTTTGTTTCAACAGGTCCTTGAGTCGACGTATTCCAACATTATGTCGTAGTTTTCTGAATGTTGAATTCGGTAATGATTTTGTGAATAAGTCTGCAAGGTTGTCGCATGATCGGATTTGTTTTACATCGATTTCACCATTCTTTTGAAGTTCAAGAGTGTAGAAGAATTTTGGTGAAATATGCTTCGTTCTGTCTCCTTTGATATATCCTTCCTTGAGTTGATCAATACATGCAGTGTTATCTTCAAACATAATAGTGGGATTTCTCGTGATGATAGACCGCAACCAAACACATTCTCTACTGGCTTCATGAATTGCAATTAGTTCTGAGTGATTTGATGAGGTTGCCACTGTAGTTTGCTTTGTGGATTTCCAGGAAATGGCTGTACCACAATATGTAAATACATATCCAGTTTGTGATTTGCCAAAATGAGGGTCTGACAAATATCCAGCGTCTGCATATCCAATCAACTGAGGTGTCGAGTTTTTCGGGAATAATAACCCAAAATCAACTGTTCCACGAAGATATCAAAATATATGTTTTATCCCATTCCAATGTCTGTCCACTGGAGCAGAGCTAAACCTGGCCAATAAATTCACAGCAAATGCAATATCCGGCCTTGTATTATTCGCAAGATACATTAGTGCACCAATTGAACCAAGATATGGAATTTCAGGACCAAGAACATCTTCATCACCTTCTCGTGGTTGAAATGGATCTTTATCAGGTTCTAAAGATCTAACCACCATTGGAGTGGTCAAAGGATGAGATTTATCTATGTAAAATCTGCTCAAAACTTTTTCTGTATACATGGATTGGCGGAGGAAAATTCCTGATGACAGGTGCTCGACCTGTATACCAAGACAATATTTTGTCTTTCCAAGATCTTTCATTTCAAATTCTGTCTTTAGATATATAACAGCATTATCAACCTCTGTAGTTGTTCCTACAAGATTCAAATCATCAACATATACAGCAATGATCACAAAACCAGATTGTGATTTCTTGATAAAAATGCATGGACAAATCGGATTATTAATATATCCATTCTTTTGTAAATAACGACTAAGTCTGTTATACCACATACGACCAGATTGTTTCAACCCATACAATGATCGTTGAAGTTTAATGGAGTATATATGACGAGGTTTCTTGATCTCATCCATTTTTAACCCTTCTGGGATTTTCATAAAAATTTCACTATCAAGTGAACCATATAGGTATGCAGTAACGACGTCCATAAGACGTGTTTCCAGTCCTTTATTAGATGCCATACCTAATATGAAACGAAAAGTAATTCCATCCATTACTGGTGAGTATGTCTCTTGATAATCAATGCCAGGTCTTTGAGAAAACCCTTGAGCCACAAGTCGGGCTTTGTATCTCACTATTTCATTCTTTTCATTTCGTTTTCTTATGAATACCCATTTATTTCCAACAGGGTTTACACCAATTGGTGTTTGGACAACAGGTCTGAATACTTCTCTTTTTCGCAATGAATTTAATTCTGTTTGTATTGCATCTTTCCATTTTAGCCAGTCTTTTCTTCGACGGCATTCATCCACGCTTTGTGGTTCAGGATCAGAATTTATATCGACATCCAATGCCGCAGAATACACAAACACATCATCAATTATGGCCTTACTTCGATCCCATAATTTCATGTCATGCACATAATTTATTGAGATTTCATGATTACCTAATCCCTCATCTTTAGGGACTAGAATCTCTTCAGGAGATAATACCACTTCAGGGATATTTGCTACTTCTGGAGCATGTGCCACTTCAAGGGCATTTTTCTTTGTTTTTCGTTTTCGTGGTGCAACATCTTTTGCACTGACCGGTCTACAACGCTTCAAGCGCTGATTTGATTCTGTAACCAACTCTTTTGTATTTAATTTTTGAATTGGTACATCTATTCTAGCTGGAGTATTTACTGCAGGTATATGAGATTTTATAATTTTTCTAGAATCATTAAATGCGTCAGGCATTTGGTTTGCGATATTTTGCATATGAATAATCTTTTTAACTTCAATTTCACATTGACCGGTACGTGGATCTAGAAAATGTAATCCTGACGCATTCCATGTAATGTCAGGATTAGCTTTATTCGAATATTTATCTCCCCCTAAAGGAGGAAACACTGACTCATCAAAATGACAATCTGCATATCTTGCGGTAAATAAATCTCCGGTTAATGGTTCAAGATATCTAATTATAGATGTCGAATCAAAACCAACGTAGATACTTATTCTTCTTTGAGCTCCCATCTTCGATCTTTGTGGTGGAGTAATCGGAACATATACGGCACTTCCGAAAATTTTGAAGTGAGAAATATTAGGAATTTGACCAAGTACCAATTGTAGTGGAGAATGTTTGTTATAGGCAGTTGGTCTAATCCTAATAATATTGGCAGCATGAAGTATTGCATGACCCCAAACAGATATAGGTAATTTTGCTTTCAACAATAGTGGTCTTGCAATAAGTTGAAGTCTTTTGATAAAGGACTCAGCTAATCCATTTTGTGTATGTACATGAGGAACTGGGTGTTCAACTGAGATTCCTACAGACATGCAATAGTCAACAAAAGTTGCAGATGTGAACTCGCCGGCATTATCTAAACGAATTGACTTAATGCAATGATCTGGGAATTGAGCTCGTAGTTTGATTATCTGGGCAAGTAATTTTGCAAAAGCATCATTATGAGTTGAGAGAAGACAAACATGAGACCATCTAGTTGAGGCATCAATTAATATCATGAAGTACCTAAATGGGCCAGAAGATGGGTGGATAGGCCCACATATGTCGCCTTGGATTCTTTCAAGAAAATTTGGACTCTCAAGCTGAACTTTAGTAGGAGATGGTCGAGTAATCAATTTTCCTAAAGAACATGCTGAGCAAGGAAGGTCATTGTTTGAAAGAACTTTAAGATCTCTTAAAGGATGTCCAGTAGAATTCTCTATAATGCGACGCATCATAGAGACACCAGGGTAACCTAATCTTTCATGCCAAAGTGTAAATGATTTTGGGTCTACTCGTTTTGAAGCAATGACATTGTACGACTCAATGGCTCTAATTTTCATCATATATAATCCTGAAGAAAGTGAGAGAAACCTTTCTAAGATTTTCTTGTTGCTAGAATTAGCTGAGGTGATAAGAAGATATTCTTTACCAGCCTCGGAAGTGGTTTCGATGTGAAAACCGTTGAGTCGGATATCCTTAAAACTAAGAAGATTTCTAGTAGACTTACTAGAAAATAAAGCATTTGAAATACGTAAGTGTGTACCATTAGGTAAGATAAAACTAGCTTTTCCAAAACCCTCAATTATATTAGAAACACCAGATATGGTCCCAACTTGTGCTTCGGTTTTGGTTAGAAGGCTAAAATATTTCCGGCTCTGTAAAATCGTATGAGTTGTGCCACAATCAGCAATGCATATATCCTCAGAAATCATTCTGTGCATAATAAAGAAACACACTTTTATTCGATAGAAAAACATAACACACTACATAGCTCAAACAAGATAATACACAATATTATAGTAATTTTATGAAGCTAATCTTCAGTTTCCCACATGGGAGTTTCGTTGGTTTCATTCGAACCATTAATGTTTATTCCTCCAGTTGTAACTATCGGGGAATTATCTAGATTATTGTTGGCGAAATTTGTTTCCACCATTTTTCCTTTTGATTCTGAGATGATTGGTATAGATCAACAAGATGTTTTGGGATACGACAATTACGTGCCCAGTGTCCTTCCATTCCACAATTATGGCATGTATTATTCATTTTCCCTCCATGTGGTGCCTTTCTTTTGCTCTGTTCAGATTGCCACTTCCGGTGACCAGAGTTGTTATAAGGACGAAAGTGCCCGTGACTTCGACCTCGTCCACGGTATCGACCTTGGCCTCGTCCACCTCTATGCCCTTTTCCACGTACATTCTGCTGGAATGACGTGTTATTTACTTCAGGTAAAGGGGCAGATCCCGTTGGACGGGATTGATGATTTTTAATCACCAATTCATGATTCTGTCCAGCAACAAGGAGAGTTGATAGAAGATCCCCGAACTTGGTGAATTTGCGCTCCTTATACATCTCAGCTAAGTGGATATTATTGGGATGAAAAGTTGATAGTGTTTTATCGATTTTTCTTTTCTCAGTAACTTTCTCACCGCACATAATGAGTCTAGAACTTATCTTGAATAAAGAAGAACTATATGCCCGAACAATTTTAAAATCCTGAAGTCTTAGATTAGCCCAATCATTTTCAGCTGCAGGTAGATAAACTAATTTCTGGTGGTCAAACCTATCTTTTAGATTTTCCCATAAAACATAAGGATCCTCGACTTCTAGGTATTCAGATTTTAAATCTTCATGCATGTGATGTTGGAGAAAAATAATGGAGGTAAAGTTTTCTTCAGCCATAGCTTTATTTCCTGCCTTTATCGTATCGCTTAATTTCTTTGAACCAAGATGCAATTTTACATCTTGTACCCACGACAAATAATTATCTCCAGAAATATCCAATGCAACGAACGATAAGCTTGTAAGGTTTGTCATAATAAATCTGAATTTAACACACAAATTATTAAACTTAAATCATCAATATAAATATTACATAACTCCTAGTTAATCGGGTGCATTAACAGATACACAATAATAAATATATATATATATCATTATTATCATTGATACTATAAACAGATTTATGTATAGAATAACAAATGGATTTTCACCCGTCGTACGGACGTCTACGTATACAGATTATCTCCAATCAATAAATAAACTTAAATTAGAATATCATGCATATGTTAGCTTGTGAACAAAAGTTATTTACCGTATATAATAATTAATCAACAGAATAATAAAGCACATTTTGATAGTGATATGGGCATTTCTCTTTTAAGACAATTAAGTTCAGAATTTCTTTTTGAAAGATTCCCGTATAGTAGGCGGATTAACCGACAATGTAAATAAAAAATCTGGTGTAGTAGGCGGATTAACCGACCATGTAAATAAAAAATTCGGTGTAGTAGGCGGATTAACCGACCATGTAAAAAAAATCCAGTATGTTAGGCGGATTAACCGACCATATATGTATATTTAAATTATACCTTCTCAGTTCCGGCAGGACTTCGTGCTGATAACGTGTTGTAATAAACTAGCTTAAATAAAAGAGCTATTAAAACAAGAGAGAGAAGGATAGCAAATAAAGAGATGAACTTGCTCACGGGGTCATTTATTCATTCACATAGGCAAGGTATTTTTAGTAAAAATAGATAGAGATATTGACAAAAGTAGCTAGCCATATTTGACAAAAGTGACAATCACTTTACAACAAGTAACTTTTATTTTAAGCTATATATGAAATTTAGTATAGGTTTGTTAGTGTAAAAGTTTGGCAATAATTAAATTTGGGGTATTGTTGGAATTTTGGTGATGATTGATCACGACGGATGTTAAAATGGGGGAGGAAATTTGGTAGTGGGGGTGGATGAGGTGGATGTTTGGATAGGATAAAATGAGTAGTTTTTGCCTTAAAAGCATAAATGTCATATCTTAAAAATAGATAACAATTTTTTTTAATATAATATGTTATTGACGAGAATTGAACCTTAAACCTATAATTGAAAGATTTTATGTCACGATCTCACGATCTTATCCATAATTTTAAAAGTTAACGATCAAGGTCATATCATATTAAAAAGAAAATTATAATATAAAAAGGATATAATTAAAAAAATTGCATTAAAATTGAATTTTAAAAAAATTAATCTAAAAAGAATATAATTAAAAAAGTTGTATTAGAACTAAATTTTATTTATTTTTTTATTAATATTAAAAAAATTCATATTTAATATTTGGACTCTATCTTGAGATCTAGAGACTAGAAATCAGATTTGGATAATTTTATAGCCCACACGAAATTCACAAAATTATATTCAATTTATTGATAATATAGCAATTATTATCCAAATGGAAAGACTCAACATCTCAATAGAAAATGTAATTACGAATTTTTACATTAATCCTATTCAATGTAGAAGACCTACATATACAATGTATAAAACCTAATTATATATGATTTATATGATTGGCATAAATTTTTTCGTATTTCAATATAAATACACTTTTTAGTTTACATATTAAAATAAAAAAAATTATGCTACAACCAACGGTTTTCATCTGTTTATTTTAAGATATCACTAGTACAAAAACTACCATATGCGTCTCCCCATTTACATCTGTTGTAGGCGGAACAGATGCATAAAGTAGTTTTATGCGTCTGTCCTACATTAAACAGTCGTATATACCAAAAAAAAGGTATGTTTATACGTCTGTTGTACCTAAACAGTTGTATAAGGTGATTTTATACGTTTGTCGAAAAGTCATTTACGTCTGTTATATTGCAACAGACGTATAAAGTTCAACTATATGCATCTGTTATATTGTAACAAACGTATAAAATTCAACTAATATGCATCTGACCTTTTAAAATAGACGTATAAAGGTGATTAAATTTAAAAATATATATATGTAAATATTGAGCGGCCCCGTCAATTATCTGTATATGAGACCTAAATACAACCTCTTCAATTGCAAACATCTCTTCTTCTCAAGATTCAAAAATTCATTCCACCCTCACACCGTCCACTTTGGAGTTGCAATGAAAACCCTGGCTGCCCCGTTCAATTTTCCGGCCAAAATCCATCACTGTTTACCTCGTTCTTCATCAAATCGTCACTATAGCATCATATACACTACATCCTTAATCTGTTTCTTCAAATAAAACTAACCCCAAAAGCATAAAAATGATTCAAGGACGTATTGGGTTTGTATGATGCTTAGGCGATGTCAGCGGCGATTCTTGGTGTAAATCAAAGGGTCAACCTTCGATCTATCGATTGGAACCCTAACACGGCTGGAACTCGGTCAAAATCGGTGAGTTAACACAAAGACCCAGTGAGTCAACTTGGTGATTCGGTTGAAATTATAAAGATTAGTCGTGTGTATAGACAAACAAAATACTCTCTTGTTCACTCTCGAATCTGTTTTTGGTCTGATGGTGAGCTTCTCTAGGAACACTATCTTTCTGTAAGTTTTAATTCACCTTAACCCCTTTGTAAATTCATTGTAATACATAATGGGTTAGGGTTTGATTTGTATTATACTATATATATATTTTTTGTATTTCAAACCACCTGTCTTAATTTAATTCGTTATTGTATAATAGTGTTGCTCTGTTTTTACAATATTCGATTCCGTCTATGGATAAACTCTGTCAAGAACTTTCGTGTGCTGTAAGTACTTATTCGGTTTGTACTTGGTAGCTTGCTAGTACTGTACAAAAAATTATCATTGACAGGTGCAGCTTATCCCTTATGTTCCAGATAAGCTTAACGAGTCTATCCTTTGGACTCTCAGCCTAGACACTGGTGAGGGTTATAGAACAATCAGGATGGTGAATAACATCCGCCTCAATGTAGATGCATTTAAGGATCACAACAATAGCGTTCATGATGGTACTACCGTTGGCCTGTGGGAGTGGATTAAAGTGGACAATCAACGATGGAAGATCGTACCCTACTAACTGTAAGTCAAACACATGTCTTCTGGGAGTCTGTTAAGTAGAATTTGTAGACTGTTGCTGAAGTTTAGGATTCTGGGTCAGTTATTTGTTTAGTTTCCTGTTAGCTGGAAGTAGCAATGCCTTTCTAGATATGCCACTAATGTTATTAGTTATTAATTAATAAATTGCAGCTGGTATTAAATGAGAAAAATGAAATTAAGAATAAAATATGTAATCAGAAGTGGGATATGGTTGAAGTTGATACATGTGTTACATTATTTTGGTCATTCACCATTTGTTATTGTCTCGATTTAAGTTTTGTTGAGACAAAAGTGGGAGTAGAATGAGGTTTGGAAGATATTTTAAGATGTTTGAGTTAAGAGATTAGTAAAGCTGTTTATTTTCGCTTGCACCCCACCTAGGTGTTTTGTAATCATTTGACACTATTTTGTTGCCCTTCTAAAATAAAAGGTGAGAGATGGCTTGAAAGAATACAGTTGAGAAATCACTGAAATTACTGAAGTTCTCTTCTTTTCGAGCTATCTTTACCAAAAACTCAAGTATTAACGCTTTTAAGTGTGACAATACTGTTTTTTGTGTGGTCAGCATGTACCAGTTTAATCATATTGACCGACTGGTCTGTGCTTTGGTTTGGTTTTCTTAGCACTGGCTGTGATTGGGCCTCATCAGTTATCTTACTACTATTGAAACATATGCCCCCTTTTGAATTTTCGGAAGCCCACTAGGATTTCACTCGAGTGTCTATCTCTCATGCACTAGTTTCTTGTTTTAGGTACGCAGTAAAAATGTATTAAGGATTGTGTTCAAATTTAAACTTCATGTCTTGCTATGTTCTAAAGTGCAGAACACAAATTTAAACTTGGCCCATGTAAAATTGCATAGATATTTTGGTGATTTTTTGCTTCGAGTATAGGTACAAAAGATGACCAATGAAACAGGTCTCGACTTCACAGAGCAAATTAACTCCTTAGAAAACAAGTATCAACAGGTATTATAAATCTGTAGATTGAACCCACCTCGTACATGTTTTTAGATGAGTTAATAATATATGAATTATGACACTAAATTTAAGCTAATGTAGATATCTTGCATTTTATTTAGATTTATGTGTGCATCTATGTATTCTTGTTTCTATATGTGACTCGTGGTATGATAAGTTTATTTAATTTAAGGTTATGTTGTCCACTTATTTGAAGCAGCGAACTTGGTCGAACATAGCGGTGGCTCAATTAGAACAACAAAGACTACAGGAAATTATCTACAAATTATATTTGAACATACTCTGTTTTGCAGAAAGATTTATTATCAGTTCCCAAGCAGCATTTTTCACGTAAGTTTTTATGACCAGGTCCTTGTTAGAGTATTGGTAAGAATTCTAAAGTATGTCCATGTTTCACGTAAGTTTTTGTTATAAGATACTCAGTTCCATGTTTTATTTTCTGGTTTTGAATACAGGCTGCAAAGGAAACTGGTGCTCTCCAAGCTGCCAAGAATAAATTAGAGAAACAAGTTGAGGAGCTTACGTAGCACCTACAGCTGGAGAAACGTTTTGCTACATAAGAGTGTTGTTAGGGCAAGCAAATAGTGTAGTATATAATGCACGAGTAGAGTGATTTATATAATGCAAGTCACCTTACCAAAATCGAACCGAGGTTCCTAGTAATTCTAGAAATAGCACTGTATTGTTATGTTTTTTTTTTGCTTCTTTAATAAATTATTTATTTGGTTATGCAGTGTCCTTAACAACAAGGTGGTACCGAGTGTGGTTATTATGTTATGAGATACATGTTTGACATAGTATCACAATATAGTAAAATTGGCGAGGCTAATTGGACTAAGGTATGTGAAAAACCATATCTAATGTCTTTTTTTTTAAGTATATGATAGGAAATATGTTGACTACAAATTAATCTCGGCATGTAAATATTATTGTAGGGTATTGGAAGGGTGACATCCTACACTCGACAAGAAATTGATGAAATTCGAGACATTTGGGCTGATTATTTTACGAATGAATATTTGTAGAATTGGTAGGTATGATGAAGTTTGTTAATTTAGGTTGTGAAAATATTTGAAGTTAAGGTTTTTTAATTGTGGTGACACTGTACTTGGGTGGAACAAGTTGAAAATTTATATGATTATTGTCGATTTTTGTTAATTAAGTACTATTTTCATTCTGTCAAATTAGTAAGTTAAATATTTTTGGGATTGAAATGTATAGTACTGGATTTGAATTTGGTCGAGCAGAATGTATATATACAAATTATTAGCATTGACAGGTGCTAAGTAAAAATATAGGATAATACATTCATATTATTGGTATGGACAGGTGTAGCTGAAAATTAATACAAAATAAATATTAAAAAAAAGATTTTTTGCGTCTGTTCTAGCATAACAGACATATCATGCATTATTATATACTTATGTTCTCAGACTTTATACGTCTGTTGTAGACAGATGTAAAAATATTTTATCCGTCTGTTATAGAAAGCAGACGCAAAAGATAAAACTTTTTGCATCCGTTCTCATGTTTTATGCGTCTGTTGTTAACTGTTGCAAAAACACTTTATACGTCTGTTGTTATAAAAACCTGACGCAAAAGTTAAACTTTTTGCGTCTGTTTTCTGTTATATGCGTCAGTAAATGACAGACGCAATTGACTATATGCGTCTGTTTTCCAACAGACGCATATACTTTTAGCTGATACTACTCCTCCATATGCATCGGTTGTGAACAGCTGCATATCACCCTTTTTGACAGACGCGTAAAGCAGTTTTTGTACTAGTGATTGTTATTTAGTTTATCGTACTGAGGACCATTTTAAGATTTAATGGTTCTTATTTATTTTGTCGTAGTGAGGACCAAAGTTTTGGACAAAATCCCTCTTACACTTATTATTAAAACTGTATTTGGTTAGTACAATTATCTTCAAATATATAAGAAGGGAATTTCGATTATCAAAACAAAATATAAGTAGATTTCCTAAATCGAATAGAATTTTCAACGTAAAAAATCGTCAATTTCTTCTCTCTTTCATTTTTGGGTAATTTTAATTGGAAAATAATTTTTAAACAATCACTAAATTAAAGACTATTTTATTAATTTCACGTTAGTTGTAAAATCATTCAAATCAAATTTTAAGAATTCAAGATATAACACAAATAGTATATTGAACGTGTAAAATCTTATAAATATCAATTTTTTAACAACAATTTAATACGTAAACTAATAACAAATAAATATAAAAAAAATATTATAATTATAGATATTAAAAAAAAGTCGTGCATTGCACGAATTAGAAGGGTTGAGTATGAAATACACACAAGAAAATACAGAAGGGGGTGAATGTATTTTCCAAACTTTCTTGATTTTCTTTTAATTTCTTGACTACCTGTTGAATCTGTGAGGTGTAAGTGTGTAGCTTAAAAGTGTAGGTTAAAGATTTATGCAGTGCGGAATTAAGAACACACAATTTCACTTTAATCTAATATTTTATTAGATTGAAAGTACTATGCTACAATCTGGTAATACAAATGGTAGTATTCTCAACTTAGTTTCTTATGGTAGTATTCTCAACTTAGTTTCTCAGAGAGATATTTTCTATGTATGGTTATGAAAAACTTAACAACTAAAGAAGCGAGGTTGTGCACTTATAGAACATGTGCACAGCCGACTTGCTACAATGTTGGTAACAGACAAATTGACTTTCTAACTTGTCTATTCCATTTTGGTGCAAGTCTAAGCATCTTGTGATATGAACAAATTTATATGCTGCATAGATCCACTTCTTCAGCTGCCTGTTCCCTTGCATATCTCTCCAAGTTTCTTTTATAGACTTTCCATGTACACACAACAATGATATGTCACTGTTGGTGTCTTGGTTTGTGTAGATTTTCTGACTTGAATATCTTTAGTAATTTGTCTTCAAAAGTTCATTCGAGAAATGACTAAGTACTTGATTCGAGAACTGCTTTAAACAGCTAGACAATTATGAGTTCTCGAACAAGCCTTTTCTGACATATCGAATCATTTTTCGAATAGATCTTTACTTGTGGAATGCTTGAGATGTCGAATAGTGTCTTTACCTATGGAATCTCTGAGATATCGAATATGTCTTTTCACAAGTGAAGTCCTTGAGATATCGAATGCAGTTCTGACTTGTTGACTTCTTGAGATATCGAATATTGACTTTGACATATTGAATTCTTGAGTTCTCGAATTCCTGACTTTTATAATAGCACAAATTACTTCTCGAATATGTACTTAGACAAATTTTCAACCTTCAACTACAAATGTGTTTATTTCTTCAGCCTAGTTCTTCAAGCTTGGGACATGATCTCTAGATCTTCTTTCAAACATAATTTAATGACTTTTTATACATTTACACATATAGAGTTGATGCCCATTACAAGCACAGTTTTACAAGAAAGAAAATCTACCTAAAAGGATTCCCCAGTTAAGAATCATGTAAGTAATACAATGCATTTATAAAACAATAAGGCGTGTTATTACATAATTACAGACATGCCTCTATGATTCAATAAGCTAATCTATACTATTATATAAAAGCCGAAACATTAAAAGTTTGGTTAGTCGGTTGGTTGGTCGGTACGGTACCTGTTGATTTTACGTATTTACCCTTACTCAATTACTACTAACTAATCAATTTCCTTTTCCAAATTAAACATATTATCTTTTCTACTTTTCAAGAATTAAATAATTTACTTTTTCAAGTAAAATACAATATCTTTTATATTTTATCTAACTAAAATTTCTCCTTTATGAATCAATTTCTTTTTCAGGTCATATTATCTTTTCTATTTTTCAATAATTAAATAATTTCCTTTTTCAGGTAAATTAGAATATCTTTTACATTTTATCTAACTAAAATTTCTCTTTTTTAAAAACACTACGAGCAATTTTGTTTAATAAAATAACATAATTATATTATAATTACTATTAACTAATCAATTACATTTTTCATTCAAAACACGTTACCTTTTCTCTAACTAAAATCTTTCTTTTTCCAATTATATCATGGACGGTTACCTTTTTCAGCCAAAACACGTTACCTTTTTTCTTTTCTCTTACTAAAACCTCCTTTTTTCCAATAATATCACGGGCGTTTCTATTTAATAAAAATAAAATAATAATAATATTATAATACTAATAATTAACCAATTCAACTAAAATATATAATCTTTTCTATTTTTTCTAATTAAATTCCCTTTTTTTCTAGAAATATAACGGGCAACATTAAATTTCTCAATTTCTAAAAACTATGAGCAATTTCATTTAGTAAAATAACATAATTAAATTATAATCACTATAAACTAATCAATTTTTTCTAATAAAATTCCTTTTTTTTTCTAGAAATATAACGTCCAACATTAATTTCTCATTTTCTAAAAACTATGAGCAATTTTATTTAGTAAAATAACATAATTAAATTATAATTACTATAAACTAATCAATTACCATTTTCACATAAATCATGTCATCTTCATGTTATCCTTACTTAATTATTTATAATTACTATAACTAATAAATTTCCTTCTTCGGGTAAAACATGTTAACTTTTCTATTTTTCAATAACTAATCTTTTATCACATAAAATATAAGAAATTCTTTCCTTTTTCAAGTAAAATATGCTACATTTTCTATTTTTCAATAGCCAATTTTTCTTTTTACGTAAAATACAGTTTATCTAGCTAAAATTTTTCCTTTTCTTAAAAAACTATGAGCAATTATGTTTAATAAAATAACATATTATAATTACCAATAATTAATCAATTACCATTTTTAGCTAAAATACATTATCTTTTCTATTTTTTTATTTTTTTCAGAAAAACCTATTTGGTTTGCTTTAATTAAGTACAATAAAATAATAACAATATAATAACTAATAACTAACCGATTACGTTTTCAGCTAAAATATTTCATCTTTTCAATATTTTCAAACTAAAATCCATCATTTTCTAAAAATATCACGGACAACATATATATATTTATATCAGAACATATTTTTCTAAAATTTTAAGCCAAGAAAGTTTATGTTTTAAAATTTTTAATTCAAACAAATATTCTGTTATATTAAAGAACATCCGTGCATTGCACGGGTTTTAAGCTAGTAATTATAAATATTAAACAGAGTTATAAGCTAATATTGATAAAAATAAATCACTATGTTGCTCGAGCACGACGTAGCTAGTAGAATTAAATTACTAAAAAGACACTTCTAAAAATCGGATGTAAAACTATAGGAAAAAGATCTATAATTGCATCATAAAAATATATTTTCAAAAAAGGTATTAGTCATCATTATGTTTGTAAATGGAGTAATGCAAGTTGTACATGATTGGATATAGAAATAATATACAAAATGATGTGGGTGAAGGCCCTATCTACCCCAAAATGGGGAGACCGTGACCAGAATGCCCAGATCCAAAAACGCGGCCCTAAATGCTCACGGGACACGCTACTGGTGGTGGAGCATCTCCAGACACGCTATTGGGGGTGGAGTATTGTGCACACACGCTACCGTTAACAACGTATCTGGAAGACACGCAAACGTAGCATACAGCTACAGTAGACCGGATACGCATTTCCATCATGCGTATCAGGTGATACGCATGTTAGAACGGCGTATCCGACGTCATCATCGTCTTCTGCAGAGCACAGCCGGGCGACTCGCCGGGCGATTTTTCGCCATATTTTCAATCGACTCTTTCTCCCACCTCAATCAATTTCCGTTTGAGTTCTATATATCAACAGAATCGTATCATCGTCCTCTACAAGCCTATGTTCTTAATTTGTCGATTCCAATCCCGGATTGCAAACACCTAAATCTAACCTAATCTCCGATTTTGTTTCCGATTTCATCAAATACACAAGTACGGGATATGATTTCAACAGATATAGATCTTAACATGATGACCAAGTCCTGAGCATCGTGTTTCTGTGCTCATATTGATCGGATATTGAAAAACGAAGGTAAGGAAGGGGGGTGCGAAGTCGCCGGTAGGGGTCGGGGGAGAACAGCCATGGCCTTAGAAAATTTCTGTCAAAAATTTAGCTTGGGACACGCCATTTCCAGTGACGTGTCCCGTGGGTAGTCAGGGCCAAGCATTTTGGAAAACGGTATTTCGGACCATTGCCTCCCAAAATGAGGCATTTTTGTCATTATCTCAAATGATGTGCCACCTAAATCGTACATGTAGTTTGTTTTTAACATATTTTTACTAATTTGCTTTATTTTCATTTTCAAATTCTTATACTATTTGTATTTTACTACTATTATTAAAGACTTATTTAGAATCTATTAATTTAAAATATATTAATAAATTTTAAATACTTATTAACATATAAATAAAATGCATTCACACGTTTAATAAAAAGCCCATTATTATATTAAAATTGTTTCAACTATTTTATCAATCATTAAATCATACGTAGTTAATTTGATTAAAGATCTATCTTAATATTTTATTTTTCATGAAATTATTAATTGGGTTGATTCATATATATATATATATAGGCAAGTGCTCAAATACAAACCATTCTTAAAATGAGAACCTACAAACCAACACTAAATTAATTATATTTCATCTATTCTAAGGTTCCCGCCAAGGGTACCTTCACAAAAGTTGCTTAAAATAATTGGCTCTATCCAACAAAAAAAAAAAAAAAACTTGCCTTGGAAATGCGAAGCATTTAAGACAGTAAACGGATGAGTTAGGTAGTCATGAGGGCCGAAGGCTCTCGACACACCCGTCAATCGTCTATTGCCTTTACCATTGATTGTCATTCCTTACAACTTTAGAATGATAAAGGCGTGAAGCGCCGTACAAGAAGGTGCGAAGCACCGTTAACCAGTGAAATCCACTGCCACGTGATCACGTGAACAGTGATTTTTTTAATTATTTTTTATTTTTTTATTTTTTTTGTTGGATAGAGCCAAGTATTTTAAACGTTTTTTGTATTGGGGTACCCCTAGTTTGTGAAGGGTTTCGAGCATCAAACGCAGCGGAAAATTAAAACAAAAACAATAATTATCGAAACCCTACCGCAGGATCCATGCAAAAACATGATATTTAATTCGGAGATTGATGATTTACCTTAAAGAAGCTTTACGATTGTATGTCTAATGGAGATCCAAGCTTTCACGATCGTTGAGTGCTCCTCTTCGAAGCCTCCTCTACGGTATCCACACGAACACTCCAAGAACGATTCTTGATTGGAAGGGAGATACTAGCCTCCAATGAAAATATGAGATCTTCTTTTTAGGTTTTGGTTCAAGCGGCTGGGGATTATTTTTGTCGTACAAAATTAATTACCTTCTTTACCCATCCTCATATATTTATATGATAGTGTAAGGTAAAAGCCCAACTAAAAACCTAGCCCAAGTTTGATTAATTAAATAATAGAATCAAATCCTATTATTTAAATAAATAATAATTAAGTCATACTTAATTATTAAAATCATATCTCATTTGTATTTTATTATATCTTAATTAAGTTCCACTTAATTAATATAATAAAATACAACTAATCATTTAATTAATTTAAATTCATAATTTAAATTAATTCTTCCTTAAAATGTTCTATGTGTGTGACCCTGTAGGCTATCATTTAATTGGCAATAATTTTATTCTCTAATAAAATTATAAACAATGAGCGGCATCTAGTAATACATCATTGCTACCCAATTAAATAATAATTAAATCGTGATTCGATAAAACCTTTTGTGATTAATGTTCCCGTGTAATATAATCCCTTTAACCAAATATTATAGATTAAACTCGAGGCATGTTTCATGTCATCCTCTTCATAATTTAATCCGGGTTTACTTGATCCATGAGTAGACTATTAAAACAAATCACTATTTGAGCACGGCCATGCATTTTATAGTCTCACTCAATCAAGAGGCCAATAATATCTCTCCTATCTGATAGGGGGGTTAAATCCTTTATCTATCATTCATATTTCTCATACGATTCACAATATACCCGATGTCCACTTTTATCATCACCCGGTCAAAGGTAACTTTTAATGTAGTCAAAGTATATTATCCTCGTATAGAAATATAATGATCTCAAGTCAAAGGATCATTACACCATTATCACTGTGAGTCTTTCTTATGACTTTATTAACATGAAGAATCTCACGGTGGGTCTGTCCAGTGCCATGTACCCTTACATGTACCTATGTTTTGACTTTAGTATCTCCATACTTATAACCAATGAGATGTGGTTATCAGTCAACAACATACTAGTCTATTTATGTATTATTATTGTCCTATATAATAATACTCGACTAGGGACCTTTAAGAATATGATATATTATATAATCTCAAGTTCAAGTTAAATACTTAAACTATATAATGTGTATCATTATTCTAAGGACATTTATTATGCTAACAAATATATCGCAGTAATTAAAGTCATAATAAATACATTTATTAAATAATCAAATGACATAAAGGTTTATCAAAATAAACGATGTATTGCCTCTAGGGCACCTACACTAACAATCTCCCACTTGCACTAGAGCCAATCACCCATGTATCTAATACCCATGGAACTAGTGTGACCGTCGTGCTTCTGCTGCGACAAGCCTTTGGTCAGTGAGTCTGCTATGTTATCATTTGTGTGTACTTTACATATGTGTATATCACCCTTTTTCATTTATCTCTCGAATGAGGTGAAATCTCCTGAGTATATGTTTGGATCGGGAGTAATATCTAGGTTCTTTAGCCTGTGCAATGGCTCCATTATCATCGCAGTACTTGTCTATGGGATCTGCGATCGATGGAACCACTCCCAATTCAGTAATGAATTTTCGAATCCAAACATCTTCCTTTGCCGCTTCACAAGCTGCAATGTACTCAGCCTCCATTGTAGAAACAGCGACTGTTTCTTGCTATGAACTCTTCTAGCTTACAGTACCTCCGTTTAGACAAAACAAAAACCAGACTATGATACAGTATCATCCCTGTCTATTTGGAAACTTGCATCGGTGTAACTTTTTATAACCAGTTTCTCCTCTCCTCCATACACCAAGAATAAATCTTTAGTCCTTTTCAGGTACTTAAGAATATTCTTGACTACCGTCCAGTGACCTTCACTTGGATTAGACTGGTGTATGCTCGTCATGCTCAAAGCATACGAGACATCATGACGAGTACATACCATTGCATACATGATAGATCCAATTGCTGAGGCATATGGAACTTTCCTCATGTTGTCCTTATCATCCAATGATTTCGGACACTGGTCTTTAGAGATCGTTATCCCTTGAGACACGGGGACACATCCCCTTTTCGCATTTTGCATACCAAAATGATGCAAAACCTTATCAATGTATGTACTCTGACTTAGACCGATCATCCTTCTAGATCTATCCCTATAGATCCTCATTCCTAGAATGTAGGATGCATCTCCTAAGTCTTTCATAGAGAAGTTGCTCCGTAACCAAGTCTTAACAGCCTTTAGAGAAGGTATGTCATTCCCCATTAGTAGTATATCATCAACATATAATACTATAAATGCCACATGGCTCCCACTAACCTTCTTGTAAACACAAGGTTCATCTTTGTTTTGAACAAAGCCATACTCTTTGACTATTTCATCAAAACGGATATTCCATCTCCTAGAGGCTTGCTTCAATCCATAAATGGATCGACGTAATTTACATACCTTGCCAACATTCCTTGGATCGACAAAACCTTCAGGTTGTGTCATGTACACATCATCTTCAAGGCTTCCATTAAGGAAGGCTGTTTTGACATCCATTTGCCAGATTTCATAATCATGGAATGCTGCAATTGCAAGCAAAATCCTTATGGACTTGACCATAGCCACTGGTGAGAAAGTTTCATCATAGTCAATACCATGAATTTGTTTGAAACCTTTTGCAACCAGCCTTGCTTTGTAGGTCTGAACATTTCCATCCACGTCAATTTTCCTTTTGAAAACCCATTTGCACCCTACGGGTTTTACCCCTTCGGGTGGATCAACCAAAGTCCATACTTGGTTTTCGTACATGGAATCCATCTCGGATTTCATGGCTTCTAGCCATCTCTTAGAGTCTGGATTGTTCATAGCATCTTGGTATGTGAGAGGCTCATCTTCATCTATGAGCATCAAATCACCACATTGAGTCAAGAGAAATCCATATCTCTCTGGCTCATGGCGAATTCTACCAGATCTACGAACAACCTGTGTTTCTTGAACATTATCCTGCTCCTGTTCCACTTCAGGTTCAATGCTATTTTGCGGTTCTCGATCTTCATCGAGATCTATAGTTCTCCCACTGTTTCTTTTGGAAACAAAATCTCTTTCCATAAAGACAGCATCTCGAGCAATAAACACTTTCTGCTCAGAGGGACTATAAAAATAATACGCCTTTGTTTCTTTAGGGTATCCCACAAATATGCACTCTTCGGATTTAGGTCCAAGCTTATCTGATACTTGACATTTCACAAACGCCTTGCATCCCCAAACTTTCATAAAGTTCATGCCTGGCCGTTTCTCCTCCCATATCTCATATGGAGTCTTTTGAACCTTCTTAGTAGGAACACGGTTAAGTGTGAAAGCCGCTGTTTCTAGAGCGTGACCCCAGAAACTAATTGGAAGATCTGCATGACTCATCATCAATCGCACCATGTCCAACAGGGTACGATTTCTCCTCTCTGAAACTCCATTCCATTGAGGTGTTCCTGGCGGAGTGAGTTATGATACAATACCACACTCTTTTAAATATTCTTTAAATTCGGTGCTTAAGTATTCACCCCCACGATCGGATCGTAAGATCTTAATACTTGCACCTCCGCCAATTTGCTTCTCTACTTCAGCCTTATATTCTTTGAACTTTTCAAAAGAATCGGATTTATTCTTCATAAGATTTACATATCCATATCTACTGTAATCATCAGTAAATGTTATGAAGTAGTAGTAGCCTCCTCTAGCCATCACACGCATTGGTCCACATACATCACCATGTATAAGCTCCAGACGTTCAGTGGCCCTTTGACCCTTACCAGTGAAAGGGGCTTTGGTCATCTTACCAAGCAAACAAGATTCGCATTCTTGGTATGATTCAAAATCAAATTTATCCAAGTATCCATCTTTATGTAATTTGGATATGCGTTTCTCATTTATATGGCCTAGACGACAATGCCAGAGGTATGTATGATTTGAGTCATTAATTTTAAGTCGTTTGTTTTCTATATTATAGACAGGATTATCTAAATCAAGAACATATAAACCATTAAACAAACGTGCAACACCATAGGTCAAATCATTCAAAGCAAAAGAACAATTGTTGTTCCTTATTATAAATGAAAAACCTTTCTTGTCCAAACAAGAAACCGAAATAATGTTTCTGCAAATCGTAGGCACGTAAAACAGTTATCAAGTTCTAAAACAAGCCCAGAGGGCAAAGATAGATAATAAGTGCCTACAGCCAAAGCAGCAACTTTTGCTCCATTGCCAACTCATAGGTCTACTTCTCCCTTAGCCAATGTCCTACTTCTCTGCAGCTCCCGTACATTTAAACAAATGTGAGAAGCACATCCAGTATCCAATACCCAAGATGTAGAAGTAGACATATTGACTTCTATAATATATATACCTGAAGTAGAAGCTTGTTGAGCCTTCTTCTTCTTCAGATCCTCCAAGTAAACTGAACAGTTTCTTTTCCAGTGACCAGTTTTCTTACAGTAGTGACATTCACCCTTATCAACTGGTTCACTTGCCCCTTGTTTGCAATTAAAAATGACTTACTCGTGTTGATCCTTTCTTGATGAGTTTGGCTTGCAAACATGCTTTGCAAGTGCTCATAGGTAGTGTATGCATCCATATGCATATGCTGCCTTTGAAGCTCAGCACTCATAGTTGCCAACATAAGACATGCAACATCATTTGCATCATTCTTATCCTTTGTGTGGGCCGCTCGTTCCTCAACAGTAGCGCCCTCAGGAAGGGGACCTGGCGGAGGGATGTTAATGACATGAAGCTTGCGCTCCTGCCTGAGGACAATCCTCAAATTCCTCTGCCAGTCTAGGAAGTTATTTCCTCCTGTCAGTTTATCCTTCTCAAGGATTGATCGAACGGATAGAGAGTTTGTGTTGTTTGCCATTTCTTAGTATCTACAATGTTAAAAGCACAAAATAAACATTAGATTGTCTGAGTTATCAATTATTATGTTCAAATGATTATGATATATTCATAATATATCTCCCACTATTTTTATCAAATTAATAGCCCTTACTATCAATTCGGAAAGTATATCCCATAATTCTTTCTAGTGAGCCAAGATCCATATTTCGTCATGTTTTAAGTCAACCACTGGAAGTCCTTAAAAATGATTATTTAGGTAGACAACCATTGTCAATTATATCATATATAATTCTTGGATAGTTTGGTGAACAACCATTGTTCTAATCTATCTAATAGATTTTAACCAAACTCTATGCTTCTAAGTTCATAATGGTCGAATATAACCGTTTATTTTCACCTTATTATGACGACTTAGTTAAGTATGACCCAATGATCCAACGGCCGAATATAACCGTTTATATTCGTCGCATCTTACCACGATAGATAGGAGTCCCCTACCACTGACAGCCCTTCCCCTTATCGATCTAGGATTCGATGAGTGTTCATTCATTGGAAAGCATCTGATTAAAACTTAATATTTTGTTAAGGGATTTAGAAAAATTATAACGATCATGATCACATCATAAAGAGATCCTCAATTTTTCCTTGAACCAAATATTTCATATTGACATCCTAAATTGTTCATTTCCCAGGTAGATGGAGGATACCAAAGGTCACACTTAAAACCCATCAACCTTACGAATACGCATATCCGCTTTTGACAGAAAATCCCAAATTTTAGATATCAAAATCCATATTTAGTTCCGTGCTTTAAAATCCATATTTTAAAAACACAAGAATCTCATGATCATTTGTTAATTTTAAAATCTTGAATCGTTACAGATTTTATCTTGATTAAGCAGGCATGGCATGGGTGATGTATCTAATACATTCATTCATACATGATTAATCTAATTAAAGCATGCATTTCTATGTATCCTACACATACATTCATACATCATATGTAAAGTAAGTGCATTATGTAAACGTGATTGGTTATGGCCTTTATCCTATATGATCCTTTCAAGCTAATGAAAGGATCAAGGACAATCTATGGGTGGTTTAAAATACTATACTATTACATGTCTTCTTCTTTGCTGCTACAATGCCTCCTTGGATCGCCTCCTTGCTTGCTTGTCTTCATGTATTCATGTACATTACATAAACAAAACAACTATACTAATATACTTACAAGGAGAACTTGAGTTACATTCGAGATTTAATCATTACAAGGAATGACGACATGCAAGTCGTATTTAGAAACCAAACCATAAACAAAAAACCTCTATCCTATGGATCTCAAGGCCATAACCATCCACCATGCTCAAGTAACAATTAAATAACATGTCATATTATCTAATCATGTTATACCATATCATATTTTAGATGATCCAATCAAAGAAATCATATAACGCAAAAATCAGAAAATCAGAATCAAATTCTGAAAACAATAAATCGCGTTTTTCATGCACTAAACGGCGTTAAACGCCTTACAGACGAGTCGATGATACTTATAGTATCAGTTTTGTTCAGACGCTTGTTTCCAGTCAGAAAACACATATCGTTTGCGAAAATCGGACACTGGACACAGATTTCACCAGATCTGCGCAGCGTATACAGAAATCGTATCGTATACAATCCCCATATCATGAACAAACAAAAATCATGTATATATCAATATACATACAGATTATATGATCATCATATGATCATCCCAATCATCATTAACATACAGTTTATACATATATATCAAAATCAACGCATCATACATGACAATCATCAAACATGCTCGTATATATATCAAAACTGTAACATATAACCGAATTAAAACGTTTTTGCAAGTAGCTCTAATACCATTGAAGGGTTTCGAGCATCAAACGCAGCGGAAAATTAAAACAAAAACAATAATTATCGAAACCCTACCGCGGGATCCATGCAAAAACATGATATTTAATTCGGAGATTGATGATTTACCTTAAAGAAGCTTTACGATTGTATGTCTAATGGAGATCCAAGCTTTCACGATCGTTGAGTGCTCCTCTTCGAAGCCTCCTCTACGGTATCCACACGAACACTCCAAGAACGATTCTTGATTGGAAGGGAGGTACTAGCCTCCAATGAAAATATGAGATCTTCTTTTTAGGTTTTGGTTCAAGCGGCTGGGGATTATTTTTGTCGTACAAAATTAATTACCTTCTTTACCTATCATCATATATTTATATGATAGTGTAAGGTAAAAGCCCAACTAAAAACCTAGCCCAAGTTTGATTAATTAAATAATAGAATCAAATCCTATTATTTAAATAAATAATAATTAAGTCATACTTAATTATTAAAATCATATCTCATTTGTATTTTATTATATCTTAATTAAGTCCCACTTAATTAATATAATAAAATACAACTAATCATTTAATTAATTTAAATTCATAATTTATGTGTGTGACCCTGTAGGCTATCATTTAATTGGCAATAATTTTATTCTCTAATAAAATTATAAACAATGAGCGGCATCTAGTAATACATCATTGCTACCCAATTAAATAATAATTAAATCGTGATTCGATAAAACCTTTTGTGATTAATGTTCCCGTGTAATATAATCCCTTTAACCAAATATTATAGATTAAACTCGAGGCATGTTTCATGTCATCCTCTTCATAATTTAATCCGGGTTTACTTGATCCATGAGTAGACTATTAAAACAAATCACTATTTGAGCACGGCCATGCATTTTATAGTCTCACTCAATCAAGAGGCCAATAATATCTCTCCTATCTGATAGGGGGGTTAAATCCTTTATCTATCATTCATATTTCTCATACGATTCACAATATACCCGATGTCCACTTTTATCATCACCCGGTCAAAGGTAACTTTTAATGTAGTCAAAGTATATTATCCTCGTATAGAAATATAATGATCTCAAGTCAAAGGATCATTACACCATTATCACTGTGAGTCTTTCTTATGACTTTATTAACATGAAGAATCTCACGGTGGGTCTGTCCAGTGCCATGTACCCTTACATGTACCTATGTTTTGACTTTAGTATCTCCATACTTATAACCAATGAGATGTGGTTATCAGTCAACAACATACTAGTCTATTTATGTATTATTATTGTCCTATATAATAATACTCGACTAGGGACCTTTAAGAATATGATATATTATATAATCTCAAGTTCAAGTTAAATACTTAAACTATATAATGTGTATCATTATTCTAAGTACATTTATTATGCTAACAAATATATCGCAGTAATTAAAGTCATAATAAATACATTTATTAAATAATCAAATGACATAAAGGTTTATCAAAATAAACAATGTATTGCCTCTAGGGCACCTACACTAACAGTTTGGTCATTAGATTAACTTGAAATATTAGATTATGCTTGGTTTGTAGGTTTGTATTTTAAGGAGGTTTGTATTGGAGTAGCCCCCTATATATATATATATATATATATATATATATATATATATATATATATATATATATATATATATATATATATATATAGGGTAGAGTTCGAGGGAGAACCTCCCTATCAAGAGAACTAAGAGATCCAATCTACTACCATTGATTGTTTACAATTATCATAAATATTAAATAATAAATTTCAATGGCATTCTTGTTATTATTGTTCAGAATGGTGGGCATTTGTATTAGCAAAATCAATTTAACGCTCATACATTTCTTAGTGTGGTTGTCAGCAACATCAATTATGGAATGATTGATATGATCTCAATCTTCTTATTCTAGGCAACAAACAAAATATTTTTATTTCTAATTTAGGTATCAAATTAAGATTTATTTCTTCGTATAACACGTATTTATGTGATTCAATTACTATGTCAAGAAGGATCCATATAAAGCTTGAAAGATAACGGAACACTTAACAGTGGAGAAAAACTTTTGGTGATCTGTTTGGTGTTCAATGTTTCGTTTGGTGTTTACTATATGTGTATATATATTTGGTGTTCTTTATTAATTCAGTTTTTGTATTCCATCTAATGATTTTGTTTACATCATCATCGATTCTTTGTATCAATTGTGTGGATGTGTTACTAAGGAAAAGAGATGTAGTTGATATTTTTCGATCATTTCTTCATGGTTGGTGTTTTTTACGATTGTTGCTTGAAGTGATAGTTAAAGGTGGATACGACTTTGGTTGGTTGGATTTAATGTTTTACATCACCAGATACTCTTTGTATCAATTATGTGGTTGGTTGTTACTAACTACTTTGGCAGTAATGGGGTGTAGGTGATGCTTTTCCGGCCAATTTTTCAGGGTTGGTGTTTTTTAAGGTTATTGCTTGAAGTGTTAGTTCAAGGTGGATACAACGTGGATACGCTTTGGTTGGATTTGGATGGTTACTACTTTATTTAGGATTATCAATTTTATTACTAAGGATCTCCTTCAAGGGAATTATTTTTTACATTGAAAATTATGGATTTTTGTTGCTTGTGATCTGAAGTTACAAGAATGTATAGGTATTGGATTTTTTTATTTTTGTTTGCTAAATGCTTGGAAAGGGAGTATTGTTCGGTCTTTGTGTTGGTTTTTTTTTTTTTTTTTACTTTTTCTAATTTGTTTTTCGGATTGATATTGGAGAGAACATCTGTAAAAAACTGAAAGTGAGAAAGGAATGTGGCGTTTTGTAAAACAGTCAATGCCTCAGTCCTAATTTTTAAGAAGAAGATCATCTTCAGAAAATTCAGTAACCACGTAGGGAATGAGTTTATGCCTTGAGGCACATCAGGAAAGCTTGATGGATAAAACCGGATGTGGATGCAATAATTTCTCAGACAGGGATTCCTACCATTGCAAGACCTTAATGTTTTAGTTTCTTCATCATGATTGTATAAATTTATTGAAAATTCAATCGTGTGATAAGTAGTCAAGGTATTGTAGATTCTTATCGCTGAAAACAAGTGGTTGGTTGTTTTGCTAATACAAAATTTAGTTTTTAGGAATGCTCTGTATTGCAATAAGTGGAGAAGAAGAGTTTTATACAAAATTTTTGAATAATCAGAAAATTTTCATTCGTAAAACACTACCTAGAATTAAAAATAATATTATTGTTTAACCCGAACTCTTAGTAGAACACTTAATACTTATAACGATTATGATTATTTAACGGAACACTTACGAGAATCCTTAGTGGAATTTAAAAATTTTAAAGAAGAACTTAGTAAACACTTAATACTTTAGTAATTATTGATTATTTAATAGAGAACTTTTAGAAGAACACTTAGTAGAACTCAAAAATTTTAAAAAACTTAAAACACTTTAAAAATAACTTACCTACTAAAAACTAAATAAAAATTCTTAAGAAAATTATACATATTTCTCTTGCACTTTCGTATTTTTCTTGCATTCATGTGTATTTTTCCTTATTTTTGAGTTATTTTTATCAAAAATGTTTTGGGTATATAGCCTTTGGAAATAATTTTAAATATTATTCCACATTTTTCTGAAATTGTTTGAAATTTTCTCCCAACTTTCCTCAGAAAATATTATTTTTTTAATCAATTTTCCCAATTATAAATACAATACTTAATAGAAACTTTAATTAATTAATAAAAACAAATAACGAAATATTTAATAAATTAGTAAAACACTTAACAGAATCTTTAATGAATTAAAAAAAACACTAAACATAGTCTCTAATAAATTAAATTAGTAAAAATACTTAACAGAATCTTTAATAAATTAATAGAAATAGTTAACAGAATCTTTAAGAAATTAATAAAGCACCCAATGGAATCTTTAATAAATCTTTAACACAAATTAGAAAACATATAACATATATTAGGAAATATCAATTATAATGATTTTGAAGTTATTGAAAAAATATTATAAAATATATTAAAAGGATAAATTTTTTTAGAAAACATCAAAAGAAAAATTGTAAAAAAACATAAAAAATGAAACACCTTAAAAATCGCAAAAAAATTAATCATATTGTTATTTTTACAATTTTAATAGGTTTTTGCATTTTTATCAAGTTTCTCATCACATATGTTTTTTAATTTACACTTTATAGTAATTATATTAATAATATTTTTGTTATTTTAAATATACCCATATTTAATTTTGTGTGTAACCTTAATACAATTAAATTTAAATTTAACACTTAACACTTAACACTTAACAAAATCTTTAATAAATTAATAAACATTTTACACTTAACAAAATCTTTAATAAATTAATAAATATTTTGTAAATTATTTACTTATTCTTTATTTTACACTTAACAAAATCTTTAATAAATTAATAAAAACACTTTTTTTGCTAATTAAATTAATAAAAACACTTAACTCAATCTTTAATAAATTAGAAAAAACACATAACATAATCTTTAATAAGATTATGGGCATGTAAGCGTAAGAACATATTTGTTTGTTTAACCCTAATGAGAGTCGTATAGCGCCCTCCCCCTCCCATCCCCCTCCAATCTACCTCCTTCTTCTTATTATCCCCTCTAATTCTTCTTCGATCCTCCATCCATTCTTCTAAACGTTCTTTTTTCGGTTTTAATAAAATCGAACATTGTGTTAGACTTTTATTTAATTTAAATCAGTTCTTTATTGAGTTTGTTCCCAATTTATTTGGGTTTTGTTTATTCTCTCCTTTGTGAGTGCTTTGTGTGTTTTTGGTTTGTTTTGCAGTAAATTAATGTCCGGGATATTAGATCTACGGGATTTTCAAGGTTTTGATTTAGCGATGAAAGTTTTTATGGGATTTCATTTATGGTCGATAGCTCAAACCAGATGTGGCGAAGTCAGTTTCAACAAATCGCTTGATGGTATATCCAAGAGGTCGAAGAAGACTGGATTAATCTGCGATTGTATCTTTTTACGGTTTGTTCGACTCGATTATTCTTGTAGAAGCCGTATGACTTTTTATTAATGAATTAAATTCTTTGTTAAAAAAAACATAATTTTTAATAACTTAATGAAAACTCTTTACGACATGCTGAGATCCTCTTAAGTGTTTTATTAAAAAAAAATAATAATTTCAAATTAGATGTATCATTCTAATACGGGACGAGATTCAATTTAGTTTTTTAAAATGTTGTATACAAAATTCTGTAATTTATGTTCCAAAAAAAACTAAAAAATATTAAAATACTTTAGAAAATCTCAAAATTTTTTATTTTATATTACTCAAACCACCTTAAAGAATTTTCAAAAAATAGGATGAAAAATCATCTTAAAAATTCTCAAAATACTTTAAAGAACCTCAACAATAGTATATTTAATGTTATTCAAAATACCTTGAATAATTTCTAAAAAGTTGAATAAAAATTCTATAAAAAAATATTTATATATGCAAAGGGATATGGAAAACTCACGAATCATTTTTTTGTACAGATTTATTAATATATGTACTCTAGGAAAATATGATACATATTTTATATTCTTCAAAAAACTTACACAAAATTATTTCAAAAAATATCTATATATTGTAAGACATTTTGAAGTAACTATAAAAGAAAGGTTCTATACAAAACTCATTAGATTATGTTCAAACCAAAACACTAAGAATTTCAAAACGCATTAGAAAATTTCAAAATTGTATCTTTTATATTATTAAAAACACCTTAAATTAAAATAGAAACAAAAAAAAATCTATAAATGTAATATATTGCAAGAAATTTCGAAAAAATTATAAAAAAAATGTTGTATATAAAACTCAGTAATGTTAAAAAAACACTAGAAAATCTCAAAACAACTTAGAAAATCTCAAAATTATATATTTCATATTATTCAAAACACTTTAATGATTCTCTAAGAAATAGAATAAAAAATCATCTTAAAAAAAATTCTCAAAACACTTTAAAGAATTTCAAATAATAGTATATTTAATATTATTGAAAACACCTTGAAGAATCTCTAAATAGTTTAATAAAAATAATCTAAAAAAATTTATATATGCGAAAAAATTTAGAATACTTAAAAATTGTACAAATTTATTAATACATGTACCCTAAGAAATATGATACATATTTTATATTTTTAAAAACATCATAAAAAAACTTTAAAAAAACAAATTCTAAAAATGTCAATATATTGCAAGACAATTTGAAAAAGCTATTAAAGAAATGTTATATACAAAACTCATTTGATTACATTCCAACAAAAATACGAAAGAATCTCAAAAGTAGTCTATTTAATTTCATATTTTATATTTTTAAAAACATCATAAAAAAACTTATAAAAAAACAAATTCTAAAAATGTCAATATATTGCAAGACAATTTGAAAAAGCTATTAACGAAATGTTCTATACAAAACTCATTTGATTACGTTCCAACAAAAATACGGAAGAAACTCAAAAGTAATTTATTTAATTTGATTTGATGACAAAATAAGTAGGACTGTGAATGTATTTATATTTAATAAATTTTAGAATAATAAAATATTTAATAGCATCATAAAAACACTTAATGGAATCTTGAATTAAATATTTTTTTTTTATAAAATCTTAACATTATAAAACACATGGTAGTCTTAAAAAATTATCTTCAAACACTCAATGCAATTTTAAATATTACTTCCTCCGTTTCAAATTAGCAGTCCACTTTCAAGAATAATTTTGTTTCAAAATAGTTGTCTCATTCTTATTTTCAATGCAATTTTTTACTTAAACTTCTCATATTAACCTTGAGTTTTAATTTCCAAGATTGACTTTATGTACTTATTTATCTAACCAATGCAATAAATATGGGTAAATATGGAATTAGATCATTAATAATTGAATTTCTTAATATGCGTAATTTTTTGAAAGTGTACTACTAAGTTGAAACGGAGGGAATAATACATTTTTTTAACACATTCCTTTAACACTTAAAGAATCTCTAAAATGCACAAAATAATTTTAAAAAATTAATATATTGGAAGGAATTTGAAAAACTAAAAAATCAATATTTTGTACAAATTTAATAATTATGTATTTTAAGAAATACATTTAGAAATCTGAAACAAATATGGTACATGACAAATTACTATTTTAGTTTCTTAAAAACACCTTAAATTAAAATAAAAAATAAAATTTCTAAAAATATCAAAATATTGCATGACACTTCGAAGAAACTATAAAAAAATGTTGCATATATAACTCATTAATTTATGTTCCAAAAAAAGCAATAAAAAATCTCAAAATAATTTAGAAAATCTTAAAATTGTATATTTCATATTAATCAAAATACCTTAAAGAATATCTAAAAAATAGAATAAAAAATCATCATAAAAAATCTCAAAACACTTTAAAGAATCTCAAAAATAGTATATTTAATATTATTCAAAACACCTTAAATAATATCTAAAATGTTGAATATACATAATCTAAAAATAATCTAAGTGATCAACAAAGAATTTTAATGTAACGATTTACCTACGAAATATTGTATGGTATTTTAATGTAGAATTTCGTAAAGATTCCATTAAAAAATTTCGAATTAACAAATAATAGAATCTACGTTTATAATGATAATTAAAAAAAATATTGTATACAACACTCTACACAATCTTAGTAAATTTAATAACATTAACAAACCAAAACAAACACAAGATATTCTTATCAAAGGTAAAATTATACCTAAGAAAGAGAGTTGTGATATTTTACTAGTGTGCCTAATATCAATGACAAATATGTGAATGATTTATGATAATATGTAACAATATATTATTTCATTGTGTTATCATATTTTAATCATTATTATATATATCACTTTGTCGATTAAAAACAAGGAATCAATGGGTCACAATGAGTTTTGATATTACAAAATTTTACGATTCTACTAGGTGTTTTAATAGTTCTAGAGAACAGTTTGAAGAATCTCAAAATTTATCATGTACATGATTTTTTTTTATTTAACATGATTGCGGAATAAAAAAAATATTAAATTTTAGATTCTACTATGTATTTTGATATTTCTAATTATTGTATACATGAAATATTTTAAGAAATATTATTATTTAATAAAAAAATTTAATATAACACCTTAGATTCTATTTTGATATTTATTGGGATACAATTTTATTTATAAAAATATCGTAGATGTTGAGAAATAAATTCGATCATCATTTTGAATAAAAAAATAGAATATATTGAAAATCAAAGAATATATTAATATAATTTATTAAGTTACACTATCATTTTCATAAATTTCATTGAGCAATTTTCAAATTATTTTTACGACTAAACGAGATTCATTTTATTGAAAACTATTAATTATTTAAAATAACATTCTTGTGACCAAATGGGATTCTACCAAGTGTTTCAAACAATTTTAGTACATTTATTTTTCTATATTTACAAAATTTTAATTTAATTGTGTAGATATATTTTTTAAAATTTTGTTTAATTAATAAAAATACTTAACAGAATCTTTAATTAAATACTGACGAAATTTTTTGTAAAAAACTTAGCAGATCCTTTAATAAGAACACTTAACAAAATTTTTAAGTTAATCTAAATTTCATTAAATGGTTTGTAACAACATATAATACCATCCACAAATTAGATTGGATCAATTTCATAAAGATATTTCAAAACCCATAAAGAGATTCGTGGATCAATTCCAAAACCCATAAATTTCAATACAATAGAGGTTCTGACATAGTGATATATACATCCATAAACTATGCAAACAGATAGTGCAACAAAGTACGCAGAAGAAAAATCTAATTCGTTCTTCAAAGTCCACAGTTTTGATGTTGACACATGTCCAGCTTTACAATTCTTGAGGGTGTGATAAACAATATATAAACTAAATATGTAGGAACTTTTAGTGGGGTCAGAAAGGAAGTGAAAGAAAATTAGTTCTCATCGGTTTGAAAAATTTGTGCAAGCCTAAGATTGCGGGAGGAGTAGGTCTGAGAGACCTCAATGCTTTCAACAAGGCTCTCCTTGCAAAACATTGTTGGTTGCTGATTCCCAGTCACAACTCTTTTGCTGTTACTATATTAAAGGCCAAATACTACCCACGAGCCACGATGGATACTAAATTGATAAATAACTCTAATTACGCATGGCAATCGATTCTCTCAGGGAGAGAATTGCTTTAGAGTGGGACCTAGTGGGTTATTGGGAAGGGCAGAAAAGTTCGATTTTGGAAGGATGTCTGGATTCTTGATATGTATATGGAATGATTTATGTTATTTAAATTTTGAAAATAGTAATTCAATTAAGAATATTGTGATTTTATTGATCAAAGAACTGATTGATATCCGAAGATATTGCATGCTTTTGTATTACCCTTCTACCCTTCTGTCACAAAAATGGAAATGATACAAATTTTTTTATATTAAAGACTGATTTTTTTTAGCCATCAGATGAGAGTTAAACGAATGGCTAGATGTGTGATCTTTGGGTTCTCTATCTAGGATAGGTTCTCCCTTGAACCTTTGCCTATATATATATATATATATATATGGAGGTGCTCAAATGAGACCCCTCTTATAATGAGACTCTTCCTTATAATGAGTCCCCCTCATATTTTATCTATTCTAAAGGGCCCCGCCAGGGGCACCCAATACAAAAAAATCTTATAATTATACCTTCTATCCATTCATCAAAAAAAAAAATTTAAAAAAAAAGAAAAAAACTACTGCCACGTCATCTTTTTTTTTCAAAAAAAAATTATTTTTTTAATTTTTTTCTTTTCATAAAATGGATGGAGGGTAGAATTATAAGCTTTTTTCGTATTGGATGCCCCTGGCGGGGCCACTAAAATACAAGAAATATGAGGGGACTCATTATAAGAGAGGATCTCATTATAAGAGGGGTCTCATTTGAGCAATCCCCTATATATATATATATATAATGTCAAATATGAACATTTAACATATGTTGATAATTTAAGCTGGAGAAGAAAAAAAATATATTTGGTTAATAACTTCTTACACATGTACATAATATAATATAGGATCTGCTTATTGTTAATTCTACAGTGATTAAGAAGTTAGAACACCAAGAAGTGAAAAGGTAAGTTGAAGAAAGTCTGTTGTCCCACCAACGACACTCCAATCAAAGCTAAGCTTACCAAGTAGAATTACATTCTTTAGCAGCTTTATTTTTACTACCTTATTTCTGGCATATTTACCACATCCTAAGGGCTCTAATGTTTCCATTATATATTATTGGTACACATAAGAAAAATATGATTAGACATTGATTTTATAGAATCTCATCTGCGTACAACTCATAATAATCTTAACATATCTAAGGGGACAGTGACTTTCAGATGCACCTTATGATCTCCTTTTGGAGACATTCTACCATCACATATAATAGTTGAAGAACATTTTGCAATACCGATGGCAACACGAGGGCCAGTTGCACATGTATATGTTAAATTGAATTACAAATTATTGTTGAAATACAATCATCCTGAACAATGAGGAGATCAGAGAATCAAGCAGTCCATTAGAGTTCCGTAAACATTCACATTGTCACTTAAATGATCAATGTCATAAGTGATGACCTACGTAATATCAAGGTTTTAGTGTGTGAGTAGACCTTGTTGTATCTATGATAGCATAAACTATACATATTTGCTCATCGAATCAAGGAACAATTAAATCAAAGAAATAATTACAATCTGAATATGCAAAACAATGTAATCGCAAATAGCACATGTTTCATAAAAACCAAGAAAAAATTACAGTACATCATAATGGAAATCCTGAATATATACTATGTAGTCTGTGCATGATCATATCCCCTTAAGAAGGTGGCTATTAAACTCAAAAGCAAAATATAATAATTAAGAGCATGCAGCATTGCTCCAATCATACTGTTCAAATGGTGAAAGAAGGAAAATATCTGTTGAACGGATATTATGCTTCTTTGAGCATCATTGTGTTAGGTTTTAGTTGCTACTTCTGCTTGCAACAGAATTTTACCATGTGATGCTTCTGATAATACAGAAAAGGTAATAATTATACTATTTTAGATAATGTCTTTGAAAGAATAAAAATATAAACTTTAAAAAGTGAAAACCATGAGAATCTCCACATTGTTGTCTAATTTATTTGAAACTTTCAGTCATGTAACTTGAGATGTCAAACAACATTGCACAGTACAGTGAATTACAGAGATCAAAGTTTAGTGTTAGATAACATATATTTTGTAAGCAAAGAACATCATGTCCGATTATTAGCTTAGCTATTTAATTTAATAAGGTCAAACATGCATAGTGAAGTATATATCATGCAAGTCATCCAAAACTTACTAGAATAGAAAGTTAAAAACCAATTCATAGGCATTGTTCAAGTGACGGACAAGGTTGCATTTCGCTCGCCAAGTGAGTTGGAAAAGTGTGATCCCTACCAACTGCTAGGAAGAGCTACATAACCATGATTTTTATGTATAAGAAGTAAACTTAACATGTGTATCCACTACCATAAAGAATAAGAATTAGGATGAAATATTCTTCATAACATATTAGAAATAGAATAGATTCTAAAGGTGTTTGAATTTACGAAGGAGAAGAATTCGAATTTATAGCTAAGACTCCCTATGGCCTATATATACGCATGAAATAGAGACCAACGTCTCATTGTCATTAATTTTAATTCATAAATTCCATTTTCTTTATTGCGTGAATGGATTTATATAACAAGATTTGCAATTATTTTTATGCATACACGTTTGTCACTTTATAAAGTTTTATTACGTTCTTTTTTAATGCATAGATGCATATTTATGACTAGGTGTTAACACAAAATCACGCAAGCGCACGTGGTCACAAGTAATACAGATATAAGTCAAGTTCGTTCCCACATAGACCTGGTTTTTAATTCAATTTAGTGCCTATGCAACAATGTATGGTTTTAATTCACTGCTAAGACAATTAACAAATTGGGGTTTGATTATCTAAATTAAACTAAGATGCAAATTATACAACTAAAAATTAATTAACTAAGAGAATTGAATCGAATTACTTATATGAGAATAAACATGGAATCCTAACTTCATTATCTACTTCACTTAGAGTCGCTGCCTTTAATCAATACATGCGATGGTTTTGATATCTGATCGAATAACATGAAATAAGTAAGAGTTACCTCTCGGTATACTAATACCAAACTAAACATACATCCACAAAAGAGATAGAAGATGAGTAGACACCTATTATGTTTAGACCCTATATCTCTATAGAATTTGAAAACATAAAGGGTTAAGCACAAGTTATCCACTTAGATCACATAAGGTAGCATAATATCTCTATTTACGCCACAAATCATGATGTTAAAACATCAACCTATCCTATGCTAGCATGGTAAGTTCTAAATCTCAAGGTCCACTCTCGTTTAGGAAGAGATTAACAAATTAGATGTTAGCTACGTATCTAAATACATGAAACACAACCATACGAGGATATCAAGAATTCACCACACATAAATTTTTAAGGCATGCAAACTACTAAGCTACATAGCTAAATCCGCTAGGAACCCACGACAACGTTTAGTTCATAATTGAACCTTTCGTCACCATGGGATTTGATGAAAACATGATAATGAACAAGATAACAAAGATGAATAAATCAATAATTTAACAAGGTTTAGCGAACAATTCCGTGAATGAAACAAGCATCCAAAAGATACGCCTAAACAAAGGAATCCAAGAAAACTATGTCTAGATCTTCTTGTCGTCATAATCCTCGCCTTGGCTTCTCGATCTCGTGCTATGAACGAATTGAACTGAACTCTGGTGTGTAGATATGATTTTGATGTCCCCCAAGGTGTGTATTTATAGCCCCAAGTTGCCTCCTCAACAAGTAATTGCCATCTTTGAGTTGGAATAGAATTATGGCAAATTCCGTTCTTGATTGAAAGTAGGATTGCAATTCCCATGATTAAATCTAATTCTGGAAGCTTCTGGCCGTTCAAACAATTGCCATAATGATTAGGAAAAGAATTGGTGGAGAATTCCATGTTTAAATCGGTTTCTGGAAGTTTTCTTGAAATTCTGGCGATACAGGCGCGGCCGCGCGCTCTTGCAGTAGATTCCCAGCGCCCCCGCGTGCATAACAGCTCCTGCCTCAACCAAGCGCACCCGCGCGCAGTCCCTGTACATTCTGAGCGCGCCCGCGCTCCACATACTGCCGCACAGACTGATTTTTTCCACCTTTTCTGATTTCTCGTCCGTTCCCAATGCAACTCTCGGCACTTGTTCTTTTGACTTTAAAAACACCATTTAATTGCTGAATGTTTACACTAAATCACGCAAGCGTACGTGGTCACAAGTAATACAGATATAAGTCGAGTTCGTTCCCACAGAGATCTGGTTATGGTTTCAATTCAGTTCATGCACCTATGCAACAATGTATGGTTTTAATTCACTGCTAAGACAAATAACAAGATTTGGTTTTAATTAACTAAAATTAACTAAGGAATTAAATTAACAAACTAAGAATTAACTAACTAACAAGAATTTAAATCAAATTACTTCTGCAAGAGAAAACATGGGATCCTAACTTCATTAAATACTTTGCTTAGATTTGATGCCTTTAATCACTATATGCAATGGTTATGATATATGATCGGATAACACGAAACAAGTACACGCTACCTCTCAGTATACGTATACCAAACTAAACATACATCCACAAAAGAGATAGAAGATGAATAGACACCAATTATGCTTAGACCCTATCTGTCTATAGAATTTGAAAACATAATGGTTAAGAACAAGTTATCCATAATGATCACATGGGGCAATATAAGTATTCTCATCTCATACTACGAATCATGTTGATAAACAATCATGAACCTATGCTAGCATGGTAAGTTCTAAATCTCAAGATCCACTTTCACTTCACAAGAGATTAATAAATTAGATGTTAGCTACGCATCTATCAATTAAGCACAACCATACGAGGATATCAGATATACATCACACACAGTTCTTTAAAGCATCAAGATACTAAAGCTCCATAAATAAATCCGTTAGAATCCCATGACAACGATTAGTTCATAATCGAACCTCTCGTCATCATGAGATCTGATGAAACCATGATAAAAACAAAGGATACAAATAAATCTAAGTAATTGATATGTAATAGTTTTTCTCCTAATCATACAAATTACAAGGGTTGGATGTGTTTATATAGGCTCTATAATTCTTGCCCAGCAAGAAATTGCCTTTTTAGAGTTGGAATAGAAGATTGGCAATTTCCGTTCTTGAATGAGAATAGAATTGCAAATTCTATGTGTAAATCTGATTCTGGAATGTTCTAGCCACCCAAAGAAATTACCATACTTATTAGAAGTAGGAATTATAGCAATTTCCTTGTCAAAGTTGAATTTCTGCAGTTCGGAACATAATACGTTTCCTAAACTGATTTGGTTGTTAAGGAAAATTCGTAGCTGACTTTTCTTCAATATTTCTGGGCCGTTCCAGTTGTAATTGGACCTCTGGAGCACTTTAGAATGAAAGAGAATTCCGTTATCTTCGCGTGGACAGTAAGATCGTCCAAAACAGACTTGTAGAACTCAAGATATGGCAAAAATAGTGAATCAGGATTTTTAGGACAATTTCCGGAATTTCCAGAATACCCTCGAGGCCGCATCCTGGAGTTCTGAGGCCGCGGCCTGGAGCCAAATCTGCCCAAGATTGTAGAAAATCTCCCAGGCTTCACGTGAGCTATAAGATCGCTGAAAACGGACTTCTAGAACTCCAGATATGGCCAAAACAGTGTAGACTGCGCAGCCTTCCCGGAAAATCCGAATTTTAATCAATTTAATCTCCAAAAATGATAGAAGCATCAACCTTAATCAACCTTCTTGCAAACCTGCACACTACACAAAACACATCAAAACTACAACAAACTTGAGTCCAAGACAATCAATTTAAGACGATATGGAACGTTCCAAGTGGATATAAAATCCACTTATTACACCCCCAAACTTAAACCGATGCTTGTCCTCAAGCATAAACAACTAACTCTACCTAACTAGTACCACTTCCGTAGGTGATCACGGTTGCATTTGGCATATGAAACAAGCCCTTTAAACCCCTAGGCAGCCCTAGTGGACGAGTAAGGTCTCGTGAGGGCCTATAGCGAATGTACCCACAAAATCCAATGCAATGCAATGCATGAATGCAACTAAATGAAAATGCAAATAATCTAGTACTAATATCCTACCATACCTTCAAATTCTCTCATGCCATATCAACTTAAGAATCAAAGTAATAACGCAATGTCTTGGTGTCGAAAGTGCAAGTATTCACATAGTCTACTCAATGAACATGCATAAGTTCTCACAAGTCCATGTTAAATGTAAGAATAAGTTAGTAAACATGCTAAGCCTACAAGAGTACATCTTTGAGACAAAACTCGGGATCTTATACGCAAAAACAAGCAAACACTCACAATCCACTCACAAAAGAATATTCACTCAAGAACAAGGGTAAGTGTATCACTCAATTCCAACAAAATCATAAGCACGCTTGACATTTGGTATCAATCTAACTCTTAACACAACATACATCAATGACGATCATCAAAAGGTCTTTATTTGGGTTGTATCGGGGCTAGGGACAAGGTATGTCAAATAAGCCAAATCAGGTGAAGTGTCAAAAGCTAGTAGGAACTATAATAAATCATACACAACACCCTATTTTCCCCCACATAATTTTTACTCTTCTTCTTTTCAACAAAAACGCTCGACTAGTCGACTAAAATAGGATCACAACAAACACAAACATGCTCTCATAATATATATATATATATATATATATATATATATATTCTTCTTTTTTTTTCTTTTTTCAATTTTCGCTTTTTTCCTTTTTCTCTTTTTTTTTCTTTTTTTCTTCTTTTTTTTCGAGAGCTAAATAAAACAATAATATAAACAATAACAATGATCCCATGAATTTATTACATATGCCGACTATCAAATAAACAAACCCAATTTTCAAAATTTCCCCCAAAAGTAAGACCAACAATAACCCCTCCTTGCACACCTTATTACTCCCTTAAGCACTCTACTAGCTTTTGACAATGTGGGTTCAAATTAATGTAAGGCCAATACAAAAAAGTCTAGCCAAGTAATGTGGTATGTCACTGTTCGCACTTATTCACGCAAGAGAACGTGGTCAACAAGTAATACAGAGTAAATAAGATTCGTTCCCACAGAGACTCAAATTGTTCGTTATGTTCACTTATGCACCAGCTAATGATTTACACTCACTGCTAAGACAATCACAATTTTGGGTTGATTTAACTAATGATTGATTACCAACTAAGCCAATTACGAGAAAATAACTTACTTAAACCTTATAATAAACAAACATGGGATTTCAACTTCAATTACTACTTCATCTAGAATCTTATGCCCTTTAGCCTAGCATGTGACCGAGTTGATTACTGATTAGATGCACTAAACTGATACATACCAACTTTCGTTGTGCATATACCATCCTACTGATCATCCACAATTGATAGAAGTCAAGTAGTCACCAAATATGTGTAGTCCCTATATGTCTATAGCAATTGAACACATACCGGTTGAAAATCAAGCACCCATTAAACCACATAGTCGATGTAAGACGGTTAGAATCACATCACAAATTAATACATGTTCTTCACATGCAAAAACCTATGCTAGCATGAATTGTTCTAAACCCTAGATCCACTTTCGCATTCACTAGGATTAAACAAACAATTACAAGTGTTCGCGACGCACTTATAACGAATAAGCATAAACATTCTAGGCAATCAATACATTCAATCACACACCAAGGCATAATTAACACTCAATAACTAGAATCCATAGCAAAATCCATTAAAACCCCATGATAACGAATTAGCCCATAATTGACCTAATTGTCATCATGGGTTCTATGGAAAACATAATTCTAAATTCAACAAGTAAAAATAAAGAAGAAGAATAAAGTTTAGAATTGAACTCCCACAATAGAAGAATACAAAGGTTTCAAGAATAATCCTTGCTTGTCACTAGCTTGGAAGAATTCCTTCCCCTCCTCTCTCTTCTGTATAAAACTAGGTTATAATATGAACGTATGTATCTCTTCTGATTACAAGGGTAAGACGTTTATACATAAAAAACGTTTCTCCCTCTTGCCTAATAAAAATATTTAATATTCTATTACAATTAGAATTTAATTAAGGTGCTAAATCCTGCCCGGAATATAATTAGAACTCGAAAAGGGCAAAACAGGAATTTCCCAGCCATGCTTCACAAAGTCTGCCTGCGCGAATTAACTCAGTACTTTACTTGCACGTGATTCCTATCCCAGGTTGTAGAAAATCTCTCAAGCTTCGCGTGGGCAGTAAGATCGCTAAAAACGGACTTACAGAACTCCAGATATGGCCAAAACAGTATAAGCTGCGCAGCCTTCCCAGAAAATCCGAATTTTAATCATTTAATTCCCAAAAAATTGTAGAAGCATCCACCTTAATCAACATCTTGTAAACCTGCACAACTAAGCAAAACACATCAAAACTACAAGAAACTTGAGTCCAAGACAATCAATTTAAGCCGATTTAGAATGTTCCAAGTGGATATAAATCCACTTATCACACCCCCAAACTTAAACCGATGCTTGTCCTCAAGCATAAACAATTACAACTAACTAACTAGTACCACTTCCGTAGGTGATCACGGTTGCATTTGGCATATGCAACAAGCCCTTTAAACCCCTAGGCAGCCCTAGTGGACGAGTAAGGTCTCGTGAGGGCCTATAGCGAATGTACCCACAAAATCCATTTAACCTAATGCAATGCAAATGCATGAATGCAACTAATATGAAAAAAAATGCAAAGACCCCCTTCAAACTCACCAAAACCAACTAACAAGCAAATATCTCGACGAATGCAACAAATCCAAGCAGAGCTCGACTAAGTCCCCGTATACTAACAATACATGAACAGAAACGTGCGTGTGTGCAATGCTCATCAGAAATACCCCCAGAACTAGGTCAAAAATCATACATGCTTTCCGTCAAGACAATCACAGGTTTATAACTAGAATAGACTGTAGACACTCCATAACCTAGGAACACCTCCACCCTTATCCAAGGTAGACAGAAACTCATGCTTTATTACTATACTACGACACTACATATACAATACGCATGCTTATTTAACCGTGCAATGAATGAGACCCCAAAAGGCTTATACAATAATACCCATGTAGCGAGTGTTAGGTCAGCAGGATCCCAGACTATAAAGCCTTAGGTCACTAGGACTAAGTCCCCTCAGACTTAATTACTCGAGTATTAAAGAGCTCACTCTGGTTAATTATGCATTAACAAACAATACTAGACTCTTTTTTTTTTCCTTTTTTTTTTCTTTTTTTTTCTTTTTTTTTTTTTTGGTTTTTTGTTTTTTCGCAATCTGGAATGAGCCTTTCTCATTTCCAACCCTAGACTACTCATATAAATATGAGCTGGCTACTAGCCATTTGACGCCTAGCCATTATTAACAATTATTAACAACTAGCATGAAATTCCTGTTTTCCCCCAAACTTAGACTTTAATGTTCCTACGCTATAAAGGGAATAACGAAAATTCTAAATATAAACAAGTGATTAAATCTCAAAACATCCCACAGGCATGACCCTAACCTAGCCCAACAGCACCCCAATGAGACTGTGTAATAGATTTTGTTCCCGTAACATGCAAGTCAATTTCATAGAAACTATAAATCAGCCCTCTACTCATCATCATCACACCTAAATCAACATCCACCTATCAATCAGAATCAGCTCGTCCTAAGGGATCATGAAATATGCATGCCATGAAAATGCAACTAAATGAAAAACTCACATGGTATACGAAAATAAAACAAAATGTCCTATATGAAACAAACGTAGATAATACAAACATAACAATCATGCATGAACTATCACTACTATGCAAACATGATATCCTATATGAACACAAAATACAACAATATATATACAACTACTAATCCCTCAAACCACCCCCAAACTTAACATATTCAATGTCCGCATTGAATGGAAGTAAATACAAGGGATAGCAGAAAACATACCTCACCAACTGAGTCCTCATCCTCCTCGAATGAATCTGGTGGAGGATATTGCGCACAAGCTCCATAGACTGGTCACCTTGCCTGAATACTACAAAACCCACAATTGACAAGAACACAAATTCGTAATAAAGATTAGAGAAAAAGATTTACCCAATACGAATCAAAGAGGTGAACTTGCAATTAATTCCTCTTTAGGATTGAATTTTTAGAGATATAAATAAAATAGAAGAGGAATTGGATTTGTATGTATAAGAGGATATATAATAATAATAATAATAATAATAAATAATACTAATAATAATAATAATAAATAATAATACTAAATATAATAAATATAGTAATAATAATCATAATAAGAAATAATAATAATAAGTATGAATAATAATAATAATAATAATAATAATAATAATAATAATAATAATAATAATAATAATAATAATAATATATATGAATAATAATAATAATAATAATAATAATAATAAATAAGAATTAGAATAGAAATAGGTTTAGAATTTTTGGAGAAAAGATGGTGGGTTTTTGAAATTGAATTAGGATTAGAATAGGGTTAGAAAAGGGGGGGTATAAAAAGAATTGGGGTGTTGAAAATATTTTTTTTTATATGTATACACAATAGGAACACACGGACAGAAACACAAAAAAAAAAAAACACACGCTGAAAGTTTTTCTCCTGGAAGACAACGCGCAGACTGCGCGAGTTGAAAGCAACTTGCTGAGAGAACAGACGCGCATAAGCAACTTGCGTGTCCGGGGGGCAGCTTGCTCTACTTCCAGTAACGCAGGCGCAAGTTGCGCCACAGGAGTGCAAACTGCCCTGTAACGCAGCTTGCTCCTGCGTGACACACTCAAAATTCGATTTTTTTGATTTTTTTTTTTTTTTTTTTTTCACAGATTTTTTTTTTCTTTTTTCACACAACACTCAAAAATTTTTTCTCTTTTTTTTTTCCCCTATACTAATGCATGGGTTGCCTCCCACGAAGCGCCTTTCTTTAACGTCTTTAGCTAGACTTGGCCTCAATTTTCCTCTTGAAAAATTTCTGCACCGCATCTCTATAAGGCCATTTAATGATCTTTTCTGGAGCGACATCTTCAACAACAAGCTTTACCCGTATTCGCTCCTCACAAGATCTCTTAACAACATTCTCCCGCCTACCTGAAAAGTTAGCAGCAATAACAATAGCAAGCAAAGGAGATGAATTACAAGAAGCATACCCCAGGTGAACTAGCAATGTTTTGAGCTCGCGTTCGGGAGCTCCTTCAATTAATGGCTTAAGGCGCACCTGAGAATTCCAGAGATCTTCCACTCCAAGCAACTTATGTGGAATACGTAACCCTATCAACCAAGGCACTGTAATCCTCAGTTGGTCATACTTTGCCTTCTCCTCCGTGTCATACTTTTTACTCTGCCCTGCATCAACCAATTTCAAGCTAAAACACTCCTCATCCTCCACCGGCAAATTCATGGCTAAAGTTTGCTTCTGAAGCCTCTGTGGATATGGAGGAGGAAAATTGATTTGGACAATCTCTGTAGTCTTCTCCGGAGTAGATTTGTCAACAGGAGTGATACTCTTTTCCTCTTCGGACTCCAGCTGGTCGAAGTCAGATTGCAACGAAGCGGCATTCAACAACTGAACATGCTCTTCTAATTCATCATCTTCCACACTAAGACACTCTTCATCCTTCGAAGGAATTAGCATAGCTGTTTGAGCCTTGGAATTTTCTTGATCTTGGGCTGATTCTTCAAAATTTTCAGATTGCAAAGGAAGTGGTTGCGGTTGATTATTCAGAATCGAATTTTCTGATTGGTTTGCCTCCGACTCTGCTTCCTTATCAGCTTCATGTTCTGCTTCTTCCCCATCTCTGCCCTCAGACTCTCCTTCCTGAACTTCAATCATGGTCTCACCCGTGGCTAAGAAAGGCCAGTCAAGACTGATTGTAAGGTTCTTGTCCTCCTCCTCTACATCTAGGCCTTCTGTGTCACTTGCAATTTGATTCAATGTTTGTAATGCATTTGCAATTTGACCAATCTGATCTCCTATTCTCTGGAGCGACAATGCATTGCTTTTAGCCATCAACCTCAATTCTTCTAATTCAGCTTCTTCGGTCGACTGTTGGATAGACCAAGTCTGAAATTGCTGCTGCTGAAATTCAGGAGGTTGAAAGTGTTGATGCACTGGGGCATACTGATGCTGAAATTGTTGCCCCTGTTGCTGCTGAATTCCCCCTGGACTGTATTGCTCATCTTCAAACTGCTGATTTTGGAGCGGGTAGAATGGATATTGAGATTGCTCCATACCACTCTGATTGTAGTCCCAGCTGAAATTTGGCCGGTTTCTGTTATACTCACATTGATGAGTGTAATGTCCACCTGCACACAGCTCACAAACAATTACGAATTCCTGCTCCCAATAATCCATCAAGTAAAAAAAACGTCCGAGTCAGTGAATTTAACCCAAATTGATGACAAGATCATAAACTAAACAAACAATGAACCGAGTCCCCGGCAGCGGCGCCAAAAACTTGTTCGCACTTATTCACGCAAGAGAACGTGGTCAACAAGTAATACAGAGTAAATAAGATTCGTTCCCACAGAGACTCAAATTGTTCGTTATGTTCACTTATGCACCAGCTAATGATTTACACTCACTGCTAAGACAATCACAATTTTGGGTTGATTTAACTAATGATTGATTACCAACTAAGCCAATTACGAGAAAATAACTTACTTAAACCTTATAATAAACAAACATGGGATTTCAACTTCAATTACTACTTCATCTAGAATCTTATGCCCTTTAGCCTAGCATGTGACCGAGTTGATTACTGATTAGATGCACTAAACTGATACATACCAACTTTCGTTGTGCATATACCATCCTACTGATCATCCACAATTGATAGAAGTCAAGTAGTCACCAAATATGTGTAGTCCCTATATGTCTATAGCAATTGAACACATACCGGTTGAAAATCAAGCACCCATTAAACCACATAGTCGATGTAAGACGGTTAGAATCACATCACAAATTAATACATGTTCTTCACATGCAAAAACCTATGCTAGCATGAATTGTTCTAAACCCTAGATCCACTTTCGCATTCACTAGGATTAAACAAACAATTACAAGTGTTCGCGACGCACTTATAACGAATAAGCATAAACATTCTAGGCAATCAATACATTCAATCACACACCAAGGCATAATTAACACTCAATAACTAGAATCCATAGCAAAATCCATTAAAACCCCATGATAACGAATTAGCCCATAATTGACCTAATTGTCATCATGGGTTCTATGGAAAACATAATTCTAAATTCAACAAGTAAAAATAAAGAAGAAGAATAAAGTTTAGAATTGAACTCCCACAATAGAAGAATACAAAGGTTTCAAGAATAATCCTTGCTTGTCACTAGCTTGGAAGAATTCCTTCCCCTCCTCTCTCTTCTGTATAAAACTAGGTTATAATATGAACGTATGTATCTCTTCTGATTACAAGGGTAAGACGTTTATACATAAAAAACGTTTCTCCCTCTTGCCTAATAAAAATATTTAATATTCTATTACAATTAGAATTTAATTAAGGTGCTAAATCCTGCCCGGAATATAATTAGAACTCGAAAAGGGCAAAACAGGAATTTCCCAGCCATGCTTCACAAAGTCTGCCTGCGCGAATTAACTCAGTACTTTACTTGCACGTGATTCCTATCCCAGGTTGTAGAAAATCTCTCAAGCTTCGCGTGGGCAGTAAGATCGCTAAAAACGGACTTACAGAACTCCAGATATGGCCAAAACAGTATAAGCTGCGCAGCCTTCCCAGAAAATCCGAATTTTAATCATTTAATTCCCAAAAAATTGTAGAAGCATCCACCTTAATCAACATCTTGTAAACCTGCACAACTAAGCAAAACACATCAAAACTACAAGAAACTTGAGTCCAAGACAATCAATTTAAGCCGATTTAGAATGTTCCAAGTGGATATAAATCCACTTATCAGTCACCGAAAAAAATAGGATTAAGCTCAACGGGTTAACTAATTGATCATGTAAATATGGTGTGGTAATATGGGAAAATATGCGGTTATTCCTAAATGCCTTTATCATTTTAATCGTCAAATAATGTCATGCGTTTTAAGAAAGACCTCAAACAACTGCTAGCAATGCAAACAATCCGTGGACACTCAAGCAAACGAACAAATTGCAACAAATATGCAATAAGGCTCAAAAACTCACTTGGTGGAAAAACATACTCAATCCCAAGCAAAAATCTCTCTAACGTACCTACTTGTATTCAAAGCATGCAAACTAAATCATCTTGCACATATTCATGTCCTTCTAATCACTTACAACATTCAATAAGTCTACTAGCTTCAACTTACTAGTGCATGTGTGTGCACAAGAACAAAGCATATCACTTCTCAATCAAAAGCGTCAACAACACAAAATTCCTATCAAGCATGGGTGCAAATGCAACTATTATGAACTCACATGATATACGAACATAAAAATAGAATGTCCTATATGAAACAAACGTAGATAACACGAACATAAATACATAATTTACTACTACTAATATGCAAAGCATGAAATCCTATATGAACACATAATACAACAACAACTACTAATCCCCCAAACCACCCCCAAACTTAGAATATTCAATGTCCGCATTGAATGGAAAGTAATACAAGGGATAGTAGAAAACATACCTAAATAAAATTGCCGAAAAGCGTGGGTTGCCTCCCACGAAGCGCTTCTTTAACGTCAATAGCTTGACGTTACTTCCAAGCCTCCATTATGGATGATAATAGTTTGCCTGGTCATCTCTTCGTGAGACTTCATCTTCATCACGGCGACATACTTTCTGCCACTTCTCCTCACTTGGCCTATTCGTGTAACAACTATGTCCTATTCCAATGCCTTCATTTGTTGACCCAAAATCTGTCAATTTGTAGAACAACACACAATCATGGGCTTCGCTTGAATATAATGGAGGAGGGTAAATGTGAGTTGCTGAAGCCTTTGGTTCCTCAAAGAGAACTTCCTCCATTGGCTCTAATGTGCTACCTCCATCTTTATACTCTGAGACAAGTAAAAGACCTGCATCTTTCCCATGTTCATCAGCCTCTTGGTTCGCACATACTAATTCTTGAAATTTGTGCAGCTCACTAGTGTCTTCTTGGTACGCACATACCAATTCTTGAAATTTGTGTAGCTCATCAGTGTCTGTCCCGAATTGTGCCCTTTCCAAATCATCCACCTCACTAGCTTGATCAAATTCCTCACATGGCTTGTGAACACTCACCTCACCTTGGAATTTGTCTTCCTCAATTATGCATGCAGTACCTTGCTCCAAATCACCGTTATTTTCTGGAATTGCCTCTGGTATGAATTGATGTTTCTCTTGTTCCAAGGCACTCAAAACTTGAGCAATTAGTGTCCCCATAGATTTGGTAGACTCCTCATAACTTCTTGCAAGCATCCTAATCTCCTCCATAGCATTAACCTCATCTGACTGAAAAGTAGGAGTAGGTTGCTGATGTTGAAACTCTTCACTACCAAAGAAATATGACATATCTGGAACATCTTGCTGGTACTGTTGAGGATGGTACTGTTGATTTTGGGGGTGGTATTGAAAATATGGTTGCTCCTCATAAGTGACATATGGATCAACTCCTTCGTAGTAACAATATTGTGAGGGATCATGAACGCCCAAACACTGCTCACATTGCTGAGGCATGGATGTCCTCGAATATGCCCACCATGGCAACTCCTCGCAAGCCATCTTCAAACACTCAAGTACCTGAAACACACCAAACTAAACAAGATAGATAAGAAAAACAAATCCGAGTCAGTGAACGCTAACGACCACTATTGACAAGCACATAAACCAAAAATAAAACACCAATGATTCCCCGGCAGCGGCGCCAAAAACTTGTTTACACTAATCACGCAAGCGTACGTGGTCACAAGTAATACAGATATAAGTCGAGTTCGTTCCCACAGAGATCTGGTTATGATTTCAATTCAGTTCATGCACCTATGCAACAATGTATGGTTTTAATTCACTGCTAAGACAAATAACAAGATTTGGTTTTAATTAACTAAAATTAACTAAGGAATTAAATTAACAAACTAAGAATTAACTAACTAACAATAATTTAAATCAAATTACTTCTGCAAGAGAAAACATGGGATCCTAACTTCATTAAATACTTTGCTTAGATCTGACGCCTTTAATCACTATATGCAATGGTTATGATATCTGATCGGATAACACGAAACAAGTACACGCTACCTCTCAGTATACGTATACCAAACTAAACATACATCCACAAAAGAGATAGAAGATGAATAGACACCAATTATGCTTAGACCCTATATGTCTATAGAATTTGAAAATATAATGGTTGAAGAACAAGTTATCCATAATGATCACATAGGGCAATATAAGTATTCTCATCTCATACTACGAATCATGTTGATAAACAATCATGAACCTATGCTAGCATGGTAAGTTCTAAATCTCAAGATCCACTTTCACTTCACAAGAGATTAACAAATTAGATGTTAGCTACGCATCTATCAATTAAGCACAACCATACGAGGATATCAGATATCCATCACACACAGTTCTTTAAAGCATCAAGATACTAAAGCTCAATTAATAAATCCGTTAGAATCCCATGACAACGATTAGTTCATAATCGAACCTCTCGTCATCATGGGATCTGATGAAACCATGATAAAAATAAAGCATGAAAAGATACAAATAAATCTAAGTAATTGATATGTAATAGTTTTTCTCCTAATCATACAAATTACAAGGGTTAGATGTGTTTATATAGATTCTATAATTTTTGCCCAGCAAGAAATTGCCTTTTTAGAGTTGGAATAGAAGATTGGCAATTTCCGTTCTTGAATGAGAATAGAATTGCAAATTCAATGTGTAGATCTGATTCTGGAATGTTCTAGCCACCCAAAGAAATTACCATACTTATTAGAAGTAGGAATTATAGCAATTTCCTTGTCAAAGTTGAATTTCTGCAGTTCGGCACATAATACGTTTCCTAAACTGATTCGGTTTTTAAGGAAAATTCGTAGCTGATTTTTCTTCAATATTTCTGGGCCGTTCCAGTTGTAATTGGACCTCTGGAGCACTTTAGAATGAAAGAGAATTCCGTTATCTTCGCGTGGACAGTAAGATCGTCCAAAACAGACTTGTAGAACTCAAGATATGGCCAAAATAGTGAATCAGGATTTTTAGGACAATTTCCGGAATTTCCAGAATACCCTCGAGGCCGCATCCTGGAGTTCTGAGGCCGCTTCCTGGAGCCAAATCTGCCCAAGATTGTAGAAAATCTTCCAGGCTTCGCGTGAGCTGTAAGATCGCTGAAAACGGACTTCTAGAACTCCAGATATGGCCAAAACAGTGTAGACTGCGCAGCCTTCCCAGAAAATCCGAATTTTAATCAATTTAATCTCCAAAAACGATAGAAGCATCAACCTTAATCAACCTTCTTGCAAACCTGCACACTACACAAAACACATCAAAACTACAATAAACTTGAGTCCAAGACAATCAATTTAAGACGATATGGAACGTTCCAAGTGGATATAAAATCCACTTATCACTGAAACTCCATATCTACACCTAGAAATTCATCCTCCACCATTCTCACAAAAACACATTAAACACACCAATACTTGAGATACAAGACACCAATTTAAGCTGAAATGGAATGATCCAAGCATATATAAAATCCACTTATCACACCCCCAAACTTAAACCGATGCTTGTCCTCAAGCATAAACAATTACAACTATTTACAACTAACTAGTACCACTTCCGTAGCTGATCACGGTTGCATTTGGCATATGCAACAAGCCCTTCAAACCCCTAGGCAGCCCTAGTGGACGAGTAAGGTCTCGTGAGGGCCTATAGTGAATGTACCCACAAAATCCAATTAACCTAATGCAATGCAATGCATGAATGCAAACTAATATGAAAATGCAAAGATCCCCTTCAAACTCACCAAAACCAACTAACAAGCAAATATCTCAAAGAATGCAACAAATCCAAGTAAAGCTCGACTAAGTCCCCGTATACTAACAATACATGACAGAAACGTGCGTGTGTGCGATGCTCATCAGAAATACTCCCAACACTAGATCAAAAATCATACATGTCCTTCGCCAAGACAATCACAGGTTTATAAATAGAATAGACTGTAGACACTTCATAACTTAGGAACACCTCCACCCTTATCCAAGTTAGACAGAAACTCATGCGTTATTACTAAAACAAGACACTATATACAATACGCATGCTTATTTAACCGTGCAATGAATGAGACCCCAAAAGGCTTATACAATAATACCCATGTAGCGAGTGTTAGGTCAGCAATCCCAAACCACAAGGCCTTTAGGTTACTAGGACTAAGTCCCCTCAGACTTAATTACTCGAGTATTAAAGAGCTCACTCTGGTTAATTTTGCATTTAAACAATCAAACTATTGACTCTCTTTTTTTTCATATGCATTCTGGAATGAGCTTTTCTCATTTCCAACCCTAGACTACTCATATAAATATCAATTATTAACAACTAGCATGAAATTCCTGTTTTCCCTCAAACTTAGATTTTAGTGCTCCTACGCCATCAAGGGAATAACGAAAATTTCTAAATATAATCATGTGATTAAATCTCAAAACATTCAAACAAGCATGACCCTAACCTAGCCTAAAAGCACCCAATGAGACTGTGTAAAAATTTTGTTCCCATAACATGCAAGTCAATTTCATAAGAACTATAAATCAACCCTCTACTCATCATTACCACACTCAATTAAACATCTACCTACCAATCAGAATCAGCTCGTCCTAAGGAATCATGAAAAATGCATGCCATGACAATGCAACTAGAATGAACTCACATGGTAAATAAAATAAAAAAAAACAAAATGTCCTATATGAAACACACGTAGATAATACGAACATATATGCATGAATTACGACTAAAATGCATAATATGATATCTATATGAACACAATGACTCACATTCACAAATAACTACATATACACTACTTATCCCCCAAATCACCCCCAAACTTAAAAGATTCAATGTCCGCATTGAATGGAAGTAAATACAAGGGATAGTAAGAAACATACCTAAAAATATCGAAACACATGGGTTGCCTCCCACGAAGCGCTGTCGTTAACATCATTTAGCCGGACAAATATGATTCAAATCATGGTGTCTCGAATATCGCATTCGACTTATCCTTAGCAGAAGGACCATTCACCCATTGTCTGACAACCTTCTTGCTATCTTCCCACATCTTTTCTAAATAAAACTTCACTTTGCCTCTTCCTCCAATCGACTTCTTCGTCTTCTTTTTCTTTCTTACCCCTCTAAGATGTTTATCCCTTTCAGTTGACTGATCCACACACTCTTTTACCGCATCATCAACTATCCACCTTTTTAACACATTATCATGACCCGTATCAACCATTTCCAATAACTGATCAAACTTCTTTCTCTGACCCGTATCAACCATTTCCACACTGAAACACTCTTCATCCTCTGTCCGAAATTTCATGGCCTTGAACACATTAAAGGTGACATTCTAATCTTGCACCCTCATTGTAAGCTCTCCTTTTTGCACATCGATCAAAGTACGACCCGTAACTAGAAAAGGCCTTCCCAAGATTATGAGAATCTTCTTGTCTTCTTCGAAATCCAAGATAACAAAATTAGCAGGAAATATGAGCTTATCAACCTTCACCAAGACATCCTCTACTATTCCCCTCGGATAAGTGATCGACCTATCAGCCAACTGCAAGGAGATGTTAGTTGGCTTTGGCTCCGGTAGACCAAGTTGCTTGAAAACAGACAAGGGCATGAGATTAATACTAGCTCCCAAATCACATAAGCATTTGCCAAAAGACAACTTCCCAATGGTGCATGGAATGGTGAAACTTCCCGGATCTTTCAATTTAGGTGGCAACTTCTGTTGCAGAACAACACTACACTCCTCCGTCAAAGCCACTGTTTCAAAATCTTCCAACCTTCTCTTCCGTGACAAAATATCCTTCATGAACTTTGCATATCTCGGCATCTGCTCCAATGCTTCAACAAAAGGAATGTTAATGGATAGTTTCTTGAAGACATCCATAAACTTCTGAAACTGTATTTTGTGACTTTTCTACACACGTCGAGGAAATGGAGGAGGATGATAGATCTGATTATTCTTTGAAGATTGCTCCGGAGTAGACTTTTCAACAGGTTTCTTGCTCTTCTCACCATCAAGCGGCTCAATTACCAAGTCAAATTTTTCAATTCCGGGCACTGCTGATTTTCCAAGTTGCTGATTCTGCCCTTCTTCATCTTCCTTAGTTACTAATTTTGGATCTGTTGTAACCTTTCCCGATCTCAAAGTCACTGCCTTAACCTGCTCATGGACCTCCCTCTTGCCTGGATTAACCTCTGTATCACTAGGAAGAGTTCCTTGTTGCCTACTAAGTAAAGTACTTGCAAGCTATCCAATCTGGTTTTCCAAGGTCTTTTGAGAAACTGATAGGCTTTTAATCATCATCCTTAACTCATCCATTTCTGATTTTTCATTAGAAGATTGCCCCACATTAGCCTGGGGTTGCTGCTGAAATCCCGGAGGTTGATATGGTTGCCTTGGAGCATACAGCTGTTGATAGCCCTGGTTGAATGGCTTCGCTTGCTGTCCCTGAAATTGCTGATAGGGCTGCTGAGATTGTTGAGCACCTTGGTTATTGCTCCAGCTGAAGTTAGGATGATTCCTATTGTTCGGATGATAGGTGGCTGGAACTGGTGCAGCAGGTCTCTGGAAATTACTCACGAACTGTGCTGATTTAGAAGAGATAGCACACTGATTCGTCTCATGTGCGCCCGCACATAGCTCACAAACACTAGCCACCTGCTGAACTCCATAATTTGCAAGAGAATCCACTTTCATAGTCAACGCCTTCAACTGAGCTGCTATAGCTGAAGCCGAATCCACCTCAAAAATACCTGCTACCTTGCCTTGAGAAAGCCTCTGGGTTGGATTCTGATATTCATTAGCATCCATCGTCTCAATAAGTTCATAAGCTTCATCGTAGCTCTTAGCCCATAGAGCTCCTTTTGATGCTGCATCTAGCATAGGTCTAGACTGTGCTCCCAACCCATTGTAAAAACTATTGATAACCATCCAATCAGGCATACCATGATGTGGACACCTACGAAGCATCTCCTTGTATCGCTCCCAAGCCTCACACAAAGATTCTCCATATTGCTGAGCAAATTGAGTTAGCTGGTTCCTTATTGATGCAGTTTTCGCCATAGGGAAGAATTTAGTAAGAAACTTCTGAGCAAGATCCTCCCATGTAGTAATGGAACCAGGTGGTAGAGAGTGTAGCCAGCCCTTAGCCTTATCCCTCAGAGAGAATGGGAAAAGTCTCAACTTGATAGCATCATCCGACACACCATTGAACTTGAAAGTGTCACAGATCTCGATAAAGTCCCGAATATGCATGTTAGGATCCTTCGTAGAAGCACCCCCAAACTGAACCGAATTCTGTACCATCTGAATAGTGCCCGGTTTGATTTCGAAGTTATTAGCCGTGATGGCCGGCCTGATAATACTAGACTGGATGTCATTGATCTTTGGCTGAGAATATTCCTTCAAAGCCTTATCTACTGCTGCATCTGCCATCTCTACTGTAGTTTCAAATTCCTCTTTCTTATCCTCTTTATTCTCTACAAGATCGTCTTCTGCCAGTTCTTCCAAACGAGCTTGTAAGCGTGTTCGCATACACACTTAAGTACCTGGAACACCACGAAATAAACAAACTAAATAAGAAATCCGAGTCAGTGAATGCTAACGACCACTATAGACAAGCACATAAACTAAAAATAAAACACCGATGATCCCCGGCAGCGGCGCCAAAAACTTGTTAACACAAAATCACGCAAGCGCACGTGGTCACAAGTAATACAGATATAAGTCAAGTTCGTTCCCACAGAGATCTGGTTTTTAATTCAATTTATTGCCTATGCAACAATGTATGGTTTTAATTCACTGCTAAGACAATTAACAAATTGGGGTTTGATTATCTAAATTAAACTAAGTTGCAAATTATAAAACTAAAAATTAATTAACTAAGAGAATTGAATCGAATTACTTATATGAGAATAAACATGGAATCCTAACTTCATTATCTACTTCACTTAGAGTTGCTGCCTTTAATCAATACATGCGATGGTTTTGATATCTGATCGAATAACACGAAATAAGTAAGAGTTACCTCTCGGTATACTAATACCAAACTAAACATACATCCACAAAAGAGATAGAAGATGAGTAGACACCTATTATGTTTAGACCCTATATCTCTATAGAATTTGAAAACATAAAGGGTTAAGCACAAGTTATCCACTTAGATCACATAGGGTAGCATAATATCTCTATTTACGCCACAAATCATGATGTTAAAACATCAACATATCCTATGCTAGCATGGTAAGTTCTAAATCTCAAGGTCCACTCTCGTTTAGCAAGAGATTAACAAATTAGATGTTAGCTACGTATCTAAATACATGAAACACAACCATACGAGGATATCAAGAATTCACCACACATAAATCTTTAAGGCATGCAAACTACTAAGCTACATAGCTAAATCCGCTAGGATCCCACGACAACGTTTAGTTCATAATTGAACATTTCGTCACCATGGGATTTGATGAAAACATGATAATGAACAAGATAACAAAGATGAATAAATCAATAATTTAACAAGGTTTAGCGAACAATTCCGTGAATGAAACAAGCATCCAAAAGATACGTCTAAACAAAGGAATCCAAGAAAACTATGTCTAGATCTTCTTGTCGTCACAATCCTCGCCTTGGCTTCTCGATCTCGTGCTATGAACGAATTGAACTGAACTCTAGTGTGTAGATATGATTTTGATGTCCCCCAAGGTGTGTATTTATAGCCCCAAGTTGCCTCCTCAACAAGTAATTGCCATCTTTGAGTTGGAATAGAATTATGGCAAATTCCGTTCTTGATTGAAAGTAGGATTGCAATTCCCATGATTAAATCTAATTCTGGAAGCTTCTGGCCGTTCAAACAATTGCCATAATGATTAGGAAAAGAATTGGTGGAGAATTCCATGTTTAAATCGGTTTTTGGAAGTTTTCTTGAAATTCTGTCAATTCTGGCGATACAGGCGCGGCCGCGCGCTCTTGCAGTAGATTCCCAGCACGCCCGCGCGCATAACAGCTCCTGCCTCAACCAAGCGCGCCCACGCGCAGTCCCTGTACATTCTGAGCGCGCCCGCGCGCATAACAGCTCCTGCCTCAACCAAGCGCGTCCACGCGCAGTCCCTGTACATTCTGAGCGCGCCCGCGCTCCACATACTGCCGCACAGACTGATTTTTTCCACCTTTTCTTATTTCTCGTCCGTTCCCAATGCAACTCTCGGCACTTGTTCTTTTGACTTTAAAAACACCATTTAATTGCTGAAACTCCATATCTGCACCTAGAAATTCATCCTGCACCATTCTCACAAAAACACATTAAACACACCAATACTTGAGATACAAGACACCAATTTAAGCTGAAATGGAATGATCCAAGCGGATATAAAATCCACTTATCACTAGGTTTGCATATATTTTCATGTTTGTTTGCTTCATTTTTTATGGAGTTTTTTTATTTTTCTTTTCAATTTTGCAGGAACGATAAAATCAGTTACAAACAATCCAGACATCAAATATTGAGTATATATCATCATCTTATCTCAGTATATATGTTACGTCTATACAAAGGAAAATATGCGGGAGATTAGGTGGCGTCTCTAATATTGTCACAATATATTTTTTAATTATTATAAAATTTTAGAATTTAAAATACTAATAATTAAAAATAATATCTTTAAGCATATTAGAAGTAGAATAGTTGTTATAGGTGTTCGAATTAATGGAGGACAGGAGTTCGAATTTATAGAGAAGACAAATAATTAAAAATTCTACTAGAAATAGAATAAGTGTTTGCAGAGTAGAAGAACACGAATTTATAAGAAATACATATAATAAAAAGTTCTTTTGAAAGTAAAACAGCTATTTTTAAGGCTTATTATTAAAAGTTTTATTAGAAGTGTTTGAGTTTGTAAAGGAGAAGAGTTTGAATACATAGAAAAAATTCATAATTAAAAATTATTAGAAGCATAATAGGTGTTTGAATATATAGAGGAGAAAATTTCGAATTTATAGGGAAGACATAATTAAATGTTCTACTATAAGTAGAATAAGTTTTTGTAGAGAAGAAGAGTTCGAATTTATAAGGGATGCATATAATAATAAGTTTTATTGAAAGTTGAATAGCTGTTTGTAAGGCATATAATTAAAGTTTTATTGGAATTAGAATAGGTGTTTGAATTTTTAAAATAGAAGAGTTCGAGTTTATAGAAAAAACCTATAATTAGAAGTTATAGTAGAAGTATAATGAATAGGTGTTTGAATATATAGAAAAGAAGAGTTCAAATTTATAGAGTACACATATAATTAAAAAAATTATTGGAAATAAAATATGAGGGCAAGTTCTATTGGAAGTAGAATGAGTGTTTGTAAGACTTATAGTTAAATTTTTTATTGAAAGTAGAATAGTTGTTCATATTCATAGAGGAAAGAGTTCAAATTTATAGACCATATAATTGAAAGTTCTATTAGAAGTAGAATATGTGTTAAAATATATAGAAGAGAAGAGTTCAAAATTTTTTATTGGAAGTAAAATACGAGGGCGGTGATGTGGCATTTTTTATGCTCTTTTAAAATTTTCTTTTTTTTCTTATTTATCTTTATAATTTATAGAGAGTCGTTCGAAACATGTTTAAACTACCTGAAACATGCTTAATGAGAAAATGATTCACTAGAAAATATCGTATTAACTCTTAGAATTTGATATTATGCTACAAATTTTATTTAATTTTTAGGTTTTGATTTTTATGGATAATAATTACAATAAAAGTATTCATAATATCTGTTAAAGTTGAATTTCAGTTTAACGAAAGAGCGGCTTATAGGAAGAATCATATGAATCACTAGAAAAGATCGTATTAATTATTAGAATTTGATATTGATGTTATAAATTTTAATTCATATTTAGGTTCCGATTTTTGTGGATTAAATTATAATACAAGTATTCATAATATATGTTAAAACTAAGTTTTGATTTAACTAGAGAACGGCTTCATAAGAAGAATTAATTTAATGAGGAGAACGATTCGTTAGAGAGTACCATGTTAATTGTAAATTTAATATATAATATGAGATAAATATATATTAAAAGAAAATTTAAAAAGTTTTGACGCCGCCGCGAAGCGCGGCTTTGTCGACTAGTTATAAGTAATGAGCTATACAGCCCAACAAGCAACTACCGTCTGAAGGCTCAAAATAATATTTTTATAATTTTTCAAAAACACGATTTCGGCATATAGGACATAACATCTATCACATAGTTTCATACAACATACTCAAAAACAATTACGACAAGATTCATGTTAACACAAAATCACGCAAGTGTACGTGGTCACAAGTAATATAGATATAAATCAAGTTCGTTCCACAGAGATCTGGTTTAGGTTTCAATTCAGTAGATGTACCTATGCAACAATGTATTGTTTTAATTCACTGCTAAGACAAATAACAAATTGGGGTTTTTAATTATCTAAATTAAACTAAGATACAAATTATTAGACTAAGAATTAATTAACTAAAGAGAATTAAACTGATTTACTTATATGAGAATAAACATGGGATCTTAACTTCATTAAATAACTCGCTTAAAGCTGATGCCTTTAATCAATGCATGTGATGGTTTTGATATCTGATCAGACAACACGAAATAAGTATACGCTACTTCTCAGTATACGAATACCAAACTAAACATACATCTACAAAAGAGATAGAAGATGAATAGACACCAATTATGCTTAGACCCTATATCTCTATAAGATTTGAAAACATAATGGTTGAAGAACAAGTTGTCTATTAAGATCACATAGAGCAGCATAATATCTCTATTTACGCTACAAATCATGATGATAAAACATCAACCTATCCTATGCTAGCATGGCAAGTTCTAAATCTCTAGATCCACTCTCGTTTCGTAAGAGATTAACAAATTAGATGTTCGCGACGCATCTAACACATGAATCACAACCATACAAGGATATAAAGAATTCACCACACATAAATCTTTAAAGCAATCAAACTACAAAGTTACATAGATAAATCCGTTAGAATCCCACGACAACAATTAGCTCATAATTGAACCGTTCGTCACCATGGGATTTGATGAAAACATGATATTAAACAAAGTATGAATGAAAGTATTAATATTAATAAAACAAACAGTTGAGAAAAACAAATCTATAATCCAAAGTAGCGCCTAAGAAAATAATACAAAAGATGAAGTAGATCTAGATCCGTTGCTTGTCACGAGCGTTGAATCTCTCTCTCCTTTTCTCCCTTGTGTTTCTATATTATGATATGTAATGATACAAATTACAATGGTAGGATGTGTTTAAATAGGCTCTAGAAGTCTTGTCCAACAAGAAATTCCCCAAAATAGAGTTAAAATAGAATTTCTGCAGTTTAGCACAAAAAACGTTTCCTAAACTGATTTCGTTTTTAAGGAAAATTCGTAGCTGACTTTTCTTCAGTATTTATGTGCCGTTCCAGTTGTAATTGGACATCTGGACCACTTTAGAATGATAGAGAATCTCGATAGCTTCGCGTGGACTGTAAGATCGCCCAAAACGGACTTGTAGAACTCAAGATATGACCAAAACAAAAATCCGGAAATCTGGCAGAATTTCTCCGCGCTGACTGCGCGCTGACTGCGCACTCTTGCACTGTTCACTGCACAGACTGCGCCCTTTGCGCGCTAAGTGCGCACTTGGTTCCTGCCGGAAGCTGATTTTCTTCGTTTTAACTCCTTTTTCCTTCATTTCTTTTGCAAATTGTCATTTTTCACTTCTTGAACTCAAATCCACCATAAAATATGCAATTTATATCTTCCAAGCTCAAGTTAGTAACCCTACACAAATTCAATAAAACGGATCAAAAACACGACATACTTGAGGTCAAGTCAATCAATTTAAGCCGATTTGAAGCGTTCCAAGTGGATATGAAATCCACTTATCAATTCACCCAATATATTTTATAACAAATATTAAAGTGATGCATACAATATATTCTAAGATTTACACAATCAAATTCTTAATCAATAAATAAATCTTAGTCTTATATCTTTTACTTTTAATTTCCCATAGTCCTAAATTACACCTTACGCCACACTTTGCCAGTGACCGGCATCTTATACTTTATGCCACACTTTCCCAAGTGACCGGGATCTTATACTTTATGCTACACTTTCCCAAGTGACCGGGAACGTGCGCAAACTAGTTCTATGTATCACACTTTCCAGTGATCGAGATCTTATTCTTATACATGACTAACTGGGGATTTATGAAAACTTTCATCTTAAATCACATATCGATATTATAAATACGATAAAAAAAGCAAATAATGAAGAACAAGTAATTAAGCAATACAAAGCACGTTTCACAATAATATGGAGCAGCAGAAAGTTACTTACAACTATACGGAGCAACGGATAGTTACTTACATAGATGTTTAAGAACATGTAATTATGGAACATCGAGAGTAGTTAATTACATAGATGTTTAAGAACATGTAATTACGGAGCAATGCATAATTACTTACAATAATACGGAGCGACGAATAATCAATATATATATATATATAAAGGAGGATACGCGAGAGCTTAGGTGGCGTTCTAAGATCGTCTCAATCTATTTTTCTAATTTTCTAGAATTTTAGAATTTTAAACACTTATAAATATAAAAATATCATTTAACATATTAAAAGTAGAATAGGTGTTCGAATTTATAGAGGAGAAGAGTTCGAATTTATAGGAAGACATATGATTAGAATTTTTATTGGAAGTGGAATAAGTATTTATAAAGCATATGATTAAAATTTCTATTGAAAGTAGAATAGGAGTTCGAATTTATAGAGAATAAGAGTTTAAATTTATAGAAAAAACATATAAATAAAAGTTTCTATTGGAAGTAGAATAATTATTATTTAGAAAGATAAGCATTTATAAAGCATATGATTAAAAGTTCTATTGAAAGTAGAATAGGAGTTCGAATTTATAAAGAATAAGAGTTTAAATTTATAGAAAAAACATATAAATAAAAGTTTCTATTGGAAGTAGAATAATTATTATTTATAAAACATATGATTAAAAGTTCTACTGGAAGTAGAATATGAGTTCAAATTTATAGGGAATAAGAGTTCGAATTTATAGAAAAAATATATCAATATATATATCAATATATAAAGGAGGATACGCGGGAGCTTAGGTGGCACTCTAAGATCGTCTCAATCTATTTTTCTAATTTTCTAGAATTTTAGAATTTTGAACACTTATAAATATAAAAATATCATTTAAAACTATTAGAAGTTGAATAGGTGTTTGAATTTATAAAGGAGAAGAATTCGAATTTATAGGAAGAAATATGATTAGAAGTTCTATTGGAAAAGTAGAATAAGCATTTATAAAGCATATGATTAAAAGTTCTATTGAAAGTAGAATAAGAGTTCGAATTTATAGAGAATAAGAGTTTAAATTTATAGAAAAAACATATAAATAAAAGTTTCTATTGGAAGTAGAATAATTATTATTTATAAAGCATATGATTAAAAGTTCTACTGGAAGTAGAATAAGAGTTCAAATTTATAGGGAATAAGAGTTCGAATTTGTAGAAAAACATATAAATAAAAGTTCTATTAGAAGTAGAATAGGTGTTTGAATATATAAAGCATCCATATAACTAAATATTTTACAGATAGTACGATCTTCTTAAATATATATTTTTTATATAAGTTAATTATACTTCTATTAGGAAAATTTATTCATAAATCCAATACTATTATCATAAAAAAGTCATTGTATTTAAAAGAAAATAATTGATGTGTTAACATTATAAAAGAACATTCTCATGCAGGAATCCTAAATAAAAATAGGGGTATCTATAATATAAAGAGAAAATAAGATGTGTTTTCATTTTCTAAAACTCCATAAATTTTAGAAAGTCTAGATAAAATATAAATCGGAATTCACTCTATTTTTTAGGTTTTAATTTTAAGGAAAAAAGTTGTTTTGTAAGATAAGTATCATTAATAATATGTAATGAATTTGGAATTTTGACCCAAACGAGAGCGGCTCGAAACGTGTTTAACGGGAAAACGGCTCGCTATAAAAGATTGTATTAGCTATTAAAATATCATTTTGATGTTATAAATTTTATTTTATTTTTAGGATTTGATTTTTATGGATAAACATTATCATAAAAGTGATATATGTAAAAGTTAGGTTTTGGTCTTAACGAGGGAGCGGATAAATAGCAATAACTGTGTTTAACGAGAAAGCGATTCATTACAGAAGACCGTATAAAGATGTTTGAATATATAAGGAATACATAAAATAAAATGTTTTATTAGAAGTAGAATACGAGGACGGTGGAGACGTCTTATACGATTTTTAAAACTATATATCTTTTTTCCTAGAAATCCTTAATTTTATTTTTTATTCAAGTTAATTATACTTGCATTAGAAAAATATATCCATAAATTTAATGTTATTCCCGTAACGAATTATACGTCTTCGATATTTTTTTTTATATGTTAACATAACAGAAAGACATTCCCATGCGAAAGTTGTAAATAAGTACATGAATATCTATAATATACAGAAAATATAAGATGTATTTTCATTTTTAAAACTATATAAATATTAGAAAATTTAAAGAATATAAAAATTGGAATTTACTTTCTTTATATAATTAGTTAGAATTTCGCTTCCAAATAAGAGCGGCTCAAAACATATTTAATGGGAAGACGGCTCATTAGAAAAGATTGTATTAGCTATTATAATTTGTTATTGATGTCATAATTTTTTTTATTTTTATTGTTCGATTATATGGATAAATATTTTTTATATAAGTCTTTATAATATATGTTAAAGTTGAGATTTCGATTTTAACGAGAGAGCGGCTCAATCGAAAGAATAAAATCGTGTTTAACAAGAAATCGATTCATTAGAAAAGGATATTTAATTATTAAAATTTAATATTAATATTATAATATAACGTAAATGTATTAATTTTTTTAAAAAATATTATAACGCCGCTGCGAAGCGCGGCTTTATGGACTAGTTACTTATAATAATACGGAGCAACGAATAATTACTTATTTTAATTACGGAAATCAAGAATTCACATACTTACATAAGAACACACATACAATCCTTAGCAACCCATCATCTAAAATCTTGAAATATTCCATGAATATAACTCTAACCAGATACGTATTTTGACTTTTTAACCCTCTAAATGATGTTTTCTGGAAATACTCAAACTACGAAAGACGTAGAGAACGAAAAAATCTTTCTGACAAGTCCAGAATCGACGAATTCCGAATTACTATGAATTAACTACGAATTTTACAATATTGCTGATTTGTGTGAAAAAATAGACCTACGGATTTTATTAATAAAGATGAAGAAGAAGAATAAGATGCTTATATAGCGTTACAAAACCCTAGTCCAAACCTACTAATTATTCGTATTCAAATTTGATCTATATTTTAGGTTCAATTAAGCTAAACCAATTTTAATTCCTAATAGTTTTATAAATTTAATTCCTTTTTTCTATTTTTTTTATTATTATTCTAAAATTTACGAGATGTTACAATCTCCCTTCTTAAACAACACCTAATCTAGATTGTATCAACTACTTAGCCTAAATTGTTTCCAATACTTGACACTAATTACCAACGAGATCGATAAAAACCAACGAGATCGATAAAAAACCAGCAAGATTGATTAAAACGGTGAACAAATTTTACCCCACACAAATATAATATTCAATATCCTGTCGAATTTGTTATTATTCAAAAAAAAATTATTACTTTAATTTAAAATAGGGAAATTCCATTTGGTACCATTGTACTTTTGGCTTTTCCAAATGGTACCACCCAACGTTTTGGTCTTCCAAATGGTACGCCTAAACTTTAGGCTTCAACCATCCAGTAGTACTCCGTTAAACAAAAGTTAATCCTACTGTTAAGTACAATTAAAACATCTCTCGGTTCCAAAACCCCTAAATCAGTTTTCCCCAAAATTAAAACATCAATCTCTCGGGATTTCTCTAGAATTCTCTCCCCCAAACACTAATCAATACATCTCTCTCTCTTTTCTCTCAATCAATCTCTTGTTCTCTCCCTCTGTTATACAAGCTCCATGTCTGGCGCTCTTCACGAATCCTTGTTGTGACTCTCCTCCCTTTTCTTTCAAAACAGAGGTGTGTGTGTGTGTATAACATGTGCGCGTTGTGGTATATATATATATATATATATATATATATGTATTACAGTTCGTGTATGTATGGTAACGCGTATGTGGGTGTGTGTGTGTGTGTGTGTGTGAACAAGCTGTGTGAAGGCTGGGGTTTGTAGTTGAGATGATTCGGGGACGGGGAAAGCTGGGTTATTGAAATTGGTTAGTTTGGATTTCTTGTTCTGTAGTTGTAGTGCTGATTTTCGTGATGATTAAACTGGGTTATGGGGTTATGCAGTGGTGTTGTTGTTATGATTGTGAGTGAGTTCGGTTTTTGAGATGATTTTTACTGTTGTGGTATCGTTAGTCTCATTGTGGCTGCTATTTGTATTGGTTCGGATTGGTCGATGTTGGTGTGTAGTGAGTGAACTGTGACTGTGTGGGAGCTAGCTGTTATGGTCGTTATTAATCAATATATATATATATATATAAAGGAGGATACGCTGGAGTTTAGGTGGCGCTCTAAGATCGTCACAATCTATTTTTCTATTTTTCTAGAATTTTAGAATGTTAAAATATCATTTAACATATTAAAAGTAGAATCATCAATATATAAAGGAGGATACGCGGGAGTTTAGGTGGCGCTCTAAGATCGTCTCAATCTATTTTTCTAATTTTCTAGAATTTTAGAATTTTAAAATATCATTTAACATATTAAAAGTAGAATAAGTGTTTGAATTTATAGAGGAAAAGAGTTCGAATTTACAGGGAAGACATCATGTAGAAGTTCTATTGGAAGTAGAATAAGTTTTAATAATGCATATGATTAAAAGTTCTATTGCAAGTAGAATATGAGTTCGAATTTATAGAGAATAAGAGTTCGAATTTATAGAAAAAACATATAAATAAAAGTTCTATTAGAAGTAGACATTTAACATATTAGAAGTAGAATAGGTGTTCGAATTTATAGAGGAGAATAGTTCAAATTTATAGGGAAGTCATATAATTAGAAGTTCTATTGGAAGTTGAATAAGTATTTATAACGCATATGATTAAAAGTTCTATTGAAAGTAGAATAGGAGTTCAAATTTACAGAGAATAAGAATTCGAATTTATAGGAAATACATATAAATAAAAGTTCTGTTATATATATATATCAATATATATATCATCAATCATCAATATCAATATATATATATAAAGGAGGATACGCGGGAGCTTAGGTGGCGCGTTAAGATAGCTTCAATCTGCTTTTCTAATTTTCTAGAATTTTAATTATAAGGCATAATTAAAAGTTCTATTGAAAGTTGAATAGGAGTTCGAATTTGTAGAGAATAAGATTTTGAATTTATTTTTATTGGAAGTTGAATAGGAGTTCGAATTTGTAGAGAATAAGAGTTTGAATAATTTATTAAAATTATCTTTAACATATTATAAGTAGAAAAGATGTTCGAATTTATAGGAAAAAGAATTCGAAATTATAGAAAAAACATAACGAATTTATAGGAAAGAGGAATTCGAATTTATTGAAAAGACATAAAATAAAACAATTTCTAACTGATTACAAATAGAAAACAATTTAAGTTTATCAAGAAGAGTTATCGTCAAAATTCAATAAATACCTTTGGCAACAAGCCACATGCATATATTGATTGTTTTGGGTGTGATTTTCTAAAAAAAAAAATACATTCTTATGCAGGTAAGTTTATGGATGGAAGGATTAGGAATATGCCATTAATGGATCAAAGTAACTTGATTTGCACTGAATAATAGTTGAGGTACTTCTTTTTTCTTAATGTATTTGTTGTTTTTATTGAATTTTTCTATGTTTGTTGAGTACACTATCAATTTGTAGGTTGGTCAAAGTGCATGACTATTACATGTTATAAAACTCGGAGGGCACTGGATTTATGCATCTGCAGGCTCTTAATACATGAATCAAATATACATGTGTATGCATTGATAATTAGGATTTAGTTATATGTTAACTTGCCGGTGTAATATGGAAAAATTTTAATTTTATAGATTACAATCATTGATTCGTTGCATTAAATAAGTTACGTTATCAAAATAAATGAAATTTTTTTGCAGGAAAATATGGAAAAAGTTTTGGGACATGACAAAATTTCATAGTACAAGCTTCTTAAGCGAATCCTAAAATTTTAAAAGGTGAATATTCATTTATTTATTTTTTCAAAATTCAATTATAATTTGTAGATTTTCTTCTATCAAAAAATTCATTTTAAAAATATCAAAAAATATGTAAATATTCAAATTTATAAAATATAAATTTCAAATTTACGGGAAAGAATCTCATCCTAAAACGAATGATCATAAGATCTATTACACAACATAAAACTAGATTTCGAAAACAACCTATTAAAATAAATAATATTGTTTTAAAAATATATATTTTAGGATTTTCAATACTAAGTAATTTCTAATTTGATAACTATTCATTCGTGCCTTGAGTCATTTTTGTTTTGTCTAGTAATTTCTTTTTTGTGATGTTTTTCTCTCGTATAGCATCTTAAATGGGAATACTACTTACCAAGAAGTATATTATGATTAGTAAAATTGGTGTTCGAATTGATAGAGGAGAAAAGTTCGAATTATAAGAAAGATACATAATTAAAAATTCTATTGGAGTTAGAATAGGTGTTTGTAAGGCATATCATTAAAAAAATTTATTAAAAGTAGAATATGGCCGGATTCAAACTTATAGAGAATAAGAATTCGATTTTCTAGAAAATACATATGATTAAAAGTTGTACCGAAAGTCCAATAGAATAGGAGTTTGAATTTATAGAGAATAGAAGTTTAAATTTTCTAGAAAATACATATAATTAAAAGTTCTATTGAAAGTAAAATAAGTGTTTGAATATAAAAAGAAAATATTTAATTAAATGTTCTATTAGAAGTAGAATAAGAGGACGATGCTAACATCTTTTTACGATCTTCTAAAATTATAAATCTTTTTTCTTAAATACAGGAGTATCTAAAATATATAGAGAAAATAAGATTTTTATATTTAGGGGGGAATACGGTTCAATAGGAAAGATCTTATTAACTATTAGAATTTGATATTGATGAAATAAATTTTATTTTATATTTAGGGTTTGGTTTTTATGGATAAAAATTATTAGACAAGTAATATATGTAAAAGTTGAGGTTTCGATTTTAACGAAAGAGCGACTCAATAGAAAGAACCGCGTTTAGCAAGAAAGCAGTTTATTAGAGAATACCGTGTTAACTATTAAAATTAAATAATATTGATGTTATAATATATGATAAATATATTGATTTTCAATTTTTTTTGGATGCCCTTAATATATTTTTCTGTTTTTTTACAATTTTAGGATTTTAAATACTAATATAATAGGTGTTCTAATTATAAAGGAGAATAGTTCGCATTTATAGTAAAAACATATTATTAAAAATTATATTGAAATTAGAATAGATTTTCGAATTTATAAAGGAATAGTTCGAATTTTCAGATGAGACATATAATTAAAGTTTTACGGGAAATTGAATAGGTGTTCCAAATTATGGAGAAAAGAGGGAAAACGTATAATTAAAAGTGCTATTGGAAGTAGAATTCTTTATACAAGTTTTTTTTTTGCCAGATCTTTATACAAGACATTTTCATGCGAAACCTGTAAATAAAACCATGAATGTCTATAATAAACAGAAAAACTAAGATGAATTTTCATTTTTTAAAACTCCATAAATATTATAAAGTTTAAAGAATGTAAAAATTGAAATTTACTCTCATTTGAGATTTTAATTTTTAAGGAAACAAGTTATTTTATAAGATAAGTATCATCAATAATATGTATTGAAGTTAGAACTTCGGTTCCAAATGAGAGCGGCTCGAAACGTGTTTAGCAGGAAAACGATTTACTGCTAAATATTGTATTAACTATTAGAATTTGATATTAATGCAATACATATTTTTTTAGGGTTCGATTTTTAAGAGTAAAAATTATTGTACAAGAATTCGTAATATATGTCAAAACCAGGGTTTCGCTTTTGACTCAACAGGAAGAATCGTGTTTCACAAGAGAGCAATTCATTAAAAAATACTATATTAACTGTTAAAAATTAATATTGATGTTTTGTTATAAAATAAATATATAAAAAAACTTTTGAAAAAGAGTTATTATGCCGCCGCGAAGCGCGACTTTGTAGACTAATTGTTAAATTAATAACGTTTGTTTAACGTTTTTAAAATGGAGTGTCACTGAATGGTTGAAGCCTAAAGTTTAGGCGTACCATTTGGAAGATCAAAACGTTGGGTGCTACCATTTGGAAAAGTCAAAAGTATAATGGTACCAAATTAAATTTCCTTTTAAAATATAGCAATTAAACTTATATTTAGATACTTAAATGAGAGGCCTCGAATATTTCATTTACGCCTAACTCTTCCGGCCTTCCGGGTTAAGAAATAGATCAAACGCAGATATGCTTGCTTCTTCATTTCATAATCTTCCTCGAATCAAATCTTGGTACATAAAACCATCCCATCCAGGCAAAGTAAAGAATAATACATACCAAAAGTACAAAAACAATTAAAAAGTAAAGAATATACTTCACTTTATCCAATAAACAAACGAAATCCAGCGGTAAAAAAGTAAAAAAACCGCGTGGTAAAACCCATTACTTAACACCATCAACAGATCAGCTACTGCTCCATTACATTCTCATTTTCATCTCTTCATTCCTTACAACATTTTTTTCTAACACACACAAATGGTGTCAACCCAAGACAAAACAGAGATAGCTTTTTTCGACTTGGAAACCACAATTCCGACCCGAACGGGTCAAAAACATGCCATTTTAGAATTCGGATCGATCCTGGTTTGCCCCAGAACGCTTGTGGAGCTTGATAACTACACCACTCTTGTTCAACCCTCGGATATTTCGTTGATTTCTGATTTGTCTGTGCGTTGTAACGGAATTTCTCGGCAAGATGTTGTTTCGGCCCCCTCTTTTGGTCAAATTGCTGACCGGGTTTTCGATATTCTTGATGGTTTGTTGTTTGCTGTATTACTTATTTTTTGAGTTTATCCTGAGAACAGTGAGCGTATTTTAACAAACAAGTTATTGTCATATGTGTTGTTTTATTATTTTGTTGAAGTTGAGACTTGTGAGAATTATCGTTGTGTGCTTTTTAAGATTATAGTTTTCGACTGTTCTTACTTGAGTTTTATTTTTTGTGTGTTTTTGTAGGGAGGATATGGGCGGGTCATAATATAAATAGGTTTGATTGTCCTCGATTAAGAGAGGCTTTTCAAGAAATTAATAGGGCTGCTCCTGAGCCCAAAGGAACTATCGATTCTTTGGTTTTACTGACTCAAAAATTTGGGAGGAGAGCAGGTGATATGAAGGTTAGTGTTGCTACTCGTGCTCTTTGAGCTTTAGATAATAGTTTGTCATCTAAATTTTTGTTGAGTGTAATCTAAATTTTTGTTGAGTGTAGTGAAAGAATTTATGAGCATTCATGTATGGATGAAAATGAGTAAATTTATGTTAAATATAGGTGCTTCGGGGTACTTGTGGATGCTAAAGTTGGTCCTCGTTTCATGGACAGTTAAATATGATTTATTGATATTGATTGAATTTTACTTTCATATCGATTTCCTTTGACTGTATGTAGTAGGTGTTCACAACTGTACGGAGTTTATCAGCCTCATTTGATCTTGTTAAGCTTTAAATTGTAACATCAATTTCCCCTTTTTGAGTCCACATTTTTCTCCGGTGGTTGTGGATTTCCGATTATCGACTGATAGTTGGATGCCTGTTTTTCTCGATACATTTTTTTAGAGATGCTGAGATGCTAGTGCCTCAAATTTTCAGAATGGTCCTTACGCGTCTGAGATGCTAGTGCCTTGAATTTTCAGAATAGTCCTTAACCGTCTAGAATTTTAAATTTTGCAGTCAAACTATGCAAGCTCACATGGAAACAGTTTGTTATGCTGAAAGAGATACATTATTCTCTGTACAAAAGGCTATTTTCTCATAAGTTAGTCCATACATTGTTTTTCTTATTTTGACATAATTTAATTTTTTCTGTAGATGGCTTCACTTGCAACATATTTTGGACTTGGAGAGCAATCACATAGGTACTTTTGCCTATAACATAATCAATTTTTCTGTGTGTTTGGGCGATGATAGGTGTCAGACATTTACATTTCAGATTTGGCTTGTTGTATTTTTTTTCTTTTTTCTGTATTTCAAAAAATTATTTCTATATTTTCCACATTACAGAGAATAAAAAATGTGTATATTAATGCAAATCATACAAGCAATATGCTTAGTCATGTATAAGTTTGAAGGTTTGACTAGTTCTATATTATTGTTTTTCAGAAGTTTAGATGATGTTCGGATGAATCTTGAAGTTCTCAAGTATTGTGCAACTGTGCTGTTTTTGGTAAGTTAATGATTGTTTGTCGTATATCAAGGAACTTCTTTATCTTTCTGAGGATGCCTTTATCATGCATAGTAGTTCAGCACAGACATATGTCAAGTCTGGTAATTAATAGATTAATGCCAAGTAAACTAGATGTCTGATCCGTTTGATCATTTCTGACTTCTAATTTTTGCACCTTCTCAAATACAAATCTCCAATGTCATATTGTAATTTAGTGTCCTGGGCACCCAGCCAGTTTTTAGATATTGTTTTTCTTTTCTTTTTTTTTAAAATTTTTTTAATCATATGTTATTTACTTGAATGAAGTTTAGATCGCTTTGTGGATAACTGACCTAAACAGTATTAGTTCATGGTATAATTCTTCCTTTAGAACTTTAATTCTCTATTGTGCACAGTTTAAAAGGATGTACTTTAATTGCTAAATGTGAAAAGGCATCACAAATTTAAATTACAGATATGCTGATTATGATATTTTTTTCCCTTTATGCTTTAGGTTCTAAGAGTATGCACTGTTATTGATTCTTATCAAGTATCTCTTACAATATCTATAGGTTTAACATCTTATATGAGATATAAACAGTGTTGAACTTCTTTTGGGACTTTGCACTAAAAAATCATATGTGCAACATTTAAGAGCAGAGGCCTTTTGTTCTCTAAAATTAACTTAGCATCCTCTATTCAAGTTTAATAACGTATTTATTTATTTTCTGTTAGATCAGAACGAGTCCTAGAAGGCATTGCAGTATCTTGATTTGTAGTACTCTGAATTTTGTTCAAATATAAACGTTCGCAAAGTGATGAAGTCCAGAAATGTTACTTGTTGCAATTCTGTCTTTAGTCATTGAATATAGTAGTGAAGCACCAAGTAGTACTGGCTTTAAAAAATTACAGTTGTCATAGCTGGTGACCGTAATAAGAGACTGAGAATTTGCTATTCCTGCAGGAGTCCAGCCTCCCAGATGTTTTAACTGCAAACAGCTGGGTTTCCCCTAATGCTATTACAAGAAGTCGTGGTAATAGGAAAGCTTCTCCCGAGGGGACAGGTCCGAACAACAGTACACCCTCTTCAAGTAGCCTGATTAAAGATCACCTGATATCCACTCCCCAAAATAATACATTGGACAATCATCCCATCCTTTCCCTGATGACTCCTGGATTAGGAAATTGCGAAATAAATCTTGTTGGATCTAATAGTGCTCCTGCACCTGACCCGTTTAACATGACTCCCCTAAGCAATCTAGTAGAAAGAGGATCTATTCAACCGGATGACACCATCATGGAGTCTAGTTCAGAGTCGCTAAATTTGTCCACAGCAAACTCGTCTGATGCTTTCAGGGACTGTGCTGACTTTTTAAAGCCTGATGAAATTTCTGTACCTTCGATCACTGTTGTACTTTCCCCAGGTTTTCAAGGGCTTCACAAATTACAGATATTGCATAATAATTCAGTCTTGCATGTTTGCTGTGAACGTATGAAAGTACGGTTTGGTATAAGTACAAAATTTGTTGATTATGCTGGCCGGCCACGGTTAAGTTTTGTGCTGGATGCATCTCCGGATCTCTGCCAAGTTCTGGATGCATGTGATAATCTTTCCCGCAAGATGTTTTTGGATTCTGGAAGCAGTTCTGACTGGAGGCCTGTTGTTGCCAGAAAGGCTGGGTTTGTTAATTTACCTACCATTCGATTGCAGTAAGTTTGATTTTTTCTAAGGCACCCTTTACTTTCAACTTGCCAAAGTATTTATATCACATTTTAATTCTCTATTCTATTCTCGTGTAACCACCTTTTGATATTTATTATGCATTCTATTCCATCATTAGTATTTAAAATGAACGTGCTGAATCAATTATATTGTGTTGCTATCATAGTATCAAACCATTCTGTTTATTTGTCAAGGTTACCTACAGTATGGGATGGGAATAATGCAAAATTGTCCACAGAGATATACCAGAAAGAATCTTCATCGACACAAAAGGTTGTTTTCAGCAGATACGACATAGCTGAACTTGATGCTTTATTGGCACCAGGGACTTTCATGGATGCGTACTTATCATTGGATCCATACGACTTTCAACATAATGCTGGTATCCGTCTAGTGGCAAAGAAGCTGGTCATACATTCCAGTTGATGAGTCATAGCCAGAATTACATAAGCTAACACCTACTACTAGATATCATTCTTTCATGGCTTCAGGCCAAATTGTTTCAACTTGTAGACATTATATTGTCATTCTGTCATAATTTCAAATTTACAATAATAGACTCCAGTTGAATTTCAGGATAATCTGATAAAAAAGATTGATTCTTGAGTTTGGGTTTGTTCAGAAGCCCTTCTTGTGACCAGTTATACAAACTTGAAACTTTTATTTTAATGGATTCATATTGCAGACAAGCTTGTTTTTTTAATCAAATATAAGTCGAAGATTCTTAAGTGAGAGTCAAGTTGTCCACCACATCCATAAACGTTTACTATAACGGGGAAGGCAATTATTGTGATCATTTTATTTCTGTAAAATATTTGGATTCGAAGCATTGTGCCTGTTTGTGAAATCTGTTGCCTAACTTATAAGTTACTTATTTCGGAAAAAATTTTGTATTTACATAATTCTTTTAAGAAAAAAATTTGTATGGGAAGTTTAATATTCATAATCTTGCAAAAATAAGTTACTTATTTTAGAAAAAAGTACAGATTTCCTAACTTTTTTCCAGAATAAGTAACTTATTTTTGAAAAATAAGATTTCTCAAACGGGCCAATTATTTACTTTGTTTCATTCTTTTAAATAATCACTAGTTGGACTCTGTCAATGTGAGAGTTGAAGCTATACAAAAGTACTACTCTGATTAACAAAAAATATAAAAAACAGTATGATGAGATAATAATAACTCATATGTTGGAGATTATTTTTTGTTATCTCAATTTTCAGGTTCTCGCAAGATTTATTAAAATAAATATTTATTTGTAAGATATGACAATTTAAATATTTAAAAAGATTTATAGAAAAAATTTATTTGCTTTGAATAAATGTTGATTGCGAAAATTATTATATAATTTATTTATGGTAAGTTAAATGGTTACGCGACTTGGCGTGCCATGTGGTTTGGTTGGGAAATGAGATATTTTGTAGGAATAGGTCTATGTCATGAGGAAGGGATGATTGGTGCATTAGATATTTGTTTAGACGTTGATTGATGGACAAAGGGGAAGATGAAAGTTTGCTCCGCTGATTCTTTACCTGAGCAAAATAATTACTACTCCTAATCTCCTATACTCCCTCCGGTTCTTATTGTTCTTCTCATTTCATGTCGGGACTATTCATAACAAGAGACAAATTATTAATTTACATCTAATTTATGAGATAAAATATAGTCATAAATGATCATGTTTGATTCGCATTTATGAATACTTTAACACAATGAAATTTTTATATTTAATAATAATATGAAATTAAAGATATTAATAATTAAAAATGTGCGTTAACAAATGTATCCAGCTAAAATAGGAAGAGTTTTTTGGGACGGAGGAAATATTCTTCAACGGTACTCGTATATGTAAGAATAAGCATATCAACGACCGCACACCACTCAGCCACGTCCTAAAAAACACTACTGTACATGAAATGGAAGGACAGCTTATCAAAAAAGCCACGTGAGAGTCGACTCTCATTTTCACAATTAGGGTTTTAGTCATTTTTTTGTAATGCTTCACTTTCTTTCATTATCTTTTTTATCGATTTTCCTTCGTTCTTCTACTTTCTCTTCTATTCATTAAATTTTTTAAATAAAAATTGAGTTTTTGTTCCAAAAATTTTGAAATAACATTCTTGGAATATGTAGGATTTTCGTATTACTTTATGCGAGTTTGTTTTTTATGATATTAATTGTATCATTTTATGCGAATGTTTTTATGATTGTTGCATTGAAAAAGAATTATATGATGTATTGGAAGATCTGTATATCCCGCATCGACAATACTTTCTACATGTTTATAGTTACTTTCTGGCAGGATGCAAATGGCACGATAATGAAAATCGCATATGCTTACCTCTCACAAAGAAAATTTATTCATAATATGAGGTCACTTAACTCAATTTTTGCATTTTAGTCCTCTGAACGCCGCACTATCCATAGAATTACTGTGAGGGTCAATTGTAAATTTACTGTTTTTAGGGAATATGTAGGCTGATTGCTCCGTAGACCACTGGAATCATTTTTAATTTTAAAAATATTGTATTCAATTTGTTAAGCGATCTGGAAACAAAGCGACTAATTATTTAGCTTATTTATTTGTTTTTCAACCTTGTTGCATGATTAGTCGAGGATTTGTCCTAATTAAGGCTCTTCAAATTATTAATGAAATCTGCTTTTATTTTGGTAAAAAAAAAAAGAAAAATAAGCATAAGTGTATCTTATCCAGTATTTTTATACATGGTCGTTGATCAAAAAAATATGAAACATTGGATCCTAAAATAGAAATATGTGACCTGTTAGATCTAATATTAAAAAGCTTATTTGATTGATTTAGGATTATATTGAAATATTATATATTAAATTTTATAATATAAATCAAATATAAATAGAGTTTTTAAATTGATATAATTATATCTAATATTAAAAAGTAAGTTTATTTGATTGATAATATTCATATGCGAAAAGGTAAATTATAATAATATAAATTAAATGTAAGTTTTTGAACTTGAATGGAATCTGAATATAAAAATTCGTGATCTTCTTTTCTTTTCAATTTTCGAGGAGTTTCAATTGGATAATAATTGCCAAACCATTATTAAATTTAAGATGATTTCTTGATTTTTGTGTGATCCATAAAATCTTTTGAATTTGATTTTAGAACTGAAATAAAGCAAAAATAATAAATTGATCGTGTAAAATAAATATAATAAATAATAAATTTTTATATATTTATACTCAAATTTGATTATTTTTTCTCTAAAATTTTTCAAATTTAAAACTTCTTTATTTACTTCAATAAATTATTAAATTATATCTTTATATATAATAAACGTAAGAGGGATCTTATCCATAAATTTGGTCACTGTACTACAAAATAATCTCAACCATCAAATCTAATATTTTTAAAAATAGACGATCAAGATTAAATCATATTAAAAGGAAAATTAAAATCTAAAAAGGATGTAGTTAAAAAAGGTAGTATTAAAATTGAATTTTAGAAAGAAAATTATAATATGAAAAGGATATAATTAAAAAAAGATACTACTGAATTTTATTTATTTATTAATATTTAATTATATATGATTTAGATCACTGACATATATTTTTCGTATTTCAATATAAATCAATCTTTTAGTTTACATGTTAAAATATAAAATATTTTTCATGCTAGATCCAATATTTTTCATCTACTTATTTTAATATTTAACTATTCTTATTTATTTTATCGTACGGAAGACCAAACTACCAAAGTTTTGGACGAAATCACTCTTACACTTATTATTAAAATCGTATTTGGTTATTAGTAGAACATTCTTCAAATAATAAGAAGTACCAAACCAAACATACCCAGTATATCCCGCTCAGAGCAGGGTCTGGGGAGGGTAAGTTGTACGCAGCCATGCCCCCACTTTTTACAGCGGGGAGGCTGTTTCCGTGAAGACCCTCGGCTAAGTGCAAGACACAAATGGTGGGTGCCATACATAAAGAAAATCCAATGTTACAGCAATTTTCAAATCCATACCTGAGCCCATGGTATTCTTCACATAGGACATACAAACATGTGTGGGGTTATGCTACTCAGGACTAGAAGTACCCCACTCTACCAGCTTTTTAGGAATAGCTCCAGTCGAACTCCCTGCACAAAATAAACCACAGGCAACAACAGAGAAACATATGACACAAAAAGCAAAAAAGAGGACGAAAACATCTGATCCTCTAAGAAAGAGCTAACTGGGACAACCCAACTCTGAGGCTCTCCCCCACAGAGCCACTCCTTAGAAGAGAATCCACCACTCTGATATGACGCCTCCACGAACCCCTGTCAGCGATCATGGTCTCATTAAGGTTAAGGGCCTTCAAATCCAGCTTAAGTTGTTCATCCCACGACCTCCTCGGTCGGCCTCTCCTCCTCGCCCCAATAACTGCAATACCAATACTCTCTACCCTCCTCACTGGGGCTTCAGCCCGCCTCCTACGAACGTCTCCGAACCATCTCAACCTCCCTTCCCTTACTTTCGATGAGAGCGGCGCCACTTCAAACTCGCTCCTAAACACCCCATTCGGTATTCTATCTAGCAACGTACGCCCACAAGACCACCGCAACATCCTCATTTCCGCCGCTTCCAATTTACTTTCTTGAGCCTTCTTCGCCGCCCAACACTCAGAGTCGTAAAGTAATGCAGGGCGAATTGCTACTCTGTAGAATTTCCCTTTCAACTTTAAAGGGACCTTCTTATCGTACATCACCCCTGACGCTGCCATCCACCTTAACCACCCAACCTTGATACGATGTTTGACATCGTCTTCAACCTCACCTTCTTTCTGGATGATCGAGCCCAGGTACTTAAACTTATCCGTACGGGGGATGATCTGGTCTTCAATCTTAACCTCCGTCCCCTCTTCGATGTCCTCGCCACTAAAGTTACACCAGAGATACTCGGTTTTAGAACGGCTCATTCGCAAGCCTCGGGACTCCAAAGTAGATCTCCAAAGCTCTAACTTCTCGTTCGCCTCCCTCTGTATTTTGATAATCAAAACGAAATATAACTAGATTTCATAAATCGAATAGATTTTCAAAGTAAAAAATTATTAATTTCTTCTCTTTTTTGTTTCTGCGTAGTTTTAATTAGAAAATAATTGTTAAACCAACGCTAAATTAAAAATTATTGTAAAACCGTCCAAATATTAAGAATTTCTTATAGACTATAAATCGTCTAAATCAAATTTTAAGAATTCAAGATATAGCCAAATATTTAATTGAACGTGTAATCTGATATATATACTGATCAATATTTTAACAATAATTTGATATATAAATTAATAACATATGAATATTAAAAAAATTAATAATAATTATAGATATTAAAAAAGTAGCAATGCATTCCACGAGGTTATAAGCTAGTCTATACTATACTATTATAAGCAAAACAGGGGTATATTTGGTTTGATACTCTTTTTTTGGTCACTCTTTTTTGGTACTCTTTTTTTTGTCACTATTTGGTTTGGTTAAATCTCTATTAATAATAAAATTAAAAAAAAAATACACGGTAGGCACTCTCTTTAAATACTTTAAATCTTTATTATTAATTATTAAAAAAACATACGCCTCTAATTAAACACTTCAAAAGTCTTAAGTAAACAGAACACTCAAAACACATTGAACACAAACAATACAAAAACATCCACATCACGTTTCCAGCGTCCATTTTTAACACTTCAAAAGTCCTAATCGAAGCTCCTGTATCACTTTGATGCTCACGCCATTAAGCGAAATAATATATATTTATAATATATTAAGCGAAATAATATATTTATAATATTTGAATTTCGCTTATAATATATTAATCAATCTATACTTTTATACTATCTATCTATATTATAGTATATCTATACTATACAATTATAAGCAAAACATGGTATATTTGGTTTGGTTCTCTTTTTTTGGTCACTCTTTTTTGGTACTCTTTTTTTTGTCACTCTTTGATTTGGTTAAATCTCTATTAATAATAAAATTCAAAAAAAAACACACGGTAGGCACTCTCTTTAAATACATTAAATCTTTATTATTAATTATTAAAAAAAACATACGCCTCTAATTACACACTTCAAAAGTCTTAAGTAAACAGAACACTCAAAACACATTGAACACAAACACTACAAAAACATCCACATCACGTTTCCAGCGTCCATTTTTAACACTTCAAAAGTCCTAATCGAAGCTCCTGTATCACTTTGATGCTCACGCCATTAAGCGAAATAATATATATTTACAATATTTATAATATATTAAGCGAAATAATATATTTATAATATTTGAATTTCGCTTATAATATATTAATCTATCGATATTTTTATACTATCTATCTATACTATAGTATATATTATATATTATAAGCAAAACAAGGTATATTTGGTTTGGTACTCTCTTTTTTGTCACTCTTTGGTTTGGTTAAATCTCTATTATTAATAAAATTCAAAAAAAAAATACACGGTAGGCACTCTCTTTAAATACAATAAATCTTTATTATTAATTATTAAAAAAAAACATACGCCTCTAATTAAACACTTCAAAAGTCTTAAGTAAACAGAACACTCAAAACACATTGAACACAAACACTAAAAAAACATCCACATCACGTTTCCAACGTCCATTTTTAACACTTCAAAAGTCCTAATCGAAGCTCCTGTATCACTTTGATGCTCACGCCATTAAGCGAAATAATATATATTTATAATATATTAAGCAAAATAATATATTTATAATATTTGAATTTCGCTTATAATATATTTACTGTATCTATCTATACTTCTATACTATCTATATATACTATAGTATTATAAGCGAAATAGAATATATTTGGTTGGTAGTTTGGTACTTTTTTATGGTACACTCAATAACAACTGTTGGTTTTTGAGACAGATTAATGAGAACCATGTAATGCTAAAAAAATATTCTTTCTATAATATATAAAATACTTCTATAGGTTCAAGGTTCAAATTCCATGAACAACATATTATTATTAAACGTTGATATCATCTTAAAGTAATATTTATATACGTATTAATACGATAATATTTATATACACGAGATTTCTAAAGTAATATTTTAATAATAAAAAATATATACAACTTAAAATTTTAATAATAAAATATAATTAAAAAATTTACAAGCAACCGTGCATAGCACGGGTTATAGGCTAGTATTATATATTATAAGCAAAACATGGTATATTTGGTTTGGTACTCTTTTTTTGGTCACTCTTTCTTGGTACTCTTTTTTTTTTTTCACTCTTTGGTTTGGTTAAATCTCTATTATTAATTGTTTTAACACAATAATTTGTTGTGAACTAGTCTCGTCTTTTGACGTGTTTTTCTCTGTCTCTTCCATATGAGGAGTATCTTTATCTTTATTTCAATTCGTTCATCTCAAACATCTTTTCATTTTTAAAACAATCTCCTTAATTCTGTGTGTTTTTCTTGGTCAATCAATGGCGGGATCTTCATCTGCTAATGATGTTATAGAAGGGTATGAAAAGTTGAGGATTACTGATGATGATCAAGAAGGTCTAATTCTTGAAGATGTTCCTTCAGAAAATTATAATAATGGGTATGATCGTTGCTTGGTTGGGAGTCATTTGACGAATAGAAAGGTGAATTTTGGAGCCATGCAGGATACTTTGTCAGCAATATGGAGGCCGGTGAAAGGAGTTTTTATGGAGGAAACAGTTTATCCAAACTTGTTTATCTTTAAATTCTTCTATGATTTAGACATGAAGAGAGTTTTGGATGATGGTCCATGGACCTTTAATCAACAAGTCCTACTCTTGAAGAAGCTGGATACGAATGAACAACTGAAAGATATAAGGTTATTAGATTTATTTATGTGGTTGCAGATCTACGATCTTCCTATAGGCTTTAATTCAGAATACATCTTGAAGTCTATTGGAAACTTCGTTGGTAAATTTGTGGAGTCTGATCCGAGGAATTTACAAGGCTTGATGAGGAATTACTTGAGAGTTAAAGTTGCAATAGATGTTCGACGTCCTTTAAAAAGTCAGATGAAAATTAAGAAGGCGGGAGGAGATTGGATTTGGATTCAGTTCAAGTATGAGAGGCTTCCATCTTTCTGTTTCTATTGTGGACTTATTGGTCACTCTGATAAATTCTGCGAAGCACTTTTTGACAATCCTGAAGCAGGTGAAGAGCGAAAGTATGATAGTTCTTTGAGAGCCACCATCCGGAGGCAAAATACTTCAAAAGAAAACCAATGGCTTAGGGACGCAAATGGGAGCTTGGTAAATTATAATAGATCAGGTGGCAATGGTGATTTTTCCGATGGAGGAGAGGGAGAAAGGTGAGTCGAAAACAAACTCCCATGATTTTCGAATGGTCCAGCGTGAAAATAGTAATCAGGGACTCATTAGAGAAATTCTTGCATCCAGTCAGTTAGAGTCAAATAAGGAGATTTCGAATTTGAAAGATAATATCCCTCATAATGAGGGGATTGTTCTTTCCTCGTTAAAAAGATCTAGAACTGATTTGGCGGAGAAAAATGATTTGGGCCTCAATTCAAATATTACTGATGGGCTAGATATAGAGATGACAGAAACAGAAGCTCTAAAGAACCAAAAAAACTTGGCATTGGCGGGTCCTGTGTTGCAGGCCCGCCCGCTACAATGAGTACTTTATTTTGGAACTGTAGAGGCTTCGGCAATCCTCAAACAGTTCAAGTGTTATTGGACCTTGTCCAAATGAAGAAGCCCATGTTTGTAATTTTAATGGAGACAATGTGTAATCACGATAGAGTTGAAAGTATTCGAGCTAAAATGAACTATGAGGGTTTGTTTACAGTTGTAGGGCCTGGACATGGAGGAGGACTGGCACTATTATGGAAACAAGATGGTAAATTGTTGATAAAAGCTTCTTCCCAGAATTATATTGATGCTGAGGTTCAGTTAGATTATACGAAACCATGGAGACTTACATGTTACTATGGATTTCCTGAACATTTGAGAAGAAGGGAATCATGGAACTTATTGAGGAATCTTGCAGCGCAATCATCCCTCCCTTGGGTAATTTTAGGAGATTTCAATGATATTTTAAGAGAAACAGAAAAGAAAGGAAGGATTAAGCAGCCTAATTGGAGGATTAATGGTTTTAAGGAAGCTATTTTTGACTGTAGAATTTCAGATTTGCCATTAGAAGGGTATCCTTTTACATGGGAGAGGGGTAAGGGTACTGTCAGATGGGTGGAGGAGATGCTTGATCGGGTTTTTGTCAATAACAGTTGGACAGATCAATTTCCGCTGAGTAAAGTACTGAACCTGGTAGCCCCTACCTCAGACCATTCCGCTCTTTATTTTCAGGTGCAAATTTGGAGACCTGTTACTCGTAGGGCCCGTTTTCGGTTTGAAAATTCATGGTTAAGAGAGAAAAGGTGTGGAGAGATTGTTAATGAGTGCTGGCAACAGAGTAGAGGTGGTAAAATCGAGGAGAGGATTGAGCTGTGTGCAAAAGAGCTTAAAGTTTGGGGGAATAGCTTGGCGAAGAGATTTAAGAAGAGTATAAGTAAATGTAGGGAGAGAATGAATAGATTTAGAGGTTGTTCGGATGCGTTCTCACAGTAATGTTTTACAGAGGCCTCAAAAGAGTATTCTAAGTTGTTGTGGCAACAAGAGGACTTTTGGAAACAAAGGGCGAAGCAACACTGGCTAAAGGCTGCGGACAACAATTCTAAGTATTTTCATGTGTATGCATCCGCGCGTAAGAAGAAGAATCAGATATCCAGGCTAAAGGATGATGATGGTAACAGGGATGATTGGGATCATGGACTTGGCGAGATTATTGGCGATTACTATGAACAGCTATTTCTTTCGAAAGAAGTAGTTTGTGATGAAGTTCTCGATAGTATTGGTTCCAGGATTAGCATAGAGCAAAATGATTCTTTAACTGCCAATTTTACAGTTGAAGAGGTTAAAAATGCAATTTTTTCAATGCATCCAGATAAAAGCCCAGGTCCAGATGGAATGAACCCGGCTTTTTATCAGAGATTTTGGGATATTATAGGTGATGATGTTGCTGCTGCGTGCATAAATGTTCTATCAGAAAATTCTATTCCTGAAGGTTTGAACGACACTTTGGTGGTTCTTATTCCAAAGAAAAACTCCCCGGAGACTATGGGAGATCTGAGACCGATTTCCTTGTGCAATGTAATGATAAAGATTATAACCAAAATGTTGGCAAATAGAATGAAGAGTGTTCTATCTCATGTCATATCGGAGACGCAGAGTGCTTTCATACCTGGGAGATTTATAACGAATAATGTGATTGCTGCATATGAAGTTAACCACTGGATGAGGAAGAAGACACAGGGGAAAATGGGGTATTCAGCTTTGAAAATTGATATGAGCAAGGCATACGATAGGGTGGAGTGGAATTTTATTACAGCAATTATGCACAAGCTGGGGTTCTCAAGCAAATGGGTTGAGTGGGTCCAATTATGTATGACTTCTGTGCAGTACAATTTTTTGGTGTCTGGTCATGAAATTGGTCCAATAAAGCCAAGTCGAGGTTTATGTCAAGAAGATCCTATCTCTCCTTACTTATTTTTACTATGTGCAGAAGGTCTCTCAACTTTAATTCAGAAGAACCAAGCAAGAGGTGCGCTTCATGGCTGTAAGATAGCAAACTCTGCTCCTGTTATTTCTCACTTATTCTTTGCGGATGATTGTTATTTGTTTTTTAAAGCATCATTGGAAGAGGCTCAATGCATTAAAAATTGTTTAAGATGTTATGAAAGTGCGACAGGGCAGCAGGTGAACTTTCAAAAATCAAGCATATCTTTTAGCCGTAATACAGCTGACAATGTTATGGAGGAGATTAGTCAGTTGCTTCAGGTCCCTATACGAAGTGATGACTCTTACCTAGGCTTACCAAAAGCTGTAGGAGGAAACAAAAGTGCAGTGTTTGGTTACATCAAAGACAAATGTTGGAACCGTATGCAAAGCTGGAAGGGCAAAACTATTTCTCGGGCGGGTAAAGAAGTTTTGATAAAATCTGTCATCCAGGCGATTCCATCGTATATTTCGAGCATTTTTCTTCTTCCCAATTCTCTATGTGAGGAAATAGAGAGGCTCATGAATAAATTTTGGTGGTTATCTGATATGGAAAAAACTGGAGGAATTCGTTGGATGGCTTGGGACAAAATGTGTGTCCCGAAGAAATTTGGTGGTATGGGTTTTAAAAGAATTAAGGAATTCAACATCGCTTTGCTAGGCAAGCAAATCTGGAGGCTGATTACAGTTCCTGATTCGTTCGTAGCTAGATTGCTAAAGGCAAGATACTTCCGGTCGAGTTCAGTTCTTAATGCAAGTCTTGGAAATAATCCAAGTTATGTGTGGAGGAGCATTTTAGCTGCAAAAGATCTTATAGGTGTTGGTAGTATTATGAAGGTGGGTAATGGTGCTTCTATAAAGGTGTGGGAGGACCTCTGGATTCCAGATGTTGACAGTACGAAGATTCGCTCCCCGATGGTGCAGGGTTCAGAATCTGTAAGGGTTAGTAATCTGTTTAACTCTGATAGGAATGGCTGGGACATTGACTATCTGAAGGAATTATTTACTCAGGAAGATGTAGAAAGGATTTTAAAAATCCCTATCTCTAATTCTCAGCAGGACGATAGATGGTTGTGGCTAGAAGATAACAAAGGTCAATATACAGTGAAAAGTGGATACAGATTACTCAGTCGTTCTTTCCCTCAATTTTCATCAGGAAATGGTTTTAATTGGTTGAAGCTCTGGAATCTGGCCATTCCGTCGAAGGTGAAAAATTTCTTATGGAGAGTGCTTCATAATTGCATCCCTACTTCAGAGAACTTAAGGCGAAAGTATGTTGATGTCAACCCTATCTGTAAGGTATGTAAGCTATCTTTGGAGTCTCAAGAGCATTTTCTTCGAGAGTGCCCGTTTGCAGTCAAGTGCTGGGAGCTTAGTAATCTTCCTCCCTTTCTTAGTTCTGGTCAGAGTTCTACTCAGATGATCGAGGCTATTTTTGATAAGTTATCGTTGAAGGACTTAGAAATTTGTTGCTCGATTATGTGGAGTTTATGGAATCACAAAAATGTCGTGGTTTGGGATAATAAGTACAAGTCTTGCTCTCAGGTCCTAAACGAAGCAAGTTCATCGTTATTTCAATGGCAGCAGGCCCAAGTGTGTCTGAATAGGCATAGTGATTGCCTTGCTCGAGAAGGCTTGATGGTTTGGCATCCCCCCCCCCAGCAGGATGGAAATCTTGCAATATAGACGCAGCATATTTTGAAAATAATGGTAGGAGTTCTTTCGGATGTATTTTGCGGGATGATTCTGGTAGTTTCATTGCAGGCTGTGGAGGTCGTTTACTGGGTGCGTTGGACTCGCGAGTTGCAGAAGCCCTTGCTTTTCGAGAGGCCTTGCCCTGGTTAAAGAAATTGAATACCCAAAATGTTTATGTGGAGCTTGACAACTTAAATGTGGTAGAAGCTATCCGTAAACAGCCAAGTGATGATTCTTATTTCGGTGCTATTATAGCAGATTGTTCCATGATTCTAAAGGACTTGAGGTCCCATTGTGTTTATTTTGTTAGGAGATCAGCGAATTTAGCAGCTCACGCTATAGCTAGAGTAGCTAGTTCTATGTCTGGTCATGAAGAGTGGTATTCTACGCCCTCTTTTCTTATCGATGTACTTGCTAAGGATTTGAATTGCTAATGGAAGTTTCTTGTTTTGGTTTTCAAAAAAAAAATCTCTATTATTAATAAAATTCAAAAAAAAAACACACGGTAGGCACTCTTTTTAAATACACTAAATCTTTATTATTAATTATTAAAAAAAACATACGCCTCTAATTAAACACTTCAAAAGTCTTAAATAAACAGAACACTCAAAACAAATTGAACACAAACACTACAAAAACATCCACATCACGTTTCCAGCATCCATTTTTAACACTTCAAAAGTCCTAATCGAAGCTCCTGTATCACTTTGATGCTCATGCCATTAAGCGAAATAATATATATTTATAATATTTATAATATATTAAGCGAAATAATATATTTATAATATTTGAATTTCGCTTATAATATATTTACTGTATCTATCTATACTTCTATACTATCTATCTATACTATAGTATTATAAGCGAAATAGAATATATTTGGTTGGTAGTTTGGTACTTTTTTATGGTACACTCAATAGCAACTGTTGGTTTTTGAGACAGATTAATGAGAACCATGTAATGCTAAAAAAATATTCTTTCTATAATATATAAAATACTTCTATAGGTTCAAGGTTCAAATCCCATGAACAACATATTATTATTAAACATTTATATCATCTAAAAGTAATATTTATATACGTATTAATACGATAATATTTATATACATAAGATTTCTAAAGTAATATTTTAATAATAAAAAATATATACAACTTAAAATTTTAATAATAAAATATAATTAAAAAATTTACAAGCAACCGTGCATAGCACGGGTTATAGGCTAGTATTATTTATATATTATAAGCAAAACATGGTATATTTGGTTTGGTACTCTTTTTTTGGTCACTCTTTTTTGGTACTCTTTTTTTGTCACTCTTTGGTTGGGTTAAATCTCTATTATTAATAAAATTCAAAAAAAAAACACACGATAGGCACTCTCTTTAAATACACTAAACCTTTAGTATTAATTATTAAAAACAAAACATACGTCTCTAATTAAACACTTCAAAAGTCTTAAGTAAACAGAACACTCAAAACAAATTGAGCACAAACACTACAAAAACATCCACATCACGTTTCCAACGTCCATTTTAACACTTCAAAAGTTCTAATCGAAGCTCCTGTATCACTTTGATGCTCACGCCATTAAGCGAAATAATATATATTTATAATATTTATAATATATTAAACGAAATAATATATTTATAATATTTGAATTTCGCTTATAATATATTTACTGTATCTATCTATACTTCTATACTATCTATCTATACTATAGTATTATAAGCGAAATAGAATATATTTGGTTGGTAGTTTGGTACTTTTTTATGGTACACTCAATAACAACTGTTGGTTTTTGAGACAGATTAATGAGAACCATGTAATGCTAAAAAAATCTTCTTTCTATAATATATAAAATACTTCTATAGGTTCAAGGTTCAAATTCCATGAACAACATATTATTATTAAACATTTATATCATCTTAAAGTAATATTTATATACGTATTAATACGATAATATTTATATACATGAGATTTCTAAAGTAATATTTTAATAATAAAAAATATATACAATTTAAAATTTTAATAATAAAATATAATTAAAAAATTTACAAGCAACCGTGCATAGCACGGGTTATAGGCTAGTATTATACTCCCTCCGTCCCGTTGAGTTCTTAACATTTGCTTTTTGCACGGATACCAAGATAGTGGGTGTGATATTGTTAAAATAAATGAAGTAGTGGGTGTAATAGTGATTTTATTGTTAAAATAAGTGAAGTAGTGGGTGTAATAGTGTAAAATATTGTTAAAATAAGTGAAGTAGTGGGTGTAATAGTGTTAAAACTTACTATTTTAGGAAATGTTAAGAATCTATTGGGACATCCCAAAATAGAAAGTGTTAAGAATCAAAAGGGACGGAGGGAGTATATTATAAGCAAAACATGGTATATTTGGTTTGGTACTCTTTTTTTGGTCACTCTTTTTTGGTACTCTTTTTTTTGTCACTCTTTGGTTTGGTTAAATCTCTATTATTAATAAAATTCAAAAAAAAAATACACGGTAGGCACTCTCTTTAAATACAATAAATCTTTATTATTAATTATTAAAAAAAAACATACGCCTCTAATTAAACACTTCAAAAGTCTTAAGTAAACAGAACACTCAAAACACATTGAACACAAACACTAAAAAAACATCCACATCACGTTTCCAGCGTCCATTTTTAACACTTCAAAAGTCCTAATCGAAGCTCCTGTATCACTTTGATGCTCACGCCATTAAGCGAAATAATTTACATTTATAATATTTATAATATATTAAGCGAAATAATATATTTATAATATTTGAATTTCGCTTATAATATATTTACTGTATCTATCTATACTTCTATACTATCTATCTATACTATAGTATTATAAGCGAAATAGAATATATTTGGTTGATAATTTGGTACTTTTTATGATACACTCAATAACAACGGTTGGTTTTTGAGACAGATTAATGAGAACCTTGTAATGCTAAAAAAATATTCTTTCTATAATATATAAAATACTTCTATAGGTTCAAGGTTCAAATCCCATGAACAACATATTATTATTAAACATTTATATCATCTTAAAGTAATATTTATATACGTATTAATACGATAATATTTATATACATGAGATTTCTAAAGTAATATTTTAATAATAAAAAATATATACAACTTAAAATTTAAATAATAAAATATAATTAAAAAATTTACAAGCAACCGTGCATAGCACGAGTTATAGGCTAGTATATAATAAAATGTAGACTTATAAATATTAAAAAAAATCGTCTTTGTATGAATTATATAAGCTACACTTGTATGCTATGATTGTATTTCTGCTGATGCCCAGATCATGGTCGGTTTGTTTTATGCAAGTTAGTGAAAGTAATTTATATAGCTAACTTAATATAAAATTAATGTTTAACACCAAAAAAAATGTAATATTAATTTTTGAAATTAAATTAGGATCTCACCGATTTAATTTGATGAATAATGTATTTGAACTGTACACGCTGTTGTATATCCGTGTTATTGTTTCGTAAAGAAATATATATAAATTTAGAAATAAATTAAATGATTATTGAAAAGTAAAAGATTAAGAAATATATAAATATTTAGGGAAAAAATGATAATTGAAAAGTAAAAGATTATTTTTTTTTTTTCTAGGAATACAATTGTTAACGGGACAAACCCAATTGATCATACGAAAAAATAAAAATGCACAAATTTCTTAAAAAATGTTCAACAACGACTAATAAAATCGAATTAATTAATTTTTAATATAAGAGGATCTCATTACTACATTGGTTTTACAAAAATATGTCAAACTAATTTAATTTCAATACAATCGTACAAACACTATAAATCAGTTTTGAGATTGAATACGATGAGAGCTAACAACGCACCCAGAAATAAATGGAAGGCCATAATCGACAAATAAATCTAAAAAAAGGTATCATAATAATCTTCAAACATTCTTTTTTGTCAGGGAAGGAAATCGAAATCTTTCAACTCTCGAGAGAAAATTATAAACATTTAATCAAAAGTGCCGGCCAAATTGCTGTTAGAAAAAGTGCCGTTAGAAAAAATTGAAGACTGTTTGGTAATATTTTTGATGTGCATATTTTGATGTAAAAATATATTAAAAATAATGTTTTTGATGAGGTTTGATGTTGAAATCAGTTATTGCTTTCCGCAAAAGTTGAAAAGCAGTTTTTTTTCAAAAGCATGGAGAACCTGCTTTCTCTAAAAGCATTCTCTAAAAGCAGCTTTTAGGCCAAAAGGACTTTTCAGAAAAGCAATTTTTAAATTTTATCAAACACCTTTTGAACCGCTTTTCATAAATAAGCTGTTGTTAAGCAACAGCAATCTCAAACAAACCAGATCTTGTAATTTTATTTTGAATATTTATAAATACGGGAGAATAATGTTTGTGACGTTACCTCAATAAACTTAGCTGAGTTTTTAGTATAAATTTTTGAGCTACGAAAAAGGTAACCAACTTACTATTTTTTTTTGCAAATTAACCTATCAACTCATTTTTTCCCAATAAATCCCAATCAACTTTGAAAAACTATGAGAAATTTGACCAAAATCTATAAATAACTAACTCTAAGTAGTTGAAATGACATTATATCAAAAAAGTGTGGTTATAAATTCAATTAAAAAAATATGTTTATAACATTTATGTCTCCTAATATTATGTATAAATATCTATAATTAATAAATATATATTAAATTATTATATTTATAATTTTTGATAAATTATACACTAATATATAATTAATACATAATATAAAATACATCTATCTTTTTCATTTCCAAATTTACGTAATAAATTATTTATTTTATTTTGTAATAAAGTGACAATATCATAAATTGTTTATTGTCAGTGGCCTTCTCGGCGTTATATGTAAATATGCAATTGCACAGGAACACTCAAAAGCCAAATTAATGGTGGTAAAAATGCTAATAATTTATGTGGAAAATACACATATAATTTAGTTAATCAAAAAGTAGTAACTTAGTTGTATTTTTTATTTAAATAATTTAGTACTACTTTACTTGCATGGAATGTTTTTTTCAAGTCAACTAACTACAGTTAATATTTATTGCAGTGCAGTTAAAATTTTCATAATATAATAAATTTTATTGGGGTTGTATGTGAAAAAAAGAGTTCATAGGTTTATTTGCAAAAAATTGATAAGTTGATTACCTTTTTTGACTAATAACTCATAAATTTTTTAATGACAATTTTGTAATAATTGAATATGATTTCATGTATTTACAAAAATAACCCTACTCTTGTTTTTTTAATAACCTCATGAAACTTAGTTGAGGTAACTCAGGAAAAGCAAACCCTAAATATAATAAAATCTCGATAAATGAATATTCGATAAACGAATAATCTTATTAAATGAATAGTAATTTTTCGGTCCCGATATAATAGAGATAGTATATTTTAATCTGAATAAATGAATAATCTCGATTAATGAATAAAATTTTCATTTCCGAGCATATTCATTTACCGAGATTTAAGTTTTCTACTTTTTTTTTTTACCACTGTCTGGTTTTCTACAGTTAAACCTCGATAAAATAATACCCGATAAAGTAATAACCTCGCTTAAGTAATATTTTTGTCCGATCCCGACTTGGGCCAATAGGATAAAGTAATATTTTCGCTAAATGCATAAGATAATGAATTTAAAAAAAATATTAAGGGCCCAATGAAAATGTAAAGTAATATTACTAAATTTTATGTTCATATATATTATACAATGTTCATTTCTTTTCTAAATGTAAATTTTTATTCATTTTTATTTAAGTTCCCGCCAAATTGAAAATAAATTTCATTCTTAATATTTCATAGAATATGTACAATTTTTATCTCTTATATATATATATATATATATATATATTTCATATTATAGTAAATAATCGTGTGTGGTTTTATCATCGGACTTCTTTACTGTAATAACTTGAGATGACAACTATTGACATAACTTTATTATGATCCACTAAATAATTTTACCTTACAAGTGATTTCAAGATCACTACATTTTTTATAGTATAACTAAATACAATTTATCTAATATTTGTTCGTGATTAATACTTAACTGATTAAAATTTCTTTATCTGATTGGTATAAGTTGACTATACGTCTCCTCCATTGATAGTGTTGGAGACTCTTATGTACGATTCAATGATTTAATGATATTCTCTTTTGTTTCAAAAAAAAAAAATATATTTCAATTTACACCAAAAATCTCTACTAATTATAAAATATAATAACAAATTATACATATAAATCTCTTTATAGTAATAAAATATTACTTTATCAATAAAATAATATTTTATTATTATATCGATATAATAATATTTTTTCCCGATATCAAGGATATTACTTTAAGAGGTTTAACTGTACTTCAAAATGGGAAAAATGACTAGAATCATAAGAGAAGTTAAAATATAGAATGACCTCAATAATTGAGTTTGGGGGAGAAAGGAATGAAGAAAAAGCCCAAAAGGGTCTCTCAAGTTGGGGGCCCCACGTGGTTGGGTTAAAGTCAAATAAAAATCATAAAGTAAAGGTCGCCTGTACTTTTACACTTTTATGTACTAAATAGATTTTTATTTATTGGTGACGTGGCCTCCTATCTATCTCTAACCAAACTATCTATCACCTTGTGCTATCTTGCGCCGCTTCACCCCACCCCCATTTGGTCACACCTAAATGGTCACGTACCCCCGAGCCAGATATAGATACGGATATATTTATGACCTTTCAAACTTTTCTCATACTCGAGAAAATATTTTCTTATTGTTTGAATCACCAATGTTTTCCAACTTTATAATTTAAACCTACTATTATTGGGAGATAACAAGGGTGTTGAAATTTAATTCAAATTTAATGTGCTTATGTTTTAAAATGCTTGGTACACATGATAATATAGAAAAGGATAACAAAATTTTGGTGAAAGGTGTTGGATCGATCATAATTTACATGCATTTTGTTGAATAATATTTGTTGTAAAATAATGGGCATGTTTGACAAAACTTATTTCAGGAACTTATGGACTTATTTTCGGATAAAAATTTTATATTTTTATAAATTTTTTTTATACAAGTATTTAATGTATGTTTGAGATTCAATAAGTTGGAAAATAAGTTGGAAAGTTAGAAATCTTAACTTTCAACTTAAAATAAGTTGATTTATTCTGGAAAATAAGTTCCCCCAAACACCCCCTTGGAGCCTTTTTTCATTATCTTAAGATTTTGAACGACTAATTACTTAATATGATATCAGGCTCATGTAGATGGAATTTCATATTAAAGTCCCTCCACTCCCATAATTTTCATATCATGTTGTTGTCATTGTCGATTGTAGCGAAATGTATCGTATAATAATTAAAAGAGAGTGTTGAATAATATTGGTTATAGCATAAGATCTTGTTGATTTTTTTTTTTTGATACTTTAAAATTTTAGAACAATTGATTACCTAACATGTTTAAGGACAAAATACGATATTAGCTCACACAACATATAAATGAAATTCGATTTTCAATAATAGATTACTGAAAAATACCAAATTAAAGATGTACTTTCACATTGAATTTGAAATTTTCTTTAACAATTTTCTGATCCAATACATTTAGAAATATTCACATGATACATCAAAACAAGTACAAAAGTACTTTATCCTATAAATCGATTATTATATTATCACCAGTAATGATAACTCAAAATGAATCCCCATCATAAAAGTATAAAGGAGTCGTACAAATGATAAACTATTTATATGATTTTTTTCAAAAATATTGTTCTCGTAAAAAAGGGTTTATGTTCGCTCATTATTCCTTAACCAACATTTCTTACTTTTTTTAAGAAGAATTTCTTTTGTAGAAAAGGAAACTAAAAATAACATAATAACATACAACATAAAATAACATGTATGTTTTTCTTCCCGATAATTACATACAAAGTCTCCGGTGGTTACATGTTTTTTTTGTACTCTCTGTTTGTTGTATTTCTGATCATCTTTATTATTTACTTCTTCCTGCACAGTTCATTCTTTATTTCTGTCTATCACCCTATGTTGTATAATAGTGGAATTTTGATTTATTATCGCAAAATGATCTATACGAACAAAGTGCAGTTCATGATGGTGATACATCTATACACACTTACATCACACTTGTTTATACCTATAGACACCACACATTCTGGCCTCTACCAGTATTAGGAATTACAAAATCTAGGACATCGAATACTCTGCACTACGTTTTTGTTGGAGTGTAAATCTTAAGTGTTTGGTGATACTATTTCAAACATTTATTAAAAATTGTTTATCTGTTATTACAACCATTACTATCTTATCTCTCGGCAATCATTTGGTATTATTTCTGCCTATCCCGGTGCCAGAAAGCATTAGTGACTCATGTGTGGTCATAAGAACAAATATAAGTGAGTTTCGACGACCATTTTTTCGATTATGTTTTGTAGGAATTCTTTTGACAAATTTTCATTTGAATTCCATACAAGTGTTGGGTGAAATTCTTAAGTAAGATTGCATGCGATGTCTCAAAAGACGTGACAATACAAAAAATAGATGGAACTTACCATAATCACTATTGATATTGCGTGTTGTATTTAATTTTTTGTATTATATTATATATTTTCCACATTTACATATATAAATTGATGATCTTTTTGAAAGTAATCTCTTTTAAGGTCATCTCCAATCATAATTTTATTTTAGAACAAGTTCATCTTTAAATTTTCAACTTTTTAACTTTACATTACTATTTTATTTTCAATCATTATTCTAAATTTATCTTCAAATTTTGTTTCAAACATTATTATACATTTAATTACATAAAATGAATACACTCACATGTACAAATCTTGAAACAATAACTTCTCTTTATCTTTTTATATAAGTGTAATTACTTTCTCTACAATGTTGTTTCATATTTGAAGTCAAGCTGTTCATTACTCTAAATATATAGAAAATTATTATTGGAAATGATTTTTTAAGACTTTAACTTCAAAAATGAAGAAGTTAGAGTATCTCCAATGGGAGAGACCCCTTAGGTAAATTTTAAAATGAATTACCATAAATAAAAATTATAAAGAATGTGTAAAAAAATTTATACTCCAATGAGACAAAACTGTTATCTATAATTATAGATAATCTCTTGATGTTGGCTATATTTGTCGAACCTTTAGGGACCTGTAGTGAATTGCCACATCACTTATTTCTATATTAAAATTATATATTCCATTAATAACAACTTGAAATATTAATAACATACCATTTTTAAAATATAGCCAATCATTATAGCCAATACCCTTGGAACACAATGTCTTACAGGTTCGACAAATTTTACATAATCAATATTTTATGTAATTTAGCCAATCATTTTTAGCCAACGCCATTAGAGACGCTCTTAGTGGTTATAAAATAATCATTGAAGATGCCCTAAATGATTTTTTTTTTTGACAGCGCCCTAAATGAAGTTAAAATTGTAGAGAGTAGGGAACCTAAGATACATCTTAGGTAAATTCCCTGAGATATGTGTGTTTTAAATGTAAATATGGGGTGGGCAATTTTGTAAAATCAAGAGTTGTTTAAAATTTTATTAATTAGCCCTACGGGCCCAATAGATTTTAAAAGGATTTTATTCATATCTCAGAAAAGTTACCCCTTTTTCTCTAAAATTGCATACATCGTAAGCTTTTCAAATCATACTTTAAACCTCTGTTCTAAAAATCGGTGATTAATCAATCACCGATTAATCCCTGTTCCATGGGTTACCGAACTGATTAATAATCCGATTATTCGATTAATCATTCCGATTAATCCTCAAATACACGATTAATCCCTGGACAATGCCTCTACCGATTAAGTCCGATTCCCGCTTTTTACAACACTGCTTTAAACGGGTTTGATTTGATTTGATTTGATTTACCTTTTATAAAAACGAATGCAAAACTTCCCAAACTTCAGGAACAATATGGAAGATTTGATTTGATTTGATTTACCTTTTATAAAAACGAATGCAAAACTTCCCAAACTTCAGGAACAATATGGAAATAACGAAACTTTCCATTGTAGAATCCGGACCATATCCAAACACAATCAGGCATCGGGTAAAAGCGTACACAACCCATTCACTCCTGGTCCATTTCAATTCTCCAGCAAGCGCATTTTAGTAAACACCACTATCAAAAACCAAACAAAAAAAAGAAGCTCAACTCATAATATTTTAGTTGCTACAAACCAATAAACTTATCTCCATTTTGCTGTTTTTTTACAAAGTGCCAAGACTCATCACCCTCCTCACAAAAAGCTGGACCGATTTGCTCCTTGCTATCCTGCGCTTCTCCGGCAACAATATGAAAAGTATCTGCCTTACAATCCGGTCCAGCTTCTAATTTTCACTACTCTGTTGTTCTTATGACTTTTGTTAACTCTTGTGTCTCAGGTGCTAATTATCTTTACTTTCATTTCTTGAGAATTCACCCTCAAGTTTCAATCTTATTATAACCCCACCTCACAAAATTTAACAAAGTTTCAATCTTTCTGCAACCCCAGCTCACAAATTTAACAGAGATTCAATATCTTTGTAACCCAGCTCATAAATTCTATAAATTTTCAATCTTTTTACAGCCCCAGCTCACAAATTCATAAAAGTTTCAATCTTTCTACAACCCCAGTTCATATATGACTTCTTTGAGAAAGATTTCTAGTGATTGATCTGTTCTTGGTCCAAGTCCAATTGTTTGGATTTGATTTTGTAAAGGGTGTATAAAGATTGATATAGAATTTTAGCTATGGAAGTTCTCTAGTATTGGCTGTTTTTGAGTAGTATATAAGGGGTTTGATTCAAGATTTTAACTTTGGTGCTTTGAGGATTTGTGTGGTTGATTGTAGAGTTTAGTTGTTAGAATTAAGGTGGTGATGGAGAGGAGTGAGATGGTTTTGAGTAAAGGCGGCGGTGGGAATAATGGAAAGGGAGGTGATGGTTTTATTGATAGGAGTAAGGTTAGGATCTTGCTATGTGATTCTGATTCGAAGAGATTAGATGAGGCGTTTACTCTTCTCTGCAAGTGTTCATATCAAGGTAATAATGTTTGCTATTTATATCTGCACTTTTTTGTGTATGATTGAATTCCGCTATGTTTTAGCTTTAGCTTAAGTTAGGAATTTGAATGATTATACTGACTTGATTGAATTCCGCTATGTTTTAGCTTTAGTTTAAGTTAGGAATTTGAATGATTGTACTGAGATAGAAGTCAATAAGCAGTACTTTAATCTATAGCGGTGATGGAAATTTGAAATCTAAGCTATTTACACAAAAGTGAAACACAGGTGTTTTCCACAAATATAAATGATGTATTCCTTCTGCAAGTGGAGATTATGTCTTCATAAGTTCTTATCACTTTCTATTCATGTGCTGTTGACCTTTTTGAAAGAAATTATTGTGCTTGTGGGGAGATAATAATGTCGGCGCTTTATTCGTTTCAGTACCCCTTTCTGGTTAAAAGAGTTGACCATGTCTTTGTGCGTTTTTTAGTATTAATAATAGTTTTTCTGCAGTCACTTCTGTGAAATCTCCACGACAAGTTATTGGAGCTCTGAATGCTGAGGGGCCTGATATAGATATTATTCTTTCCGAAGTTGACCTTCCCATGGCTAAAGGCCTTAAATTGCTAAAATACATAACGAGGGATAACAATTTGCGGCGCATTCCAGTAATCAGTAAGCATAACTAAACTTCCTTGGAAATTTCATCTGGACACTAGTTTATAAACCATTTAAACTTAGAGAGTTATGCTTATTGTTGTACTGTTTTTTTGTACCAAGTGATGTCTGCGCAGGATGAAGTGTCTGTCGTTGTGAAGTGCTTGAGACTTGGAGCAGCTGATTATCTTGTGAAGCCTTTACGCACTAATGAACTCTTGAACCTGTGGACTCACATGTGGAGAAGGCGACGAATGGTATCTAGAGCTAATCTTGTCACTCGGTTCTTTAATATAATTACCCACCTTCTCTTAGAGATGCTACTATATATTCCCATGTTTCGTGTTTCTCAAAGCCATTGTAACATAGGCAAAAGTCTAGTGTTATGTCTTAAAAGGATTATATTGGGAATTTGGGATGATACGAAGTGATAGTAGGAAATCGTAAAGAACCATATGTCTAGTCTAGAGTATATGTAGGATAGTGTAACTGCTTACATATATGTGTATCTGTGTGTAGCAATCTTTCTGGTCATGATTTTCTGAATTGTTGAAAGCAGGGATGTACATCAAATCAAGTCATTAGCGATAAGCCGATAACTGTACTCTCCTAGTCGGGGGCTAGGACAATTCTTGCTTAACCAATATTAAGCAGTAGAACCTAAGATAGAGTGCAAACTACTTGGAGTTCAACTCACTGATTCCACATGTTCATAAGATACTTACCTAGCGAGGTATCATTGGCATAATGACATTATTAAGTTATTTGAATAATCTCCTGATTGTTATCATTTCTTTTCTTGTTAACAGCTTGGACTGCCAGAGAAGAACATAGTGAACTATGACTTCGATCCAGTGGCATCAGATCCCAGCGATGCAAACACAAATAGCACAACATTGTTTTCTGACGATACTGATGATAGGTCCCGAAAGAATGCAAATCCAGAAACTTGTTTGTCAGCCTATCAGGAAGAGAATGTGAGTATGAGTTTAAGAAACAGTGTTATAGTTTTTAAGTGACTTGTTTGTATTCATTATCTACCTTACAATCAGCAATACACTAATAAAGGAAGCTCTCTATCTTGTGAGATGACTCTAATTGCTGTAAACCTCCCACAATTTTCTGGCTATTAAAACATTAGACTCTAGCTGACGTCTTGTAGAGTAGGGGATTGGCAAAGAAAATGTAGAGCCTTCATATCTTAGCAAAGCCCACAGAAGTAGGCAGCGGTAGATCATAAATCTATGTATATTATTCTTTTAGGTGTTTGCTATGCTTCCAGTCATCTGCTCAGTGTATTTTTTATGGTAAATTATTATCATATGTATCTTAAGTTAAGCTTAGTGGGCTTGCAATCACTACATTTTGAATTCTGTGATATTATAAAATCAGTGACCCAAACTGGTGACAAGAAAACAGAATTTTCACGTCAAGATTGCTGGTTATTTAATTATCTCGAGTAATTTTAAAGATAAATTACGGATGAAGAAAAGACAAAGTATTTTTGGCCCATCATACTCCACTCACTCTCTTGTGAGAGATGAAACCTTACAACAGAATTGTTGGCCAGTGGTCTCGTGTTTATTATTCATACTGTTGTCTCCATTATACAGAGTAAACTCATATAAAGGTTATCAGCATCACAGTATACCATGATCCATATGAGTTATATAAAAAGAATATATAGCACTATTTGATCACATGTTTCACTTGTGTTAATTTCCGATGCTAAGCTGCTGGTTGGTTTGCTAATACTGACATTTATTTCTGGGTTCCAAATTAACTTTCAGAATGCAATAGCCACTATTGCTGCTCTGGAGGCAGCACCACCTACAGATTTATCGGCAGCATATTTCCCTGATTCACCAGTTGTGAGCCACCAGCAAAGAGGTGAGTGGCTTTCTATGCTATCTACATTAGCTGCTCTTCTGTAGTTGCTTGATTGGTTCTACTTCTTTGACCATGAGCCAGAGCGAAGCAAGTTACATTGGTTTTACAACACTACTAGTACTAAATAAAATGATTTTTTCAATAGGATTAAATTGATACATCAGATTCGAAGTGTCATTTGACTGAATGTTTGAGTTTTCTTTACCAATATACATGGTGTGTGGCCTTGCAATTAGGACATAGGGAGTTAAAACTGAAAAATGTCTGTAGATGAGAAATACACGTGCATATGTTTTCTATGCTTGTCAAACATAAAGATTCTGTGAAAAGTTGGCAATCGGGGAGCGTCCATATTCATTTCATGAGGAAAAATGTCTTGTGTCATTTACTTTTGAAAACCGATGAAGATAGTACTTCCAGAGAAAACATGCTAGTATCATGGCATTTTTTTTTGCTGTTGTAGAATAGTGATGTCAGTACTTTCTCTACTGATTATATTAATAACAAAATCATGTGCTGCTGCTTATTTATTAGTCAAGTTATATTTCCCTAATCACTAATAGACCTCTCATGTGATTACTCTAGTTACCTAAATAATTAAAAGAAGTGCCACGAAATAATCTAGAGAATTTTTCATTAACTATGATGATATGATCTTTCAGTGTCTTATCTTTAATCTTCAAATTAAGATGGTAAGACGTATATTCTTAACGTGCTATTATCCCCCAAAATGATTTCAGGTCCAAAGAAGAGTGAACTAAGGATAGGTGAATCATCGGCTTTCTTTGCATACGTAAAGTCAGGCTTGCTTAAGAGCAATTCCCAAGTTGTTATTCCTGCTGATGAAAATCCTGTTGAACAGCTAAGGATTGAGAAGAAGTTTAGTACATGGAGTGGACAAATGTTTAATGATACCCAAGGGGTTGTAGACAAAGAGCCGCGCAATAATCATATCCAGATAGATGATCTTCAAAGAGGTAAAAGCATCCCTGTTTCTTTCTCTACGGACACGCTTTCTTCTCCGCGTCAGGCGGACACATCTCAACAGAGGAACTCAAAGCTAGAAGAGTTTTCTCAAGTGCAAATGCATGCCCCAGATGGTTCACACCATGATATGTCACGATTTGGACCTTATCCTTATTATGTTCCAGGTCATATGAATCAAGTTATGATGTCAACTCCATCAATGTACCAAAAGGACTTGCAGGATCCGCAAAATACTGCTCCTTCAAGTTTGTTGCATCAAAGCAATCATGTACCATATTGTCCTCCTCATATGCCCGGAGTGACTCCGTTCCCATATTACCCTGTTAATGTCTGCCTACAACCTGGCCAAATGCTTACACCACACCCTTGGATGAATTATGGAGGTTCTTCCACTGAAGGGAAGCTGAGTAAAGTTGATCGAAGAGAGGCAGCTTTGCTCAAGTTCAGGCAAAAGAGGAAACAGCGCTGTTTTGATAAGAAGATCAGGTATGTCAATCGGAAAAAGCTTGCTGAAAAGAGGCCCCGTGTAAGGGGACAATTTGTGAGAAAGCTAAATGGGTTAAATGTTGATCTGAATGGCCAGCCTACTACTGATTTTGATGATGATGAAGAGGATGACGAAGAGGATGAAGACTGAGAAACTATTTGATCTTCTCTTTAGGATGATATTTCATTGCTTGTATGGCAAACTGTAGTATCATTCCGTTGCATGATATTTCCTAATGCTAATGGTTATAATTTGTCTACCTGGTTCCCTCTGCTGTTATATGTTAGATACTGCTGATGATGAACATAAACCGCTGCTTCTTTGTTGGTACTCTGATTCCGACAAATCAAAGTCACATTGATAGTGCAATTTACTGCTGCTGCTGTCATCATGAGCAACTGATTCTGCTTGAAGAATTTACTGCCAGGCCTTCAACATGTTGCTGAAGCAAAATGGCTCCTAGTCGACTGAATGACTTAAGGCGAAGTACTGCAGTTGTGTATTGCTGTCTCATTAATATCTTCCTTTACACCTCACAGATATCTCATCTGCTAGCACCACAGTATTCTAGTACGATATATGAAAGTTTTGGGGGTGTTCCTGAGCAATTTTGAAATTGATCGGAATCCATGTTTTAATACCTAGACTGTAGCAAAGTTTCCTGTTCAGTCCACTGGTAATATGTTCCTGTGTTTATTTGGCAGAGTATATATTGAAAGTAGTAGGACCATACTATATTGCTGATAACATGATCCAGACATTTCCTTGTAATATGTTACTGTAAAATATAAATCGAAACTTCTTTTAGTGCAATGTTTTTTATTTTGCTTGTGGTAAGAATAGCCTGGTGGGCAGTGGCAAAGGTTATGTTGATGGGGGTGTTTGATGTCTACTAGTATGAGGCTCGAGATTTTTGAACACATACTTGAATATACACAGTATCTATATTTGCTAAACTCTGAGCTCTAATATATCGTCACACTTCCAAAGTTCCAGTAAATCAAGTACATAGATTTAGAAACAAACCACAAGCCATTCCGTTGAAAGCTGTTGACATTGAACACAGGCCATATGGAAGAAGGTTGAAAGAAAGCAAGCAAATTACAAAACAGGACACACGTCAACTACGTGTAAGGATGCAGGGATGGGGTTTCAGTAGCGGCCCTAATGGGTCAGCTTATAATAAAGGATCAATATGATTGCAAGTACAAGCACAACAATGATGGAACCAAGGATCCATTTATTCCTGCTCATCCTTCTTGACATTGAAGTCAATAGCTTCTTGGTCCTGCTAATGTTGTCATCCACTCCATGAAGCTGCAAAAAGTAATGAAACTTTCTAAATCATGCCCAGCTTATTGTCTTGGTGAACATTTAGTAAGACCAAAATCCCTCACTGGGACACAAGGATAAATATACAATTTGTCCAGTCTGGCAGAACACAACTAGTGATACCTTAAAAGTCTGGACATATCCATAAAGTTATTATAAAAAACGGTGTAACCAAAGATTGAGTAAAACATATCCATGAAATTATACCGTGTTGTTGGCGTTCAGCAGAGACTGACGTTGTTGGTGCAGATCATGAAGAATAGAAACGCCAAGTTCCTCAGTTTCCAGCATTGTTCTTCTGCTTTCCTTGATTCTGCTGGTGGAATGGTTCAACTTCTCGGTTGACATTAGTAACCTTCCTCTTTGATCAGTAGAATCCTGCCACACCATTATCCACAACATTAAGAAAAGATCAAATAAAAATTACAGGGCAATTGGTTAGATCCGGTACGGATTGTACATGGACCGTAGCTGGAGTCGACAGCTCAACTATAACAATATAATGGAAGAAAATAATTTGAGAATGGAAAAGTAACCAAAAAGTCTATCCTCGACCCCTGAATTATGCAAACAGAGTTTATGACCACAAAAGAAACACGAACGGGTTTATATAGTTGCAGTTGTAACTTTCATTTATGTGTTTTGTTTCAGGGACATAAAAATTATTTGTCTGCAAGTTGCGGTACATGATAATGCAACCAAACTTCATCTATCATAGAAGAGGTTCATTGGTTGCAAAACAGTTAAAACAGATACCTTAAAGTGTAGCAGCTGGTGATATTACGCTAAGACAGAGTCTTGAGTCTTGACTGAAGAAAATAACAAAATGTAAAGAAATGATATGCTTAATTTGCAGCACCAAAATTTCTTAATGATATATCAACTCAAGACAAAGACCACGTTTGTGAAGGCATAAAGGAGATCCAAGCTGCCAGAGAATCACCACAATGCCTAGGCTAAAAGATGCCCGCCTAGGCATTCAACAACATATAGGTATATATACATTATGCCTTAATGCTTCAATTCTTTTTAATAATTATTATGTTAATATTATGTTATCTTATTTATATAAAATGAAACAACTTCTATTACCTTCTCTTTTAATATAGAACCTATTATTAAAATTTAAACGAGTACAGTTGTAATATTTTAATTAAATGAATGAGACTGTAAGAAGATGTTTAAGAATAGCAAACTGTATCAATGGTTGATTATTCAGATGAATGATTCGCTAAGGTGGGCTGGACCCCTGCTCATGATTTACAGCCTTTCCGACGAGGCGATCCCTTGACATTGACAATTAGAGATCAAAAGCACACAAAAACGTTCAATATGAACGGGTCCAAGTGTCAGCCTGCCTAATATCTTGAACTTTATGCGTGTTTTTGGCTCAAATTAAGGAGTTATTCAAGCCAAGCCCGATGGTCAAGTTGCTGACATGTGAACTCGAGAAATAAAGAATCCAGGCAACATAAATCAAAACAGAGGGATGTAGTTCAAAGACATGAATAGAGAGAGGTACCATGTTTGCATCTGTCAATCCTAAATCGAACAGTTCATCCCGTGCCTGAGTGGTGTTGGCTGATGTGATCTGTTTGACTTCATTTTTCAAATTATTTAGATCATTCTTATATTCACGTAACTTAGCAAGAAGCGTAGCCTTTACACTTGGTGGCAAACTCCTGGCCTCAAGGTCCATTTTACGAATCTAAACATATTCAGGCAAAACAAGCAGTCAGCTTAATATGAACAAAGTAGATGATTCAAGTACACAGAAATTAGTTTCTGCATTACCAGAGACTCGGCATCATCCAGTCCAGATTTTATTTCAGAAACTTTCTGCTTTTTCTGCTCTGTTAGAATGTTGCATAGAAGTAGGAAATAAACATTAGCATTAGTAGCAAGTAGTATATTCAGTTTTGCATATTCAGTCTGTAGATTAAGGGAAAGGAAACTAAACATGACCACAATTGCGACCTTAAAATGAGCTTAAACATATGGCACTATCATCACCTATAATCGCAATTATATCCTGAAACTATACACCGAACAATAACTTCATATGTGCTGCAGTGACCTTATTACACACGTACATTTATCACATCAAACCTTCAGTTCACACATAATCCTTAAAGGCCAATCAATCTAATGTCTCACGTACCAAATCAGCACACAACACCGACCTCCACAATTTATCGATAATCACATAGTATAGACCAAACTAATTCACCTTATAAGTTGTTACTTTACACAAAACAGCAAATACACCTCTAAAACTCCCAAAATTTCACAATAAACATGCAAGTACTAAGCGTGATCATTCCTCACCTCCCTGAAGGAGGGCAGCAGCATTACACTTTCGCAATAAACTCGAAGAAATGTCACAGTATTGCCTCTCATATCCTTCATACACCTGACTCATCTTGGCCCCTCAATTACCTTTCAAAACCACCACAAAAATGTAACTTTTAAGTTAAACTCAATAAAAGTTACAAACTTTTTACAGATTACAGCAAATTTTGATCAATTCATGAAATCAAAACGTACATTGTGATCGGTTCTTGAAATAGAATAAGAAGATGAATAAAAAAATTGTTTTCAATTTATAACAACCAAAAAAATGCATGCAATTGGAAACTTTAAACGAAATGTATACCTGACTTGTGTCGGTGGGTGATTGAACATCAAGATTCCACGGCCCCGTGAAATCGGAAGCTCGCCGGACGCTTGTCGGAAAATTTGCTCGTTCAGTATGTTCTTTATTTTTTTTTTTATATCATTACATGTATGCACGTAATAATAACGTTAACAAAGTCGATGTTAAAAAGCAAATGGAAAAAGTATGAGTGGGATTTACAATTTTGCCATTTTAATTATCGTTTCACTTTATCATCAATATTGCAAATAATTGATTTAATTGCAAATAAAAAACTAAGGTCTCTGTAGAAATGCTATTGTTTGGAACTAGGAAAACACATACACACATATACAGACGACACACAATTGGTTCCTGTGAGAAACTGGTTGATATGTCAAAATTTTAATGAGCTGGAATCTCTACAGTACTACTTTTGCCTTCATGTATTTGGATGGATCATGGATGTTGTTTAACTACATGCTGTAATATACTATTTCTACATATAACATTGCTAATTTCACAACCACATTTTGTGTTTCACAATTACCATTCGACTATGCTGGAACATTTGGTTAAGTTTGTTAAGTAATCGAATCTTATGCTATAACAAATATTATTCAACATTCATATTTAAGAAAAATTCCAATATTTTATTAATTTTATTTTATATCATATTAAGTAATTAATCATTTTAAAATTTTAAGATGTCAGATGAAGACCCAAACAAGAATTTATACTATAATAAATATAATTTAACAAATTGTTAGCCAAAAATAAATATTTAACATAGGAAAAATGTTTATTTAATTACCTTTTACAAAGTAAATATTAGACTATGAAAATTATTACTCCCTCCGTTTTTTTTATTTCTTTACATTTGCTTTTTGCACGGAGACCAAGATAGTGGATGTAATATTGTTAAAATAAATGTAGTAGTGGGTGTAATAGTAATTTTATTGTTAAAATAAGTGAAGTAGTGGGTGTAATAGTGTAAAGGGTTGAAAAGGTGGAGTGAGGTAGTGGATGTAATAATATATTTTATTGTTAAAAGTTACTCCCTCCGTTCCTAAATGTTTTTCCTGTTTGCCTTTGACACGTTTGCCAATGCACACTTTTGATCGTTAATATTTTCAATTTCGTGTTAGTATCAAATATAAAAACTTCACTGTATTAAAATACTCATAAATACGAATCAAACAAGATCACTCATGAATATATTTTATCATATAAATTATACGTAAATTAGTAGTCAAGCGCTTACAATGAACAGGAACAAAAGTCAAAACAGGAAAATGTTTATGAAACAGAGGGAGTACTATTTTTAGTAATGTAAAGAAATGGAATGGACGACCCAAAATAGAAAGTGTAAATAAATGAATTGGACGGAGGGAGCAGATAAAAGAGTGATGAGTCATAAACCAAATCCAGAAAAAGACTTATATAAGTTTGTAACAGAAAAAAGGAGGGGAAAACTAAAAACATAGGAAGGGGCACAACATATCACATGGGCTTTAAAACAAACATGATCCAGATGTATGGGACCGGATCCTAGTACAGTAGATTGGATCTTCTTCCCCCATTATTGGGTTAGTAGAAAATTTGATAATAATAATAATATCTTCTTAGTACTCATTTTTTCTTTATTGATATTTTTCTGCGTTATCATTGATTCCATAGCTAAGTGCTCTCCACGATCCTAAGCTCTCCTTTTTTTGTTGTTTATTCCTCGTCCATGTCTAATCAACCTTCCCACTCATTTTCATCATCTCCCTTTCTAGTTTGTTATAAAAATATGTCGATTAATCCTTTAAAAGATATTGAGTTCATTCGACTTTAAAATTCTTAATTTTACTTCTTAATCAGAATATAAATTAATAAAACTAAAATTATATAACAATCAATAAAAATTATTTTATATTTTATGATATGATAAATGCATATTACTTAATAAATAACTAATAAAATTCTTAATTTTACTTCTTAATCAGAATATAAATTAATAAAACTAAAATTATATTACAATCAATAAAAATTATTTTATGTTTTATGATATGATAAATGCATATTACTTAATAAATAACTAATATAATCATAATAACATATTAAATAATATTATTATATTAAAATATATCCGATTTTTACTCCGATTAACACTTTCGACAATTTAATGATTAATTCTTGCAAGTTCTTCTTACCCATTTTGTCCGATACCAATTTCTGTGATACTAATTTCTACGCCGAAATGTACATTTATTAAGTTACTGTAATGAAATTGTAGTCATGCTTTAACATTGTCCCTTAAATTTGTCAATCTAACTAATCTTATTTAAATGGATTTTTTTAAAAAATATTTTATTGCAATTTTTTTTCTAAAAAATATGATATAACCTCATTTGCAATCCCAAATGCAATTATATAACCACATATATAATTATTTTCAACTTGATGCGTAATCATATATGCAATTTTTACTATAATTACAATCCCAAATGCAACTATACAACCACATATGCAATTGTTTTTAATTTGATGCGTAATCATATATCATATATGCAGCATTTATTATATTTTTGCAAAAAAAATTGAAAATAAGAATCTTTTTAATAATTTTCATTTAAAATAAAATAAATATAACTTTACTTCCGTTTCACCTTGTTATATTTGGGGTGAAAGCCCTCTATATCACTTTTACATCTTACAATTCCCAAAATATCACTCGGCGGAAAAGCTGCCCAAAATAACCAAGGCGATCACGCATTTGCGGGGTGCGAGATCGACCACGCATATGCACAATGCGTGGTCTTTGTTGATATCAATTCTAGACTCGTGAACAGTGCATGGGTTACGCATGTTGAGCATGCGTCACACGAGATGCGCATGTTCAACATGCGTATGTACAGTCACTGTTCATCGTCTTTCAGTTCTCGCCGGCTTCGTTTTTTCGACTAAACTTCGATCGATTCGTTCTCTCCCTACAGGATTCGACCATTCACGTTCTATATACCAAAACAATCGTCTTCTCACCCTCTACATGCCTATACCAATCAATTTTGGTTTGTTTCGTCAGATTAAAATGACCCAAATCGATCTCCATTTTCCGATTTGGTTTCCGACTTGCTTGTCCACGCCCCTGCGGGGCCATAAATCAACAAACGACTACGGCAAAGTGTAGAGCAAAGTCTGGACATCATTTTGATGACCTCAAAAGCTGTGGAGGTGGCCGGAATATGAAGAACGAAATAAGGCGATTTTGAGGTGATTTCAGAGCTCCAGAACACGCCGGAGTTGAATTGGAGATAATGATGTCATATGACGTCATTGCGCATCTGGGAGATGCGTTACCCCAGATGCGCAAGTTGAGAATGCGTATTCCATGTACGCACAGCGCCAATGCGTAGTCTCGTGGTTATTTTGGTCGCGCAAATCGTTATTTTGGGCAGTTGAGTTGTGTTTTGTGTTATTTTAATCATTTTCTCTTATATTTGGTCTCATAATCTCAATTTCATTAATAATTAGTTATATTTTTAAAATCAATTAATTCGTTCAAGTAGTCAAAAATTAAAATTAATCAAAACAAAAATCAACTCTCGAATTTTAGAAATGCAATGCAACCATAACCTGGACCCAATCTATATTCTTTATTAAAAGCGAAAACCCCTTTGATATGCCGTGTATACCGTGGTATGCACGATGTCAATTAATTAATTAATTAATTAGTAATAACTTATTTTACTATTTGATCTTACTTTAACAACTATTTTTTAAGTGTATAGAAAGCCAATAAGAATAAGTACTAATGAAACAAGTCATCTCTGAACTAAAATACGGTATGCCAACTAATTAATTAATGTATACCACAGTATGCCATGTATATAATGGTATGCCACTAAATATTAATTAATTTAATTAATTAAAATCATAATATTAAATATTAATTTAATTTAATAATGAAGTTATATAATAGGAGTCTATTAACTAAAAATTGAAATAAAAGTCAAGAATATAGGACTAATTAGGGCTCCATTAATTAATATTTAAAATATATCTATAATAGATTAATAATAAATATAATTAATAATATAACTATTCTTATATTATAAGAGATAAGTTATACTCCGTATAAATTTAATTAATTAAAATAATAAAATTAAATATTAATTTAATTTATTATTGAAGTTATATACTAGGAGTATATTAACTAACAATCGAAATAAAAGTCGATAATATAGTATTATATAGAACTTGGTGCTTCAAGATTTTATTTATTTAAAAAAGTTAAAAATTAGAAATTTAAGATAATTTATTACAATTCGTGCTAAGCACGAATTATCGATTAGTAGCTACTATTAAAAGTAAATAAATATCCATAAATTATTACTCATTCAAATTGGTAAGCCCAAGGCCCCCAGCAGTAAGAAAGCAGAATCAAGCTTAACACGTTAAGCCAGCCCGTAGACAGCGGGATTGTCCCCTGTTTCATTCAAATTTCAACCCTCTCTCTCTCTCTCTCTCACAAATATATTACTCGGCGAGAAGTGGGCCACACACCCATCCAAGTCCAAAGATCACAAAGTACAGTCGGTGCCTCTTTAAACACAAATCATCCTACAATACTCCCCTTTCCTCTCTCAGTCCTTTTATCAAACACTTTCAACCCTATAAACCCCCACCTTAATTCACCCAACATACACATACAAACACACGCATACAACTCAAACCCATGTCAAACAACAAGTAAAAAACAAAATTCACCACTTTTTACAACATGGGTCTTGAATTTTTCACTGCCCAGAAGCGAGGCTCAGCTCAGCTTCCTAGCACAACCACCCCCAAATCCGCCGCCAGATCCGCCGCCGCCGGCCGGACACGTAGCCGGAGTGTTCTCAAGACATTCAACAACATTAAAATCACTATTCTTTGTGGGTTTGTTACTATTCTTGTACTTCGTGGCACTATTGGTCTAGGCAATTACTCTACTGAAACTGAAGATCAAACCCTAGCTGAAGAAATTAATCGGATCCTAGCTGAGATCCGATCCGAACCGACTGATCCAAATGACCCATTTGATCAGCAACATGATCTTAGTTTGAATGAGACTTATACACTTGGTCCCAAGATTGAGTCTTGGAATGAAGATAGGAAAATTTGGTTGGATCGAAACCCGGATTTTCCGAATTATGTTAATGGTAAACCAAGAATCTTGCTGGTTACGGGTTCACCTCCGGGCCCTTGTGATAACCCGATTGGGGATCATTATTTGTTGAAAGCTGTTAAGAATAAGATTGATTATTGTAGGTTACATGGTATTGAGATTGTGTATAATATGGCTCATTTGGATATGGAGTTAGCTGGCTATTGGGCGAAACTTCCGTTGATTAGGAAATTGATGTTGTCTCATCCGGAAGTTGAGTGGATTTGGTGGATGGATAGTGATGCTTTGTTTACTGATATGGTGTTTGAAATTCCGTATGGGAAGTATGATGGGTATAATATGGTGATTCATGGTTACCCTGATTTGTTGTATAATCAGAAGTCGTGGATTGCGTTGAATACCGGGAGTTTTTTGTTTAGGAATTGTCAATGGTCATTGGATTTGTTGGATGTTTGGGCGCCAATGGGACCTAAAGGTCCGATTCGTGATGAGGCAGGGAAGATCTTGACTGCGAATTTGAAGGGAAGGCCGGCATTTGAGGCGGATGATCAGTCTGCATTGATATACTTGTTGATATCTCAGAAGGATAAATGGATGAATAAGGTGTTTGTTGAGAATTCTTATTATCTTCATGGATATTGGGCAGGGCTAGTGGATCAGTATGAAGATATGATTGAGAAGTATCATCCAGGATTGGGAGATGAACGGTGGCCATTTGTTACACATTTTGTGGGGTGCAAGCCTTGTGGTAGCTATGGTGATTACCCGGTTGAGAGGTGTTTGAAAAGTATGGAGAGAGCTTTTAATTTTGCCGATAATCAGGTGATTAAGCTTTATGGGTTTAGGCATAGGGGCTTGTTAAGCCCTAAGATCAAGAGAATCAGAAATGAGACAGTTACTCCTTTGGAGTATGTAGATCAATATGATTTTCGACACGCGGTTCATGGAGAAGTTGGATCAAACGGCTAGCATGTAACAATACTCAGACATGAACTTATTCTTAGGTATTGATTTTTCAGTTAAGCTGTTAGAATTTTACATTGATTAATATTTACTTCTCTCTCTATATTTGGCGTTTAGCACTTGAAAAGATAGTTGCTTTTGACTCTATGCAAGTTTTTCATATTGAGTGTAAATGTGTAATCCAAACACAAGTTATTTTCATGACAGTACTTATAAAAGAACTATATATATATACATGGAAAAGAAAAAAATTTCTCATCAATCGGCTAACTTTGCTGCCTCCATTGTTGTATGTGATTGCATATTGGTAATAGTGGGAGTAGATTCCTGCAAGGTGGTGAAGTTACTCCGTATTTGATTTCAGTGAGGTTTAAAAAGCTTGAAACGGTGTATGACCAACCATTCCATTTGTGGGCAACACAAATCTGTGCTCTCTATGTTAAACCAGATACGTAGTAGTCAGAGTAGACTCTGCCTGTAAGGTGTTGAAACTATGTCATTCTTGCTTCTACATTGGTCATACAAACATTTAACTAATTGGTTTTGTGGCCTTTTTCTGTGCTAAGCATCTATTTCTTGAAAAGATTTTTGTTGCTGATATAGTCTGCAGACCATAGGTGTTAAATGGACACTCAATTTTTTTTTTGAATTGTGTATATTTGTGGCCTTTCTAAGTTATAACTGAAAGATTGTCCTGATCGGGTTACATTTTTGAGTTGTGATATTTTGTTAACGTGAAACTTGAAAGAGAACCTTTTGCTCTCTTATGTTCCTAACTTAACTTCTCATCTTTTTGCAGTGCATCTAATACTCTTTCACTGGTGGGGCAGATGATAGATTGTCTCCTTCACGAAGGGTTAACGGATTTGATGCTTTTGCGAGTTGCTTTCGGGAGCTCTTTGTGTGGGACCTTGTTTCTTAAAGCTACATGCAAGGAAGAACCTGAAGCTGTTTTTGTTTATTCAGGAATATGTAAAATGAAAGGATTTTTAGGTTTTACATCTATTTACAACAGTGTTTGCACCTCCAAATGGAGATGACAGGATAACATTGGCCAGCACACTTGTATCATTACCACTACATGAGAAATTTTTTAAATTCTATACATTCCAAATGTAGAAGACAGGATATCATTGGCCATCAGACTTGTATCATTACCGTAAAATGATAAATTTTCAAATTCTATTACAAAATGATTCGTATCATTGGACTACAGAATTTTAAATTCAAATCGATGTGAGAGACTACCTGGAAGAGATGGAGCTATTCTTTTCATGTTGACCTCGAAGTGGCAACGCTGCACAAAAGTTTATTCATCTGTGAGATTTGACGCATTAGTTTGCCGATCTCCTGCCCAGAAAAGAAATTCCAGCAAAACACCGAATCAGTCTAAGCAATTCTTTACAAACAGTGTCAAGGCAATACTTGTTCTGTACACAAACTGAGCCAATTAACTTACCTCATCTCTTTCCGCAACAATTCTGATCAAACGATCGTGACTTTCTTTCACCAATGCCTGACGTCGTCTCTGAACCCTTGAATACCAGAACACTAACAACAATACTGTAACCGGAGAAAATAAAACCGAAATGATTCTGGAGACGGGGTATTTCAGAAGCCAAGAATGAATGTTATCGATACTCCGATGCATAAACTTGAACCATAAGTTCCAACATCGGGTTACGTTAAGCCGAGAATTTGGAATCTTGGAGGTGGAAGCTGTAGGCTTAAACTGATGCAAGGACTGAGGGAAATTTTGTGAATGAATGTGAAGCCCTTCGTGGTTAATTGGGGGAAACACTTTGTTGTCTACACTAAGCATTGAAGACTCATAATCCCATGGAGATTCAGATTTACTAAATTCCAGTTCATAACTGTTGTCTCCCATTACTCACCCTTCCTCGTACGACCACCACAGTTTCTGTCTCCAGTTTAATCCTCTCTATCAAGAAAAAAGGCCCACAATATCACAATTTTGAAGTAAATGGCTCCCAATATCACAACTCAAAAACTTGGCCCCAAATATCACTCCAAAACACTGTTGTGTCTAGCGTTTTATTTTTTTTTAGTAAAAACGCTACTTCGTGTAGCGTTTTATTATTTTTTTATTTTTTATTTTTAAAATGCTACTGCGTTTAGCGTTTTGGGCGGAGGGAGATTTTTTTTTTTTAAAAACGCTACATCGTATTGTGTTTTGGGGTGAAAATGCTAGATATAACATTGTTTTCAAAAAGTGAACGCCACTTTATGTTGTGTTTTATGTTGGAAACGTGACTTTAAATAGCGTTTTCAGTTAAAAAAAAAAAAATCCTAAACGCTAGACGCTTTAGCGTTTTGAGGAAAAAAAGAAAATGCTGGACGAAGCTCTGTTATGAAGTGATATTAGGGGCCAAGTTTTTGAGCTGTGATATTAGGGACCATTTCCTTTCAAATTGTGATATTTGGGGCCAACATCCCTCTTGATGATTTTTTTTTTGGTGTTATCCATAAAACGTTAGAAATTACTTTGGTATTTTTTTTTTTTTTGCATAATACAATAGAATCTTGATAAATGAATATTCGATAAACGAATAATCTCATCAAATAAATAATTTTTTTTGGTGCCGATATAATAGAGACACAATATATTTTTGATCTAGATAAATGAATAAAATTCTCCAATCCCAAACGTATTCATTTATCGAGGTTTAACTGTATTCTGGTATTTTTTAAATCAACACAAAAGTGAGATTTATTTAAAATTAAAAAGAAGTGATATTTCTTAATTACGAAGACTATTGTCTATTTGTCTTACTTACTCCATTCCTATTTAATTTTTTTTTTAATTTTGATTCAATCAAATTAATCGAATTTTGATTCAATCAAATTAATCGAATTTTGATTGTATTTCTACCAATTTTTTTAAATTAATATTTCGATATTTTGGAAATTTGAACATAATAATGCATGACATATAATTTTGTATTTATATAATTTTTTTGGTTAACTGTTTCGAAATTTTAGAAAAAGAATGGTCAAAATCCGGTTTATTTATTGAGTTAAAGTAAAAAGGACATTTAAATAGAAAAAGATTTTTTTAAAAAAAAGAACAATAGAAAAAGATTTTTATAAATAACATATGTTATGTTTTGCCAGTTGCTAGTACTTGGTACTATTTGTTTCAACTAAAATGCATTATCTGAGATTCTCAGTACCTGTTTGACAAAAGTCCCCTGAGAAAAACACAAACATAAACTAAACAGACAGCAATGGCAAACAGCAAGTACGAGTACGTAAAAGTCGATTACGAAGTCAACGACCAAGTCATGTTTCCCAATCTCATTGTCCTTCGCATTCACTTGTGCAATTTCACAACGTAACACTCTCAACTCACCCAACTATATCCTTAAATGTACTATTATTGTGTTTAACTTGTGTTTTTTAACTGCCAGATTTTCTCAACTCCATGAATTTGAGCAACCCAATGACGAGAAAGCTTTGAATTTGATGAATGCTTGTGCAACTGCTGTGTTAAATGAGTACCCTGATATCGTTTTCTCGTATGGCTTTCGTGATGAGTACAGGTTTATTTTCTTTTTACAACCTTACTTTAATCCTTAAGTTATGTTTCTTGGATTTTGTTAAAATGTTTCCGAGGTTGCGTAATTGTAGTTTATGTTTGTTGTTGCAGTTTTGTTTTTAGTAAAGAAACCAAGTTTTATCAAAGGAGGGCCAGGTAAATAGTGATTATTGTGTACTGTATGCAGCCTTAGCTCATTCAATATTGATTTTGCAGAAAAATTGTCCCTTATTTCTTTTTTCACATCTAAATTTTGTAATAAATCAAAAAAACATAACTTCCCTCGTAAGGAGTTGAAATCTCATCCTTTTGGTAGGACAATTTCCTATATTCTAGAAGCAAGTAATTAGTGTTGAAGCCTTTGCCGAAATATGATATTATAACACGTATAAGAAATTTTTTGTGTTACTTGTAATCCTCACCTTGATTTATCTTTTACCAAAAGAATAACATCAGCTTAATTTCTTGTGTTACTTGAAATATGATATTAATGCGTACAATAATTGGTGGGTATAAGAGATGCAAATGAAATCAATATGAAAACAACAAAGAAAAAATGCACATACTTTAGGTGTTTACAACATAAAAACCATCACCTTCAGAGATTGCATTAACTTAGGCCAGGTGTGCTCTGAAGAAGAAGAAAGAAGAGCTGGTGGGATTTTCATTTTCTTCTAGTCCAAAGTCATTAAGTCAGTAGGAAAAATTTGTTCCCTTACCGGCTTATTAAATTTTGTCAAGTCCCGTTTTCTCCAGTAAATCTCTCCTCCTCGATGTAAGATGAACTTCAGCTTCTCTGTTCATTCTCAACTCTACCCTTTGCTCAAGATTCAGTGTTTTGGAATCATTTTTCTGACTATGCATACATTGTTAATACCTTTACCATATATTTTCTCATCACCATCAATCTTATTCTTTCTCCTCTTCCGGATTATCTTTGCCTCGTAATCTAGGCTTTCATTGACTAAGCCGCCGTTAAATAATAGTCCAAATCCAAGGGACATGAAGGTGATTCAGCAACAAAGAAAATTTGTACTCTTTCGAACCGTTTTTAGTTCGTCCAAGTACCTTTCATTTTCCTTTATATTTAAGACACGGCTCCTTCAGGAGCAACCATAGCTTTATTTTTGGTTATACATCAATATATTGAGAGAGACCTGACTGAAAAAAATTAGATATTATATGCCTTCCCAGAACTCATTTACCTCTACATGTTTCTACTAAATTGCAGCCTGGTTAACTTTTTTTTTACTCTCCCCTGTAACTTAAATATATTCTTGGCTCCTTAATATTTATTTTGCAGCAAAATACTGTCGCTCATTGTTTCTTTCTTCACATCCAATTTTGTAATAAGTTGGAAATATTACTTTCCTCTGAAGGAGTTAAAATCACTTCCTCTATTTCAATCACGGATCATATGTTGTGCGTCTGTAGAGGTTCTCCAGGCATATCTTGCATGGCGACAGAGAGAATGTAAGTAGTAACAGCAATGTGAATTGTGAAGAATCAGATATTGAAATGCTACTTATTGCATGTGCTGCCTTGGCTAATAAATTCATACACGGTTATATCTTATTCTTTTCTAAATGCAAATACTATTTTGGTGGAATATCATATTATTCTTACAGGCCACACAGAAAACCAGCATAATACTTGTCTATGGAATCTGATCAAAAGTGGAAAGACAGAACTAGAAGCACAAGAAGTCTTAAAGGTATTAGCATTTGCTTTTATCCTGCTTTTTATGTTTTTTATTCCACACTCCTCTGATTAATATTTTCACCTCTATCTTTAAAACATAAAAAATGTGTAAAAATTTAATTTTAATATTCTCCTTCACTGTTTTCTTGTTCCAAAGTGTTTCTTGTATCCAAAATAAACATGCTGCACTTACCTTATGTTGTAACTATATCTGTAGGGAACTCTTAAGCAAGACAAAAATGAGCTGCTATTTCAACAGTTTAATATAAATTACAAGTTGATCAATAAAATGTTTCGTCAAGGATCCAGTGTTCTCAAGACAGAGGTAAATTCCATGCCAATATCTATTGTTATCCTGTTCTAGTTTCATTATATTTTAGTCGAAACATATTCGTTGTTATTATACCTATTTATGATATAAACATAAATCTCCACTTGTCTAATTATCTACCTATCACATTCGAATGTTATATTGAAGTCATTTATCAAAAAGTAGTATTAAATGTAAGTCTATTACTGATTGCGTCCTTGTTGAAACATCTTCTGATCCTCAAAGAAAATTTGAACTACATCTATGCGAATGTGACAATTGAATATTACCCTTAACAATTTGGGACAGATAGTTTGTAAATGAGCACAGAGATGATTTTATCTTGTTATTTAGTAAGGCATCATCACCTGAAGCTTATGAAGATTCAGTTTAAATAATTATTAACTAAAACTGATGTGGAAAATAATAACCCTAACAGTAATGATAATAGTAGGGAGGGAATCGAAGTGCATTCTTGTTTGCATCGCAATGCTTAGAATTCATCAAAACTTGAAATTCAATGTGGTACAGTAAGTTACTAATTGACTTATTACTCAGATTGAAGCAATCGTGAAGTATATCAACGACACTCCTGTTAAAAGATTGCAGAAAAATGTTATTGTAGAGCATTTTGAAAATATAGCCTCAAGAAGCTTTTGGAACAAGCATTCTTGTTTAGTAAAGGAGATAGGTAGCTTCATAGTGGACATTAACAATATCAAACCAGAGTTTGTCAAGTCCTTCACATTTGAAAATAAGTTGATGCCATCTACCTGGATTGTTGTCAGAATAGATGGCTGCCACTTTCACAGGTATATTTCCCCTACTATGTGTGTGTGTGTATAATTATATGTTTATTTCCTTTTCATAGATTTACTCGTAATATATTGTTTCGGTGGCCCCTAGTTGAATTCCTTATAAACTTTGTTTTGAATTCTGTTAAGTTGGTAAATTCATATTAAATATTACTGCTCAACTGAATAGTTGTTATATGATTCATTCCCCTTTTTTCCATTTACATCCTTTATCTATCTGTTAATCCCTCTTTTGCCATGATGTTGACTGAGCTCTAATTTGTTGTAGGCGCTATTACCATTTGCCCTTCTGCTTCCACCTAGAATAAGTCGGCATTTTATTTTATGGTGGTGCATTACATTTTGAGATTTTTGTATGCTCAGTTGTAGACATTTATATATGTTGCCATTTTAGCCAAGCCAAAATAGGAGAACAATATTGGTGTTGGATGCGGATTGTCTAGTTAGAATGGAAGCATTGGGCAAACACGAATGCAGTTCAGAAGGAAATAAACAGAATATTTGTGTTGACTTGCTAAAGTATTTCAATTCTTCTTTAGATCCCAAAACATAATACTTTTTTGACAGAAGTGCAATGCATGGTGTTGTATATCGTTATAATTGTGTCGAAGCTGGATTATTTTGAAAGTTTAACTGATGGCTCTTGCTAGGTTTTCTGAAATACATGAATTTGAGAAGCCAAACGATGAGCAAGCCCTGAACCTAATGAATTCATGTGCAGTTGCAGTGCTAAAGGAATTTAATGATATAGTATTCTCATATGGGGTGAGCGATGAGTACAGGTATATTGTTTTTTTGCCACATTTGTGAGATCAACCTTACTATTCTCTATCAGTTATGCACTTGAATTATCTAGTCTCATGTTTGCAGCTTTGTTTTGAAGGAAGATTCTCAGCTCTATCAAAGGCGTGCTAGGTACTTACTCCTATATAAATAATCTTTTCCTTAGTACAGCTACATACTGGAAGTGAACTAAAATTGAGTACCGAGTTCTCAACCATATCCCCCTCCGTAAATTTTACTTGTCGTATCCCATGCGAGCAGTTTTGCGTTTGCATTAGATGACATTTACCTACTCTCTTATCTTGCTGCTCTTGTCTCTTCAGATGCCAGCTAATTAGCAATGCCTATATATGTGTATGTCTGTTTCAGCTACATAGTGTCAGCGATTGTGTCACTATTCTCTGCCGTTTACGTCATGCAATGGATACACTTTTTTCCAAATAAGGAGTTGAAGTGCACACCCTGTTTTGATGGCCGCACTGTGTGCTACCCCTCGTCTAAGATTCTTCAAGATTATTTAGCATGGAGACAAGTTGATTGTATGTCTTTTTCCTTTTCTTCCAAATACTGCACAAGTATTGAAACTGCTTCCTGCATAAGCGTTGGCATTGCCTGGTTGCTTTATATTTAAGAAATTAAAGATCTTCCAAACCTGAAGTTTGGGAAGGAGGAAAAACCCCAAGATGCTACTGTCTCTTTTGTTTGGCGATGAGATATAAATCTGTACTTTTCTATTGGCCCCTGCATGTGTGTATTGCCGGAATTTATGTTCCTCATCTTTGCAAAGAGATTGCTTCTCTGTTATCTGCATCTTTTTCTGCTTATTATATGTTGGTTGGCTACTTGTATATATCTTGCTTTATCTCTGTCTTTCTGATAAAAACTTACTTGATAGGACAAACTAAACAAAAAAATTCATTTAAAGTGTAGCTTCTGGCACTGAGACTTTCTTGTTTCAACTTCTATATCACTCTCCTCTGATTTTGCAGGCCACATCAACAACCAGTATAATACCTGTTTTTGGGAGTTGGTCAAATCAGGAAGGACTAAACGTGAAGCTCAGAAATATTTGAAGGTGTTTCCCACCTCCACCCCCATAATGTGAATGAAATTCCTGATTCGCTACTCTTGCAGTTTCTTATCTGATTCCTTTAAATATGCAGGGTACTCAAACAAATGAGAAATATGACCTGCTCGCCCAGCAATTTAATATAGACTACAACAGATTACCGATCATGTTCCGCAGGGGATCTTCTGTCTTCCGGGAACAGGTTAACTATATATCTTTCACCAGCATGTTACCATTATCCATTTCATTCACCAAGCACTTAAAAGACGTTAAGGGGTGTGCACAAATATATTTTTCACTTTAATCCATTTAAAGATGTCATGTGATTCATTTCTGTTTCATATTTACCCGCAGTGTTGGTAGTTTCATATTTACACATATCTGGAATTACCACGAAGTTTAAAGTGGATTCTTTTTCTAGAACCAAATATTAGGTATGAAGGGAGTGCAAACTGTTCAATCTTGGTGGGAGGACCAGTTGGTGAAACACTTTAGTGGATGATTTTTTTGGATATTTCTTAAGTTAGTTTAACACACTGAAATAATATTACTCTAGTTACTGTTTATTCTCTTTTCTGCATCAATTTGTTTTTCTCCCAGTAAGGCTGAATTTTTGTTTGCAGGACGAGAACACTTCCATTACCGATGGAGGAACAGGAGAAACTCAACATAAAGTTGTAATAAAGCACTGTAATATAATTGACCGCAGCTTTTGGGAAGCCAATCCTAGCATACTCGGCAAGATGCCACTTTAGAGATCCCCTGTGGAACACGATCGGGAACAAGCACATTATTGGGTTAATACATTACAGTGCATATGTTATGAGAAGAGAGGGGAAAACAGTTTCAAAGAACTTAATTTTAATTAAAGAAATAATAGTGTCAAATGTTTCGCATGGAGTTAGGCTTAGCTTAACTGCTATATTCTGTTGTTACATAATGCAATTGGTGCACTGCCATTGTTTGAACATATCAGAACTTGAAAAAACGAAACAAAGGGAACCTAATGGTATAAGAAACTTTTTTCAATCATTCTTGTACATTTTCACAGAGAGTTCGTCCATAATCTCACTCATTTTTAACTGTAACCACACATGTACATTACTAACAGTAAGTAATGCTAAGTATAACATTGTCTGAAAAAACAAACAAGACTCCAGCTTTAGAATTTTCCCCAAGCTGATACGAAGTAGCCTTTTAGAATTTTCAAGCACCAAAATGTTTGCATAATATAGAGCTCCTTGTCCTTGGTAAGATTTTTAATAATTTTCTCCAACGTTATCTATAAAAAGTTAAAAACTATCATTTCAAACTTATTATTGTAACAACCCAACTTTCCAAATTATTATATTAATCGAAGTTCAAATAAGTAAGATTTTTTTTTAATAAAATTCAAGCTTAACATTAGTGATTTGAAAAATTCGAATAAGGATATTCTTTAGCAAGTTGGTCATTGTATTCGTACTTGTGCGCTTGGCTTGAGTCAGAGGCAATTCAGAATTTTACAAAACAAGTGCATCCTACGGAATATGTAAAAGAAGGTAGTTTAGCAGGCTTGACAGAGAGAAGGCAAGAGAACTAGAGCAGGAATGGAAGGGTTTTCGTGTGATGGAGCATCAGGTGTCATTGCAACGCACCTCAAGGTTTTAAAAAAACTGGTAACTTAACATAGTATATGAGTTTTTTTATTGATTTAAATTACTTATATTTTGAAAAGTTTTGAGATTTTACAGGAGGCATGGGATCATTTCAACTCACTTGATCCTTTATGACTGCTCGCAAAGGGGACTTGAATAATTCAATTTGTTTGTGCAAATAATCACACACACATAGTGAATCGATTTTGTTCTTGTTAATTGTTTCTGTGCGTTTTTGTTTGAGTCTCCAATACTAAGTTTGAATGTCGAGTCTATTAGTCTACATTCTTTTCGTTTCTGATTGCTATTAATTTTCGAGTCCGCGAGTCTATTGTCTGTTCAGTTCGCTGTTGCCTGATGTTTTTCCGAGTCTTCCGAATTCTGAGTTTGTTTCGAGAGGTCTGTGTTTCTGTTTTGCGAGTCTGTCCCGAGTTGTGTTTATAGTTGAGTCTGAGTCCAATTATGTATTGCTGAGTTCCGAGTTATTTATAATTTGCTGATGCTGAGTCTGTCTGTTTGTTCTGTTTTGCGAGTCTGTGTTCTGTGAGTCACTGGGTTGTTATGAGTTGTTTGAATTTTGCCGTCGAGTTCACTAATTGTTGTTTAGTTTCGATTCATGTTTCAGTCTTAGTTCGTAATATGAGTTTACTCGGTGTTTGCTGTTGTTGCGATTTTTTTGAGTCCTGTTTCGTTAGAAGCCAGCCTTGTTGGATTTTTGTTGTTTTTGTTTTTGTGTTTTGATTCTTTGAGTCCAGTTTTGTGTTGTTTATCATTTTGTGACGAGTTTTGTCTTGAGTATAGTGCTGAGTCAGAGTAGCAGTATTGAGTTCTGGGTTCCGAGTTAGCCGAGTCAATTAGTGAGTTTGCTGGCAGCTAAATTATCAATGTATGATTGATTATGCAATTAGGATCTTCAAATTCCTTGGTAACTGATTTAGTAATCAATCATTAATGTCCTAATTATTATTAATTGTTTCCCCATATTTAATTTTTGATTTTATTTGTTGCTTAATTCACTCCAATAAATATTCGCATTGATCTTGTTCAACTGCTTTCTAGTTTTTAGGATATTTTTAGCCTCTTGCCTTTTAGTAATTAACTTTGTTAATTCATTCTTAATTTTTGATTGAGATTTTTGAATAATCAGTGGCTAATTGATTGTGTTTATATTTTTTGATTTGATTCTTATTTTGGTTAGTTTTAAATTTGTTTTGATTGAGGTTAAATGTCATATCAATTATTGTTTTTAAAATTTTAGTAGTATATTAATTAGCATTTATTGATTGCCATAATTGATGGGTTTTTCGGTTTTGACTAGTGTATCATTTATGGATTTGGTAGAGGTTAAATGTTTTTAATTTTGAATTTCTAGTAATAATTGATTTCTTTTAATAGGTTCAATGTTAATTGATTCTCTGACTTTCTATTTATTTGATGTCTTGATTAAATGTTAGTTGAGTAATTATCTCCCTTATTAATTGTTAATTGATTAAATTGATTCCAGTATTAATTGTTTAATTGTTTTTCTTGTTTATCTGATTAATTTGATTCCCTAATTAATTGTTAACGGATTAATTGATTTATGTGGGTATTTGTGTATCGTTAAATGATGAAGTTTTGTCATTTTATGTAATATTGATTTTTAATGGTAAAAATGGTATGTAGTTATCTGATAATATTTATTATTTTTATATCTTGTAATGTTTTATTATTTTTCTACTAGTGTAAAAATGAAATATATTTCTTGGTAGATGAAATATATATTTTTTAAATGTTTTTTTTTGTACCATTTTATATGGTTTTGGTTTTGTACCTTTGAGGGTGTGCCATTTATTTGTGGTATTGTGGACCAATTTTGGGTTACTGTTGATGTTATTTTTGACGATTTGGAGCATTTATTGATTTGGAATATGTTGTCATTTTCGATGACTTTATAATAGATTTTTTATGAGAAATTGATTTTATATGTCTAACCAGAGGGGATCCCTTTGGTTAGATATATAAAATTGTTCAATGTTATTATTTTTCATTGAGTAAAATAATTATTTAATGTACATTCGAGTTTGGTTTTTTGACATAATATTATTTGTTTGTATTGAATTATTCAGGTTCTGTGGATGTGTAGAAGTGTAAAGAGAAGAGGGATGACGACATAATTTTGGGGTTTTAGGGTGAGAAGCTAGATGGATGAAGGCGGGAATATGCATTACTTAGAGTGGTTGAATCAAGTTGAAGATTCAAGAATTTTCTAGTCATTTGATTTTATTTTTAAATGATGTACTCATTTATTTAGTAAGGCGCTCTTTTTTCCCCGCTTGAGTTTTTTTCCCATAGGGTTTTGCTCTTGTGGGGTTTTTAACGAGGCCTTTTTTGGTGGATATAAAGGTGTAATTATCTAAACTTCCGGAGGAATCTCTTTCCTATGGGTTATTAGACTCATGGATTGGTTAAGCATACCTTTCGGTTAGATGATGAAGCTTTTATTATCTCTTTGATGTATCATCTTTTCATGAATGAAATTTATCATTCTTGGCAAAAAAAAAAAAAAAAAAAAAAAAAAAAAATTCGAATAAGATAATCTATCTTGTATACGAAATCATGGTATGTAATATGTATAACAGACTGCAACCTATATATTCGCATATCTGACATTGACCTTTCTTTGAACATTTAGGTTCGGACAGACCGATATTTTTTTACCACTACATCCATGTAATTGCTTTGCTTTTATAATTTTATTTCAAGTTTTTTAAATATCAATATATTTTCTTGAAAAATAAATACATCTTGTTATTACATGAAAATATATTGAGACTAATGGTTAAAAATGTATTTATTAATATTCAATAAGTTGTAAAATCAAATTTACATGTAATTATTCTGTAGCGATATATCAAAAAAATTCTATAAAAAATTCTATCAAACAATGCTATCAAAAAAATTCTATCAAAAAATTATATCAAAAAAATTCTATCAAAAAATTTACATGTAATTAATACTATAAAAAAAATTCTGTAGCGATAAATTTTATGAAGAAATAAATTTCAGAATATTTATAAAAAGGAAACCGATTTTTTTTTTTTTTGACAAAATATTATGCAGTGGACTTTCCCATGATTATCGTATTTAACAGTTTCTTCCTCGGGCGTGCAATGCGGACTACATACATGTATCGCAAGTAATTTTGGAGACGCTCGGATAGAATAATTAATACAAATTTTCATATTATTCTCACGTAGCTTTAGCTTCAAGGAATTGGCTAATCAAGCTTTAACCGTAAGCTAACCAAATTAATTACCCCTCTATAAATAATGATCATCATGCAATTAATGCAACCCTACAAAAAACAGAGAGATTAGACGATGTCTGCGATTTCACCAGAGTTCTTTGGTAAGCTTCCTGTAGCCATAGTTACGAGTGCGATGTTAGAAGATACACAACTTAGTTGTTGTAGTATCTGTCTAGAAAGTTTTAGTCTAGGGGAGAGTGTTACTCTCTGACACAAATGTAGATCGATCTAGATAGACACAGTAAAATGTATGTATATTGAAGATGAGAATGATATCTCCATAATGGAAATATAGTAACTGAATATTGCAGTATCAAGAGTTATAAAATGTACTCTAACGCCCCCAAATTTCCCACAGGAATCTAGGTCGTCACATCTCTTGCGGAATATTCGATCACCTGCTCACAATATAATTTACCATAATATTCATAATACACACTATCTTTTACTCCACGGTTATAGTCTTAGAACAAGCACTCAATAGTTCCAAAATATAATACATCTCAAATTCACTTCCCAGAATCTCTAAAATACTATTACAACTCCAAAGTGCTAGATAATAAACATTATACAAACTAGTATTTAAGCCCGCGATGCTGGGCTATTTTAATTTTATAAATACTACTTACGGTAAAATAATATTTTATCATGCCATTAGTTCTCAATTTCAGAATGACACTGTTTTTTTTGTTATTGCTAGGTTATTTCAGGCAAGGTTCTAAAAATCGTTAGGCGACGTTATTTGTTTATTAATTTTTTTTTGAAAGATTCAATAGCAAAAAAAAATCTTCAATTTAATTTTAATTAAAGAAAAAAATACAATAGTCATTCAATGTTTGAAATATATTATTTAAAAATACTCATAGAAGTTTATTCCCTACAAATTTTAATAAAGACATAAATTCATAAAAAAAATAAATATGTTCTTATTTTTAAAATTTATATTTTGGTTTGTTAATATATTATTGATAATAAAATTCTGAAATATTACATTAAATTTTAAATTTTTACAAAATATATACAAAGGACTAAAAGACATATGTGACACTAAAAAATTGCAGGTTATGCCATTCCATTTCATTACATTTCAATATTGCAATCACCACCAAGCCATTCAACATTAACAAACTACAGATTCACCACACCATTCAACTTCATAAAAACATAATTAAACATACAAACATAAATGCTACGAATTTAATGTTCACAAACAACATTAGTACTCAACTTCGTGAGAAGCATTAAAACTAAGTTTACAAACATTATTCAATTTCGTCAAAACCATCATCGTCTTCATCATCACCAGACAATACGATCTTATTCTTCATTTTCTTCACCTTCTTCTTCTTCTTAAACAGTCATTATCATCAAAATACACCAGAGATATAACCAAATCATCATTTGATGCAAGTAGTTAGGATACCATTGTAGGATTTCCATGCAGTAAAACACAACGATAACAATGATAAGTATAAAAAAATTCGAAATCCAAAACCATTGATCCATGTATAAGGGGGATGATTTGGAGAAAGAGTTTTTTTACTCCAAATTTTGAAAATGAAAGTTAAAAGGGAGAGGAATTTTGGTGAAGTGGATGTAGGGATAGAGATGAAATTTGGTGAAGTGGTTTGTTTAAATGAAATTTGGCCAAAAATTTGAATTTTTTAGTTTTGGCTCCATTTTTAAATTTGATCAAAAATTTGAATTTTTCATTTGGGCGGTATTTTCGAAAAAAAATTAGTTTGGGCGATTTAAAGCTGTTTTCTTGTACTGAATGTTTCGGTACATTATTTGTATATATAAATATCTAACAATATAATTTTAAAATATTATAATGCATGATTTTAGTTCATAATTTGAAATAAGATTAATACAATAAAAATTGTGTTTTTTTCATTTTCTGATAAAATTTCTTAGAAATCAAGAATGAATTAATTTTACAATCATAACTTTTGATATGTAGATTCTGTAATTTTAGAAGCACAAATAAAAATTTTAAGTTATGAACAAAACACAATCAAATTTAATAAAAAAACTTCTCGGCCCCGTCTTCGACGGAGCCTCGAACTCTACCAAAAAATTAATTATAATTTTAAAAATTAATTAATTTATGTATTTGAATTAATATTTAATTTGGATCCTTGAAAAAATTAAAATTAAGATAAATGATAGAAATGGATTCTGAACTTTAAAGAGAAGAAGAAGATGCAAAACAATTTCTTGTAAACAAATTAGTGTTAGTACAATAATAATGGAACGGAAAGAGGGAGCAAGAGAGAGTTAGAAAGAAAGACTTTTCATATGAAAAAAATGATAGCAAAAGTGTGATTGATAATCATGTATACAAATGAATTTGAATTCTTGAAATATGCAACTGAATTTGAATTCTTGATAAATGTGTAATCTCAATATGATAAGCTTCCGATGGAAGCTTCAAAGTATAATCTTTGTTCAATTTTTTGTGATCATACATACTTGAAAATATAAATTACTTGCAATGTCGGAATAATTATTAACTATTTTTTATAACTATTTTACAACTAAATCATAGTAGATAATATCAAAGTAGAAGGAATAATTTTCTTTACAATTATTAACTATTTTTTTTATAAGTATTTTAGAATTTAATTGTTGAAGGAATTATTTTCTTTTAATAATTCTTCCACCAATTAGCGCTAGTCAATGGGAAATTATATTCTGGAAATATATTTGTGTATGTTAATATCGTAATGAGAAATTATTATTAAATATATGCAAATAAGATATAATAAATATTTTATATATTATTGACGGTGAAATAATATTTTAATTTTTTTTAGAATTTTGAAAGATACAATTAAAAATCTTCAATTTAATTTGAATTAAAGAAAAAAAATACAACAGTCATTCAATGTTTGAAATATAATATTTAAAATACTCATAGAAGTTTATTCCCTACAAATTTTAATAAAGACATGAATTTATTAAAAAATAAATATTTATAAAAAAAACTCCTCGGCACCGCCTCCGGCGGCACCTCGAACCCGGATCGTGTCATTATTAAACAATGATATATAAGTACAGTATTTGAACAAAGAAAAATTGGCACGTGAATAAGCTGCCCATTTCAAAAGACAAAGAATGTTCAAGAAAAATTCTCACCTTAGAACAATGAGCAACATAGCTCTGCAAAAACAATTCGCATGAAGAAAGAAAAGGACAGGAAATGCTTGGTAAGTGTTATTAAGTGTAAGTACATGTGATATCTCAATTTTCTTCTCATGACCATGTGTCACAAATCGAGATCTGCAAAAGTAATAAAACAACATTTGTAAGAACATTCATCCAAAAATTACAAAGCAAGAAACATATTGAAATCCGAAAAAAAAAAAACAAAAAACTTCCTTCATAAAACATAACCTATAAAACAAAACAATTAGTACATAATTAGTTAAACGTAACAAATATAAATTGAAACATTAAAACAAAAGAGTAAACAAATGCAGGAAGAAAGAGAGAAAGAGAGGGAGAGAGAGAGAAACAGAGAGAGAGACAGAGAAACAGAGAGAACATTACAGAAACTTATAATATATACAGTATAGTAGATATGATACAATATTTATTATTTAACATACTTTACTTTTACTTTACTTTTAATTTACTTTTACTTTTTTTTTTGAAAGCATACTTTACTTTTACTTTATTTAACATTTAAATAGTCAAATTCAATTCAAACAGAAAGACATAAATTTTAAATATTGATAGCACATAATGGCATTTCGTGTAATAAAGTTGATAGTTGGGGGCAGAAATTTAAAATACACAAAAACACTATTCATAACACATTACAGAAACTATTATATAGTAGATACCTTCCCAGATTGCACCCTCCTCAGAAGCTATAAAATTAACACGCCGAATCAATTGACTTTTCTTTTCCTTAATCACGGTTCGCCATACTAGAGCCGTCACTGTTCGCCTCTGTTTTATAATATTTAAATAGCAAGTATGAGCCAAAGAATGCCCAGCAAGTATATATAGATATCATATAATACGACAAAAACTCGACAAAAATATGTTTTGTATCACTCTATAATATATCTACTTTTGAAAAGAGAGCAACTCAGAAATTTTTATAAATCTCAAAATACTACTCATATGAAAGTATAAATATATCTCAATAACTCCTCAAAATACTGCTCATATAAATATATCTCAATAACTTCTCAAAATTACTGCTTATATGAAATAATAAATATATCTCAATAACTTCTAAAAATACTCCTCATATAACTCAAAAATACTCCTCAGAACTGTTCAATTGATTTGAATAAATAAAATTTACCAACTGCTCAGATCAACCCTCTAGTTAACAGAACCACAAAGGCATCGGTTAACCGTTAGGATGTCAAAGATTGGATTTCTGCTCATAACGCCTACTCAAGTAATGGATGATCAATCCATTGTCACGCCTCAATTCTATCGATAGAAAGGATGGTCGACGTCTCGAACCACCCAAAAATTTTCAGAAGGGTGAGCCCGTCTTTCTCGTGCCCATCACCCTTAATACATATCAGAAGGGTGAGCCCGTCTTTCTCGTGCCCATCACCCTTAATGATATCAGAAGAGTGAGCCCGTCTTTCTCGTGCCCATCACTCTTCAATAACCGATTGGGCCGGTGCGTTACTCCGGTCACTTTTGCTTTTAGAGGCAATAAATCACAACTTACTTTATATATATATAACCCCACTCTAAAATATAAATATTCTATAGTATGAAAATATTATTAAATATATCTTTATCATCTCTTCTACAAATACGACTGAAGTATCTCAATAAATGTACCAACTCATGAAATAGATTTCAACACCTCATATAATAATTTCAACACCTCAAATAATAATATCAACATCTCGAATAATAATATCAACACCTCGAATAATAATAGATTTTGATATAAACCACAAGAAAGAATATTTGATTTTGTATATCGAAAATTTAAGCAACATATTTTAAAAAATATAAATACTCCGAACGATTGAGTACGAATTAGTAAACTTGCAATTATGGATTTAAATCTATTCAACACATTTCATATATTGGAAAATACAGATACTCTGAACGATAGAGTATACATAAATAAACTTGCCTGGTTCTGCGGTACGATACTCCAACTTGCTCCACGTCTTTGGTTCTCCGACATTTCACCTTCTCGGGCTTAGTTCAACTATTATTTTACTCAACTTCTGATCACCTTTCAATCAACTTCTATTCACCGCTATATAGTACCTTTACATATCTACAACTTTCGTTCTTTAAGCTTTTCCAAACGAGTCTTCTAACTCCTCCGAAATCCTACCCCAAAATGGTTCCTCGAATTATTTCTTTAGAAAATCCTAATTAACTACCTATGTTCCGTCATTTTTAATAATTCCGGTTTTAGTCTCTAAAATAATCTGATTCGATCCAGTTAATTAAATAATAGTAAATCTCAGTCTTCCAAATAAATCCGTATTTATCTTTATTTATTCATAATTATCTCCCCTTTTATCAACAATTATTAAATTACTAAATCACGATCAAATAATCACTATTATTTCTAATTAATTAATTAATTAATTAATTACACCATTGACATCCTATATCAAAACTCAATCAATAAATAATCCTCAAACAATTATCCTACTCCCCGATAAAGAAACATAATTAAATAAATAAATCCTCGAAACAATAATTAATCCTCAAATTAAATAAATAAACCCTCAAATCAACAATTAATCCTCGAATTAAATAAATAAATCATCAAAATACAGTTAATCCTCGAATTAAATAAATAAATCATCAAAATACAATTACTCCTCGAATTAAATAATTAAATCCTCAAAACAACAATTAATAATCGAATTAAATCCATAGATACTACTCTCACTAATTTCTAATTTCTCTAATTAATTAAATCTATTTTAATAAAATAATCTCTATTTATTCTCCAAATAAATCAATCCAAATATCTATTTCATTTATCCCATTTAAATCTAATTTTAACCATTTTATTAAATTATTTATAACTAACTGTTTTAAATAATAATCCAAATAATTAAACCCCGATTAACACATCAACCATTCGTTTTATCATTACGTTATTATTTTAATATTTTTATTCCCAACTGCAACCTCGTGTGGGTCCCACCTGCACCGTGTGGGTCCCCCTCCCCTGCGTCTTCTCCGACCAGTCTCTCCTCCCCTTTCTCTCTCTCTCTCTCTCTCTCGGTTCTCGCATCTCTCCCTCGTATCTCTCTGATTTTCTCTCCGCTTCTCCCTTCTCTCTCAATCTCGACCTCACTCTCAATCTCTCCGCCCGCCATCTCTCTCTTCCTCTCTCGATCTCATCTCTCTCTCCGTACTCTCTCATCTCGCACCTCTCTCTATCTCCGCCCTCTCCTCGTCGTCGTTTAATCTCTCCGACTCCTCTCCTTCATAATCCTACCACCACCACCACCAATCGGTGGTGGTTGCTCCGCCCGACAATCAAACACCAACAATAACCCAGCAATCAATCTCTCTCGTTCTCTTTCAATCTCTCTGCACTCTCCACCTCCCAACCTCTCCATCCCCTATTCAATCTCTCCCCGACGCCCTCTCTTCTCTCGTATCCCCTCTCTGCTCCACCCCAATCTCTTCTCCGCCACTCCCTTTTCCGACAACAACACAACATCAGCCTCCCCTTAACTCCTAATCAACCCCAACTACACTACTATACAAACCCTCGCTTTCCGTCTCCGCCTCTCAATCTCACCGTCTCCGCCTCTCTTCCCCCCCCTCTCCTACACTCGACCTCCCCCTCTCTCGTTTTCCAACAACATCAAACCCAACAACACCCAACACTCCAATCCACAACCCACAAAATCAACACAGTTAATCCAAGTATATAACAAAAACGAAAATTAAAGAATTTAAACTATCTGTCGATTTTGCTCTGTTTGTGTGTTTGCTTTTGGTTTTAAAAAGAGATAGGAGCTGGGTTGATCTGTTTTGTTAGTATGTATATATGTATCTCCGAGTTTTGTGATAAAAATAGACAATATATGGGTCTTGCAGGGAAAAGAAAAAGAGGCTGTTTTGTTTTATAAAATCAAAAGTAATTAAAAGTGGGGGACAATTTAATGTGGAAATTTTTAGTGCTCCATTAATATTTAGTGGACAATTTAAATAAATAAAATGGGAGACAAAAAAAAATTAATGCAGAAAATTAAAAAATTAAAATAATGATTATTTTATATTTAATGAAATAATTGATGAAAAGATATCGTTTTTCCCCGTCTAATTAATTAAAACGAAATTCTAATTTCGTTTCTTGAAATACGACTCTAAATTTAAAAATACTATTTTTCTCAAATTTTTAATAAACCCTCATATTTAAATATAATACGAATATATAAATTTTAAAAATTTTACAAAATGTACTAAATAAATATACTAGTGCATCGTTTCTAAAATAATTTTAAATAAAAAATATCGAGTAGGTTCGAAAAATTTATTCGAAAAATTTACGGATATTACAGTCTTCCCTCCTTAAAAGGATTCCGTCCTCGGAATCAACGTAGGCAATAACTAAGGTTGCTTATTTCGTACTCTACTTTCCAATATCTCCTCATCGCTTTTACCAACTTTTTGCTCCCCATATCTCAATTATAAACTTTTATGCTATACCGTCTAATTTCATACCGGCTCATCATTTATACCTACTTCCTTCATTTATTCCTATCCTCACTCTATCCTCAAAATACACCATATTCTCAATAGTAAATCTCAATTATTCCTTAAAACTCCTCATATCATTTTCTCTTACTAATCATTAAATATACCTCTTTCTTCTCATCTTTATCCTTCTGAATCAATTCACTCTCAGCTTTTACCATGGCTACTTCTTATACCCATATCACATAGTTCCTTATCTAAAAAACTGCATCATTATATCCAATCTATTGTTTCAATCCCTGTTGAAATATTCGAGCTCCTTCATCCTCCAAATCCATATATAATACCATCATACTCTTCTTGTTTTGTCTCCACATATAAAATCCACTCTATTTATCTCTTCTGCACTTCTTCAATAGTCACAACTTTACTCGTTTCCACTTATCCCAATATGGTTTAGTCTAATAAAACTGCATACCCATGAAATATTTATTTATGAAAATAAACAATACATATCTGTACATATTCATATATATACACATATATACCTGCAGTTGTATATATTTGCATATTTATGGATACATAACTGTATATACTCAAATTTCACCCAATAAATAAATCATGGATACACGTTCTCTCGTCCTAATTGATTCTACTACTGCTAATGGCCATCATGCCTCCACCCCACAACTCCTTGAAATCCTACTATAAATATACCTCTTGGTTCCTTGGCTTCTAAACTCTCTCTTATATAGTCATAACTCCTCCTACACTCGTTCTAAGATTTATAACCTACTTCTCTGATACCATTACTGTAACGCCCCCAAATCCCCCACAGGAATCTAGGTCGTCACATCTCTTGCGGAATATTCGATCACCTGCTCACAATATAATTTACCATAATATTCATAATACACACTATCTTTTACTCCACGGTTATAGTCTTAGAACAAGCACTCAATAGTTCCAAAATATAATACATCTCAAATTCACTTCCCAGAATCTCTAAAATACTATTACAACTCCAAAGTGCTAGATAATAAACATTATACAAATACCTTCCCAGACTGCACCCTCCTCAGAAGCTATAAAATTAACACGCTGAATCAATTGACTTTTCTTTTCCTTAATCACGGTTCGCCATACTAGAGCCGGCACTGTTCGCCTCTGTTTTATAATATTTAAATAGCAAGTATGAGCCAAAGAATGCCCAGCAAGTATATATAGATATCATATAATACGACAAAAACTCGACAAAAATATGTTTTGTATCACTCTATAATATATCTACTTTTGAAAAGAGAGCAACTCAGAAATTTTTATAAATCTCAAAATACTACTCATATGAAAGTATAAATATATCTCAATAACTCCTCAAAATACTGCTCATATAAATATATCTCAATAACTTCTCAAAATTACTGCTTATATGAAATAATAAATATATCTCAATAACTTCTAAAAATACTCCTCATATAACTCAAAAATACTCCTCAGAACTGTTCAATTGATTTGAATAAATAAAATTTACCAACTGCTCAGATCAACCCTCTAGTTAACAGAACCACAAAGGCATCGGTTAACCGTTAGGATGTCAAAGATTGGATTTCTGCTCATAACGCCTACTCAAGTAATGGATGATCAATCCATTGTCACGCCTCAATTCTATCGATAGAAAGGATGGTCGACGTCTCGAACCACCCAAAAATTTTCAGAAGGGTGAGCCCGTCTTTCTCGTGCCCATCACCCTTAATACATATCAGAAGGGTGAGCCCGTCTTTCTCGTGCCCATCACCCTTAATGATATCAGAAGAGTGAGCCCGTCTTTCTCGTGCCCATCACTCTTCAATAACCGATTGGGCCGGTGCGTTACTCCGGTCACTTTTGCTTTTAGAGGCAATAAATCACAACTTACTTTATATATATATAACCCCACTCTAAAATATAAATATTCTATAGTATGAAAATATTATTAAATATATCTTTATCATCTCTTCTACAAATACGACTGAAGTATCTCAATAAATGTACCAACTCATGAAATAGATTTCAACACCTCATATAATAATTTCAACACCTCAAATAATAATATCAACATCTCGAATAATAATATCAACACCTCGAATAATAATAGATTTTGATATAAACCACAAGAAAGAATATTTGATTTTGTATATCGAAAATTTAAGCAACATATTTTAAAAAATATAAATACTCCGAACGATTGAGTACGAATTAGTAAACTTGCAATTATGGATTTAAATCTATTCAACACATTTCATATATTGGAAAATACAGATACTCTGAACGATAGAGTATACATAAATAAACTTGCCTGGTTCTGCGGTACGATACTCCAACTTGCTCCACGTCTTTGGTTCTCCGACATTTCACCTTCTCGGGCTTAGTTCAACTATTATTTTACTCAACTTCTGATCACCTTTCAATCAACTTCTATTCACCGCTATATAGTACCTTTACATATCTACAACTTTCGTTCTTTAAGCTTTTCCAAACGAGTCTTCTAACTCCTCCGAAATCCTACCCCAAAATGGTTCCTCGAATTATTTCTTTAGAAAATCCTAATTAACTACCTATGTTCCGTCATTTTTAATAATTCCGGTTTTAGTCTCTAAAATAATCTGATTCGATCCAGTTAATTAAATAATAGTAAATCTCAGTCTTCCAAATAAATCCGTATTTATCTTTATTTATTCATAATTATCTCCCCTTTTATCAACAATTATTAAATTACTAAATCACGATCAAATAATCACTATTATTTCTAATTAATTAATTAATTAATTAATTACACCATTGACATCCTATATCAAAACTCAATCAATAAATAATCCTCAAACAATTATCCTACTCCCCGATAAAGAAACATAATTAAATAAATAAATCCTCGAAACAATAATTAATCCTCAAATTAAATAAATAAACCCTCAAATCAACAATTAATCCTCGAATTAAATAAATAAATCATCAAAATACAGTTAATCCTCGAATTAAATAAATAAATCATCAAAATACAATTACTCCTCGAATTAAATAATTAAATCCTCAAAACAACAATTAATAATCGAATTAAATCCATAGATACTACTCTCACTAATTTCTAATTTCTCTAATTAATTAAATCTATTTTAATAAAATAATCTCTATTTATTCTCCAAATAAATCAATCCAAATATCTATTTCATTTATCCCATTTAAATATAATTTTAACCATTTTATTAAATTATTTATAACTAACTGTTTTAAATAATAATCCAAATAATTAAACCCCGATTAACACATCAACCATTCGTTTTATCATTACGTTATTATTTTAATATTTTTATTCCCAACTGCAACCTCGTGTGGGTCCCACCTGCACCGTGTGGGTCCCCCTCCCCTGCGTCTTCTCCGACCAGTCTCTCCTCCCCTCTCTCTCTCTCTCGGTTCTCGCATCTCTTCCTCGTATCTCTCTGATTTTCTCTCCGCTTCTCCCTTCTCTCTCAATCTCGACCTCACTCTCAATCTCTCCGCCCGCCATCTCTCTCTTCCTCTCTCGATCTCATCTCTCTCTCCGTACTCTCTCATCTCGCACCTCTCTCTATCTCCGCCCTCTCCTCGTCGTCGTTTAATCTCTCCGACTCCTCTCCTTCATAATCCTACCACCACCACCACCAATCGGTGGTGGTTGCTCCGCCCGACAATCAAACACCAACAATAACCCAGCAATCAATCTCTCTCGTTCTCTTTCAATCTCTCTGCACTCTCCACCTCCCAACCTCTCCATCCCCTATTCAATCTCTCCCCGACGCCCTCTCTTCTCTCGTATCCCCTCTCTGCTCCACCCCAATCTCTTCTCCGCCACTCCCTTTTCCGACAACAACACAACATCAGCCTCCCCTTAACTCCTAATCAACCCCAACTACACTACTATACAACCCCTCGCTTTCCGTCTCCGCCTCTCAATCTCACCGTCTCCGCCTCTCTTCCTCCCCCTCTCCTACACTCGACCTCCCCCTCTCTCGTTTTCCAACAACATCAAACCCAACAACACCCAACACTCCAATCCACAACCCACAAAATCAACACAGTTAATCCAAGTATATAACAAAAACGAAAATTAAAGAATTTAAACTATCTGTCGATTTTGCTCTGGTTGTGTGTTTGCTTTTGGTTTTAAAAAGAGATAGGAGCTGGGTTGATCTGTTTTGTTAGTATGTATGTATGTATCTCCGAGTTTTGTGATAAAAATAGACAATATATGGGTCTTGCAGGGAAAAGAAAAAGAGGCTGTTTTGTTTTATAAAATCAAAAGTAATTAAAAGTGGGGGACAATTTAATGTGGAAATTTTTAGTGCTCCATTAATATTTAGTGGACAATTTAAATAAATAAAATGGGAGACAAAAAAAAATTAATGCAGAAAATTAAAAAATTAAAATAATGATTATTTTATATTTAATGAAATAATTGATGAAAAGATATCGTTTTTCCCCGTCTAATTAATTAAAACGAAATTCTAATTTCGTTTCTTGAAATACGACTCTAAATTTAAAAGTACTATTTTTCTCAAATTTTTAATAAACCCTCATATTTAAATATAATACGAATATATAAATTTTAAAAATTTTACAAAACGTACTAAATAAATATACTAGTGCATCGTTTCTAAAATAATTTTAAATAAAAAATATCGAGTAGGTTCGAAAAATTTATTCGAAAAATTTACGGATATTACATGTACAGAGTGAGCAGCTATATATACTACAACTCTAGCTTTGACTCTAACAAACTTTGACTATAACAGAATGCTAGCTGGCATCTGACTGTGTAGCATCTGACTGTGTAGCATCTGACTGTGTAACATCCCCCCTCAAGTTAAGAGGGGAGAACATCTGAACCACACTTAACTTGGAATGTAGATAGGCAAGCTGTCTAGCAGAAAGAGCTTTAGTAAACATGTCAGCCGGTTGATCACTAGAAGAAATATGCACTGGAGAAATAACACCCTTTACCAGTTTTTCACGAACATAATGACAATCTATCTCTATGTGTTTAGTTCGTTCATGAAAGACTGGGTTTGTAGCAATGTAAATAGCTGACTTGTTGTCACAGTGAAGAGGTACTGGAAGAGAAACAGACTGATGAAGAGTAGACAACAGAGAGAGTAACCAAGCAATCTCACTACAGGTATCAGACATTGATCGATATTCAGCCTCACAAGAAGACTTGGAAACGGTATGTTGTTTCTTACACTTCCAAGAAACAAGAGCAGGACCAAGCATTAAGCAGTAACCAGTTAAAGAAGCTCGAGAAAGTTGACAACCTCCCCAATCAGCATCACAAAATGCACGTAGTTTCAAATTATTATTCACAGGAAATAGTAAGCCTTGTCCTGGAGTACGTTTAATATATCGAACAACTTTGAAAGAAGCATCAAGATGATCAAACTGAGGAGCATGAAGAAACTGTGATAAGACATGGACAGGATAGGATAAGTCAGGTCGAGTGATTGTAAGATATATCAAACGACCAACCAACCTTCTGTAAATTTTAATATCTGAAGCACCAAGTAGAGGAGAAGTACTTTTAAGCAAAGTGTGATTCTGATCCATAGGAACAGCAGAGGGTTTTGCAGCAGAAAGACCAGTATCAGATAGGATATCAAGGGTATACTTCTTTTGATGTAAGTAAATACCAGTAGAAGACCTAGCAATCTCCAAACCCAAAAAATATTTCATATTGCCTAGGTCCTTAATCTTGAATTGAGAATGCAGAAATTGCTTGACAGCATTAATCAATGACAAAGATGTCCCAGTCACAAGAAGATCATCAACATAGATCAAGACAGCAACAAAATCACCATCCTTAGTCATGGTGAATAAACTATGATCACAAGGTGACTGACACAAACCAAAAGCAACCAAGGCCTTAGATAACTTGAGATACCATTGCCTGGGAGCTTGTTTCAAACCGTATAGTGACTTAAGAAGCCTACAAACTAGACGACCATTGTATAAAGCAGGATGAGAAGTAAGAAATTGATAACCTGGAGGTAAACTCATATAAACTTCTTCATCAAGGTCACCATGTAAAAACGCATTGGTAACATCCATTTGATGGAGAAACCAATTATAAGCAGCAGCCAAAGCAAGTATAAGCCTAACTGTTGTCATCTTAGCAACTGGGATGAACGTTTCAAAATAGTCAAGCCCTTCTTGTTGTGTAAAACCCTTGGCAACTAAACGAGCCTTATGTCTTTCAACATCACCATTGGGTTTGTATTTAGTTTTGAATACCCACTTACAATCCACTACATGTTTGTCATCAGGTAATGGCACCAATGTCCAGGTATTTGTAGATTCTAAAGCATGAATTTCATCCTTCATAGCTTGAAACCACTCAGGCTGAGGAGCTGCTTGTCTATATGTATAAGGTATGGGTTTTGCATCAATTTTTGACATAAAAGCTTGATAAGCTGGAGTAAAAACATGATGAGACATATATCTGGTTAAAGGGTAAGAAACTGCAGACTCTGATTGACTGACTGCATTAGTAAGAACTTTGGGAACACCAGTATAGTCTGCAAATTTAGAAGGTAATTTCCTTGACCTTGTTGATCGAGGAACAGGAACAGATGTAGATGAAGAAATATTTTGTGAAGAATCAGCAGTTGGCAAAGCAACTATAGTAGATGGAACATTCTGTAAGACTGGAGACTGTAAGGACAAATTTGTATCTGTTGCACTGCCTGTATCAGGAACTGAATTATCTATAAAGTCTGTGTCAGGAAGACTTGAAACAGGAGGAAACAATCTAGTAATAGAAGGATCAGGTAATTGTTGAATGGCAAAAGGAAACACAGTTTCAATGAATGTAACATCTCGAGTAGTATAAGTCTTTCTAGTGTCAAGATCTAAAACTCTGTATCCTTTTGTACCAAAAGGATAACCAAGAAACATACATTTGATTCCTCTAGGATCAAATTTATCTTTAGATGAAGAAAGATTAGCAATGTAACAGAGGCAACCAAAGACACGCAAAGAAGAAAAATCAGGTGGCTTAGAGTACAGAATTTCGTAAGGTGACTTATTATCAAGAGATGGTGAAGGCAGTATATTAATAAGGTGAACAGCAGTCAGAATACAATCACCCCACAATGATTTAGGTAAACAAGCTTGCAAACGCAGAGCTCGAGCAACATTTAACAAGTGTTGATGCTTTCGTTCAACAGTACCATTCTGTTGAGGGGTATAAGGACAAGAAAATTGGTGAATAACACCTTGTGATGACAAATATGATGATAATGCAGAGTTAGTAAACTCTGTACCATTATCAGAACGAAGATATTTAACATGAACACCAAAATGATTAACAACATACACAAGGAAATCTTTGAGAATAGAATACACTTGTGTTTTATCAGAAATCAAGAACAACCAGGTACACTTGGAAAAATCATCAACAACAGTTAAAAACTGATTACATCGACCATGAGTAAAGGTCTTGTATGGACCCCAAAGATCACAATGTATGAGTTCAAATACAGTTGAAGTAGTACTAGTACTAACAGGAAAAGGGGTCCTAGTTTTCTTAGCTCTAAGACATGTATCACAATGAGAGATATCAGAAGAATTAAGTTGTTGAGACTGTAACACAGTCCTTGTTACTGTAGATGATTAACTTTTCATTTAATGCGTAATAGCTATTACACATTTACAAAATGCATAATAATTTCGTATATATACCATCATCCAGCATCGACGATATTCTTGTAACAACATATTTTTATTTCGGTATTTAAGAGTTTATAGCCTTTTGGTTATTTCGGTATTTCTGTCCATTAGTCGAAGTTTAAGAGTGAGAGTTTATAGCCTTTCAGTCATAGAAGAATGTGAAAATTTTAATTGAATTTATTAGACAAAGTATTACATTAAACTAGCGTAAAAGCCCGTGCAAGGCACGGGCACTAAAATAAATTCTCGTCTGAAAATGTATACATATATTGAGATAATTTTGTAATTAAAAATATGATAAAATCTAAAATTTCGATTTTATCTCATATGTTTATAATTACCTGGTAATATTGCATACCAATTTCTTCAACCATATATTTTAAAATTTCATTAGATTTCTTAGATTTTGGATAAATATCAATACGATAATATTCGCATGAATACTTATAATTGTTAAACTATTAATTTAGTTTTCAATGACGTGAAATGAACTTTTTAAATTGAACATTTGGTTATAACATAAATAATGATTTTAGTAAAATTGTCCGTGTATAACATAGGCGTCTATTAACTCATTTGATTTTGTTGTAAATAATTGATCGTATATGTAAGACTAAACCTTAAGACATATTATAAAATTTCTTAATATTGAGTAAAAGTCATCATTGTGGTTGTCTCAATCAATTTTTTGTAACATATATATTTATACATTATAAACTCAAATATTTAGTTTTAGTCTAATGTTTATTATACAATTCCGAAGTTGAATTAAAAATTGGGTGAATTGAAACATGTTTTATATTATAATTTCAAATAATTTTTTTAAACTCAACTTTAAATTTTTCCAAATTTTTTAATCGATGTAAAATATGATTAGACGACTTTAATGACCCGTGCATCTATATGAAATCTAAAATTAATTTCTTGATTTCATTGTATAATAATCTAAGTATATGTTATAATTTAACCATTATATATTATATTGATCAATTTACTATATTATATAAAAATTCATATGTATCATATTTTATACTTTATAATCGAGTTATCATATTTTTAGAGTTCTCATCTTTTTAACAAAATTTCAATTATTTTTCTTATATGTTTAAATTCTTATGTTTTTAGACCAATCATACATTTAAATCGTTGAAAGCCTAAATAGTTGGTCGACAAAAATCGTCTAATATAACTCAGATGTTTAAAATTTTATGTATCTAAAAGTTATTTGATGCAATTATTCATTATGTACGATTTGATAACTAAAATTTACATATTTTTTAAAACCAAATCTTTTTTTAAATAATTTAATATCGACATGGAATTGAATGTAAATAAATCCCCTTTTTTTTACTCGGTTACATTTATATATAATGTAAAATTTTATTTTTTACATCAATCATTTAGAATGACAAAAGAGAATTGTCAAGTATGCTCAATCGATTAGAATATTTTTTTTATAAGTTTATATCATCCATTTTTCTAGAAATAATATAAACCAACATTTCATTTACTCAAAAATAAAAAATAGAAAAGGATGTGACACGAAGAGAAAATGTGGTTTATCTTATAGGATTTTTAAACAAAACTCAAAACTAAGTGTAGCATAGTTGGTTATGTCATAAGTTTGATGGGAGAAGGTCAGTGCTTCAATTCCCAACACTAACTTAATTTCACTATTTTTACATAATTATTAAAGGATGACATTTTTGTAATTTTTAAAAATATAGGGATAAAATAGTAACTTCACAACCATTAAAATGGTAATCTTTGCCCTTGTGTTGAAGTTTAATGCAAGGCACGGGCACTCAACTAATTTCTCTTTTGTAATTAAAAATATGATAAAAGTTAAGATTTCGATCTATCAAATATTTTTATAGTTATTTTGTAATATTGCATACCAATTTTTTGAACCAAATATTTTATAATTTGATTAATTTTCATAAAATTTGGATAAATAATGTAAGAATAGATTTTGAGACATATTACAAATCTCTTAATATTTAATAAAAGTCATCCTTACCTTTTGCTTGTCTCAATCATTTTTTCTAAACATATAAATTTATACATTTTTAAACTTAAATGTTTAGTTTTAGTCTAATATTTATTACACTATATAGAAGTTCAATAAAAAATTGGGTAAATTCAATTATTTTTTATATTATAATTTTGAATTGTTTTTTTAGATCAATTTTAATTTTTTTTAAATATTTCAATCGATAAAAAATATGACAACCTTAATGACCCGTGCATATGAAATCTTAAATCTAAATATATGTTATAACTCAACCATTATATATTATATTATCTAAAATTCATATGTATGTACCAACTTTATAGTCGAGTTATAATCTAATTGATCATTTTAAATAATTATTGTACTTTTGTAATATTTATGATTCAAAAATTTATATCTTTTTTTAATTTAATGTGAATGTTAATTATATTATTTTTTTATATATAACATAGATCATCTTTTTAGAGTTTTCACCTTTTTTTTTACAACATAATTTCAATTATTTTTTGTATATATTTAAATATTTATGTATTTAGACCAATCATATATTTAAATCGTTGAAAGAATAGTTGGTCGACCAAAACTCTCTAATATGAGTCACATATTTAAAATTTTATATACGTAAAAGTTATGTGATGCAATTATTAATTATGTATGATGGAACGTATGTAAATAAATCTTTTTTCTTTTTGGACTCGATTACATTATGTATAATCTAGTTTTTTTCTATATCAATTATTTAAAATGATAAAAGAGAATTATAGAGTATTCTCAGTCGATTAAAATATTTTTTATAATTTTATCTATCCAATATTTTAGAATTAATATGAACAACATTTCATTTATTAAAAAAAGGATGAGATAAAAAGAGAAGAGAGGTGGTTTATGTTATATGATTTTTAAACAAAGCTCAAAATTATTCGTAGCACAATTGGTTAAGGCATGAGTTTGAGATTGAATAGGTTAGTGGTTTGAATCCCAACAAAAGCATAATTTTTTTAGTTTTTACATAATTATTAAAGGATGGCATGTGGTTTATGTTATAGGATTTTTAAACAAAGCTCAAAATCAATCATAGCACAATTGGTTAATGCATGAGTTTGGGAGTGAATAGGTTAGTGGTTCGAATCTCAACACAAGCATAATTTTATTAGTTTTTACATAATTATTAAAGGATGGCATTTTTGTAATTTTAAAAAAAATAAGGGTAAAATTGTAATTTCACACCCATTAAAATGGTAAATTTTGCCCTTGTGTTGTCCTATTATATATAGTAATAGAAGATTGTATTTAATTTAAATTTTGATGACATAATAATTTATAAATTTTAAAAAATTATTATTAATTTTGATGGGCTAATAATAATCCATGAATGATGGAGTTAGGTGAAATCTTGAAAAAATAAAATATACTAGTGAATCCATCAAAATTTACCATTTTGTTACATTCAATAAAATTTCACGTATTTTTTTATACCATAAAATTTAAATGAATTTCTAAAAATTTAAATTAAATACACTAAAATTTTATTTTAAATTTTAAAATACAAGTTGAATACATCCAATTTTTAGTGAATTTAAAACTCCCAATCAAATGCATCAAGATTTTATTGAACTTTGAAAAATAAAAATTGAATATATCTTTATTTTTAAAATTGAAATATATTATTTGAAATCCGAATTGATGCACCAACATATCATTATATTTTATAATATTTGGTATCTCGTAAATTATCCAAATTATAATATTTAGGCAAATGTATATCGAATTTTAAATCAAAATTTAAGTTTTTTCAAAGAATCAAAAATTTTTCCAAATATTTATATACCAGTTACTTAATTAATAATTTGTACAATAAAATATGATATTTCACACATATACATATTTATAGGATTTTTTGGATACCCTTAACATTTTTTTTTTTTGCATAAATTTACCACACGAGATAAAACAGTACGAAAATTTAGTGTTTCTGTTTGTATTTTGGGTATATATAGGATACCAAAGTACGTAACGATCGAGATTTAGTATCGGTTTTGTGTTTACCCCATTAGTACACGACACAACATGAAGTACACGAAATAAATACATATTAATATAAATAATAATAATATTTATAAGATATATTTATATTTATATTAAATAAATTTATATTTATTTATATTATTACACATATCTTTATAATATTTTATATAAATATGATGTAAATTTATATATTTAGTACATGTTTGTAATAATTTCATCAAAAAATATTATTATTTATATATTTTAATTTATATTTTTATTTAAAATTATACGAAAATACATTAAAAGTACAGTGACACAGAAACCCGAAATTACACTACAAGTCTGCACAGAATAAATTGGCAAGTCTGACCAAAACACGGCTACCAAGCAATGTATCAACTACCTCCACAGAAACATAAAGCAAAAAATACGAAGAGAGTGGGTGTGGGGTGTGGTGTGGTGTGGCGTGCGTATATTTAATTTTTATACGCAGTGTGTAGAAGAACACGTAGACTGATCAGGTCCGTATACAACCAAAGACACTGGCAACTACACGGCGCTAAACAATCTCTCTCACTCAAATCTCTCCCTCCCTCCCTCCCTCCCTCCCTCTCCATCTCTCTCTCTCTCTCTCTCCAATGTCGAATCAACCAATCTCTTTGGAAGGAATCGACGATGTTGAAGACTTCCTATTGGTATCCATATTCATACATTATATCTCTCCCGTATGTATACATTGTGACTAAATATAAAGCATAATTGTGATTTTGAATTGCAGGAAAATGAACAAGTAGATGATAATAGCATATCACATACGCATCTTCATCAACTCGTTACCAAAGCTAACAAAGCCTTCCGACAAAATCGCTTCGAAGAGGTTCTATCTTTAAATCACTACTGCAGCTTTGTTACAACTTATTCACTGCTTACTGTACTGGTTTCAATTTGTTTATCGTTTCCGCATTACGTGATCTTGCTTTCGAGAATAATTCAGTTATTTATTGTTACGGAATAGCAAGCTAAATATTTCAATTGATGATAGATACTGTAATATATGTTAGTATCAGATAATTGGAATGCACTGAAGAAAGTAACCGAAAAAATGTTTGCACGTTTTCTGTTTATCCTCATGTAATGTAGGAGTGTTGGAAGTTGTAATTAGAGTTTCAGTGTAATATTGTTTGTTGTGTTGATTTAATCAGCAGGCTGATGAGAATATCGTGTTTAACAATGATACACTTTTCTATTTTCTCTTTTTGCTGACTAGTTGTGTTTAAATTATCAGGCAATCAGTTGTTACTCGAGAGCTGTTAATATCAAACCTCATCATCCTGTTATTCTTAGCAATCGATGTGCTGCCTATCTCAGGTTTCAGTTTGGACTCTTACTATTTGATATCACAGCTGTAATGCACGCAAGTGTCTTTAATAAAATTTGTTTTTACATATATATTTTGCATTGTTTAACAGTTATCTATGAATTGTTACCAGAATTTGTCAATTCCTGGTACATCGACCTCCATCAGATTCTGAATATAGACCATTAAGCGGGCTCGATCCAACTATACATGCTGGAGTATGTAACTTACTTTTGTTGTTAATAATAAGGTGTTCCTTTTGATCTTAATGGAATCTGTATCACATCCATTACTAATACTACATTAGCATGTTTGTGAATGTTTTCCTAGCTTGCTCTAAAGGACGCTGACAAATTGATTAACCTTCAAAGTGATTCAGTAAAAGCACACATTTTGAAGGCTGATGCACTCATTTTGGTACGTAACCACTATTATAATTCAGTCATACATTATAGATCTCAATCTACAATTATGTATTAACATTTAAATTTGGTTTCATAATTGCTGGCCTGCGTGAATTCTGTAGAAGTGAGGACCATTGGACTCTTTTTTCTTTTTTAATTTATTTATTAGGGATTGTCCAAAATAAGAACATTCAAATTGTGTATTATCTACACAACGAATATATTTTTGGATTGAGAGCATAAACTCACTATATGCAGGTTTGGGCCCATTTTAAAAATTTTACATGGTTTCAGAGCAGTTCGATTCTGTTGGCTACTTGTACCCTTCTCTTGGCTTTCTTTCAATCGTCACCTGATAATTTTGCAAGGATCATAGTTACCCTTTTCTCAGGATCAATCTTAGATTGTCTAGTTAGCCACCTTAAATAGGACTAAGTTGCCTTTGGTCTACCAACTTCTTCTCAACTTTCTTATGAACTCTCATCTGATGAAACATTTGCAGCATGCATAAAATTGGACCACTTTTGCCTGGCAGTGTGGATGTTAAAATATTTATTTGCATCGGATCCCCTAACATTGCATATCCACTATATAACGATTAACGGATAACAGTAACTCTCATAAATTCTTGGAGTACAGTATAGTATTATTTTGAGAAGCTTACTCGTACATTTGCAGCTCTTAACGTATAATAAAAATGACAGGTTTTAAACTCCAGTGTACCAAGGTCTGTGATGTATCTGCATGTTGCTTATATTATTGGATTAAGTTATTGAGTTAAAAAATTATTGTAAAATATAAATGGTGCAGTAAATATATTATGCATTTTTGTCTTTTGTTAATTACCCTTTCTCGAGGCCAGGTAACCCTTTAAAATAGATATTCGTTTTCTTGAACAGAGGCTCTGTTTCAGATTAACATCTATCTTCCAGAATCTTTGACCTCTATAGGGTTCTCATTATCTCATATGCGATGCATTACTACTTCCTTGTGATATCCGTCGAGTGGTTAGTGATATTTTATAAGCTAAAACTTACTTTAATTTGATTTTTTTTGGCAGTTACAAAGGTTTCAGCTGGCCCGTGATGTAGTTCTCTCAGGACTTCACATTAATCCTTCAAGGTAATACAGGGCCCTTTGGCTACCTTAAAAACTAGTAGCCTTACTTAAAGTTGTTTTTGGAACCTATAGAGTTAGAAGCATCAGTAATTTGTATACTTGTGAATGTGAGTAATCTTCTGGATAGTTTGATTGATGATATAATACTAATAAGTTGTGCTGTAAAAGTCACTAAATGGGTTTGATTGGCACGATAACTTTCTCGCGATCGAATACGCAGATATGATATAATAATATTACATTTAATTTATTAATCCTAGTTCATCATTTAGATATATAAATTTTAATACATCATAAATTTTATAATTTATATCCAACTAAAATTTTGTTATTTATTTAGTGATTCTAAAGATATTATTTTTATTTATTTGATTTTATGTGAATATATTATTAAAAGAAGTGGCATTTAAAGAATCACATAGGTAGAAAATCTTGTAGCGACTAATCAGTTAAATAGGATTTTTTTTCTAGAAAAGTGCCTATAAGTTAAAAAAGTGAAAAAGTAACATACAATACTTAAATGTTATATGTGGTAAGGGTTATATTAATTCTTGTTAACATATTTAAATATAGCTTTGAAAGAACGTACTTTTGACTTACTTTTATCTTATGAACGTATAAGTCAATCTGACACCCTCATAAGTAAAAGCAAACACCCTTGTAATTAATCCAGGGGGATGTCTCATTATTTATTTAATTCTTTATAGTCAACCAAACTATCTGAGGATGGTCATATGTTCTTCCAAACACATTTACTCAAAATCGTGGAAAGAAAGCTCTATAATCTGTTTATAATTTGAGGGAAGCTTCCAAGTTACTCCTCATGTGGCTGACCAATATATTTAAATATTAGGCAAAATAATCAAAGCTTAGAACACACTATTTTGGTTCATCATTTATTTGTTTAGTTGCTTGTTATTTGTCAGTCTTTGAAATTGTGCCTTTTAAATTAAATATAAATAACGATTCCATTTGTACACGTAACTTTAATCCTTTTATTTGGTATGTAGTAATCAACATTTGTTTCTTTTTGGTGAAAGTACTCATCTTCAGAATTTAGCAAGGATGATAAGTACTACAATGGGGAGGAATAATCATGAGATAACTCAGCGTAGCGATGACTTTGATTGTACTGTTTGCTTGAAGTTGATTTACGAACCTGTTACAACGCCTTGTGGACACTCCTTTTGCCGTTCTTGCCTATTTCAAGCAATGGACCGATGTGAGATTTTCTAGCCAGTCTTCCAGTTTTAACTTTTATTCAGTATTTACTTTATTGATTTAAGTGATCATTTCCTGTAAATGATAGGTAACAGATGCCCATTGTGCCGAACAACTCTTTTTATAAGTCCTAGAACATGTTCAATCAGGTGAGTACGACATTGGAATATATTTTATACTGTAGCAGTTTTCTCAAACTTCGTGACAAGAACATTTTACTTGGCGCTGCCAAACTTTTTGTTTTGAACGATCACTCATTATTGGCATAATTAGCTATTTTTTTCAAACTTATACGTTGTCAATGTATTTTTTTCAGTATAAACCCAGTGATTGTAATCTTTTCAGCTACGAAGAGCGCTTTGAAATTTCTATGTATACACATTACTTGGACACATCAATAATTAGTGAACGGTAGAGGAAAAATAAAAAGATCAATTTTTTAGCTGTTTCTTTTAATCTATTACTTGACATGCATAACAAAACCATGTGGAAATGAATAATCATTAAAAGTGTGTTGACATTCTTAATGATATATTCCATAAAATTACTGGTTCTCTAGGAAGACCTTGAGAACTACAGGACATAGTAAGGTTCTTATAGAAATTTGGAACTTTCAATTTTAGATAAAGCAGAATTAGGATAGGAAGATCTGAAAGCAATAAAATATGTTATATGCTTCAGTTGTAGTAGCTTTAAGATGCTAATGCTATTTCTGGTTGTGATTGGCTGATTGGCATAGAAAATGTTAAGTACCTGCTACAATAAATCTTTGCAATGTGTTTCCTCTAATTTTTAAACATAGCTTACTTATTTCCTGACTCTAAATGATGTTTACACTGTCTCATAATTTTTTGTTTGTGTTTTTCAAGTGTTACACTGAACAACATCATACAAAAGAACTTTCCGGAGGAATATGCTGAAAGAAAGTTGGAGCATGAAAAGTTGACAACCATGGGTGCTGATTTGTTGCCTCTCTTTGTCATGGATGTTGTCCTACCTTTCCAAAAGTTACAACTCAACATATTTGAACCTCGGTATAGACTTATGGTGAGTTCAAGTTCTGGCCGGTTAACCCATTTAGGTTCCTATAAATAAATTCCCTTTGTACATTGTATTAGAAGAATGTGTGATAGTAGGTTGTGATAGTAGGTTCCACCAAATGTTTAAGTGGTGTAGATGAACCCTATACATGAAGAAAAACATGTTTATTGGATTCAGTAAATTTGATCAATTGTTGAACAGTGTAAGTTCCCATCAATTAAGATTGTTTTAACTAATTTGGGTTTTGGATAAAAGGACTGGACTTGAACCGAGCTGTTAATTCTTTAACATCGATGTGATTATATGGTAACCAGGCGTTAGGATACATTGATCATAGTTGATAAACTTATATTCGAGTCTTAAGCGGTTTGTGCAGTCGTTTATTAGCACAGTTAATCTGTTGTGTCAGGTATCCCCATAGGCAATGAAAGGAATATATTAGTATATTTAGGGGCTAGGGCCTGTTTGTGCACATTATTAATAAGTCGAGATAATTTAAACCAACTTTTAAGTTGAATTATTACAAGGAGAAGATACATTTACTTCAGTTACCTATAATTTAATTTGCAATTTGACTCAAGGAAAAATCAATATTGTCCTTTTTAAATGAAACTTCTTGTATTTTTTTTTTATGTATTATATTTTACATCTTATTAATTATGAATTTTAAATTAAGTTATCCAAACTGATATATGAGCTTAAAAGGCATAAAATAACTTTTAGTAACAAGTAACCTTTTTCAAGGTCAGCCAAATGGGGGCTAAAAGATATATAAGTAGAGATAAACAACGCTAAATGACATGGGGCTTCATGAGAATACATGTACTGCTTTGGTGGTCAGCAATAAGGATGTCAAATGTAGATTGGACTAGGTAAAAAGATTCAACCAAGTCCTCAAGCTGAGTACAAGAGAAAGGGTTGATAAATAATAAAATAGAAAAAGAAATTACTTAAAGCATAAGGAGCACCGTATTCTTATAATGCTTGTTGGATTCATTCTCTTTGAATTAAATTGTTATATTTATAAACGCTATCTGATTGATAATACGATTCATAGTAGCTACTCTTTTTAATGCAATTTTAGGTAAGGAGGATAATGGAAGGAAACCGAAGAATGGGAATGGTAATATAATCTCTCGTTTTCTTTCTATTTCCTTTGATTGTATATCCTTAATGAGAATGGGTAAAGGAATCCCCTTACAATGTCCATATACTGTCTCTGAATTATATAGGTTACCATTGATACTACATCAGGTTCAGTAGCTGATCATGCTTGTGAAGTGGAGATTACTGAGTAGGTTTAATTGATCCCTTGTCCAAATTTTATGATTTACATGCTATCTTACTTCTACCTATATGTTATATATGTGGATTACATTAAACATTCTCTGGTTTAATTACTGTAGTTGTGAGGCACTTCCAGATGGACGTTTCTTTCTAGAGGTGAGATATGGCTACATCACATTGCTCATGTCAGTGGCCCATGAACATGCTTATTGGCTCCTCTGCAGATGCAGTTGCCACCTATTCATCATGATTATGGTGTCCTAAACTTTTATGTGATGAAGACTTTATTCTCTTCTTTGGTTTGGAGCTAATATTTAAACAATTACTTATTTTTCCTCTTCCTTTTTTTATTATAGTGGTTGAAAACGTTCTTACAGTCAATGGTTGGTTATTTTAAACTTCATGATCGACTTGATATCTCCCATCTACTACTCCATATGCAATTTATATAAATAACACGTTTGGGGTTTCTATTATGTCTTGTCCTTGAAAGGAAAGAGTATCCTATTACTTGTCATGTAATATTACTTTGTCGAACAGGTTGAAGGCCGTAGAAGATGTCACATAATTGACAACTGGGATCAAGATGGGTAAACCAATCTGCCATTTCTTCATTATTAATTAACTTTTGTGATGGTTGCTACATTGATGCCCGTTTCTGACTTTGAAGGTACCGGGTTGCTGAAATTGAATGGATACAGGATGTATGCCCAGCCGAAGGAACAGAAGAGAGATTAGATGTAAGTACACTGTAGTTTTGGATTTATTTTATATGAAGGAGAGCTTTTAGTCAGTGGCTTGCTATATTAGTAATTATTTTCCCTCAACTTGCTTAAAGATTGAGAACTAATGCAATGCTCTTTTTGAAAGGCGAGTTGTAGATTCTGGACGCATTATAAACAGTTAAATACACTTTTCTTTTGGATGGCCATTTCTGAATTACTTGCATTACAGATGCACTAATATGTTTTTGAATCTTATAAAAGTCATACATGTAGCGAGCATGATCTTAAACATGATGCAGAATCTGTGTGCAAGACCAACAAGATGTCTTGTCTCTAATTTATGGATGCTTATAGTTACAGGATACGATACAAAAAGCAGAAGCATATGCTAGATCATGGATGAGGACAGCACAAGAGGCAGCTCAAGGAGGTAATTCATGAGAGACAATATTCTATGAAATTTATTATCAATGTTGCTTATAAAAAGCTTTTAGGAGAATAAACACTATACTAGTTGTGCTTGTGCACATTTGTGTAGATTATCACTTCCCTTGGTTTCTTTTCTTGAACATAAATTTTGCAATCATCTAATGTTGGATTATTCAAGAAGCCGGTCTGATACAAATTTTACCATGATAACAGCTAATAGTTGTTTAGGACTTGAAATTCAGTTAAATTTTGTGAGATAGTTTCAAATTTCGGACTTATTCATGAAGTACCTATATGCGTTATGATCACTAAAGTTGTTTAATACTTAGATTGGAAATCCCCCTGTTCCTCAAATTATTGCTTATATAAATATGCATGTATCCTTCTATTCTCTGAATATGGGCTTATTTGTGCCTGCGACCCTGAAAGCTAGCTAACCTTAAATTGGATACCTTTTCTTTTGCTTGTTTATGTATCCTCGCCTCTCTTTGAGATTTCTTTTCTTATATTTGTCTAGTTCCAGGAACAATTGACCTCATTTTATGCATTGCTTTTTTTTTTATCAGTAAGATTATGACAATGCTTTCAATTATGTACCATTTCTTAGTTATGACAAATATGATTTTATTTGTAGATCATGTACGCCTTGCGCAGCTCCACAAGGCTGAAGAATTGATGCCCACAACAAATGATCCGGAGCACTTCAGTTTTTGGGTATGTCTGTGAGCGCACACACAAACACATTTTCAGTTCAAGAGTTGAAGCTACCTATGATTGCTAGTGGTTGTTAATGATGTGAAACTTATTTTAGCTTGCAACTCTAACTAATCGGAGACCATCAGAAAGATTAGAGCTACTTCACATGAGAGATACAAATGAGGTAACAGTTCTGTTAAATATTGAACCTTTCCATAATGAACACACCTGTGTTGTGTGGTTGGTAACAAGTCAACTCATCCATGATTAGTTTTTCTCCAAACAACTGAAATAAGAAAAGCATATCGGTTTCATAGAACATTTTCATATAACTAAATTATTTGATTATTATTGCAAGTCATTAGAGCCAAATAAACATATTAAATCAACCCATTTATTCATACACGGGGTATGTACGGTCATACATAATGGGTCTACTGTCATCAGATTAATATTCTGTAATCAGTGTTTGATGACAATTTAGTTTAATATTTAAGGAAACCAACACTAAAAGATATTTGTAGTTGGGTATTTATGCCAGAAGGCCCAGCACTTTTGTTCGATTAGGTCCTTTTAAAACTAAGCCCTGTACCCTATATCGCAGTTCTATTGTGTTTATTCCTGAAATAACTTCTACTCTAAAAATTAATTACTATTGTAAGAATTATTCAGAAAACATATTAGTATTTCATGAAAGGTGAATAGCCTTTTCAATAGGTATTCTAGATTTCTGTTTGCTAATTAATTTCATAAAAATAGCAGACTTCCTTTCTAGACCTATAGTTGCAAATATTATCTTTATTGTTGATTTGGCACCAACATAATCATTTCCCTTTAGTCCAAGCTTTTCTGTGGTGAATAATAGGACTTGTTCTTGAAATTGTGAGAAGAGATTAAGTTGTGTACTTGTCTTCCAAGATTTATACATTAACTAGTATAGTGATAAAAAGTATGTAAAGGTATTAAAAGTTGTAGAAGGCACACACACTACTTCTTCCTCTTGGGGATACTGTTAGTCTGTTACAAGCTAGCTTTGCGGTTCATATTATTTTTATATCAAAGTTGTGGTGTACAAATTTTGATGTGTACTTACCTATTTATGGATTTCATGTGCAGAGGTTAAAACGTGGGCTCATCTACTTGAAAACCGAAGAACAATTCTGTAGAATGCAATAGTAACAACGTTTCTGCCATAAACCATTGTTATTGTTTATATGTTATTCAATTTTCTTGTATACACATGTTGAGAATTCGGAAAGAAAATGAAGAGAACAGAACGGAAAGAAAGGCCCAGATACATATGTAATATATTTATAAGACCCATATTCAGTTATTCACAAGAATGTAACTTATAACGTGAGAGTGGAGGTTTAAAAGTTGTTGCTTCAGATTGTTCAGATTGTAATGTTAGTTTTGAACTGCAAATCTGAGATACTTAATCTTGCAATATAACTGAAGTTGTGAATAGAGACATCATACAGAGGTGTATCATTATGATTTGGTATATTTTTCTCTTCCTGCAAGGCATAATAAGCATTCATATATCTTCATCATATTAAAGCTATTTACGTAAGCCATTATTTTTCAAAGTTTAGCTAGATGTGTCATATAGTAAGTCTGCAAATTACTCCAAATTATGTTCCTCATGCTTGGCTTTTGTGATGCAATTTACCATCTTCTGATAATATTATAAATAAGAAACTAATATATATGAGCTAACAAGATATAAAAAAGATTTCCTTTATTTTTATGTCAAAGATGAATTCACGTTTCAAAGACTATCAATAAATTCTTATGCCTGTTGGTTCAAGTCATACTTTGTTAAAAGTGAAATCATTTCTTGAGTTCTGACAATGCTTCTTCCTTAAAACTGTAGAAGAGTAACGAACAAGGAGGCTAGGATAATAATTACATTATTATTATATTATTAAGAAATAGGATAGTAATCGATAATTCAAAGAAGAAATCATTTGTATTCATTGGCATTGTCACTTGGCTCCCATTTGTGTTTCTGACGCCTAATCTTATATGTAGTTTGTTTATGAAATCTTAAAAATTAAAGCTAGCTAATCCCTAATATCATCACGTTAGTTGATAAGTTTGTTATTTTCTTCATTCCAATTTATTTTTCTTGTTTAATTTTTTGTGATCAAATTGATTCAATTTTGATTAAAAATTTCATATAATATACAGTTAAAGATAATTATAAATAGTTTATCATTATTATTCCCTTCGTTCCAATTTATTTATCTTGTTTAATTTTTTGCGATAAAATTGATCCAATTTTGATTAAAAATTTCATATAATATACAATTAAAGACAATTATAAAAAATTATATCATTAAAAAGTATATCTAATCTATTTTAATATATATTTTTCAATTTTTCAAAATAAAGAAAAATGTTTTTTTAGTCTACCATCAAAATTGAATCAATCTAACTACAAAAAAAATTAAATAAGATAAATAAACTGGGACAGAATGAAAGAGTGGTAGACCGGTAGTAGAGAAAAAGACCCAAATATCACAATTTTAAATTAAATGATTCAAAATGGCACAACTCAAAATCATGGTTATAAAAATCGGTAATCAATATAAATCGGTTAAGTTATTGATTTAAAGTTAATCGGCTAATCGGGGATTAATCGGAAAGATTAATCGGAGTATTAATCGGATATTATAATAATATTTTATATATTAGTCTAATTTACAGTTAAACATATCATTTTAAATAAATTCATAGAATTAATCGGATTTCAAAAATTGAATCAGTTGGCTACCTTATAGAAGATTAATCGAGGATTAATCGGTTAAATCGGGGATTTTTAGAACCATGCTCAAAATTTTGGTCCCAAATGTCACACTGAAACACTACATTTGTGTAGCGTTTTCAATTTTTCCTTTTATTTAACGCTACATCGTGTAACGTTTATGGGGGTGGGCGGGCTAGATGTAGCGTTTGGGTAGGGGGGAGTGGAGAGATTTCTAAATTATTAAAAATTTTAAATTTAATTTTTATTTTTATCAATTTATATTTAAAAATTTTATCGGTATTTTTTTTGGGGTTAACAGTTTCCATTTGGATTCAACGGGTTCCATTTGTGGTTTAGAAATATTCAATTTTTTAGTTTTATATGTATTTTCTTATGGATTCAACAATTAATCTTTGGGGGTTCAATGATTCCATCTTGGGTTTTAGAAATATTCAGAATGATGAATAAACAGTATACAGACTTAGGATTTTAGGATTTAAGGTCTAAGATTGTTCAATATTTAATCTTTGGGGTTCAATGGTTCCATTTTGGATTTAAAAATATTCAGAATGACGAATAAAACGTATACGGACTTAGGATTTAGGGCCCTAATCCCGATTTTTTAAAAATCAAACCGTCTGACTCAGTAAAAAAACACAATTTGAATTGACCATTTGATTATAATTTTTTTAATAGTGTTTACAAATACATATTTAGCAAAAAAAAAAAGGTAACAACACTAAAAATAGCGTTTTGGGTTCAAACTCAACTTCAAGTAGCGTTTTGTAAAAAAAAAGAAAAACCAAAACGCTACACGATGTAGTATTTTCTTTTAAAATTGGAAACGCTGTATGATGTAGTTTTTTAATGTGATATTTAGGACTATCATTTCAGGTTGTGATATTTAAAATAATTTAGTTTAAAATTATGATAGATGGAACCAACACCCATGATAGAAAGTGTTATGCCCAAAATTCGGTTCGGGTATTCTAAAATGGATTCGGGTCAGATATAAGTTCAATTTGGGGATTTTTAGGATAAATTAGGGTTTTGATAAAGATTTGCAGAAGAAGGACGCGCCCTCACCTTCCGTACGTGGAGGGCGCGCCCTGAGAGACATAAAACCAGTTAAAAAGGATGCTTGTTAGTTTTACAAGAAATTAGGCCGCGCCTTCACCTTTTCTATAGTTAGGCCGCGCCCTAAATACTAAAACATGATAAAGATTTATATTTAAGTTTATTTTCCAAGAAGTCACTGAAGAAATCTCTGCTGGGATTCTACTCAAGCTGGGATTCTATTCAAGCTGGGATTCTAGAAGTTGAAGAATTCCCTCCTGTCGTATCTCAGGAGGGGGATGTCCGTCGTAGAAGGCCTCCAGGGTTTTCCTGGATTTGGGGACCTTTCTTATACACCGAGGGCATGTTCTCCTCGGTGGAAAGATAGGTCTCTCTTTGGTGTGTGCTTTGGAGCTCTGTTCCTGTATCCAATGGGCGCGCTCTCATTGGGGAACTTTGGAGTAATCTGCACTTTGCACCCAAAAGCTCTGGATCACCCGTCCTGCTATCTGGTGGGTGCTTCTCATTCGGGGGACAGGGATGCGTTCTGCACTTGGGGTAAACCATGGCTATACCTGCATCCTTGAAATCAAGAAATAGCTCGTAGCAGATAGGACTAGTCTTCGACGGGGGAAGTTTCCTTATCTGTGAAGTCTTGAGATCTTGGATGAGCCTTGGGCCTTTTGTGGTTAGGCCTCATAGTAGAACATTCCGGAAGCTGGTCCGTTATCCAAGCCCAATTGGGTTTCTTGCTCTCCAAGAACTACGTGGGCTTGATCCTCTATAAATCTAGAGGTACGTAGGCAAATTGAGGGGGATGGAAGCGAAGAGCTATGAGCCACCACCAAGAACCCTCTCAATCTCAGCCCCCAATTCATCACAACCACCATACTCCGGCGACTTATCCGGCGAAGAACCACCGTCATAGATCTTGATTCCGGCGACAGACCTCAAACTTTGTTGTTACCAAATTTTTCCGTCAACAAATTGGCGCTAGAAGGAGGGGAGCCAATCAAGATCTTCATCTTAGGAGGAAAAGATGTCTCACAATTAAGGTGGATGTTCTCATTAAGAAGATTATTACGATTCTGAAGATAGCTTGGGGGGTAATCAAGCTCGACACGAAGCTTATGTTCCGGAGGAAATCTCTACTTCTCTGCACCACCATGGAACTCAATCCACCGCCGGCAGACAGCCGCCCGTTCTTATCAGTAATTCGGAGTTAATGGAGCAACTTTATCGTATGAGAGATTCCATAATTAACTTCGGGTCAAGATTGAGTTCTGCGGAGAAAGTGCAAGAAAGTAGGAGAAAATCTCAGAGGATCCCACGAAATCATCGCTGAACAAGGAAAGCCCTCCAAGTTAGGAAAGTTCTCGAAGTGGTTCTTGGATCCCGCAAGAGAGGGTGCGCCCTCATCCCCACCGCTCTGGGCGCACCCTTAGTGAGATTCGATGTGATGAAGAAAAGATGGTTCTAAAGATGATTTTCACGCTGCTGTTGCAAAAAGACAGTTCCGGGTATTTTCAAGAATGGTGATTTCCGGTCAATGACGTCGAACTAGGTTTTCCATGGGGCGATTTCAAATATGATTCGAAGAAGGATGTTCCAGAAAAGAGACGCAATTATCGGGAACTCGTCCACCATTAGGGCGCGCCCTCACCATCAGGATGTGCCCACAAGGTAACCCTTGACTTGTTTTGTTGAGATTTTTGTTGTTTGTTTTTTGGACTTTTGTAGGAGAATCCTCGAGTTAAAGATGGAATTAAAGATGGTGAGAGAGAATACCCAATAACCCTCAGGGCGCGCCCTGAGGGTGGTAGCCAAGGCTCGGATGATTTCCAACTTCTAGGAAAATTCGATGGTTGAACACGTCCTCATCTCCAGGACGCATCCTCTAGAGAGGGCGGCTCCTCACCCATCTGGTGAAATCCAACGAATTAAGGAAAACCTCGCTACTATGAGGAGGAGCTTTGCTAGCTTGAAGGAACGCCTAGGAATAAGGCTCGGGAGCGAGGCCCCATGATCCACAGCGCGTGCCCCCTGATTACAGGTCGAGGCCCCTTGGACATGAGCGAGCCCTTCCTCAAGGCCGTGATCCACAGCGCGTGCCCCCTGGTTACAGGTCTGGGCCCCTTGGACACGAGAGATCCCTTCTTGGAGATTTTGTTGGAAGATAATGAAGCCAATGATATATGAATGACGTTGTTTGGCCTAATCACCAAAGTGAGGAATAGCCTCGACATGTTACATAGGGCGCGCCCTCAAGAGAGAAAGGCCCTATAATTGTTTCCTTGATTTCTCATAGTGCAATTGGTGGAAGAGAGGGTGAGAATCCTCAACCTCAAGGAAATGCACAACTTCGGGAAAATCCTCCAAGTTAGGGCGCGCCCTCAAGGAACTCTCCCTCAGAGGACCTTTCCAGTTAGGGCGCGCCCCCAAGGAAAAATGTAATAGCTCAAGCGGACTCCAATACCTACAAGGAAAATTCACCACTTGGACTCCAAAAGGAAAGAAGCTGTTGAGTTGCGGCCCCACGAACCATAGTGTGTGCCCCCTGATCATCAGGTTGAGGCCCCAAGGTCGTGAGCGAGCCCCTCTATGAAGAAACAATACTTTGTTACAGAGGACGCGCCCTCGTATCTACAATGACCTGAATGATAGGCATCAGGGCGCACCCTAAATTATCAACCTCATGTTGTGGCTTCGTCTACAAGTATGATCGCAACGATCCATGGAATATCTTTTGCTTGAAGAAAATTGGATTGATGTGCGGCCCCATGAATCTTAGAGTGTGCCCCCTGATAGGTAGGTTGAGGCCCCAAGGTCATGAGTGAGCCCCTCTACACAAGAATGACTTTCATCCGGACTAGAAGAGACTGTCATTGCCCTCGTCCACATAGGGCGCGCCCTAAGCAACAGGGCGCGTCCTCAGCAACTCCAACGGCTCTCTCTTAAAAATTCCCCTCTTGGGATGCCTCGTTAAGAGATGATTCTTTAAGGAATGATATTCTGATGCTGGGGGGTAGTGCTGATGCACCTCCCTAGCCCTACATGTACATGTATTTCAGGACAATTTATGTGAACAGCGGAATACCCCCACGGGGATGCCTCTTCGTGAGATGCCTTTCACAGGATGCCTCCTTGCGAGATGCCTCTTAGTGAGATGCCCTTTATTGGATGCCTCCTAGTGAGATGCCCTTCATAGGATGCCTCCTAGTGAGATGCCTCATTTTGAGATGCCCCATCATGGGATGAGATTTGAAGTTGCCCGTGACCAGAGAATGCACTCTTTCTACCATAAGTTGATTGAAGTAGAGCAATGCCTAAGTAGTAGACTAGAAGGTAAATTAATTACCTCCTAGTCTAGGGGGTAGTCCATGTACACTTTCCCTAGTCTTAGTTAAGTGAAATTTTCAACTTTTTCGAGAATGCAAGATTGTGCCGGTAGGACGCGCCATCCACGGGGTCTTTTGGAGGATTGAAAGCATTTGCCTTGGTAGAAGTCTCCTCCATGTTTGAGTAAGAATTGCTCGTCCTCACCTTTGTCTTTAGTAGGTGGAGTTGGGATTTCGGCCGATCGCAAAAGTCTTCCCTCTTTTGAGGATGCGCCCTTCATCTCAACAGCCTTTTGAAGCCCCAGTGCAATCCTCTTAGATTTGATGGTTACAGCTTCCCGAACTATGAAGTCATCAATCCACTTGATAGTATCTTGGTCAAAGGAAGCTCTTGAGGAGGGGAGGATGCGCAAGATAGGAAGTTTCAACTGGTGACTCCTTGAAGGATGGATTATTTTGAAGAGGGGGCCCCTATTGTTGAACATCCTATGGAGAAGTTCGTGATTGTAGGATGCCGGCTGTTCAGGAGAAAGCGACCCCTCACCCACATTGGTTAGGGCGCGCCCTCATTGAAATCTAACGTGACAGAGAGGCTTCCCAGAGAAAATGAGATTTTGCTAGCTTGAAGAAATGCTTGGTGACGACAATCTAAGGATGGTACTCCTTGAGCATCAGAAGAAAGAGAAGCACTTGGAATTGAGGACCTGTGATCCACAGCGCGTGCCCCCTGATTACAGGTCGAGGCCCCTTGGACATGAACGAGCCCTTCCTTGAGATGGTGATCCATGGCGCGCGCCCCCTGATCACAGGTCGAGGCCCCTTGGATATGAACAAGCCCCTCTTCAAGGTGATGCTGGAAGAAGAAGTAGTTGAGACCATGAATATGGGAGGATGAAGAAGTGTCTAGGTGAGAGGCGACTCCACAACAAAGAGAACGCGCCCTCAGGAGATAGATCTCCTCGTATCACTCAAATTCCTTCTATTATGTGTAGTGAAGTGAGGTTGAGGGCGCACCCTCCCTCTAAAGGAAAGCATCAAGGAGGTTCTCATGGGAATCCACAACCTCAGGGGAATCCACATATTGAAGAAAATCCACAAGCTCAAGGTCAAAAGGAACAAACTCAGACTCAAGAGGTAATTCTCACACAACTTCATGCCGGAGTTCCAGGTAATGCTCAAACAACGGCTCAACCTCCACCCTTGGGGGGTATTCAGTCCATTGCGCAACCACATATCCAGAATATTCATGGGGTTGGAACTTTCAATATAGATGACTTGAAGAAGCACTCTGCTCACTTGGATGGAGGAAGCATATCCGCCACTGCTTAAACTTCTTCTCCATTTTCGGCAGAAGTTAGAGAAGTACAACTCCATACTGGATATAGGGCTGATACACGCTAATATATAAAAGAATTAGACAATATGAATGATCGTTGGAAGAGATGCAACAAAGAAGGAATATTTTGGTTAGAGACAAGAAGATGTTCAATAATTTACATTGAAACTCTCAAGGCCTTTACATGAATAGTAGCGAAACTCAAGGCCTTTACTCTGAATCTCAAGGCCTTGAGCTCTGAGGGAAATTGGAGTTTTAAGGCTTTCTTAATTGATCTGGTGGAATTCTTAGGATGTTTTGACATTGAGATGGATGCTTACCAAGTAACTGACTTGGCTAGATGTCGTCTACTGGCAACAACTTTCAGGGAGAGTGCTTAACAATGATTTCAAAAGCTTGGGTCTGGAATGATTACTGTTAGTAGTATTTTTGTGTGTTCGTTCTCAGGGAAGGACTAAATTTAATTCAAAGTTCAGGTTTCTTATCTCTTTACGTCTAGAAGTGTGTGAGAAGAATTTTGGGTTTGTGTATTAACTAAATTAACCAAGAACTAATTATAAACACTAAGAATTGATTTTAAACTGAGATTCAAATATATGGGAAAACAATCTAAGAACTGGGGTTCTTCACTTGGTCTCAATACATGCTCAATATTAATGTGATATCTGTGTTCCTACCTTGCTGAAAACAATTCTTCTAAAGTTATACTGTACTCTCCCAGGTTACAATATAGTGCCTACAGCTACACCCTAATTGTCACTCCCGTGATACAATCAAAGTATATCTATAAACTGTTAAGTGCCAAGAATTATATGTCTCACAATTCTCCTATTAATCTTCCAATCAAATATTCGAGTTATGTCTGTTAAATCATGTACTAAAATTGCAACTCCTCTTCCAAGTTATTACAATCCCTAAAATCCAATCAAAGGTTCATGACTCCCCTAATTGTGTTAAGCCCTCAATAACATATCAGCAAAGCAAGAAAATCACGTAATCAAGCATGCATGAATACCAAGGAATACTACCCAATCCTCAGATTAGAGAATTAGTTACGCATATTTAATAAAGAAAACATAATAATAATGATAATGAATGAAAACATAATATTGAAGAAAGAATTGAAGATCGAAAGTACCTTGATACGATTAAAAGCTATGAATTGTTATGATTTACAATGGTAGGATGTGTTTATATAGGCTCTACATATCTTGCCTAGCAAGAAATTGCCTTCTATTACAATTAGGATTTAAAGAAGGTATCCAAAACTGCCCAGAATACAATTAGAATTAGAAAAAGGGCAAAACAGTAAATTCCCAGCCTTCTTTAACAAGATCACGTGCGCGACTTTATTCAGCACGTCCCTTGCACTTGTTTCCTTTCCCAGGTTGTAGAAAATCTCTCAAGCTTCGCGTGGGCAGTAAGATCGCTGAAAACGGACTTCTAGAACTCCAGATATGGCCAAAACAGTATAAGCTGCGCAGCCTTCCCGGAAAATCCGAATTTTAATCAATTAAATCTCCAAAAACGACAAAAGCTTAGATATTCTTGCAAACCTGCACAACTACACAAAACACATCAAAACTACACAAACTTGAGTCCAAAACAATCAATTTAAGCCGATATAGAATGTTCCAAGTGGATATAAAATCCACTTATCAAACACCCCCAAACTTAAACCGATGTTTGTCCTCAAGCATAAACAATTATAACTACCTAATTAGTACCACTTCCGTAGGTGATCACGGTTGCATTTGGCATATGCAACAAGCCCTTTAAACCCCTAGGCAGCCCTAGTGGACGAGTAAGGTCTCGTGAGGGCCTATAGCGAATGTACCCACAAAATCCATTTAACCTAATGCAATGCAATGCATGAATGCAACTAAATGAAAATGCAAAGATCCCCTTCAAACTCACCAAACCAACTAACAAGCAAACATCTCAAAGAATGCAAATAAATCCAAGCAGAGCTCGACTAAGTCCCCGTATACTAACAACACATGAACAGAAATGTGCGTGTGTGCGATGCTCATCAGAAATACTCCCAACACTATGTCAAAAATCATACCTATTCTTCGCCAAGACAATCACAGGTTTATAAATAGAATAGACTGTAGACACTTCATAACTTAGAAACACCTCCATCCTCATTCAAGTTAGCCAGGAATTCATGCTTTATTACTACACTACGACACATAATACCACAAACAACACGCATGCTTATTTAACCGTGCAATGAATGAGACCCCAAAAGGCTTATACAATAATACCCATGTAGCGAGTGTTAGGTCAGCAATCCCAAACCACAAGGCTTTAGGTTACTAGGACTAAGTCCCCTCAGACTTAATTACTCGAGTATTAAAGAGCTCACTCTGGTTAATTCTGCATTAAACAATTAAACTCTTGACTCTTTTTTTTTCTTTTTTTTTCTTCCTTTTTTTTCTGATTTTTTTTTCATGCAATCTGGAATGAGAATTCTCAATTCCAACCCTAGACTACTCATATAAATATGAGCTGGCTACTAGCCATTTGACACCTAGCCATTATTCAACAAATATTAACAACTAGCATGAAATCCCTGGTTTTCCCCAAACTTAGACTTTAGTGTTCCTACGCCATCAAGGGAATAACGAAAATTCTAAATATAATCAGGTGATTAAAGCTCAAAACTCCAAACAAGCATGACCTCAACCTAGCCCAAAAGCAAACAATGAGACTGTGTAAAAGTTTTGTTCCCGTAACATGCAAGTCAATTCCTAGAAACTATAAATCAGCCCTCTACTCATCATCACCACACTCAATTAAAACATCTACCTATCAATCAGAATCAGCTCGTCCTAAGGGATCATGAAATATGCATGCCATGAAAATGCAACTAAATGAAAACTCACATGGTATACGAAAAGAAAAACAGAATGTCCTATATGAAACAAACGTAGATAACACAAACATAAATGCATAATTTACTACTACTAATATGCAAAGCATGAAATCCTACATGAACAAATAATACAACAACAATTACTAATCCCTCAAACCACCCCCAAACTTAAAATATTCAATGTCCTCATTATGGAAGTAAATACAAGGAAGTAAATACAAGAGATAGCAGAAAACATACCCACAAGGCCTCGCTCTCCTCGGGCGCATCTGGCGGTGGATACTGCGTACGAGCTCCATAGACAGGCCACCTTGCCTGAATACTACAAAACCCCCAATTGACAAGAACACAAATTCGTAATAAAAATAAAATTAGAGAAAAAGATTTACCCAATACGAATCAAAGAGGTGAACTTGCAATTAATTCCTCTTTAGAATTGAATTTTTAGAGATTTAAATAAATAGAAGAGGAATTGGATTTGTATGAAAAGGTGGGTATATAAAAATAATAATAATAATAATAATAATAATAATAAATATAATAATAATAATAAATAATAATAATAATAAGAATAATAAATATAAAAAATAATAAGAATAATAAAAATAATAATAAAATAATAATAATAATAATAATAATAATAATAAGAATAGAAATAGGTTTAGAATTTTTAAGAAGAGATGGGGGGTTTTGGAATTGAAATAGGAAAAGAATTAGGTAAAATAGGGGTATAAATAAGATTTGGGGGTTGAGAAATTTTTTTTTTTTTATATAAAACCAACAGCTGCTGAAAACAAAATCTCGGACAACACACTGAAGACCGCAACCTGCTCGCGCGTGAAGCTGACTGCGCTATGACCAGACGCGCATCCGCAACCTGCGTTACACCCCGCAGTCTGCTTCAAGTCTGCGTTACACCCATGCAACCTGCCCTGAAAGCAGTAACGCAGGCGCAGCCTGCGTTACACTCAGAAAATTCGTTTTTTTTTTTTTTTTTTGAAAAAAACACTCAAATTTTTTTTTTTTTTTACACTAATGTGTGGGTTGCCTCCCACGAAGCGCTCTTTTAACGTCAATAGCTTGACTTATTTTATACCTGGAAACTTCAATGAAGAGAAAAAGCAAACAGATGCACATATCTACGAATTTCTAATATAAGCATATTGTGCAAATAAACCTTAGATTCATTGAAAGGTACGAAAACTTTCAAGAACCTATCATGCTCAAGAGACTTGGAAACATCAAAATAGCTAGAAAAGTCGTTAGAATAATCATTATAAGTACGACTCATATACTCCTCCCAAATCGGATCCTTATACTCTACAACAAGATTTTCAACTTCCTCAATCTTAACTTCCTTCTCTTTTATAATTGGACACTCATCAATTTTAATCTCGTCTACCAATGTATTAAGCTCAAAATTTTCTAGATTTGGTAGAATTTCAATTGCATCCAAATTATCATTAATGCGCATGGGACAATTATCAACTACACAAGTAGACTCATCCGACACAACATTATCATCAATTGCTAAACAAGAATCATGGCATAGAGGAAAATTGACACAAGGAGGAGTTCGATAACAACCGTCATGCCACACTGCTCGAACTTCCCAAATAAAATTATTTAGTTTAGCATTCTCCTCGTACCAAGCTATTGAATCACATGGAATATCATTATCACTAGCAATCTCTAAAGTTGGTTCATCAAAAACTCCCAAAGAAAGTAAGGGAGGATTAGACTGAGTTCCTTGAATCATTTTATTGAGCGCAATCTCCCAATCAGCAGGTAAAGAAGGATTAGACTGAGTTAAACTCGTATCAACATCATTACACATATATGGATAAACATCATCATGATATTGATTTTCAAACGAATATGAATAATCATCGCTAGGGGCATATGGAGCATAAAATGAGTTCTCAGAATAGAACGAATTCACCTGATATGCATTACAATCCTCATAAGCATTGAATTGTGGGTAAGGATTGAAGTCTTGATATTGTTCCTGACTGTTGTAGAAATTCTGAGCATTGTTCCAACCAAAGTTGTACTCCATCTAGTCTCTCTCCTCAAAACCTGTTTAAGTTGTCTACCTCAAAGAACCTGTAGACACACCAAAGAAAGAAATACAAAAAGAAAGAAAAGAAAAATATATACAAAGATAAAATCCAAACTACAAGAAACAATTAACCTAAACTTAACTATACTGCCTTCCCCGGTAGCGGCGCCAATTTGTTAGTAGTATTTTTGTGTGTTCGTTCTCAGGGAAGGACTAAATTTAATTCAAAGTTCAGGTTTCTTATCTCTTTACGTCTAGAAGTGTGTGAGAAGAATTTTGGGTTTGTGTATTAACTAAATTAACCAAGAACTAATTATAAATACTAAGAATTGATTTTAAACTGAGATTCAAATATATGGGAAAACAATCTAAGAACTGGGGTTCTTCACTTGGTCTCAATACATGCTCAATATTAATGTGATATCTGTGTTCCTACCTTGCTGAAAACAATTCTTCTAAAGTTATACTGTACCCTCCCAGGTTACAATATAGTGCCTACAGCTACACCCTAATTGTCACTCCCGTGATACAATCAAAGTATATCTATAAACTGTTAAGTGCCAAGAATTATATGTCTCACAATTCTCCTATTAATCTTCCAATCAAATATTCGAGTTATGTCTGTTAAATCATGTACTAAAATTGCAACTCCTCTTCCAAGTTATTACAATCCCTAAAATCCAATCAAAGGTTCACGACTCCCCTAATTGTGTTAAGCCCTCAATAACAGATCAGCAAAGCAAGAAAATCACGTAATCAAGCATGCATGAATACCAAGGAATACTACCCAATCCTCAGATTAGAGAATTAGTTACGCATATTTAATAAAGAAAACATAATAATAATGATAATGAATGAAAACATAATATTGAAGAAAGAATTGAAGATCGAAAGTACCTTGATACGATTAAAAGCTATGAATTGTTATGATTTACAATGGTAGGATGTGTTTATATAGGCTCTACATATCTTGCCTAGCAAGAAATTGCCTTCTATTACAATTAGGATTTAAAGAAGGTATCCAAAACTGCCCAGAATACAATTAGAATTAGAAAAAGGGCAAAACAGTAAATTCCCAGCCTTCTTTAACAAGATCACGTGCACGACTTTATCAGCACGTCCCTTGCACTTGTTTCCTTTCCCAGGTTGTAGAAAATCTCTCAAGCTTCGCGTGGGCAGTAAGATCGCTGAAAACAGACTTCTAGAACTCCAGATATGGCCAAAACAGTATAAGCTGCGCAGCCTTCCCGGAAAATCCGAATTTTAATCAATTAAATCTCCAAAAACGACAAAAGCTTAGATATTCTTGCAAACCTGCACAACTACACAAAACACATCAAAACTACACAAACTTGAGTCCAAAACAATCAATTTAAGCCGATATAGAATGTTCCAAGTGGATATAAAATCCACTTATCAATTACCTATTGGGAGACGATGAAGACTTTGTTCTTAACAAAGTTGCAAGCAACAGTGAAGTATGCTCTTCCCGTTACAACTCTGGCCAACATCAAGCAGAAGAAGGAGAAAGTCTTCAATCTTACTTCAAAAGATTCAATACAGAATCCGCTTTAGTTAGAGGAACAACCGATGAGACACTTAAAAGTTTCTTGATAGCTGGTTTGCAAGTAGAGACGGATTACTGGAAGCATCTTCAAGAAAGGGATTCATCTATGTTGGTTGATGTTTTTGGCACATGCTGAATCTTTTAAGATAGTGGAGAAATCCATGGTAGAAAATCGGAAGACAGAAGCTCAGGGAACGCTAATGGGAAGATTACAAGTCCTGTATATCGTACTGGAGTTGGTGCTAACAGAATGAATGCAACTAGTGTTGGCAGAGAATAGGGAACTCCAGATACGTATTCTTATGATCAAAGGACAAATAATTACACTCCGTTGGCGGCTTTGATTGAACACATCTTTGAGGTGAACAAGAATAAAGGGCTTTTTAAGAAGTCGGATCCTTTGTCTGCCTAAGCAAGGATAAAAGAAGCATGGTGAGTACTATGAGTCGACAAGTCATAATACTCATGAATGTCGTCAACTGAAGGATGAAATTGAAGATCTGATCAAGGAAGGATACTTGACCGATTGGATTGTCAGAGAAGTCAAGAAGCATAAGGAGAATCCTGAGAAGAACGGAGGGCGCGCCCTCCGTGATGAGGACAAAAATTTGGAGAAGAAATTTGTCAAGGAAGGAAGTGTACACATTATCTTTGGAGGACATTACTTGGGGGGTAATAGCAACAATTCTTCGGAAAGATATGTTTGAGAGGCAAGATATACCTCTCACCGATGTGAATAGCATGGAGTTAAGGCCACCTAAATTGCTCAAGGGGGAGTGTGCATATATCACTTGTACTGAAGATGAGGAATGTGTTCTTCAGATTCGGGCAATGGAAGTTCGGTGAATATTCTGTACTACGACACTTACAAGATGTTGGGATTCCTAGACAAGGACATGGCACCAGACAATGCATGGATTTATGGTTTTTTAGGAGAAGCTGTGAAAGTGATCGGTGCAATCAGGTTACCAGTAATTTTTAGAGAAGGTTTTCTCTCAGTAACTCGGGTGATGGAATTCATGGTTTTGGATCAGGAGTCAGCTCACAATGCCCTAATAGGGCGCCCCTTGTTGAAAGAAATGAAGGTAGTGACTTCCATTTTTCATCTTATAATGAAATTTCCTACACCAGATGGTGTGGGCACTGTTCGGGCATCGCAACATAACTCAAGGGAGTGCTACCACAAAGCAATTAAAGATTTCAGGAGAATAAAGGGATGGAGGGCGCGCCCTCATTAAAAGAAGTTCTGGAGGAATCCTGAATTCCATCAAGGGAGGAATTCAGGCTTATTATTTTTTTTTAAAAACCGGAGGATGAGGAGGCGTCCACCCAGAGGGCGCGCCCTCAGTATTAAAGGTGAATGATCAAGGGAAGAAGAATGTTATTGTAAGGCTTGGTGAATGCCCTTGTCGAGGAAGACTTCCCTCTCAAAGAGGATGTGCCCTCCAAGGATGGTGCCATGATTGAAGACCCTCGAAATCTTGATTTTGATATTGATCCAAGAATGCCTTAATCGGTGGAAAGGACAGATTCGACAGAAGATACAATCTCAATTTTGGTGGATTCAAGTAAAATTTTGAAGATTGGTTCTTAGTTGAATTCTAAGTAGAGAGAGCTATAGCGTTGAAGGAAGATCGAGGTGGATAGAATATTAAACGTTGGCTTGTTTAAAGAATCCTACTACCAAAGTGATTGATCAGTTAGTAGATATAACAGCAGGGCATGTTCTCTTGAGTTTCATGAACGTTTATTCGGGTTATAATCAGATTCCCATGTACGCGAGCATACTTCTTTCATCACAGATAGAGGATTATACCGCTACATTGGAATGCCTTTTGGCTTGATTAATGCGAAAGGAACTTGAGAAGACCATAGAAGTGTATGTGGATGACAGCTGAAGGGGTCCGTACGCCTTAATATCATAAGGCGCGCCCTATGAAAATATATATATATTTAGCTTTAGTGCGAGCCCTGTGAGAGGCTTACACTTGTGCATAATATCTCTTGTTTCTTACGCCGAGTAAGCTCATGTAAGCTTAGAGATATGTTGCATTTGTGTTATTCCTCTGCGAAGAAGTTAAAACTAGAGTTATCCGGGAGATAAAATTTTGGATTGAAGAAATTAAGGACGCGCCCTCCGCAGAGAATCTTGAAGATAAGAGGAATGAGGACGCGCCTTGGAGAAGAAAAGCTACAAAATTTTTGGTGTCGTTTAGATTGAAATTCCATGCTTCATCTTTGATTTTACATGGAATTGGGGGGTAGTTGTTATGCCCAAAATTCGGTTCGGGTATTCTAAAATGGATTCGGGTCAGATATAGGTTCAATTTGGGGATTTTTAGGATAAATTAGGGTTTTGATAAAGATTTGCAGAAGAAGGACGCGCCCTCACCTCCCGTACGTGGAGGGCGCGCCCTGAGAGACATAAAAGCAGTTAAAAAGGATGCTTGTTAGTTTTACAAGAAATTAGGCCGCGCCTTCTCCTTTTCTATAGTTAGGGCGCGCCCTAAATACTAAAACATGATAAAGATTTATATTTAATTTTATTTTCCAAGAAGTCACTGAAGAAATCTCTGCTGGGATTATACTCAAGCTGGGATTCTATTCAAGCTGGGATTCTAGAAGTTGAAGAATTCCCTCCTGTCGTATCTCAGGAGGGGGATGTCCGTCGTAGAAGGCCTCCAGGGGTTTTCCTGGATTTGGGGAACTTTCTTATACACTGAGGGCATGTTCTCCTCGGTGAAAAGATAGGTCTCTCTTTGGTGTGTGCTTTGGAGCTCTGTTCCTGTATCCAATGGGCGCGCTCTCATTGGGGAACTTTGGAGTAATCTGCACTTTGCACCCAAAAGCTCTGGATCACCTGTCCTGCTATCTGGTGGGTGCTTCTCATTCGGGGGACAAGGATGCGTTCTGCACTTGGGGTAAACCATGGCTATACCTGCATCCTTGAAATCAAGAAATAGCTCGTAGCAGATAGGACTAGTCCTCGATGGGGGAAGTTTCCTTATCTGTGAAGTCTTGAGATCTTGGATGAGCCTTGGGCCTTTTGTGGTTAGGCCTACATTCCGGAAGCTGGTCCGTTATCCAAGCCCAATTGGGTTTCTTGCTCTCCAAGAACTACGTGGGCTTGATCCTCTATAAATATAGAGGTACGTAGGCAAATTGAGGGGGATGGAAGCGAAGAGCTACGAGCCACCACCAAGAACCCTCTCAATCTCAGCCCCCAATTCATCACAACCACCATACTCCGGCGACTTATCCGGCGAAGAACCACCGTCATAGATCTTGATTCCGGCGACAGACCTCAAACTTTGTTGTTACCAAATTCCTCCGTCAACAGAAAGCAATGGTAAAAAAGCCAAAGTAGTGTACATTTGTACTACGTGAATTGGGCAGGGTGAAAGTTTTAAACGCTTGAAACTGAAATAAAATACGATTGATGGGCTTATTTTCGAAGTTGAAATTAAATGAAAAACAAAGTTAAGAAAAGAGTAAAGTGTACTTTATGTACTCATTCTTTACTCAAGACACCATTTATAATATTATAGTTTAAAATTGAGCACTTGAAATATCAATAATTGTATTTCATTATATTTTGTTGCATTCCGTTCATTTGGATTAACTTCGTTCGTAATTTAGGGAGTAAAATGCATTTTGAGTACTCGTACTTTACTCAAAGCACCACTTGCAATACTTTAATTCAAAATTTAGATTAAATTGTAAGTACACAAAATGCACTTTAGACAAAGTACAAATATACAAAGTTTACTTTATCCCTTAAATTATGGAATTAACTCAAATTAATAAAATGTAATAAAGTATAATAAAATACAACTATAGATATTTCAAATGCTCAATTTTGAACTTGAATATTATAAATGAAATTTTGAGTAAAGTACGAGTACATAAAATACAATTCACTTTAAGAAAATAGGATAGAAAAGCATAGGCAGTTATGGTCTTATAGACCCGTTACCACATTAAGAAAATAGGATAGAAAAGCATAGGCAGTTATGGTCTTATAGACCCGTTACCACATGATGGGATAGTGGTGGTTTTAAGTTGTTAAAATCATGATATCTTCGAACTACTCATCACTTCTCATGCATCTTCATCCTCAAATCATTTCCAACAATCAAAGTTTAGTACGGCTGAAGTAAAGTAAATAAAATCCTAATAGAATATATATGAATGAAGGTCCAAAATATGTAATTTTTAATAAAATATATTCAAAATAATTATATTCAGTAAATATGATTCTAAATATCTAAAAGATATTTCCCTGATATGATGGTGGAGTATTAGGATGACACATCATTCTCAAAAAAGTATCAGGAACATACTCCATTATCGATGCATTATCATGTCAGTATCATGTCGGATACTAACAATGGAGTATCAGGTTGGATACTCCATTCGTAGTGGAGTATCCTAAACCGTGAACCAGAGCATAAAAAAATAACAAACTTAAAGCAAAGTTTTAGTTTTTACAATGAAAGTTGCAAATACTTGTCCTAGCTATTAGCTAATGTCACTAATGTCACAAACATTAGATCAAATTCAAGAAACTCATATGTAATGGCTATATTTAGAAATTTTTGTTGTTGGGAAACAATCTACAATAAAAAGCAAAAGATTAGACTAATTGTAATAGACTATATTTGGACTAACTAAAGATATCTTTTGGATATTTTTATACCTTCTGGAGTAGAGCAGTTGCTTGAATCTGGATTGCATCCAAACCATCCAACGGTGTATTCACCGGATCAATCTCCAGAAAAGTACAAATTCGATACAAATTCTTCCGACATTTGGTTATTTGATCTGATCCTTTGCACTTACTAATGAGTCGCAGCAACGTACTTTTTTCAAAGAACTTGCAGATCACATTCGTCTCCCCGTGGTTGCTGGATGGGAAGAAGAATCTGTAGAGGCAGTCGGGCATGCACGGGCGACTGATACCAGTGCATGCACCACATTTAGCAACACTTTTCCCTTTCGGAGCCTTCTTTTTCCCACCTTTTTTCCCTTTAGCCCTTCTTCTTCCCAGAATCCTTGCCAGAAGGCCCAGTATCCTGTTGTGAACATATCATACAGACTCCTATTGTTAATATACAAAAAACTGACATCAACAAGATATTTATTCATTTGTGAAAAAAATTAATTTTATCATATAATTGTTATGTTACAAATTAAAGGATCAAATCAAATTTGTCTTGTAACTTGGTTAATAAGTAACTACTGTCAATCCAAAAGTTCTTATGTATTTTAAGACCAAAACCTGAAAAGAACAAGAGACCTGTTCTTCCTTCTATTTTCTCTCTGAAATCATAATGTAATCTATACAAAGGCAGTATCACAACATGGAAAATAACTTCGGGGGAAACCGAAAAACTATTGTTCGACTGCACCCACCCCCAATTTATAATCTGAGCTTCACCACTGCCCTTGTCTATACTTTGTAGATACATTTAATTTACAGAAAAAGAGACCTGTTCTTCCTTCTATTTTTTCTTTGAAATATATTGTAATCTATACAATATTAAAGCTATTTACGTAAGCCATTATTTTTCAAAGTTCGCTAGATGTGTCATATAGTAACTCTGCAAATTACGTTCATCATGCTTGGCTTTTGTGATGCAATTTACCATTTCTAAAAATATTATAAATAAACTAGTATATATGAGCTACCAAGATATAAAAAGATGTCCTTTATTTCTATGTCAAAAAATTTAATATATACTACTTAGGAGTTGTTTTGGGTAACTTATTTTTCAGAACAAGTCAACTTATTTTAAATTGAAAGTTAAGATTCTTAACTTTCCAACTTATTTTCCAACTTATTTTTGCAACTTATTGAATCTCGAACATATATTAAATATTTGTATAAAAAAATTATCAAAATATAAAATTTTTACCCGAAAATAAGTCCATAAATCCTTATATTAAGGTGAGCCAAACATGCCATTAATTTATGAATTCACGTTTCAAGGGCTATCAATAAATAAATTCTTATACCTTATGGTTCAAGTCATCCTTGTTAAAAGTGAAATCATTACTTGAGTTCTGACAATGCTTCTTCCTTATAACTGTAGAGGAGTAACGAAATGCACGGGGGGCTATTCTAGGATAATAATTACACGATTATTATATTAAGAAATAGGATAATTATCGATAATTAAAAGAAGAAATCATTTGTATTCATTGGCATTGTCCTTGCCTCCCATTTGTGTTTCTCACAAATTATAGTTGTTCATTATTCGAGGATTCTTGTTCCTCATTGCTTAGTTTTTGTAACTGAGTCGCCTGAACACCGCAACAGTAGTGGAACTATTGTGAAGGTCAATTGTGAAGTCAACATTTTCGGGACTGATGTAGGCTGAATTACTCGAGAAGACTTTGTATTCATTTTCAGTTTCAAGAATCCTTGGATTCAGTTTGTTAAGCAGTCTGGAAACAATGCGGCTATTTGTTTAGCTCGTTTATTGTTTATCAACCTGATTGCATTTTCAGTTGGGGGTTTGTCCCGACTAGACTTGTTTTAACTTAATGGTATGAATTTGCATTTTGTCAAAAAAAAAAAAATGCAGTTTGTTTATGAAATCTTAAAAATTAAAGTAAGCTGATCCCTAAGGTCATGTTTGTTTCATGGGATTAAGTAAGAGATAGGACTATAATCCTTTAAAAAATTTTAGACTTAATTGCACTTTGCACCCCTATACTTAGGCGAAAATTCACTTTGGTGCCTACTATTCAAACAATTGCAATTTGCATCCCGATTGTTTCAATCCCGCTACAATTTGTACCCCTTTAACGATTTCAAGCTAATTTTGACCGTTACCGTTAGTCAAAGTAAGGGTATTTCAGTCTTTAATTATATATTAAACAATTTATTTTTTTTAAAAAAAAGTAAGAAACAAAATTTAAAAATTGATTTTTTTTCCAAAAAATTGAAAAAAAACACAAAATCTTAAATTTATGATATTTATTTTATGGATAATATTTTTAAAATTATAACAAATGTAGTTTACATTTAAATAATATTTTACGAGAATTTAGTAATGTAAATATTTATAAAAATATGAATTATAATTTATATTTTAAAAAATTTGTGAATTGTAGATAAAATGTTGGTAAATCTAAAAATCTAAAAAATATAAAAGTAATTGAAATAATTTAATTTTAAAAATTATTGTAGAGTATAATGACCGAAATACCCTCATTTTGACTAACGGTCACGGTCAAAATTAGCTTGAAATCGTTAAAGGGGTGCAAACTGTAGCCGGATTGAAACAATCGGGATGCAAATTGCAATTGTTTGAATAGTAGGCATCAAAGTGAATTTTTGCCTAAGTACAGGGGTGCAAAGTGCAATTAAGTCAAAATTTAATCCCATGTTTGTTTTATAAAATCATATTTGGGATTCGGATATATTAGTTCAAGGATTATAGTCCTTTAAAATATCAATCTCATGTTTGTTTTGTTGGATTGGAGGATAGGATTATAATCCTCTATAATACTTGGTTGGAGGAGGTATTATTTAATCCCCTCTAACAAGTCATTTTTTAAATGATTATAATCCATTCACTATAATCCTATGACAAACAAACATGGGATTAGCAAATTTAAAGGATAATAGTCCAATCCCATATTCTATTCCTCAAAACAAACATAGAATTAAAATTTAAAGGATTATAATCCAATCCTTAATTTAATCCATCCAAACAAATATAGTTTTGGATAATTTAAATGATTATAATCCTCAGGATAATATTGAAATGATTATTATGCCTAGACTATAATCCTTGCACTATAATCCCACAAAACAAACATGGCATAAGATTATCACGATAGTTGATAAGTTTGTTATTTTCTTAGTTCCATTTTATTTATCTTATTTAATTTTTTGTGATCATATTAATCTAATTTTGATTAAAATTTCATATAATATACGGTTAAAGATAATTATGAAAAATGATCTTTTTAAAAAGTATATCTAATCTTTCATACATATTTTTTAATTTTCCTAAACAATGGAAAAATGATTTTTTAATTTACAATTAAAACTGAATCAATTTGATTATAAAAAATTAAATATGATAGATAAACTAGGACTGAGGAAAGGAGTGGTAGAAAGCAATGATAAAGAAACCGGAAGTAGTGTATTTGTACATTTGTACTAAGTGAAATGGGCATGGTGAAAGTTTTAAACGCTTGAAACTGAAAAAAAATACGACTGATAGGCATGAAAAACAAAGTTAAGAAAATAGGATAGAAAAGCATTAGGTAGTTATGGACCCGTTACCACATGGTGGGATAGTGGTGGTTTTAAGTTGTGAAAATCATGATATCTTCGTATTAATCATCACCTCTCATTCAACTTTCATCCTCGATCATTTCCAACAATCAAAGTTTAGTACGACTGAAGTAAAGTAAATAAAATTCTACTTAAAAAATATTTCTTCCGTCCCTATTTAGTAGTCCATTTTGATAAAAAAAAAAATTGTCCCTAAATAGTTGTCTCTTTTCATATTTCAATGCATATTTTTCAAGTTTTTTCCAAAATTACCCCTACACTTCTATTTCCAATGTTTGACTTTATAATTAATTATATATTCAAAAGTTACTATTTAATGCAATAAGTAAGGACAACTATGGAAACAAAATATGACATTAAATATTTCTTAAAATGTGTGTTTTTTTCAAAATGGACTACTAATTAGGGACGGATGGAGTATGTACTCCCTCTGTCCCAGCAGAAACTATACATTGAGGGACGGGGTGTGGCACGTATTTTAAGGATAGTTCCATAACTTATTTTTCAAATTTTCATTTTTTTGTATAAAAATAGGTATGTTAAATTTTTATACAAAAAAAGAAAATTTTAAAAATAAGTTTCAAAATGAAGTTACATTATTTTATGCATTTATGTATATATTTTCAATTAAAAAATTATTTAATTTTCCTGTATATTATAAATGCACAAATTCAATATTTACATATAGATATAAAGAGTTGCACTCTATGAAAAATACCTAATATAAATAACAATAAATAACACCATCATAATACTTTGTTTTTCATGAAAATTGATTTGTTATTATAATAATCACAAATTTTAACAACAATTAAACTTACCATATCAAATCTAACGTAGAATCTCATTTAAATTTAAAAATCAAATGTTACATAGAATCCACTATTGAATCTTATATATATTTTTGTAACAATAAATTATTTATAATCATGTTATATTTGATCTTAAATTTTTGTTAGATTATATTTTTATTCATAAAACCCATTATTGATGTGAAAATCTGAATCTAAATGTGATTTTATAGAAGATTCTATGGTTCTCTTCATTGTTCTTTATATAAGGGTGTTTTTATGGAGTATTAGCCTATATATAAATATCATATGCCATGTTATTATTAATTATTATTTTTTTGCCACCAAAAGAAGAAAATTTTATTACTTCAAACTATTACATAAAACATTGTGAAAATCAGGATGGACATTCCCCATCCCCCACTTACGATCAGCTATTGAAGAACTATATCTCGCTAGATAGTGAACTACGCCATTCGCAGACCACTTAACGAACCTTAACATTACGTTTTGATTTCGCAATCCCATTAGAAGTCTTCTGCACTTGTCTACTACCCTACCTACATAAGAACGGACAACATAAGAACTACGGATCCACTGTGCCAACATCAGGCAATCTGTTTCTACAACAACTGGCGATTTGTTTAAGATAAACATTTTGACAACTTCTTGAGTTTTCTAAATCAGGAAGATGGTCGTGAACAATGGCAACTCCCAAGTTCGAATAGAGTTAAGGTTAATACCGATGCTGCAATATTTTTATCTCAGAGAAATTTGAGTTAATCTCGGGAACTTTATTCCAATTTTATTATCTTGCGTTACATAGGCAAAAATTTAATGAAATACTTGTGTAGAGTATTAACTCAAATCCAATGCACTCTCACATATACAATCCTTACTAATTTTCTTCGTTTTTAATTTAATTTTTTCGTCAATTGGTGAGTTGTTTTTAAAATCCGACTTCACTATATTTTTCTCCATCTCCCAACGATCAATTTGCATACTATATGTGTTATATTCCAACGCGATTTAGAAATATTTTAATTTAATTTCTAAAATCTAGTCTAAGAGTAGTATATTATCTATACTAATATATAATAAACAAATTAGGGGATAATTGGTAGTTTGGTTGTTTGGTTCAACCAACCGTTAAAAGAATAGTGACCGTTAGATATATAGTAAATAGATGATAACCGTTAGATTTAATAATAAGGCGTATTCTATATTTAAATCCTTCTTCTAAAAATTCAAGTTCGAATCCCGTCACAGTAAGATTTTTTATTATTAGTTTTAAACAATACATGTCATTTATTAAATAACTATTATTATTACTAATAATTTTATTAATTAATATTACAAAGTTAAATTATATCCATAATAAATTATTATACTCTATTTTGTTTAATCATATAATTTTAAAAATATTTAAAAGTAACCCGTGCTTTGCACGAGCTATAAGTTAGTCTATACTATTATATAATAAGCAAACAAGGGTATAATTTGATTGTTTGGCTCAATCATCTTAAAGAATAGTGACCGTTAGATATTTAGTAAAAGAGCTATCTGTCAAAAAACCCATTGAACTTTTCTCGATTTTGCATAATAACCATTATGGTTTTTTTGTCACCATTTTAACCATCTACCTTTCTAAAATTATGCAAAATTTTACAAAATCGATAAAATTCAATGGGTTATTTTGGTTATTTTTTGTCATTATTATGGTTATTTTGGCAAATTATGCATAATTTTAGAAAAATAGATGGTTAAAATGGTGACCAAAAAATCATAATGGTTATTATGCAAAATCGAGAAAAGTTCAATGGATTTATTCGCAGATAGCTCTTTAGTAAATAGATGGTAGTCGTTAGATCTAATAATAATGAATATTCTATATTTAAATCCCTATTCTAAAAATCCAAGGTTCGAATTCCGTTAACAACAAATTTACATTAAGATTTTATACAATTAGTTCTAATCAATACATATCATTTATTAAATAACTATTATTATTACTAATAATTTTATTAATTAATATTACAAAGTTAAATTATATCCATAATAAATTATTATACTCTATTTTATTTAATCATATAATTTTAAAAGTATTTAAAAGTAACTCGTGTTTTGCACGGGCTATAAGCTAGTATATCTAATACACCAACAGGAGGTTTCCCTGAGCAAATTAATTCATAGGCTCGGTCCCTCCGAACCTCACTCCAAACCTAACTCTAAATATTTGTGAAAGTAATAGGCTCGGTCCCTCCGAACCTAACTCTAAATATTTGTAAAAATAATGTTATTCAAAGTGTTTGAACCCATGACCTTGGATAACTAAAAGCAACACCATAACCAGTTGAGCTGTGTGAGCATTTGAGTTAATATTAAAAATCAGTAGTAACATACATAAATATTTGTATAATGTATAATCCCAATAATTATACATACACATATACATACACACAAACATACATACATACATACATACATACATACATAAATACCTATACATGCATACGTACATACACACATACATACATACTTACATATATACATACATACATACATATATACATACATACATACATACATACATACATACTTACTTACTTACATAATTATTAATTATACATGCATACGTACATACATACATACATTTATGTTATAAAATCTATTAATATTTCATTATTTTTAATCTATTAATTGTTGTATAATTAATATGCATATTTATACATACAGACACATGTACAAACATAAATACATACATATATAAATTTCTGTAGATATATAATAATATTAGAAAAAGGTTTCTAAAGTTAACTTTAGGGGATTTCCTAAAGTTAATCTTTAAAATTACCTAATTTGAATTAGCTCTTACCTTTTATTTATAAGGACCCCGTAAGGACATTAATGAATGTGTCTTTGTGTCATCATTTGATAGGTTCACTTTACGAATTCTCCTAAAGTTAACTTTAGGCTCCCTTTACCCTAATAATATACTATAATATTATATACATACATACATATTATATATCATACATACATACATACATACATATACATACATACATACATACATATATACATACATATATTTATGTTGTATAATCTATTAATATTTCATTATTTGTAATCTATTAATTGTTGTATAATTAATATGCATATTTATACATACATACACATGTACAAACATAAATACATACATATATAAATTTCTCTGGATATATAATAATAATATACTATAACATACATACATACATACCATATAACATACATACATACATACATACATACAAACATACATACATACAATATATACATACATTTATGTTGTATAATCTATTAATATTTCATTATTTGTAATCTATTAATTGTTGTATAATTATTATGCATATTTATACATACATACACATGTACAAACATAAATACATACATATATAAATTTATGTGGATATATAATAATATACTATAATATTATATACATACATACATACATTTATGTTGTATAATCTATTAATATTTCATTATTTTTAATATATTATTTTATAATTAATATGCATATATATACATACATACATATGTACAAACATAAATACATACATATATAATTTTTTGTGGATATGTAATAATATATTATAATATTCACTAACATATACCATATCTTATTAATCATTTTAGATCTACTGCAACTTAAATATTATAAAAAATATCACAATACAAAAAAAAACATTCATGCATATATAAGTATATATAATACAAACTTGTATTAACATTAACTATCGTAAAACTCATCAATCACATCTTTAATACGTAAATGCACAAAACAATATAACAAACACACACACATACACACACACACACACATATATATATATATGCTAGTGATCAAATAGAAACCAACCTTAGAATAGAAACTAGAAACCATTATCTGCACACCCTACTTTACTATTTCCACACCATATTTTACTATCTCCACACCATATTTACTATATCCACTCCTATACATCACCCATCCCAATATGACATCATCATGTCACCCTCCACCGACGCACCACCACCGCCATCTTTTTTTCCGGCCACAGGCCCCGTAGGGGCTCCGATTTCACCACCAATTTCCGATTCCAATTCCAGATCTGCTTCCTCCCGATCATTAATTGTGCTAATACAAGTATAATTTAGTGATTTCTAACTTCAGATCGTAATCCTATCTTCATCTACTGATTCAGAACATTCCGGTGATGACTTCAAGATCTGAGTTTGTGTATTTGTGTGTATGTAATGCTGTATATGTGTATGTATCTAAACAATCATGGTGGTGGTGGTCGATGGTAGCAATGGCAGGTGGTGGTGGTATTGACAGGTGGTGTGGTGTCGATTGCAGCGATGATAAGTGGTGGTGGTGATGGCAAGTGAAGGTGGGGCTGGGGGGTGGGGTTGGGGTAGGTATCACTGATTTTAGATGTATAAATTAGTGATTTCTACCATACTAGTTAGTGATTTCTGCAATACAAATTAGTGATTTCACGTATATCTGGTAATTTATGTTCATAATATGCTTAAATTCAGATCTGATTATTTTGAATATGACTTCAAGGATATTAATGGAGGTACTTCGGAGTGATTTAAATTGCAGATTTGAAATTGTTTTGTAGTATCCTGTATGTGTATATGTTTCAGTGTAGAAAAGGTGAAGTAAAATTAATGATCTAAATATACAGTTGTCGGAGTTTACAATATTGACGCTGTGATCTAAATTGGTGATGGACAAACCGCAAAAGTTATGGTGATGAGTAGGAGTTATTAGTGATAATATGTATTAAAAATGTATCAGGTGGGCAAGTCACGAGAAGTTTGGTAGAAGTGCGGGAAATTAAATAGACAAAATTGTCCTTGGTTTCTAGTTTTTAGTTTAAGTTGGTTTCTATTTGAACATGACCCTATATATTTATATAATAGAGCAAATGGGGGGGGGGGGGTTTCCATGAGCAAATTTATTCATATAAAAAATTATATTTACCCCTACTAATTATATCTATGTTATATTTCAAGAGGCTATTTAGGTATTGTAACACTAACATATTTATTATATAATAATAACTGATATGAACTAATATGCATTTATTATTATGTAATTAATACTTGTATGTATCTCTATATCCATCCATGTTAACTCTATATATTTATATTTCGAAATACGATTTTGATCTTAACATTAACTAATTTATTACATATCGTTCAAGTTTGATTTAACAAAACATGACATAGAGTAAAATATAAACAGATTTAATTTAACCAGAATTATCATTTGCATGTCACGATCGGGTATTGCATAAATTCTATTTCCTCACAACAATTGCTGCGAAGATATGAACAATCGAAGATATCAACAATCCAATCCCGTGTGATCACGAATACAGCATGCCCGTGCCTTGCACGGGCTACAAAGCTAGTTTTTACTAGAATAAGATCCAATATATATATATATAGAGTCATACTCCAATAGAAACTAAATTAAAATAGAAACTAGAAACTAAACCTTATTCTAAGATTTCATGCTAATTTAATGACCAAACTAGGGGTACCCCAATATAAAAAGTGTCAAAAATTTTAGGCTACATTCAAAAAAAAAATTTACTGTTCACTGCTGACATGGCAGTGACGTCAGCGTGAACAATATTTTTTTTTTTGCTGAATGAAGCCAATAATTTCAAACACTTTTTGTGAAGGTGCCCATGGCGGGGCCATTAGAATCAATGAAATAAAATTTATTTAATGTTAGTTTCTAGTTTCTATTTGATACTTTGCCTATATATATATATATATATTCATTTCATATGCGAAACAAATTAATATTATTTTATAGAATTCAACTCTAGTTACATATTCTTACTACACACTAATAGTTCGATTTAATCGTAACTGAATTTAATTTAACAATAATGTTAGAGATTCCAAATTTATTTCCAAAATATACCTCAAATGTCATATGATTGATCGATTTTAAAATAAATAATAATATTGACTTCTTGTATTTACATTAATTTTTATCAATAAAAATATTTAAAATTACCAAATAATTAACATCACATTATTTAAGATTAAATTTTGATCCGCATTTTGATACCTGTAACACGAGTACAATAGTACATACATGACCACTTTTCAAATTCTAATATGAGATTATAACCTTTTTTTTTTAACGCTAACGCAATGTGAGATTAGAACTTATTTGTACACAAACACCCTGTACAATTTCTTAATTTGATTCTGTTAAGTAACCAACTCATTCGTGTCCATAATAAATTGTGAGAATATTGGGGGTCGCAGAGAATCGAACCTGGGACATCTGCGTGCCTGAGCTCTGATACCATGTTAAGTAACCAACTCATCTAAAACCTTAAGGTGTTAGAGGGAGGCCTAGATGGATCTTATATTATATTCTAACAGATTCAAACATGCTAACTTTAGATGCTACTACTAAGCTTAGAAAACTGATAATTACTCTTCTTTCAACTAGAGTTGCATAATTTCGTAGATTTTATTTTTCTTTGAAGCGAAGAATCATCCAATCATTGTGGAAGGAGGGACCAGCAAAAGGAGTGATACACAAGAGTGCCACATGCTGCAAATAGAGCATGAAGCATGTATCTGGACTCTGGAGAGAGAGAGCGAGAGAGAGAGAGAGATGTTAATCTTGAACAAATTGTGTATGAGAATCTTAACAAATTGTGTGGATTCAATTTTACATTTTGAAGAAATCAACTGATCAACATCTTGCTAAGTATCGGTTAAGTAATTAAGTCTACCATATTTGACTGAGGACAATCACAATCCTTCTAACTTGTTAGCCACTTTCATGTTCATTGTCACTTTACCAAGTATAGTTAATTACTAGTTTCAAAAAAAAAAGTATAGTTAATTACTGGAAGTCTGGAACTAATACATTTCTTGATTTAATTATGTCACACATTTATTTAACCAAAAATGCTGATCTGATTTTCTGGATTTTAATCAACCCATGTCCCTTTCACTTTGATAGTACAATATCTTCCTAGAAAACATTAAAATATGATCAAAAATATTGTAAGTAGATCAAAAGTGATCGTCCTCAAATCCTAGCTTTGATAATATATTTATTTAGAGTAGTGCTAGAGGTACCAAATTAGGTACCAAATTTTGTTACAAAATGACATGGCACTAACTACTTGTCATTTTAAAATGTTTTAATTGGTTGGCCCTGGCGGGCCCATTTTAATTATAGGCAATCAAATCAATGCCATGTCATTTGGTAATAATTTTTGGTACCCCAATTTGGTACCTCTAGCATTTTTCATTTATTTATTGAAGAATCACTAACTTCAATTAAGGAAAGATTATTATTAATTTTCCCACATGTATGCTTCCAAGTTCTACCTAGGGATGGGAACGGGTCGGGTTCGGCTCGGGTTTTGCAAAATCCAAATCCAAATCCAAATATTTTCGGGTATCGGGTTTCGGATCCAAAACTCAATATCCAAATCCAAATCCGTCGGGTTTCGGATCGGATCGGGTTTTTTTCGGGTATTCAAAATTAAAAATAGTGTAAATAAGTTGCTTAACAAAAAAATAAAAAAATTGTGTAAGTAAGTTAAAAAATACCGCTACATCCATGACAATTTATTTTCTCGATCTTTCCATATCTTATGTCTCAAAGATATGTGTATGTATAATATGTATTTATAATATACATTTATATATAATATACATTTATATATAATATATAATATATAATATATAAAATATAATAAATAAAAGTCGGGTATTTTTCGGGTTTCGGGTTCGGCTCGGGTTTTGATCGGATTTCGGGTTTCGGGTTTCGGATCGGGTTTCAGATCGGGTTTCATGAAATCCATATCCATATCCAAAATCTTTCGGGTTTAAAATTTAAATCCATATCCATATCCAAATCCAAAATATCGGGTTCGGATCGGATAAAAAATCGGATTTCGAATCGGGTATCCGTCGGATCGGATTTTTTTCCCATCCCTAGTTCTACCTCGAGGAGGCTTGCATTAAAAAATATTAATTAAGGAAAACAATTGATCATCATGATTAGATGAAAATGTGTATGGGTAAAGCCAACAACATGTTGGTGCAGTGGGTTGAACCCTTGTCTCCTTTGTAGGAGGTCAAGGGTTCGACCCCTGGGTGTGTGGCTAGGTGTGTGTGAGTTTAGTTTGTATTAGTTTCCTTTCTTTGTATTTGTATTTGTAATTGGCCGGGGTCCTTCGGAAATAGCCTCCCTATTGTATAGGGGCATGGTTTGCGTACAACTACCCTCCTCAGACACCACTTTGAGTGGTATTACAACTAAATAAGCTATGTATAGTACTGTAGTATGTTCTAAGCTACCTAGCAAAAAGGCCAAAAGAAACACACTTTTGCATGAAAAGATGCATAAAAAACAACAACATTGTAAAAAAAGTCTTAAATGTGATGATTTACAATTTTATACTTTATGAGAAATGATTTTATATTTTTCACTTTTTTGCCAGCTACTGATTATATAGAATATTGGTGGGGGATAATCACAGAAACAAGATAGCTAGTAAGAGCATGTTGGGCAAACTTGGCTTAAAACTAAAAATGGTTTTAAGTCATTTTTGGCCATTTTGGTAGTGTGACTTTAAGCCGAGTTTAAGTTAAAAAATTGCTTAAAGTTATAAGTTCCATTTAGGTATTTTTGATTTATAACTTATAACTTATTGATTTTTTTTTTTTCATGATTCTTGAAAAGTTTAAATATTATAAATTTAATTTTTTTTTAGTCAAATTTCACTTTAAGTCAAAATTATTAAACCACCATAATTTAACTTTAGGTAAAATTACCCGAACACATTCATTCAACTTAAAGTAAACAACTTTACTTTTTCCTTTAAGTTAAAAACACCTCCATTAAGTTAAAATTAACTTATTTTAAGCAATCCCAGCCTCTAATTCTATAGAATATTGGTGGGGATAATCACAGAAACAAGATCTTACAATGACACCAAAAGAACCAAGGTAAAAACAAGCCAAAAGTAGAAAAATAAAGAAATCACCTGATGATCTGATAGTTTACTATTTTTATCAGTTGGTAGCTAGCTTTACACCAAAAACTTTAAAATGTTTAACCTTCTGTTGTAAGAAATAATCAAATTGATACTACTCCTGCTCATATAAAAGGCATAGCTAAAAAAGAAAAGAGAACTCAATCTCACCCCAGAGGAAGGCTATTCATCATACATTGTAATGGAGACCCCTGGCAAGATTATCAGAAGTTCAATCTATACTTTTCTTTCAAACTACCATTACTTCACAATCTCAGCAATTCTTGCTTTGCCATTTTCAACTTCGGTACTCCTCTCACAAGCACTTGTGCCTTCTTCTTCTCTTCTTCCACCGATACAAATTAGGCTGAAGAGTCTTCTTACTGCAGCAGGCTTACCAGCATCATCAGAATTCTTCGACATTCTCAGCATTAAGCTCTCCCAAACCATTACCTCTACGATTTTGGTTCTTCCTTTTACCTTTTCTTTCCTCCTTATCGCGAAGGCGTCTATTATCAAGGCTCTCTCCCAACAAAAACCATCTCCTCCACTAAAAATCTCTTCCTTCATTTCCATTCTAATTTCCATTTTCTCTACACAAATTTGGACCTCATTACTAATTCTCTCTGCAAATGCAACTTCTTTCTCAATCCTATCTATTGCATTCAATTGTCTTGATGTTTTTAAACTATTATCAACTTCTACATCATTAGTGCTTTTTTCTGCAGCGGCAGCTATTATATACTCTATAATTCTTGCTAACACATTCGTTATTAGCAACTTGGCCTTGGTTTTATCCGGAATGGAAGCAAAAGGAGGGTATATTTCAATACTCAAGGCTTGTATTCTGATCAAAGGAAGAAACTCAAAAGCTATATCATTAGCACTGCCTCTCAATTTGGCCTTGGCTGCAATTGAGGCTTTGTTTCTATATCGTGCTGCGGTAGTCTTTTCTTCAAATCAATATCCAACTTTTTCAATGACTCTAGAGTGGATTGTCATTGCATACTTATACTCCATCTTAATCGTTCTTGATACAATCATCAGTTGTATGTTTTTCAAGAGCTGCAAAACAGCTTTTTTGGTTGAAGATCAGGGGAACAGATACTCTCATTGCATTGATATTTCAAAAGAAAATCAAGATCACATTATTTCTTTTGCAAAGTTGAAGAGTGTACAAGTGCTTCCTTAAAAAACTTTTAATATCATTACAATACTAGATAATTCGACGATTGTTCATTTGAAGTTAGGATCAAAACTGAGAAGGGCTTAGAGAGAATGGAAAACATGGGATATATTGTCCAATCTCTCTGTTACATACATACACTTGGCTCTTACCTATGTACAACCCTCTGTTCTTTTAAATGCCGAGGGATTTTATTTGTATTCGTTTTTTTTTGTATGTGTGTGGTTTCGAGATTAATTGTATGCATCTATATAAATGGAGGTTTTATCTTCATTACAGCAAGAAAATATGCAGAGGTTACTGTTTATAACCTCAGTGGCTTTATTCTTCTTCTGACTATTTTGCTGATGATTTTTCTGGAATGATTTTCTCAGACAATTAGTACTCAATGATCAATAAAGACATCTCTCCGAAATTCACAGACTTACTGACCTATCTGTATACATAAATTCATAGTGTCCAGACAAGCCAACCAAGTTGACATATACAGATATACCGGAATCAATGTAGTTCTATTCTGCGAAACATTCTCACTTTTTATTCATCAACTCATCAACTAAACAGTATTTATAATTTAAAAGTGTAGAGTTGATTCCATTTTGCTATAATCACTAATCAGTATGACAAATCACAAATTCCGCTTTTCTTGAATTAATTTCCAACAGTATTTTAGGCTTTAGCGTGTGTTTTTCTTCTGAATATCAAGTGTTTCTTGTGAATAAACAGGTAGATCCTTTGCATGGAAAAAGGCCAACGTGAAACTTAAAAAAAGATGTCAGTCTTGTCTTATACAGAGAAACCGTGAACCAGAGCATGAAAAATAACAAAGTTAAAGCAAATTTTTTTCTATGAAATTTACAAATTCTTGTCCTATCGGCTAATGCCACAGATATTAGATCGAATTCAAGAAACTCATAACGCATATGGATTTAAACAAGTTGCAATGGCGTCGCCAATCAAGAATTAATGCCCTTAATATAACAATATTATTGCATGATAAAAAGTTGAAGAACTAAGAATGCCAGAGACTTGAGTTCGCCGTGACTTAAACCCAGTCCATATGCTATTTTCTGCAATTTGTATTGAAAAATCAAACAAAGGGTTGAGTTTATTTTGTAAGGTATATATCTTCTTCTACTTTGAGTCATGTTAAGTTACTAATCACTTGATCAAACTTGGCCTACTTTTTCTAAGTTGTTTTTTTTTCCTGAGCTCTCCCTATCTTTGAGTGTAAAGTAAGAATATCAGCAACCACACTTGTGGCCCCTTTTTATGTATTTTTTTCTTAAATAAGTAACTTATTTCTGCAAGAAAATGAATATTAAACTACCTATATACATTTTTTTCTAAAAACAAAATGTAAATACAAACTTTTTTTAGAAATAAGTAACTTATAAGTCGTAAATAAGAAGGGCTCGTAAATAAGGAGGGTCAAACATAGCCGGGGACTTGTGCTGTTGTGCATACCTTTGTTATCCAGATAGATTATCATCGACCATGTCTTTTCTTTTTCTGATGCATCATCTACCATGTCTTCTAAGTTCGATAATTTTTTCCGACTTCTCAAATTTTTCTCAAATCTTCAAAAAAATCTGCACTTTCGAAAGGGAATCTCAAAAATCGATATTTTTACGAAAATAATCTCTCCTACTTCTATTCTCATATACTTGCACGATTCATACTTTGTTTGATTTGGTTTATCTTGTTTCCAAAAGCCAAAACCTTTATTTCATATTTTAAGTTTAACATGCATGGTTTCTTTTTTGTAACAATAAACTAGTTACATGCATTTCTTCCTCAACCCTCATAACGCATATGGATTTAGACAAGTTGCAATGGCGTCGCCAAGCAAGAATTAATGCCCTTAATATCACAATATCATTGCATATGCATTCGTATATTTTTTTAAATATTGAAGATTTAAGAATGCCAAAGACTTCAGTTCGCAGAGGACGAGAGCCGTGACTTAAACCCAGTCTATATGCAAGCTATTTTCTGCAATTTGTATAGAAAAATCAAACAAAGGGTTGAGTTTGTTTTATAAAGTATATATATCTTCTTCTACTTTGAGTTATGTTAGGTCACTAATCACTTGATCATACTTGGCCTACTTTTTTCTAAGTTGTTTTTTGCTGAGCTCTCCCTATCTCTTAGTGTAAAGTAAGAATATCAGCAACCACACTTGTGACTTGTGCTGTTGTGCATACCTTTGTTATCCAGATAGATTATCATCTACCATGTCTTTTTTTTTTTTTGATGCATCATCTACCATCTCTTTTAAGTTCGATAATTCTTTCGGACTTCTCAAATTGTTCTCAAATCTTCAAAAAAATTCAGCATTTTTCAAGAAGGAATCCCAAAAACCGATAATTTTACGAAAATAATCTCTCTACTTCTCATATAAAAGCACGATTCATACTTACGTTGTTGATTTGGTTTACCCTGTTTCCAAAATCCAAAACCTTTTTTTTCATATTTAACATGCATGGTTAGCTGTTTGTAACGTCGTTTCTTGAATTATACAAACTTTTTGAGCGGATAAAATAGATTACAGTAGTAAACTCACATGCGTTGTTTGCTTAGTTGCCAGTTGCCACAAAATTTCAAGAATGCATAGCTGGCTTCAACGATTATCGTTTGCCATGACCCAGAAAAACGAATAATTTCAATATGATAGAGATAACAGCAATTATCCATACAATAATGTAAACAATTATTAATTACATTACCTTTAATCATAGCCTATAGATGATATTAGTATTAACGACTGCATTATGAAATTTTTATAATTTAAATCAGTGGCTAAATTAACTTAGAATCGAATATACAATTTACTACTTGACTTTGCAGAAAACAATATTTTGGATAAATGGTATGTCATTTGGTTTTGATTTTATTATAAAACCGCATGGAAACGATCTGTGCATGCTCTTCCTAAGTACATGTACGATAGTACATTGAGGTTTGGTTAAGTTGTGGCGGTTAGAGTTGGAGTTGGTTCTGTCAAAAAAAACACAGTACAACATTAGTTTTACATATGAGATCCCACATTTTTAAAACGAAACTCAGTTCTCACATTTTTATGATGTTTCTCACTGTGCATCTTCATGTAGTGCGATCAGTGTTCTAAAAAGCGCTAAGCGGTTCTAGGCGGCGAGACGATCTTCGAGCGCTTAAGCGGTTAGGCGGGGTTTAAGCAGATTTCAATGCAGACCAATTAAGCGTATTATATAATATATATTTAATTATTTATATACATAAGTATATATATATATATTTAATAATTATATAAAATCAGGGAATAAGCGGCTAACATAAAATTGAAACGGTTGGAGGACCTTCGACGTTTAAGCGGACCGCTTAAGCGGTTAGGCGGCCTTGTTTTAGAACACCGAGTGTGACAGTGTCCAAGGCCTTGATTGTTTCTAAGCAACCCCATCAGTTAATTCAGTACACAATTCCATTTGTGGTCTGTAGTTGTAAAACACATACTTCCTGTGGACATCAGGACATATTAACATAAATTTTAGTGTAAATTTTTTTTTATTTAAATCTAATTAACTTTTAGAGTTAAATGGGTCTGAGGTCGTACTCAAGTTGAAACCCTGAGGTTAAATGGTTTTTAAATGTAGAATCATAAGGATATATACTTGTAAATTTAAACTTCATTTGTGTAATTACAAAACTACCCTGCTGTATTCTATGAAAAAAATAACTTAATCTCAAGATACTACCTGAGAATCTGAGATCGTCCCCAGGCACATGTTTCTCTAACTTTTAAATTTGTACAATTTTGTTTTAGGGAACAGTTCGTAGCCTTTGCTTTGGGCCTTATGTTCTATACTTCTATATGCACTATTTCGAAAGATTAAAGCAAATGAATTTTACACAAAAATTCGGTAATATGATGAAAATGAAGGATTTGATTGCTCAAATGTGGTAAACAAGCCTTTGTACCCCAGCTGTGTGAAATTTGACATAATAGAAAATGTATCTTGTGCACCTACAGGTACAGCCTACAAAGATGCAAGATCTCTGGGAGAGGCCACCATGCAAACATTCAAATCTGATAAGACAGAAGTTGGCCGTACATGCTATGCATGCATATTTTCTTTCACTGGTTTGCACCACCTCTGGATCAAAATTAGGAACTTATTCTCTACATTTTAAGGCAAGGAAGTCGAGAAAAGAAAGCCGAGGGAAGAAAAATGTAGGATGCAAACTTCTTTCAATAATTATTAGCATAACTAGGATTCTAGTAAAAACTAAGGATCAACTGTTATTACTTTCCCTGCAGCCTGTATAACCTAACTGGTTCCAAACTTACAATACATGATAGACTAGATATATTGCTTTCTTGCTATGTTCAAATTTTAAGGATACCTATATACAGTATACACAACTCTTGCGGTGGAAACCCTAGTCCAGACAATATCCAACTAGTGAACTTACATTCCTATGTTACAAGAATCAGATGCTATTTAATCTTTCTAACTACAAAGGTTATGTTTAAGCTTTGTACATGGTCTGTAGTACACTGACATACTCTCATATGCTGTCCCGGAAACATCATCCTTCATACTTGGTTCCCGAGAGAGTGATGGAAGCCAATATCTGTCGTCACATTGATGTCTTGCATAACATACCATATATTTCTTCTGTAGATGACACTCAAGACTCAGAGTGGATTCCTAGGATGGTTCACCTGAAGCTCCCAGCTTCAACAATATTCAATTGATTGCTCGCGAAGAATATGTCATATATAAAAAATCAACCATCCGCGAGCATTTAAATAGCCCGATTGCACTGCTGTGAGTTGAGTCACAGCCAAGATCTCAGGACCTCAAGACTGGCATTTTCACTTTGTTTACTTGATTTTCAAAACCCCATGAGAATCATGTCTTAGCAACGATGAGGAAGGTTTGTGGTCTGTTACAGAAGCAGTTCACTGCGACTTCACTTCATAAACCAGTTGTAGAAGACCATAGAGAATAAAAGGCCCATGAAGGTAAATAAGATAAGACATGCTATCTGACAACCTTCTTTGTTTGATTAATCTCCTTTGCTTTCTCTGTTTCAATCTCCTTTTGGACTTTCTTCTTTTCCAGTTCCTCCTGTTTACAGTTCTCATCATGAGCTTTGCTGAACATCCTCACAAAGTTTAAGAGTGTTGCAGTAACTGCATCAATCAATTAATGAACACAAGAAGCATGATCAGATATCACCCTTTAACGACTGAAAGGAGGGGGGGGGGGGAATAGATATTACAAACAGAAAGTTTTCCAAGTTTAAAAAGAAGAAAAAGATCAGGAAAACCCCGCTAAGAGCCATAAGAAAACTGTCAGAAGAAAGAACATAGCTTATGTGCAAAACAAATTGATGGGCTCGAGGCTTTATAATATGTTCCTCACATCCTCATACAATAACTAAGCCGCAAAATAATCACTATTAATGGCCCCAATGTATGAAGACAACCTAATTATGGAGCAGTCTAGTAACTAGATCCCACCTTTTCAGATGGTAGATCCAGAGGGTAAATAAATATGGAACTTGTGCTGTTACCAATTTCCAAATTTAAACTTGAGCATTTTAGCCTTTTAGTGGATTAAACAAAAAAAAAGAGAGAGAGAGTAAGATATCATAAATTTGAGGTACTATTTACCTTGTTCAAACGGACACCGAGCAGGGTCCTCACCAAAATACAATGCCAGGGCATCTGCATTCCTACCCTGTCCACCACCGAAAATTTAGAGAAGATATAATGAGATGTCATCAATATAGTATAACAAGTGATATATAGTTCAATGGGTACTAGAAACTTACCACCACAGAATACAAATTTGTTAATGAAGCCACCTCGGTCTCAGCAACAACGATAAATTCCTTCAGTGTCTACAGGTGGAAAAAACACCCATGTGTTATGGCAGTTTATAGAACAACACAAGTATTGTTTGAACAATTACACAATAGATTAATAATGAAAGTTGCATTAATATTTAATACAGTGCAATTTTGACTAATCTATATCAAAGCCAATGGAACAGCTTAACTTAATAGTATCATATAATTCAAATAAACCAGAACCAGTATCGATCCTAAAATCTATACCAATTTGGTTAAGTAAATAACTTTTTTTTAGAACAACTATTATCGTACGATTCATTTTTCAATTGTAGCTCATACTTGAAAGTTCAAAGAATGTTCCTTGATCGTAAACTAATGAAGAAGGTGCATCTTAATAACAAGAGCTTTCTGTAAAATGGGGTATGTGCAGTCCTGTCCACTTATTCTTACACCTTTTAGCTTGAAGATGGATGTTATCAGAAATTTTAAAGATATTTCCAGGTGAAATATTGCTCATTACCCAATAATAAGCATAAACCACTCTTATGAAAAAATTTCAAAAGATTCATGGGGATACCTTACGAAAGACTTCTGATACTGGGCCATCATTCTCGGAAGCACCATATTCCTGCTTTACCTTTTCTAATCCCTTGATAATGGCTTGCATTTCTTCTGCTAAAGACTTCAACTGAATCTGCAAGAAAGATCCTTTCAGTTATTTCCAACAAAAATGTTCGATATTGCTAGTGAGAAAAGGATAGAAAGAAACCTTTGATGCAGCTTCAAGACTAATAAGATCCGTGTGAAAGTCTAGTAGAGTTGGGGCCTTCGAAGCAAGAACCTGAAAGAAAAAATTGATAAAGAGATTAAACACACATTAAAAAAGAAAAAGAAAAAATTAACTCTATAAAATACAATAAAAGGTAAAGGCCAGCCAGTGAAAAGGCAGTAAAAGCAATTAACCTATCATCTGCTGGTAATTTTTCGATCTCTAGTAGAAAACAAAGAACTAACCTCATAGGCCACATCACATGATAATGAATGAAAAGACATATTACTGCACAAGCAGTTAACATTCCCAATATAGGTATCTTCTACATAGAATTAAATGCCTATTCTTAATCAAATGTCCATTAACATTCCAAATCTAGTTATCTTCTACACATAATTAAATTCCTAGTCTCAATCAAATATCCATAAAGTGCATTTTCCCTATATGAAGGATATACTGGAATTCTGAAGTCAACTATGCAACGTTTATGTGGGGTTAGTCTCCTGGTCATCATGTGCAGTGACTTAGTAGTTAGTATATTGACAGATGATATGTGATTCACTTTTATATATATAGGTCACGCTCTATGGAGAACCACACTAAACTGAGAACCTAAGAACTCTAATAAGTTCAGTAGCGGAACTTTAAGTTCAGCAATCGAATATTTGTTGAAAAAAGTAAGTTCAGTCGTAGAACTTTGTAGAAAAAACAAGTTCGGTTGTAGAACTTTTAATGTCATGTGCAAAACTTTGAAAAATAAACAAGTTCAATCGTAGAAATTTTAATTTCATGTGCATAACTTTGAAATTCAATAGTAGGACACTATATTTTTATTACGAAACAAAATAGGTTCTACAGTAGGATCCAATGGTTCTCCGGTTCTCTTTTAGATAGTGGTTCTCATTTGAATCAACCCCTATATATATATATATATATATATATATATATATATATATATATATATATATATTTTATATTTAAGCACAGTACGAAGAGACTATGTCCTATCATGCAACCCCTCCCTTTACAAGTTGAAGTTACAGCAGAGGAAGACGTTACTTCAACAATTCTTCTTTGCAAAGGGGACAAATAACACGGTATGCAACATACCTTGCAAAGATAATGCATTAATGTCATCTTGTTGTTGGTGGCACGAGTATCGATAAGTTTCAAAAGACTGTCTAATTTGAAACCTACCGCAGATCCTGTAATATTTTTTAGACATGTTAGCGACTTCATTCTTGAAATAAGATACATAGCACTGCACTATAACAGTGTGATCTAACACTAACACAAGAAGAATTTTGCTTATAACAAAACTCTCTTACCCCTAGCAGTTCCTTGATTTAATGTATTTCCTAAATATAAGATTTTCTTCATAATTTCCTTGAACTTGACAGAATTCCGAACCTAAGGAAATTGAAAAATCTGCATTAGAACCAGAAGAAGGCATGCAACATAAGATATGCTTCACTAATTACTATTACCGACTAACCTCATCACATGCAGCAAAAACAGATTTTAAGTTCTTCGAGAGATCTGAAATCTGTAAATAAAAAAGAATATTTAACATCTGAAATTACTATAATCCAGACATTTGGTTAAAACACCAAATTCGCACAGAACTTAAAATACATTTATACCAACAAACCTGGGAATTAAACTGAATCTTGAAAAGAAAAACCCTTAATTTAGATTCCACTCGTGGCACCTTCATCAGCTCTAAGAAAAACTGAAACAATATATGCAAAATCAGATAGAAAACAATGCCACATTAACTCAAATTAATGTTGTAATCACTAACCCAGGATTAAGGAGACATTAAAGTGTTGTGATGTCCATAACTATTGGCTACATATTCATAGTCGAGGTACTTGATAGAATGGGAGTGCGGTTTAAAATATGAAAACTAGCAGATTGCATCATATAATAATGGAAGAAACTATCGACATTGATTTAATAATTTTCTTGTTAAGCTACATGCTTTTGAAGCAAGATGGAAAAGGTAAAAACAAAAAACCACAAAAAAAGAAGTTCATGAAAAGTAATTTCCTGCAAATGCCTAAAATTAAGCTACTCAACATATCCAAACAAATCCCCAACCTCATCCAACAAATAAAACGTAGTAACTTACTTGTAAAGTCTCCAATTCAATAAACTTAAATCCCGAGTATTCACATAGGGGAAGAAACCATATTTTTACAAGCAGAATCATAAAAACCAATATCAGGATATGAGTTTTTACCGGACCTGTTCACACTTTCCCAGATTCTCTTTGTCGCCTGGGTAATTCTGCAGTATCAAATAGAATGAAGTGATGAATAAATAAGAGAGGTAAGTAAAGCATTAAGCAACATTCTGCGGACCTATCTACTTCACCTTAAGAAGTTCCATCTCTTCTTTTACAGGACAAAATTTTATAAGATTTTCTACTTGATCAGCATCCAAAATTGATTCGTCCATTGCTAAAGCTGCAGCCTGCGAATTCAACCATACTTGCAGTTGTAAGAACAAGTGAAATATGAAACAAACACATAAATATGCAGAACCAGGAACTATTTTATAAAGAAACCATAATGTGAAAGGTAACTTACCATCATGTCAGGTAGCGGCATTTTGACCTTTGTGAGCATAATTTCAGCGTTGTTTGCACGCCTCAGATCAACCTACAGTGAACAAGGGAATATTCAATAGCAGATAAATAAATAAATAGATAAGGGCAACATAGACATCATATTAAGAAGAAACACATTAGACGATGTTCAATTATTCAAATGATTCTAATGAAAAGTCATGCATTCTAATTCAACTATGAAATTTACTACTTCACCATTCACAAGAAAAGAATAATTATCAAAAAGATATGTAAGAGTGGATAGGAGAAACCGACATGAAATTAAAGTTAAATAAATGCATTCAAGAACACGTTATTTGTGAAAAGGCGAAGAATAGCTCCTAGGAATTAAGCTTAAGGATGAGTAAATATCATGACAAAGTGAAGTCGCTGTTCATGTCAAAGGAATAACTCACTCTGTGATATCAAAATTAAAATAAAACACAACATATAAAGTATTGTAACCATTACCAGGTGAATTTTTTCAGGTTTAGATCCGAGGGACTTCCGCCTGTCATCTGATTTATCACCCGCCCTGTTTGACTTTGGGACTGTGGCAGAGAAAAGGGACTCTATTTCCGACACATCAAATTCTGGCAAACTGGGATTTTAGGGTGGAATTTAAGTTAGTTTATATCAATAATAGATATAAGGAGCAAAACTAAAATACTTGCAGAGAAATGCACTTTGACTCAGACATAATACAGTATCACAAGACATATACACTATATACAGTATTACAGACCTAAAACGTACTACTGTAAATTTAAGCAACTAGAATTTAGAAAAAGAGTTTATAGAAAAGACAAAAAGCACTTGTTTGAACAAAAGCAAGATAATTCAAGCAGTGAGAATAATGTAATACCTCTGATGATCAGCATTCCGTTGCAATTCTTCCCATAAGGTCCCTTGAAGTGCCCTGGTTACCTTGCTCCAGTGAAGAGGCTTTAAGGTAGATCTTCGAGCTGCTGGAGCTGGCATGCCCCCTGGACGCAGTAGCCCACGTCCTCTTCCTGCAGCCAAGCCTCTACCATCAGCTGCTGGTCCTTTAGCACCGAACGATGGAGGGGGCGGGGGCCCGGGACCTAAAGATCTAGGTGGACCAGGAGGTGGAGGAGGTCCATGTGCCCCGGGAGGAGGGGGTGGAGGTGGTCCTCCTCGTAGCAGGGGAGGGCCTCCATGCATTGGAGGAGGTGGCGGTGATGAACCAACCAAAGGTGGTGGTGGTGGAGGTGGTCCCCCGCACATTGGAGGTGGTGGCGGTGGAGGTACTTCTCCACGCATTGGAGGAGGTGCTGGAGGTGGTCCCCTGCGCTTTAAAGGAGGAGGTGGTGGTGTGGCTCCATTTGATGATAAAGGGGGAGGGGGAGGGGGAGGGGGAGGTGGAGGTGGGGGTCCACGCATAGGCGGAGGTGAGGGTCCATGCAGTGGAGGAGGGGTTGGAGGTGGGGGCAGAGCTCGGGTACAGGGCGGTGGTGGAGGCAGGGGTGGAGCTCGGGAAAAAGGAATTGGGGGCGAAGGAGGAGGAGGCGGCGGTGAAGGTGAAACTCGAGGAAAAGGAGGTGGGGGTGGTGGAGCTCTCGATGTAGGGGGTGGGAATAGAGTAGGAGAAGTAGAAGGTAAGGAAGTGCTGGAATGTGGCACAAGGGGTGGAGATGGAGGAATAGATGAAGCTCTGGTTTCATTCTGCATGTTAAACGAAGTCTTGGGTGATGGGGGTGGTGGCGCTGGAGGGGGAGGGGGAGGTGGAGCTGATTGAGAGTTTATCTGAGCAACAGTTACCCTTGAGCTCACAGAAGATGTAGTAGTGGATGGGGGTGGAGGCAGCGGAGCCACATTTAGTGGTGATACCTGTAATACTGGGGATGAAGAAGGGTTCACCTGTACACTATTTGCAGTTGTCTTGGCTTTTACATCAGAAATTGTTGATTCAGGGCTACTCATCACTTCAAAAGAAGAGGAAGGACGAGGCTTTATATTGCTTTTGAGATGAGTATCCTTTGCAGGCACTGGCATAGGGGGTGCGCTATTATACCTTGATGGTGGATACACCACATGCATGGAATTAGTGTAAGAACCTTTGTTAGAAGGGATCCATCTAGATACTTGATTCGGCTTAGCCTGCTTTGAAATACTGCCTGGAGAATCTTGTTGTTTGAATGTTTGTTTGGTACTACCTGAATCTGCAGCTGGTTTTGAGCTTTGAGTGGGCAGCTTTTTTGTTGCTGGTGGGTTAATTTTATCATAGTTATGTTTCGGAACATCAGCACTCAACTTCTGCTGTGAATCTAGCATTTTCATAGGATTTGCTTTGCCTTCCTCTTCATTTTTCGTCACATAAGAGGTGCTGCAGACACCGCCAGCCACCCTGACACTAGTTTTTTGTCGTAAACCATGTTTTTCAAGCATCTTCAAGGTACCATCTTCCCTTTCATGTTCATTTTCTTTGTTATCTGAGATGACACGGGTGTCAGAAAGATTTGTCTCAGTTTCTGTAGAGCTAAACATATCACTAGTCACCAGCTTAGTTTCTTTAGTGAAGGACATATCATGAACAAATTCAGCAGAGTACATTTCATCAACCCTATTGTCAGCTTTTAGTTCATTAAAAATACGATTACCATCCTGCTTGGGAGTCCCATCATCTGATGCACAGTCCAAAAATGCATGAGATTCTAGATCCTCTTTCCAAACAATTGAATTGTTATCATCAAACGGTTTGCTTGCTTGAACTACAGTATATTCTTCGGCTATTTGTGCGTCTAGGTCACCTTTTCCAACTTGTGTGTCAATACTGCTGAATATCTCTTCCACCTCAAAGAACTCTTCAGGTAGAGCGCCTTCTGTCTCATTTTCATCTTCTCCCAACACATTTGTGGTGATAGTTGATACAGCATCAGCATCCGAAAAGAGTACCTAAATACAGATATAGCAAAAAATCAATTTCTTTGTGAAAAATTAACAGACAGAAATAAAAAAACACTTTTCATGCAAGTAAGCAAAGACCCCACCTCTGCCTTGAAGTCTTTTGGGAACTTGACCTTCATATCCCACGGAACATCAACTTCATCACGGTTTAACTTCAATATGTTTGACCGGATAAATGCTGTGTGGAACATGACTCTGAATATTGTTTCTTCTCTTACCGAGTCATCTTCCAAATGAATGCACTCAATGATAACATCACCTTGAACTCGGAAATGAAAATCTAATTTGACTAGAAAACACTCTTCCTGCATTTAAGAAGAACCAGGTACAAAAAAATTATGAATCTTAATTGAACATCCTTTACATCTAAATTTTGCAATCTGAGGTTACCTGTGTGTAGAATCGAGCATGTTTTTTATTCTTTGAAGTTGAAAACAAGAGCTTAGAACTTCTACCAGCTGTTGTTGATGAGGGATCCTGACCATAAACTCGAACTAAAGGTCTGCAACCTCTGCCCCCACCAAACAAGGGTAGAACTCTAAGAATGATACAATCCAAAGCAAGAGGTGAATCTAAAGGCGGCCAAATGGAACTCAAATTTCTCCGGGAAATGTACTGAAGATATCTCAGTTGTGATGGCTGTGGATTTATAGGAGACGAAAGATGAAGAAGTTGTTTTGGAGCTTGCTTGTACACCATTTCAAGGGTCTTCTGCTCGCCAGTGTACTGTTTACGATATAAAAGCAGGCCTGCCAGCATAAAAGCAAGCACAGGCCAGCCTCCTTTTTCACAATGCATCAACAGCACGTTCTGTTGGCCTTCCAAAGATAACCAACTCTCACTAGATCGCAAGAAGTGGTGGATCATTTCTAGGGGTAAAAGTGGACAACCCTCATAATCTCGAGGATATTCCATGACAGTCATATCATACTGAGACAACAAATCTGAAACTTGGCTTCTCTTTTCCCCTTCTCTAAAGTTAAAAACCATGTACGAAGCATCTTGGTAGTAGTCCTGTAGCTCAGCTATGATGCCACCCATGTATGATTTATATTCATCTTCTCTCAGTACACCAGTCGAGAAGCAACAATCAAACACTGCAAAGGATAAAGTACAAGCCAAATCCTTGTCAATAATAGATAGGTCAACAAATAAATGGTATTCTAAGCTCAAACGGTTAAAACAAATGGAAAATATTCCTAAACAAGAATATATAAAACTCGTAAAAGACTTTGTGGCGCAAGACTTGTAGAGCTGGGATTTCAAACAAAAAGATCATAACAATCTTAATGGTGCAGTACAACATCACAATCTTATTAAACTCCATCAAAATTTAATTACCACCGCTACATAAAAGCTGTGATCGTGATCATTTAGGTTTCTCATACAACAAAGTAGAAAGCCTACAAAAACTAGAAAATGAAGCAATTAATTGTATAAACAGCAATGCAACTCTAATCAAGTCAATTACAAGCAACTAACAAAATCAACAAATTAAGGTGTGCTATAGAACAAACATTACACAAAATAACAAAGACTAAATGATGAAAACAGGGGAATGACTTACAATAAACCCTTTCCGAGATCTCGAGAAGCCTATCCGGCGGTTTTCGATAAAAAAACCGCCTGAACAGCGCCATTCCACCGAATGGCGCTGCTGCTTCTCCCTCCCTCCCTGCCTACCAGATCCAAATGTCCCAAAATTCAAAACTACACAACCACAGATCTCTCCATCTTCTCAATCTCTCAAATTTGAACTCAAATTTTCATTTTCTCCCTCAAAATTTAAATTCAACAATAGAAACAATGTCACAGAATTGCAGACATTGTGTCGTGTTGAATGAATTTCAAGGGAGGGAGAGGCAAAAATGTTGAAAAACTTAAAAAGTGTAGACAGAAATTGAAATATATATATTATCAAGATAGTTTGACTAAATATGAAGAAAATAAATGAACTGGAGTTGCACAAAAATGGAGCAAACTTGGGGTTGTACAGCTGAAGAAATGTACACGTGGCAATGTAATGACGACAACACAAGCAAGAAGAGAACGGAAGGAAACAAGATAGAAAGTGCTACCTTTGTCCTTGTCCTAAATTTAGATTTTTAGATAGATATATATACACACATATAGATACGCCCCCCTCTATATTCTCGGGGTAAAAATACATTCACTTTTGCGCTTATTTTCATCCTTTTCTTTTACTGCTTTTATATCTTATTTTTCTATATTTGATTTTTGTTATTATTAATTGGTTTCTAGTATTTTTAGAAAATTGTTAACCCATTTTTTCCTTTTTGGGTTAAATTTAACCTTGAATTAACGGTATAGTATAGCTAATTTTGGGGTTTTCCGTATCTTCTATTTTTTATACTCACAAATTATTTATGATTTAATTTTTAGATTTAACTCACGGGTCAAAATAATTTATTAAAATTGATCATTTTTTATTAAATTTTATAGTAAATATTTTATTTATCATTAAAAAATACTATAAAAATGATAAAAGTACAAAAGAAAATTACGATATTTATGGAACTTAGTAGTTTATAAAAAAAGAATTGTAATTACATCAAAATTCCAATATTTCTAGGAGACACAAATTTAGAAGTAAGTATCATTAAAACGTGATTTCACTTACATGATTATGATAAATACGTTATTTGTGAACTGAATACAGTTATAATAAAAATTACAATTATAATAGTATTAACAATTTATTATTTTAATAAAAAATAATATATAATCCTTGGAGAAATAAGAATCTTATGGGTGGAACCAATTTTTGGTACCGAACTACCATTAAAAATGTATTTCGTTTGTTATAGATAAGCATGTCACAGTAGATTAACATTTGTATTCGTAGTCTTTTTTTTATTAAGTTGTAATAAAAAAATTATAATTGTAATATAATTTATTTATTTATTTTATAAAATAACATAGAATTTTAGAGAAAATAGGAGTCTTGGGGTGAAACCAATATATGGTACGAACCAAATTTGGTATAAAATAGTACATTAAAAAGGGGTTTTGTTATTAATACACGTTATAGATATAGATTTATTTATTATTTATTTAAGATTATATTTTAAACAATCAAGAAAACATAACATACATGGTTCTGGTTCTAATATATACGTTATTTGTACAATTCTGTAATATTATAGTAAAAGAATTATAATTATAAAAAATTCCGAACAATTGTTTTAGAAAATAATATTAATTTTAGGGGAGTAGGAATTTGTGATGAAATAAGGGTGAAACCAAATTTATTACGAAAATATCATTAAACAGAAATTTATTAATAAAGGTTATAGATTCGTTAGTGTTTTATCAAATGTTATACGATCTAGCTACGTATTCGTTGGTGTTTTACCCTCTATTTGTTGGTGATTTTTGATCGTTGGTTTTTTCAAGTTAAAAAATTTATAAACAAAAGAATTATAATCATAATAAGAACTCTATTTTTAACTCTTTTTAAAGGAACATAATATTCTAGGGGAAATATGATTTTTTTAAAAGAAATTACAAATGAAAGAATTATAATTATAATAAGATAAAAATTACAAAAAGACTAATAACTATAATAAGATTTCTATTTTTAATCTATTATTTTTTAAAAAAAAACATAGTATTCTAGGGAAAATAGGATTTTAGGGATGAAACCAAAATATAGTGCGAATCAAACTTTAGGTACCTTTAAAAAGAGAGGGTTTTGCTTATTAATAAAGGTTATAGATAGATAACGTACAAGAATTTTCAAAAAATATAAAACGTAACGTATGGCAGATTTTATATTGTCAAGCATCCTTATTTACCAAAAAATTATTCCTTCGCATCCTTTATGCTAGCGAGTTTGAGCTTCATTTCAAGAAAGTTAGAATTAAAAGTTTGGTACTGGGAAAATTTAAATCATCATTTACTAAAAAATCTATAAATTAATATCGTTCAAGTGGTAAATTTTATTAATTTATCGAGATTATTAATTAATCAAAATTAAATTTATGTTACCGCTATTTTGTTAGAGAAATTGCCCAAACTATATTACTTTTGTAGTCCAAGTGCCCAAAATGCCTTTTTGCGATAACGCTCGCCTTTTTTGTCCACGGGGTACGCATCCTGGCCATGTGTGACCTGGGATGCGCATTCCTGATATGCGTATCTCAGATAACGCATTTCCAGGATGCATAGTGACGTCATGTGACGTTATTTTTTCATAACAGTTCCGTTCATTTCTCTTCGTCAAAATCAACATACCGATCGCCTCTCTCCGTTCTCCCCCCTCCGGCTACCTCCACCCCTCCTGTTGGTATCAAAACGAAGCCCAGACTTTGGTCTTCCTTGTCCCCCATTCATTTGTTGCGTTTCGGCCCCGCAAGTGTGTGTGTGAGCTCATCGCAAAATGAAATTGGAAAAAGGGCTTGATTTGGGTCTTTCTAATCTGGCGAAACAAACAAAAAAAACATGGGTATAGGTTTGTAGAGGAGAAGAAATCGATCGTTTTGGTGTATAATATGCTAGTCAAATATTGCTGGAAAGGGGTGAAATAATCGATCGAATTTTTTGCCAGAAAACGCCACCAACGACGGTGGGGGACGATGAACAGTGCCTTAGCATACGCATGTTGTACATGCGTATCATCACACACGCATGTTGAACATGCGTATCCAAGGTATTGTTCACATAGCTCAGATTTGTAATTACCAAAGTGTACGCATGTGAATGTGGCGTATAGTTTGACCACACAGTGGTAGAATGCGTATACCCCTATACGTATGCCACAAATGCGTGGCCCGTGGGTAAAAAGGGCGAAGCTTATCGAGCGTAGGTATTTTGGGCAGCCGGAATAAAATGATGGGTATTTTGATTTTTCACCCATTTTGTTAAAACCAAAAATCTACATTAAAAATATTATTATTTTATTATGATATAGAGTATTAGACTAGGTTTTACTGTATGTCACCCAGCATCATTGGTAACAAGTAACAACTAACAAGGGCTGATAAACTGTTAGAATACGATAACAGCAAGAGCTTAATACAATTACCAAACAGTGTGATGGTGTTTATTAGCCCAGATGTGAAACATTACTCATTACCCCCACCTGGTGCATTTTCATTCTTGTAAACACTCCATTTCACATTCAATCAAATTATATCATCCACTGTAAGTTGCAGAGCTTTTCACAGCATCATCATGTGTCGTAAATAACTACTATTAGTCTATATTTTTCGTCCAGTTCTACGAGCTATGAAATCGATTACAATAAGTAAGCACATACGGAGTATGATATACTAGTATACAGTAAAACCTCTCTAAATTAATATAATGTTGGGACCGGCAAATTTCGGCAATTTTTATTAATTTATCGAGATTATATTAATTAATCGAGGTAAATTTTTACTGTTGCTATTATGTTGGAACCAAAAATTTGCATTCAAAATATTAATTTATGGTGGTATCGAGTATTAATTTAACGAGGTTTTAATGTACTAAGTTTGTCTTCCAAAGAACCCCTGAACATTGACAAAGTTTCTTTTTTACAATTTTTATTATAGTATCATTTCTGAATTCTGATTCTTAGGGACCAAGAATGTACAATCTGCAGCATGCAATTGTATCCGAATAATAGTGCAACTGAATCCGAATAATGATACCGTAACAAAAGGAAGGTCTAATATAAAGTGGTAGCTGAAACACACATATAGAGTTCAGAACACAAGACGATATCTAAGTAACATTGATGAACGCAACCAGCCATGATCACAGCAGGATGTAACAACTGCAAGCTCTCGAAACAAGGCCTGATATAAAGTCTTCAATTTGGTCAATACTCCGCACAAATGTGATGGTGAAATAACCCATGGCCATTGAAATGATGAAAATCATCAGAAAGTTAGGTTTACTACTTCCCACATAGTTGTTGAGCATTACAAAATAGTGTGACATTATGATCATGCCCACTATCATTTTCTCTGTAACATAATTCTCACTAGCGCCTTGGCCGTTGTAAGCTACAGGATTTGGTTGCTGAAATATCAACAAACAGTTATTATATCTCCAAACCAAACCAAATTAAATCAAATTTTCTCTAAAGCTCATAAGGAATTACTACCGCTTGGGAAGGCAAGATGTAAGCAGATCCACCTCGACTGTTTTCATGAATATTCTGTTTTTTTAAGAAATATTTAAATTATTTCTTGGAATATTTGGAATAGTATGGAAAATCTTGAAAAGAAATTGCATATCTTTCAATCATACCTTATAGCTTAAGCGTTCAGATCTTGCGTTTGTCTCAGTAGGTGTGTTTTTGTTCTTGGTGCCTTTGATCCTGAGTTTCTTAAGAACCTTAAGTATTTTGTATTTCAGAGACTCTGATTTCTGAACAACAGAGACCGGCTTTTCGGTTTTTAGCTTGCTCATGGCTGATTTTTTCTTGAAAACCTTGATATGGAACATAGAGATTTTGCAACTGGGAAACAGCCTTTTGGCTTTGAGTTTCAAGTTCTTAGCCTTGGCTTTGAGTTTGATAGTCCATCGCTTTGGCTGGTACATAGTCTGCATCAAGCCTTCACTCAACTAAACGATCATCAAATCATGAAATCCTCTGTTTAGTTTAATTAGAATACGAGGAGAAGACAGATAAAATTAATTGAAACCTTAAACTCAAGTCTGTAGCCAAGAATAATTGCACCACTAGCCACTAGGAATATCAATTCTTACTACTATAAATGTGCATTTCACAATTTTGAAACTACAGCTGTGTAAAAATTTACAATAGAATTTGAATATAACTAGATCCTCCCCGTGTACCATTCATATCAACATTAATATGTGATAATTATCAACATTAATATGTGATAATCAAAATCGAAGATAAATATATCGACATATATTAGACCAGGCGCCTGTAAAATCGAAATAAATATGTAACACAAGAACATGTATTCAAAACACAAGAACATGTATTCAAAACATCATGTGATAATCAAAATCCAAGATAATATGTCCTGGTTCGGAAATAAAAAAAACACCATATAGACACAACATTAGATCACGTGTCTGTAAAACAAAATATATATCTAACAAAAGAAGATGTATTCAAAACAATGATAAACTCCCCAGTCCCAGGTTGATGCGATGTATTCCACCAGTTGACCGAAGCCCCACTCACTTCACTCGGTCTTCAATGTATTTGCAACGTCGATGACAAACCTGTATCGAACATCAGACCTCTCAAGTCTCTCAATAGCAGTGTTCACATAATCCATAGAAATAACTTCAACATCAGCTGTTATGTTGTGCTTCGCTGCAAAATCTAGCATTTCTTGTGTTTCCTTCAATCCACCAATGTTACTCCCAGCAATAATCTTTCTCCCTGTCAGATGCGACTCACATTTTAGTATATAACAAAAGATATTTCTAAAAAATGACTGACATCACATCATTTGTTAAAATTATTGATAAGTAAAATAGCTAGGTAAAATGCTCACCGTTAATCAAAGGGAACACCGGAAGCTCATGAGGCTTTACAGGTATACCAAGCATGACAAGCTTTCCATTAGGCTTTAGTAGCCCAAGCAATGGAGCAAGAGGGTGATTGGCAGGTACAGTATCAATAATACCATCAAGTGAGCTCATTGCGCCCTAGTTGAATATATTCCAAGAATGATAATTAGTAATCAAATCTTTGAAACAAATTTAACACAAATATAGACTCAAATGATAATTTCAAATCTTAGTAGACACCTGCATTTGTTTCAGGTCATGACTAATCAAAAAGGAATCAGCACCGAGTTTTTCCAGTGCTTCCTTCTTTTTTTCTTCCAAGATATCTATAACTGTAACATGTGCACCAAAAGCTTTTGCCAACTTAACAGCTACATGGCCAAGCCCGCCTAATCCTACAACACCAACCTTAGTACCAGGCTTGTCGAGTCCAAAGTATTTCAGGGGACTATAAGTTGTTGTCCCGGCACACAATAGAGGAGCACCAGAATCCATTGGCAAATTCTCTGGCCAACGAAGAATAAAATGCTCGTCCGCAACCATAGACTGGGAATACCCTCCGTGTGTCATGGTTCCATCAAAATACGGAGAACTATAAGTATCGACATGCTTTGCACAGTGATTCTCCATATTGTCCAAGCAACTATCACACGAACGACAAGATCCAACTATGACCCCTACTCCAACCTTATCTCCGACCTTGACTTTTTCCACTTTGCTCCCAACTTCAGTTACCACACCAACAATTTCGTGCCTGTGTCAAAAGTATTAAAGATATTTAAACACATCTATGTTGTTTAAAGATATTTAGAAATATTAAAACATCCTCGAAACATGCTAAAAAAAAGCCAGATAAGATCATTCCTAATAGAACGAAACATGTGTTTGGAAAGATTTAGCAACAAAAAACATGTATATTAAAAAGAGATTATAAACGTAGAAAGTACAGGGACATACCCAGGGACGACAGGATAATTAGTGATGCCCCATTCATTTTTGATCATGTGAAGATCTGAATGACATACCCCGCAGTACAAAACTTTGAACCTCACATCCTTAACACCTGTTGCCCTGCACCATTCATAATCATAACAACATTTTTACGTTATAATCAAGATCAAAGATACAGTACTATATATATATTAGTTTGCATAAATATAAACTAATCAAACCAACAACTTTTGTTCCTTTAAAAACATGCGACATCTACTACCGCGAATGGAATTCGTGATCTGTGAATTGCGATGCGACTGTGAGAATGAAAGATTATCTTTATATATGGGGGAAAAGAAATTTTTTTTTTACACCTTCTTGAAAACTTGAATGGAGAAAGAACTCCAGTGGTGTCCCTGGCGGCCAAGCCAAAATCCTTGACAGGGTGTTCAGTTTCGAATGATTTCACCATTTCCAAAGAATTATTCGAGATTGCAAAATGAAAACGAGTATTTGTGATGAGAGGAAGAGAGGTGCTGGGTGGGTTTATATAGTGATGCAACTGATGGGGTAGTAGAAACTTCGATAACTTCGATGTGATGCTGCTGAAGATAGAGACAAATCACAAAAAGCAATTATAGAATTCTTGTGCAAGGAAGAGTTTGGATAGGATCGATAATTTGGATCGGATCAGTTTAAATTCTTATCTAAATTTATTTAATTTTTTTTTTAATATTTATAATTATATAATTATATTATTGAATATAATTTTCTTAATATTTATATTTATTAAGATTTATTTATTTTATAACTGATTTTAATAAGATAAATTTTAATCTTTTATTAAAGAAAATAAAGAATCTTAAATTTGAAAGATTTTGAGAAAAATTAACAAAATTTGACTATAAATATATAAAAATTTATCTATCTATTCTATTATATTAAAGCCGAAACATTAAAAGTTTGGTTGGTTGGTACCTATTGAATTTACCTAATTACCCTTACTCAATTACAGATCTATTAACTAATCAATTTCCTTTTTCAGGTTACGCATATTATCTTTTCTATTTTCAAGAACTAAATAATTTCCTTTTCCAAGTAAAATACAATATCTTTTATTTCTCATCTAACTAAAATTTCTCATTTATTAATCAATTTACTTTTTAAGTTTAAACATATAACCTTTTCTATTTTTCAGTAAATAAATAATTTCCTTTTTCATTTAAAATAAAATATCTTTTACATTTTATCTAACTAAAATTTCTCCTTTTTAAAAATACTACGAGCAATTTTGTTTTAAAAAAAATAACTTAATTATATATAATCGCTATTAACTAATCAATTACCTTTTTCAGTCAAAACACGTTACCTTTTCTATTTTCTCTAACTAAAATCTCTCTTTTTCCAATTATATTATGGATGGCTAACTTTTTCAGCAAAACACATTACATTTTTTCTTTCTTCTTACTAAAACCTCTATTTTTCTAATTATATTACAGGCGTTTCTATTTAATAAAAAAGAAAATATAATACTAATAATTAACCAATTACCATTTCAGCTAAAAAATAACATAATTACATATAATTATTATTAACTATCTTTTTCAATCAAAACACGTTACCTTTTCTCTTTTCTCTAACTAAAATCTCTCTTTTTCCAATTATATCATGGACGGTTACCTTTTTCAGCAAAACACGTTACCTTTTTTCTTTCTTCTTACTAAAACCTCCATTTTTCTAATTATATTACAGGCGTTTCTATTTAATACAAATAAAATAATAATATTATAATACTAATAATTAATCGATTACCTTTTCAGCTAAAATATATCATCTTTTCTATTTTTTCTAATTACATTCCCTTTTTTTTCTAGAAATATAACGGGTAGCGTTAATTTCTCATTTTCTAAAAACTATGAACAATTTTATTTCGTAAAATAACATAATTAAATTATAATTACTATAAACTAATCAATTACTTTTTCCACATAAATCATGCACGTTACCTTTCTATTTTCTCTAACTAATTTTTTTTTTTAATTATATCACGGACGGTTCTATTTAATAAAATAAACTTATAAACTTATAATATTTTTAATTAACCGATTACCTTTTTCAGCTAAAACATATCATCTTTTCTATATTTTCTAACTAAAATTGACAATATTATTTTCTCATTTTCTAAAACCATTACGAGCAATTGTATTTAGTAAAATAACGTAATCAATTATAATTACTATAAACTAATCAATTACCTTTTTCACCTAGAACATATAATCTTTTTAATTTTCACTAACTAAATTCTCTATTTTTCTAATCATACCACGGACATTCTATTTAATAAAATGAAGTAATAATTTTATAATTACTAATAATTAATTGATTATTCTTTTTAACTAAAACTGTTAGTTACAGAGGCATGCCTGTATACATCTAATAACAAGCCTAATTGTTTGTAATGCTTTGCATTACTTACATGACCTCTTGACTGAGGGAACCTCTAGTTGTAGAGTTTCTGTTTGTATTGTACTTGTAGTAGGCATCAAATCCTAGTTGAGTAACTGTACTTATAGAGTCTAGAATAATGCTTGAAAGAAGTTCCAAGGTTCATGCCTCAAGCAAGAAGATAAAGACTGTCAAATAATCACAGTTGGGATTTGAAGAAATGAAGAATTTGCCTAAGTACCAATTCGAGAAGTATATTTGTCTATTCGAGAAGTCCAGCATTCGAGAAGTCGGGGATTCGATATCTCAAGACACTATTCGATATCTCTGAATACACTGTTCGATATCTCATTCGATATCTCAGAGATTCGATATGTCTATGTACTCTATTCGAGAACTCAGGAAGTCAACAAGTCAAAGTAGTATTCGAGTTCTCAAGGAGTCAACAAGTCAAAGTTCCATTCGATATCTCAAGGACTCAGAAAGCTATTCGACATCTCAATGATTCGACAAGTCAAGTGTTCTATTCGACAACTCAAGGAATCCTGAAGAAAAGAGCTATTCGAGAAGTAATTCGATATGTCAATATAACAGTGTTCGAGAACTCAGAGTTATCGATCAAGTCAATTCAAGTTCTCGAATCACCTACTTAGTCACTTCTCGAATACATTCTTGGAGACAAAATACTGAAGAAATTGTACAAGTCAGAAACCTGCAACAAGCCAATGCACTTTATGGACCACAATCTATAACGTGCTCTGGAAAGCCTACAAGGAATCTTGGAGAGATACAGAAGAGACAAAAGGCTAAAGAAGTGGATCTGAACAGGCTTTACAAAGTCAAATCTGTAACCGTTTGGACACTTACTCAAAAAGGATAGACAGACTAGAAAGTAATTTGTTCAGCTACCTTATTTGTAGTAAGTAGGGTGCATCCATGTTCTATAAGGATACAGCCTCACTTCCTTAGTCATTAACTTTGTAACTTTGTGAGTCAAGTTTTTCATACACTGTAAGCTGTATCTCTCTGAGAAAAACGAAGCTGAGAATACTATCATTTGTATTCACAGATTGTAGCAACCTTTATCTAATAATACATTATATTAAAGTGATACTAAGTCTTGTGTTGTTCTTTATCCGCACCTTCACTTCTGCACACACAAACACTTATTTGCTACATAGACTCTAGCCAAAGAAAAGTTCAAGAATCCATTCACCCCCCCCTGTATTCTTTAATCGTATTCAATACTCAACAAGTGGTATCAGAGCGGGCTGTTTATTCAAAAACAGAAAAACGATGATGAGTTCGAATACACCAAAGACTACAGGAACGGTGAAGGTCCCTAAGTTTGACAAAGAGAATTACAACCTCTGGAAGATAAAGATGATGTTGTTCATCAAAGCCTCTCATCCTTTGTATCCTGAGATTCTCAAGAATGGTCATTTTGTTCCACAATAAGAAATACCAGAGAAGACTGTGGGAACCACAACTATCCCAAGATCTTATGAGGCCAAGGATCCATCAAAATGGACAGAATCAGAAAGGGAGAAGGTTGCTCTTGACAGCCACCTCATGTTGCTTATCATTGATTCCATGGACATGTCAATGTTTGCAAACATTGCATCATGTACATCTGCCAAAGAAATGTGGGATCACATTGAGGTGTTGTGTGAAGGAACTGATGAGGTTAAGGAAAACAAGAAACAGATACTGGTCTCACAGTATGAAGCTTTCATGGCACAGCCCAAGGAAAGCATTACTGAGATGTTTGAGAGATTTCACAAGCTAGTTACTGAGTTGCAGATGAATGGCAAGGTTTACAGTACCAAGGAGTTAAACATGAAGTTTCTGATATCCTCACCAAACCATCTAGAGCAAAGGGTCATTTCTCTAAGGGAAAGAGATTTGAACAAAGTTACATATGATGTGCTCTATGGGGTTTTAAAAACTCATGAGCTTGAGTTGCTTCAGAAAAGGGCTATCCAAGCCAATCAAGGCATAATGGTAAACACATCATGTGCCTTGATTGTCAACAAATCTATTCAAGACCTAGAAGCATCTACAAGCCAGTTAAGGATAGAGGAGGTAGTAGAAGAGGAAGAAACTGAACCTGAGGTAAGTGAACCTGTTGAGGAGAAGGAGGAAGAAGAGTTTTACACTCTTGAAGAACTAGATGGGATGGAAAACACTTCATATGCTTTCATGGCCAGAAAATTTCCAAACATCAGATTCAAAAGGAATCAACCCTTCAAACCCAAAACCCAAAACCATTCATTCAACAAGAGCAAGGCACCTGTGAAACCAAGCAAGAATAAGTTTAAAACTAGCCATGTGGATAGGTCATCTGTAAGGTGCTATAGATGCAATGACCTAGGGCATTTTGCCAGTGAATGCAAGAAGCCTAAAAAGAAGGATAGAGATTATCTTGAGCTTGAAGCTAAGTATGAGGCCCTTCTGAAAAAGCAAACACAAGGTAAGGCCTACATAGCTGAAGGGAAGTGTTGGGATGATTCTGACAGTGATAGAGAGGAGCAAGAATTCTGCAATTATGCCTTGATGGCCAATTCCAAGGATGACACATCTCCATCAGATCCTCAGGTACCATCTCTCACTACTATAGACATGTCGGTTTCAGAGTATAAATGCATGATTGAACAACTATCTGTTGAAATGTTTAACATTCATACTAGTATGACTGCTGCTAATGAAGAGATTGCTAAACTGTCCACTAGAAATGAAATGTTAACCAAAAAGAATGAGGAACTTGAGCTAACTGCTATGCAGGTAGAAAACCTTAAGAAAGAAGTTGAATATTTGCAGAACAAGGTTTTATGTGCTAGTCAAGTTGAAAAGGCTCTTAGGGATGAATTAGCTGAAAATGAATTCAAACTGAAAACATTTAAGAACTCATCTGGTCTAGTGCAATCCTACTGTGAGAAAATTCAGGCTAAACCCAAAGCAGCTATTGGACTTGACTATGACTCTCTCAAACAGAGAAAAGGCTATGCTGTCATTGAAGATGACACAGTTGTTCATGAGAAAGTGCCTCACATTTTGAAAAAGACTAAAAATCCAATTTTTAAGGAATCAACATTTGAAATTGATGAGGATGCCTTACTCATCAAACAAATGTTGAATGATGAGGATGAGGCACAATCCAGTGAACAACAAGCATCCTCCAAGAGTGAGAGTGTCAAGTCAAAGACCAAGGAGCCAGTAGGTGATAGGATAAGACCCAAGAAGTTTGTTAAGTTTGTTTCAGCTGGAAAGAGTGAATCAGAGGAGAAGGTGACTAAGAAGAAACAGAACAGAAATGGCAAGTTAGGGATTAACAAAGATAACAACTATGCTTATATGCCTAATGCCCCTAGGAAAACTTGTCAGAACTGTTTCAGTACCAATCATTTAACTCATGCATGCAAGAAACCTGCTGGTAGTGTATCTAAACCTTTCTATGATTGTTCTGTGCCTCTAAGACATAGAGATGCACCATTTTGTGATAAATTTGACTGTATGCTATGCAATATGAATGTTATGACTAGTTGTTTCAATCTAAGAAGGCAATTCATTGATGGTTGTATCAGTCACAATTCTCACACACACTACACCAGGTCAAAGTCTTTAAGTCCTCCTAAAGCTAGGAAGGTACCTCTGTCACCTAAGTCTGAAACCTCAGGTTCTAAGACTTCTAACAGTGATAAGAAGACTAATGCCAAGAAAGTTGACAAGCATGTTGTTTATGATAAAACTGTTTCTAAGTCACATGGACCCAAACTTGTTTTGGTACCAAAGGAGAAGTAATACCTTTGTGTTTGCAGGGCAAAGAAAATGAAAAGAAGGTCATGTGGATTTTGGACAATGGATGCTCAAATCATATGACTGGTGATATGGCCCTGCTATCACAGTATGAGGAAAAGGCTGGCCCAATGGTTGGTTTTGGAGATGACAGCATGGGTAACACATTGGGATATGGCAAGTTGAAAGTTGGTAATGTCATCATTGAAGATGTAGCACTGGTCAAGGGACTCAAGCATAATCTGCTAAGTGTTGGTCAGTTTACTGATAGGGGATTCAAGGTGGATTTTGACAAAGATGAATGTTTGATCACCCACAAGAAGACTGGTGATTTGCTCTATCTGGAGTAAGAAAGGGAAGCCTGTTTGTGGCCAATATGGACTCTGCAAACAAGGACAAAATTTGTTGCTTTTATTCAAAAGCATCAAATGAAGATTGTTGGCTGTGGCACAAGAAATTATCAGACCTGAACTTCAAAGCCATTAATTCTCTAGTCAAAAGAGAGTTAGTGAGAGGCATGCCTACACTTGAATTCTGCCAAGAAGGAGTGTGTGAGGCTTGTCAAAAAGGAAAAATGAAAAGATCAAGCCACAAGTCAAAGACAGTGACATCAATAACCAAGCCCCTACAACTCATTCATATGGATTTGTTTGGGCCTGTCAATATTATGTCACTAGGAAGAAAGAAGTATGCCTTGGTGATGGTTGATGACTTTACAAGGTATACATGGGTGGAATTTCTGGCATCAAAAGATGAGGCTCCACAAGAAATCATTGAGCATATAAAGAAAATTGACAAGGAAGCAAAGGCCAACAATGCAAGTGTGATTGCACTGAGAAGTGATAATGGAACAGAGTTCAGAAATGCCATACTTGAAGCATTCTGTAAGGAGAATGGTATTTCTCAGCAATTCTCAGCTCCAAGGACTCCACAACAAAATGGAGTTGTTGAGAGAAAGAATAGAACTCTAATTGAGGCTGCTAGAACAATGTTACTTGATGCAAAAATGCCTACATGTTTTTGGGCTGAGGCTGTGAGCACTGCTTGCTATATCCAGAACAGAACTCTCATCAATAAAAACACTGGAAAGACACCTTACAACTTGATGACTGGAAAGAAGCCCACTCTAAAGTATGTTCATACTTTTGGAAGCAAGTGCTTTGTATTGAAGGATAATTCTGAATATGTTGGAAAATTTGATGCAAAAACATTTGAAGGAATTTTTCTTGCCTACTCCATGGAAAGAACTGCATACAAAATTTATGTCATCAGTCAACAGAAAATTATGGAAAGCACAGATGTGACATTTGATGACAGCAAACTTCCTGGACTAGAAGAAGCCAATGATGAAGATAAAGATCCATTGAAGTTTGATAATCTAGATGATTCTGATGAAGAGACTGAAACTGAAGTTGAAACTCGAGTTCAACAAACTCAAGTGAATGATGATACAAGAGAAGAATTTGTGCCAATCAATAGTGAAGAAACAAGCATCCAAGACACACCTGTGAGTAGTGGCAACTTCACAGGGGGAGGAAATGAGAATGACCATGATGTGGATGATGAAGCAACATCAAGAATGAGAAATCAGGCTGAGCACTCAAGGAAATGGGATAGATCACACACTGTAGAGCAAATCATTGGAGATCCTAATGCAGGTGTAAGGACTAGGAGAGCAACTCAGAATGAGTGCCTCTATGGCTGTTTTCTATCACAAGTTGAGCCTAAGAAACTTGATGATGCACTGTTGGATCCAGATTGGATTATTGCTATGCAAGAGGAGCGGAATCAATTTGAAAGGAACAAAGTATGGGAACTTGTGCCTGCACCAAATAATAGAACCATTGTTGGAACAAAATGGGTTCTGAAGAATAAGATGGATGAAGATGGTGTAATTATAAGGAACAAAGCTAGGTTGGTTGCAGAAGGATACTCTCAACATGAAGGCATTGATTATGATGAGACATTTGCCCCTGTTGCTAGATTGGAAGCCATCAGAACATTCTTGGCATTTGCTGCTCATTCAAACTTTAAAGTTTATCAAATGGATGTCAAGAGTGCATTTTTGAATGGAGAATTGGAAGAAGAAGTTTATGTGCAACAACCACCTGGTTTTGAGGATCCACACTTTCCAGAATTTGTCTACAGATTGATTAAGGCATTGTATGGACTTAAGCAGGCTCCAAGAGCATGGTATGATACCTTATCACAATTTCTTCTTGAAAATCAATTCACTAGAGGCACACTGGACAAGACACTGTTTTACAAGAAGCATGGTGATGATCTTATCCTAGTTCAGATCTATGTGGATGATATCATTTTTGGTTCTACAAATGAGAAGCTGCGTGAGAAATTTTCTAAACTCATGCAGAGCAGATATGAGATGAGTATGATGGGAGAGTTGACATTACTTCTTGGGTTGCAAGTCATTCAAAGGAAGGATGGTATCTTTATCAGTCAGACCAAGTACATCAAGGATTTACTGAAGAAGTTTGACTTGGAAGATTGCTCACCTGCAAAGACACCCATGGCCACTGCCACTAAATTGGATGAAGATGCTAAAGGCAAGAAAGTAGATATCTCAGTCTACAGAGGCATGGTTGGTTCTCTACTCTATCTCACTGCAAGTAGGCCAGACATCATGTTTGTTACATGCTTGTGTGCAAGGTTTCAATCAAATCCAAAAGAATCACATTTGATTGCTATAAAAAGGATCTTTAGATATCTGAAGGGCACTCCAAACTTGGGACTATGGTATCCTAAGGACACAGGGTTCAATCTGGTTGGTTATTCTGATGTTGATTATGCTGGATGCAGAGTGGATAGGAAAAGCACCTCAGGTAGCTGCCAGTTTCTTGGACAAAGGTTAGTCTCTTGGTATAGCAAGAAACAACAATCTGTGTCAACTTCTACAGCTGAGGCTAAATACATAGCTGCTGGAAGTTGTTGTGCTCAAGTGCTTTGGATTAGAAATCAACTTAGAGATTATGGACTTGTGTTGGAAAGAATTCCAATCATGTGTGACAACACAAGTGCAATCTCTATAGTTGCCAATCCTGTCAATCATTCTAGGACAAAGCACATTGACATCAGATATCATTTCATAAGGGAACATGCAACTAATGGAACCATTGAGTTGCATTATGTCTCTACAGATAAACAACTAGCTGACATATTCACTAAGCCACTAGATGAAGCCACCTTCACAAGGTTGGTTAGTGAGATTGGAATGCTGAATTCTTCAGATTCTAGCTAAGTGAATATATCATCTAGATTGTTGCAGCAGTAAACACTTACTTTATCTAAGTTCTTAATATTTTTGGAGTAAGTGTTGGCTGAAATATGATTTATAAATATTTCAAATTTGTTGCATATTTGGAAAATCATATTCTCTTGTTAACTTGTGATAAGTGGATTTTATATCCACTTGGAGCATTCTAAATCGGCTTAAATTGATTGTCTTGGACTCAAGTTTCTTGTAGTTTTGATGTGTTTTGCTTAGTTGTACAGGTCTGCAAGAATGTTGATTAAAGTTGATGCTTCTATCGTTTTTGGAGATTAAATTGATTAAAATTCGGATTTTCTGGGAAGGCTGCGCAGGTTACACTGTTTTGGCCATATCTGGAGTTCTATAAGTCCGTTTTCAGCGATCTTACTGCCCACGCGAAGCTTGAGAGATTTTCTACAACATGGAACAGGTGTTGCACGTGCAATTTGCGCGTGGTGGGGGCAGGAAGCACGACAAACAGAATGTTGGAAGCAGTGAAATTGCTGTTTTGCCCTTTTCAAGTTCTAATTGTATTTTGGGCAGTTTTTAGAACCTTAACTAAATTCTAATTGTAATAGAAGATAAATCCTTGTTGGGCAAGAAATCTAGAGCCTATAAAAACACATCTAAGCATTGTAATTTGTATCATAGTTTTTATTATTGTAACATAGCTTAGATCTGCAAGGGAGAAAAAGAGAGAAGGATTCAACGCTCGTGACAAGCAACAGATCTAGATCTACTTCATCTTTTGTGTTACTTTGGATTATAGATTTGTTTTCTCAACTTTTTGTTTTATTAATATTATTGCTTCTTTTATTCATATCTTGTTTATTATCATGTCTTCATCAAATCCCATGACGATGAACGGTTCAATTATGGGCTAATCGTTGTCATGGGATTCTAACGGAGTTATTTATGTAGCTTAGTAGTTTGATTGCTTTAAAGATTACGTGTGGTGAATTCTTGATATCCTCGTATGGTTAATCTTAATGCTTTTAGATGCGTAGCTAACATCTAAATTGAATTGTTAATCTCTTGTGAAGCGAGAGTGGATCTTGAGATTTAGAACTTGCCATGCTAGCATAGGATAGGTTGATGTTTTAGCATCATGATTTGTGGCATGAATAGAGATATTATGCTGCCCTATGTGATCTATGTGGATAACTTGTGCTTAAACCCTTATGTTTTCAAATTCTATAGAGATATAGGGTCTAAACATAATTGGTGTCTACCCATCTTCTATCTCTTTTGTGGATGCATGCGTAGTTTGGTACTAGTATACCGAGAGGTAACTTTTACTTGTTTCGTGTTTTCCGATCAGATATCAAATCCCACATGTGTATTGATTAAAGGCATCAACTCTAAGTGAAGTAGATAATGAAGTTAGAGTCCCATGTTTTTATTCTCATAAGTAATTCAATTTCTATTCTTATTAGTTAATTTAATTCTTAGATTTATAATTTGCATCTTAGTTTAATTTAGATAATCAAACTCCAATTTGTTACTTTTCTTAGCAGTGAATTAAAACCATACATTGTTGCATAGGCATATTTACTGATTGAAACTTAACCAGATCTCTGCGGAACGAACTTAATTTATATTACTTGTGATTACGTGCGCTTGCGTAATTTTGTGCTAACAACTTGAAATTTCTATGAAATTTTGAGAAAATCACTGTTTAATTTGCTAGAATATTCGTGAATGAATATGGCTGGTAAATTTTGAAAAGATAGTGAAAATTGAGTTTTTATGAGTATAATTTGACAAGTCAGACTTCTCAAGTGATTCACTATTCGACATCTCTAACAAGTCTCTTTAGAGCACTCTCGAGTTCTCGAATAGAGTCTTTTAGAGTTCTCGAATAGAGGTTTTCATGACTTCTCGAATATAGTGTTTTAGTTCTCGATTGACTGAGTTCTCGAATACTATATTTGAGTTCTCGAATCATTTGAAAAGGCTGATTTCTCGCTGAATTTTAACCGATTTTGGATTTTTATTCAGAATTCAGAATTACTCATAAAAACATATTTTACCTAATTTAGATTCACGTCTAAGTTAGATAACTGCCAGCTATGAGTTACAACCTGCTTGAGTTATCGAATAAGCCTTTCTTGACTTCTCGAATAGTTGTTTTCTACTTCTCGAATGCCTGACTTGTCGATACAAAACATACATCTAATCGACAATTCAAGTACTTCATACTTTTACAACTTCACATCTATTCGATTCATTTCATTCGATTTCTCAAGCATACAAACTCCCAAAATCTCTGAAACCCTAACTGCAAAAGCTAAATTTCTTCTTCAACCTTCGATTTCTTCTCTCTCTCTCTCTCTCTCACACAAATGGCAACAGTAAAGTTCAACACCAATTTCATTGCTCTAACTAGTGATGTTGAAGCACCCAATGCCAATTTCAAGTGCTTTGTGAAGTGGATGTCTGAATCGTACATCAAGAATGCTCTATCTGTTAACCCAACTCTGTATCTCGACATTCTAGAACAGTTTTGGCAGTCTGCTACAGTGGAGGTGGTGGCTCTTGACTCTGCAATATCCTCGTACATCATCTACTGCAAGATTCAAGACAAAAATATCACTATCACCACAGAGGATATGAATGAGGCACTTGGGATGGGTACCAAAGGAGAGGTGTATGACCCACTTGCTACAAATGCTGAATTGGAAGACTTCTTTGATTTCATCAAATATGCAGACAGAATCAGTCTTGGGCACTTGAACAGGAAGCATTTGAGGAAGGAATGGAGTTATGTGTTTGCTACACTTCTTCAAGTCTTCACTGCAAGAAAATCCAGCTATGACCAAATCAGTACTCCTGCACAACAAATAGGCTATGCCTTAGCTTATGGAAAGAAGATAGACGTTGGTCTCATCATTCTGCAGGAGCTGTATGGGAGACTTGGTAAGAATTCAGCCAAGAGAGGTAATGAAATTTTCTTCCCTCGTTTTATTCAATCTGTCCTTAATTTCTTAGATGATAAATTGATTGAATTAGATGGGATGAATAAAAATAGAATAGGCTATCCTAAATCCATGACCAAACTCATTTTTGGTAATTTGGAGACTAGGAATGATGTGGATGTAAGACTTAACATAACTCCCCATATGGAGAGTTTGTTTAGAACTTACCCCCACAACATGCCAACATTTGCCTCTAAGTCTGAGTTAGCTAAGCCCAAGCAAGTAGAACAAAATGCTAACCCAGGGCTAGCTAACCAACCCTCTCAACCAAACACTCTACCAATTACTGAGCCAACTGCATCATCCTCTCAAAAGGGTGATGTTAGTAAAAAGAAGAGAAAGGAAGTAATGTCTGCACCCTTAAATATTCTATCTGAAGCAGCATTAGCTGTTGAACTAGGTCTAGAAAGTGAGGAACCAGAGTCACCCTTACTAAGGCCAAAGAAGAAGAAGAAAACTAAGACCACCTCTTCAGTCACACAAATGGCTGAAGTTGTAAAATCAGGGGCAAACAGCTCACTAGATGTGTCCTCTCAACAGGGTGCATCTATAGAATCAAGCATCCTCCCCAATGCACCTTCTTGTATTGAGTCAGCACATGGGAGTGATAAGGCTGGCACTACACTGAGTGGAGAGCACATCACACTTGAAACTCCCTCTATCTCTCAAGGGGAGTTGCCAAAATCTACTCTACAACACACTACTCTTCCAGAATCTTTATCTTAAATTTCTTTGCAGCCTGCAACTCAAGCAATTGAGGAGCAATGCATTGATCATCAAGAATTCTTTTCTCTTGATGAGCCAATGAACTCAAGTGACTTGGTGCATGACACCTTGTTCACCACCCAGGACCCACATTTAGATGGTAAGGGAATGCATGCTGGGGCATCTCCTAATGACACCATCACAAACACAGAGGTTCCACTAGTTTTCACTAGAGACTCTGTGCCTGTGTCAACTGCTGGTGTAACTCATCCCACTTCTGTGGAGACACCAGTAGTAGAGTCAATCCATCCGATTACAGAAGTTGCATCTGTAACTGAGGAGTCTAGCTTGCCTAGCTCTAGCTCTGACTTTATGTCACAATGGCTGAAGCCTGTGCACCATGACAGTGCTTCAGGATCAGGGTCTGTTCCACAACAATTGACGGTTGAAGCACTTCAAAGCTTAATTGTGGATCAGATTCCTGAGTTCACAAAGATTGCACAGCACCTCCTCACTGCCAACCTGCCCAATCCTGACTATGAAGCTATTCTCCTGTGCCATAAAGAGGATGTGGAGCAACAACAGGCCAAAATTGTGGATGAGTCTGAGAGAGAAGGCAATATAGATGCCTGACTTCAAGGAAAATATGACATTCCTCTCTCAGAAGGCCTACAGTACCTCAGAGAAGAGTACATCACTTCACTAGGGTCCAATGCCAAATCTCTCACCCCTAGTGCTGTGTATGAAGCAGTCAATGACAGTTACAAAGGAATTCTCAAGGCTGCACACTACCTTGGCAAGGGTCTAAAGACAGAAGTCACAGAAGTGTGTACAGCCACAACCAAGGAGGTGCATGAGTTAAAAAGGGCTTTTGATTCCAAATTCCCTCAACTGGAGACTGTGGTCAAGGAAATTCTAGCCTGCAAGTCTAGCTGTATCAAAATGGACAATGGCTTGGCCCTTCTCAAAGATACTGTCACAGGGCTGGGGCATAAGTTTCAATCTCTGTCTGATCAAACCACAGACTCAAATGCCATGCTGAGAACAATGTTCAAGAATCAATATGGGGATAAGCTGGTAACTGAGGTCCCTGTTCATGACATGACCAAGTATGAAGTCCAAAGACTCAAGGATCAATCACTCTCTGGCTTCAGGGCACATGAGCTATTCACTAATGTGGATACTCTTGAAAAGGAGGTGGCTACTCTCACTAAGTCCAATGCTCATCTTACAGACAAGGTTGCAATTCTCAATGATCAGTTGGACACTCAAGCAACCACCACAGCTGATGTCCTTCTGCATCAACAATCTATGTTGGCTGCTATGATGAAGCATATGTGTCTCCCTCTACCTGAAGAATCTTCAAACCCAAAGGTCAATTCTAAAGCCTTTGTGCCTGACAACAAGCCTAAGGGGGAGAAAAGGTTAAGAAACTTAAATACAAAGGGGGAGAAACCTAAGGAGAAAAGCATACAGATAAATGAGGGTGGTCACCAAAGAGCTTCAAAATCTATAACCAATGTGCCAGGCAAAGGAAAAACAAAGGTTGATGAGCCTCCTACCACACTGCCAGTTGTTACTCTACCAACTGTGCATGTCATTACGCCTGGTGGTCAGAAGCAATCTATCACAACCACAGTGGTTGCAGGGAGTATGCCATCTGACAAACCTCCATCCTCCATATCTGAAAGTGCCAAGCCTATAGAAGTCAAAGTAATTACTGAGGCCAAGCTACAAGAAGTTGCTAACTCAAATGTTTATCATGATAAAGCCTTCTTGGAGTTTCTGAAAGCCACAAGGGAACAGGCTGGTGACACTCAGTTCTATCTGAGGGAGTTGAAGGAGCAGATTGACTACATCACTGTCATCCCCAAGAAAGTCAATAATCTATGGTTCAAGGAGATAGTGATGATATCCAAATCAAAGATATGGCATCTAACATACAAGACTCTACAAGCCCTAAAATACTCAGAGATAGATGCCATACTTGAGCTTATTGAGAAGAGAAATGAGAACAACAAAAGTCTGTTTGATGATTTGAGGAATGGCCAACCTTCAAGGCTGCCAGAAGTGATCAAGAAGCCATGGACAATCATCTATCAGTCTGGCACCAAAATTGAAGACATCAAGCAATTGGTCATTCCTCATGATCTCACTTCTCGAAATCACAGACTGGTCATTGCTATCATTGATCAACTACAGAAGAAGGTTGGAACCAGAAATGCTGAAGAAATTGAAGCACTGCATATTCTCAGATCTTTTATAGCAACTAGTGAAACTCCAGAGAGGGCTCAACCTAGGAGAAATCAGGATGATGACTCTGAATACAAAAGTGATGGGAGGAGGAGACATCACAAGAGAGATAAGGGTGATGAAGATGAGAAGAAGAAGAAGGATGACAAGAATAAGAAAGATGGTGATGACCAAGGAAAAGTCTATGAGAGGAAAATTGGAAAATAGCAAGCCTTAGGCATTGCTAGCAGTAACCTCACCACAACACAAGACTCTGAGTCTAGGGTGAATACTGTTAGTAATGACCTACCAAAATCTGATTCGATGGCTTCTGCAACTGTTTTGCCACCTCAAGAAGAGAAGAAAATTCAAGTCAAGAAACCATGTGTATGTTTCAGAAAGCAAACTGCTAATGGAATACTACTATGGTCTACCAACAAGGGTCATAAGTCTCTGCCTAGCAATCATACAAGGAGGAGTAAATTTAAGCATGCTTCAAGAAGGGTGAAGACATCGAAGTCAAAGGCATTGACAATAATTCCAGGATTGAACCTACCACCTCTGGATGAAATCTATGATGAAGACCAACTGCAGTTCATATGGGCTCAAAGAATCTATCATGTTGCCATTGTTGATGATTTTCTTGAAATAAAATATACTGATGGAAGACAGAAGAAATTCAGACAAGGAACATGTCAGCACTGGGGTAGGCTATATGACATAGAAAGAATAATTGCAATGTTGGATTCTGTAGACAAAGTGGAAAGGGTATGGAAGCTGGAGTTAATTGACTTTGTCAAAATGAAGAGAGATCACCAGGCAGAAGTGAGAAAGAACAGTGAAGAGCTACTAAAGAAAAGGGAGGAGGAGTTTGCTGCAATGGAAACTAAGGCTGATGAATTGAGAGCTATGGGTCTGTGTAGAGTCAAGTTTAATCCTTACATCATTGAGTACAAGAAATATGGTAGAAATGTAAAGATTAGAATGGACTACATCAGTTCCTATTCTGAGAAACAGCTGAATGAAGTACTTAAGGATTTATCAGGCTCCCCTCTAATTGAAGAACTCACTGCAATGGAAGACATTATTCTTGCCATGGAGGAAAATGCAAAGAAGAAAGCCAAAGAAGCTGAAGAGAAGATGAAAAATGAGAATCTGCAAGCCAAAGCTCAAGAGATGAATCCAAAAGGATATGGCTAGTAGTTTCTCATAACTTGTAAGAACACTTCTATGTACTTTCCTCAATCAATCTCCATACCTGTACTGTTAAAGTTTTATCTTTATGTATGTTAGGCTTGTTATCAGACATGAAATTGTGATTAAGGGTCTCACTCACAATTTGGGGGAGATTGTTAGTTACAGAGGCATGCCTGTATACATCTAATAACAAGCCTAATTGTTTGTAATGCTTTGCATTACTTACATGACCTCTTGACTGAGGGAACCTCTAGTTGTAGAGTTTCTGTTTGTATTGTACTTGTAGTAGGCATCAAATCCTAGTTGAGTAAATGTACTTATAGAGTCTAGAATAATGCTTGAAAGAAGTTCCAAGGTTCATGCCTCAAGCAAGAAGATAAAGACTGTCAAATAATCACAGTTGGGATTTGAAGAAATGAAGAATTTGCCTAAGTACCAATTCGAGAAGTATATTTGTCTATTTGAGAAGTCCAGCATTCGAGAAGTCAGGGATTCGATATCTCAAGACACTATTCGATATCTCTGAATACACTGTTCGATATCTCATTCGATATCTCAGAGATTCGATATGTCTATGTACTCTAATCGAGAACTCAGGAAGTCAACAAGTCAAAGTAGTATTCGAGTTCTCAAGGAGTCAACAAGTCAAAGTTTCATTCGATATCTCAAGGACTCATAAAGCTATTCGACATCTCAAGGATTCGACAAGTCAAGTGTTCTATTCGACAACTTAAGGAATCCTGAAGAAAAGAGCTATTCGAGAAGTAATTCGATATGTCAATATAACAGTGTTCGAGAACTCAGAGTTATCGATCAAGTCAATTCAAGTTCTCGAATCACCTACTTAGTCACTTCTCGAATACATTCTTGGAGACAAAATACTGAAGAAATTGTACAAGTCAGAAACATGCAACAAGCCAATGCACTTTATGGACCACAATCTGTAACGTGCTCTGGAAAGCCTACAAGGAAGCTTGGAGAGATACAGAAGAGACAAAAGGCTAAAGAAGTGGATCTGAACAGGCTTTACAAAGTCAAATCTGTAACCGTTTGGACACTTACTCAAAAAGGATAGACAGACTAGAAAGTAATTTGTTCAGCTACCTTATTTGTAGTAAGTAGGGTGTATCCATGTTCTATAAGGATACAGCCTCACTTCCTTAGTCATTAACTTTATAACTTTGTGAGTCAAGTTTTTCATACACTGTAAGCTGTATCTCTCTGAGAAAAACGAAGCTGAGAATACTATCATTTGTATTCACAGATTGTAGCAACCTTTATCTAATAATACATTAGATTAAAGTGATACTGAGTCTTGTGTTGTTCTTTATCCGCACCTTCACTTCTGCACACACAAACACTTATTTGCTACATAGACTCTAGCCAAAGAAAAGTTCAAGAATCCATTCACCCCCCCCTCTGTATTCTTTTATCGTATTCAATACTCAACAAAAACCTATCATCTTTTCTATATTTTCCAACTAAATCCCTCCTTTTCTTGAAATATCACGAATAACATTTATATAATTATTATCAAATCATCTCATATAAAAAAGTAAGCCTCCAAAATTCATGTTTAAAAAAAATAATTTTAATTAATGAAATTTTTATATAATATAAAAAAAATCCGTGCATCGCACGGGTTTTAGGCTAGTACTATTATATAAAAGCCGAAACATTAAAAGTTTGGTTAGTTGGTTGGTTGGTTTGGTACCTGTTGATTTTACTTATCTACCCTTAACTAATAAAACATGTTATTTTACTTAATTATCTTTACTATTATTATTTATAATAATATAATAAATAGTTATTAGTCGATTGTCTTTTTAACATTTACTTTTAATTGAAGAAATTACCTTTCTATATTATTATATAAAAGCCGAAACATTAAAAGTTTGGTTGGTTGGTTGGTACCTGTTGATTTTACTTATTTACCCTTAACTAATAAAACATGTTATTTTACTTAATTATCCTTACCATTATTATTTATAATAATATAATAAATAGTTATTAGTCGGTTGTCTTTTTAACATTTACTTTTAATTGAAGAAATTACCTTTTATAAACACCTAAAATTGTACCATATCTATTATTTTATTAAATAAAATTTATAACATATCAAAAGAAAAAAAAATTGATTTTACTTATTTACCCTTAACTAATAAAACATGTTATTTTACTTAATTATCCTTACTTAATTATTATTTATAATAATCTATACTATTATATAAAAGCCGAAACATTAAAAGTTTGGTTGGTTGGTACCTGTTGATTTTACTTATTTATCCTTAACTAATAAATCATGTTATTTTACTTAATTATTCTTACTTAATTATTATTTATAATAATATAATAAATAGTTATTAGTCGATTGTCTTTTTAACATTTACTTTTAATTGAAAAAATTACCTTTTATAAACACCTAAAATTGTACCATATCTATTATATTATTAAATAAAATTTATAACATATCAGAAGAAAGATACCTGTTGATTTTACTTATTTACCCTTAATTAATAAAACATGTTATTTTACTTAATTATTCTTACTTAATTACTCCCTCCGTCCCTCTTGATTCTTTACGTTTGCGGACCAGTTTCCGGCACGGATTTTAAGGTACATTTTAAGGATAGTTCTATAATTTATTTTTGATATTTCATTTTTTTGTATAAAAATAGAACAATCCTATTTTTATATATAAAAAAATATCAAAAATAGGTTATAGAACTATCCTTAAAATGCACCTTAAAATGCGTGTCAGACACGCACTTTTTAATGTAAAGAAATGGGTGGGACAGAGGGAGTATTATTTATAATAATATAATAAATAGCTATTAGTCGATTGCCTTTTTAACATTTACTTTTAATTGAAGAAATTACCTTTTATAAATACCTAAAATTGTACCATATCTTACCAAAACTAATATTTGTTTTCTAACTGAAACATGTTACCTTTAAGTTTAAAACTAATCTTGCAACCACTAATATAAACCCAAAAATATCACCGCATCTTACAATCATTAATAAAATATAATAAAAATCTGTATACATATATCTATACTATTATATAAAAACCGAAACATTAAAAGTTTGGTTGGTCGGTACCTGTTGAATTTACTTATTTACCCTTACTTAATTACATATAAAATCCATCCTATTAACTAATTAATTTCCTTTTTCAAATTAAATATATTACCTTTTCTATTTTTCACTAACTAATTAATTTTCCATTTCAAGTTAAACACAATATCTTTTATATTGTATCTAACTAAAATTTCTCCTTTGTTATAAACACTATGAGCAATTTTGTTTAATAAAATAACATAATTATATTATAACTAGCATTTTACTCGTGCTACGCACCGAAAACACAATTTTAAAATTTTAAAATAGTTACAAAAATATATAGTGTATTAAAAAATAAATTATTTTGTTATATTTTGTTTTGAGTGTAGCGAACCCAATATGCATCTTTAAGTAACTTTTCTCAAATTATGTATAATTGTATGGATGCGTGTTAAAAAAAATTGAAAATTTGTTTATATAAAAAAAGATTAATATCAAAACACATTCTTTTGATATATGATAAAATTTACCTGAGATACATATCAATTTTCTTATTCTTTTTTGTTTTTCCCCAAGTAATTTAACGACATTTTATGCTATTTTTACGGAAAGTTCGGTTCAATATAATCATGTTTGAGAATCAGGCATTGAAAAGAGTAAAAACTTAATTAGTAATAAGAGAAAAAATAAATCAAATACATATTTTTCATTCTATAAATGAAAATAAAATAGGAAATGAGCAATTTTCTGGAGTAATTCTAGAGGTCCCTAAAAAATCTCAAAAAGTTAGTTATCATATTTTGATTGGTTAGTGTTCTACCCGTGCTACGCACCGAATGATAAAATGTATTAATTAATTAATATAAACATAATATTATTCATTATTTATAAAAAAAAAGATCATTTCTTTAAAATTTAAGTATAAATTATCGTCAATTTATACCAATTGCATCAATATCAATATTATCAAACAATTATCATACCATTCACATCCCAGCTCAAACATTCCAAACCTCTCTTTATTATTTTTTCTTAATTTTATTTTACATTTTATTTCTCTCATTTTTTAGAATATTTCAACCAGGTTCATAAGTTTTTTATCCATATTTTAAGTTTTCTATGTGTTTGTTTCATATCATTTTTACAAATTTTATGTTCTTTTATTAGTTATTTGATTTAGTACTATAGCAAAATAAACATTATCAATTAACCAAACAAATCCAATACATCCCGTTATTTGAGTAAGATATATCTGTTAGAGTTTATGGTCAGTTTGTTTTTAATGACAACTTTAAATGTGCATATTTAGTTTGGGAATTTGTATGTTGAATTTTTTTATTCTTTTCTATCAGAATATGGTATATTAAATATTAGTTTTCTTTTACGCATTAATAAGGAAGGGAAATTAATTCGTTATGATGGTACCCCATTCAAACCCAAATCCGAATTTTTGGATTCAGGTTTGGATATAAATTTTAAAATCGAAATAGTTTCGATTTGCATTTGGATTTAAGTTGTACTGAACCGATAGCCTATCCAAAATCTGAAACCCAATACACTATCGAAACCCTATACATATGTAATATAATACATTAATTTGAAATTATTTCATGTAATATTTTAGATGTAAGACATATTATTTTGTTTATTTTTTTTCAAATATTTCATTAGAAATAGTCAATACTAATTTAGTAATTAGAACTTATATTTCTCAATATCTAATTTTATTGATATATTCTAGATGTAATTTTGTTTACATTAATTTTTCATTTCTATGTATAAAAAGAATTATTTTTTTAACATATTTTAAATTTTACTTAGTATATTAATTCGTATAATATGTTATTTTTTGACTACTTAAGTTAATCATTTTACTTTTTAATTTTTGTATAAATTTACTTAATATTGTTTGCGTGTAACAATTATTTTAATTTTGACTACATTATTACTAATTTTGGATAACCAAAAAAGTCAAATCTAATCCGAAATCCGACGAATTTGGTTTTAGATATTGAATTTTGGATTTGGATTTATTTTTAAAACCCAAAAATATTTGGATGTGGGTTTGAATTTTACAAAATTCGGATCAAACCCAACCCGTTGTCATCCAAACGCGTAAAATAAAATATTTGAAAATGAGTATCACCTATCTTTTTTCTATTTGATTAACGTGTTAAAATAGAAAACTGTACATGAAACTAAAATCAAATGTGTAATATATAAACATATAATCACATTATTATATATTTGTCCTTGTAATTTAATTGTCGAGTTCAAAAACATGAAATTAATTTTTATTTAACAATGAGTATATTTGACCGACATATATTAAAAGAAAGAGTTTACGTAGATCTGGAAAATCGTTCGTGTTATATACATTCATACCATGTGTATTTTGGGTTTTGCATGAAAATGACATGAAATTATTTTGTATACCCATAATTTGAACACAAAATGCTACTAAACTACACATTTTTTATTTTTGTACACGAAACGAAAATAATACGCAAAATGAAAAAAATATGACAATTACATGTAATGTTACTCTCTGCCCAAGTCATCTAAGTATGTTACTATATAATTGAAAACAACATTGAATTACTACAAAATAAAACTAAAAGTAGAGTACATAAAAATGAAGCCCTTTTCTTTAATTTTGTTTATTGTTAATAAATACCACTGTTTGATTAGAATCTATCTACCAAGTTATTAATTTTTTTTACCTATTTTTAAGATTTTGTTGATATTAAAAATAAATATTATTAACCAACCAAGCAAAATTCGATATGTCTGTTCTTAGATTAGGATATGAGAATTAAATATTATTACTTGGATTGAAGAATACAAAATTAAAATGAGCACCTTTTATTAGAAATAATATATAATTTTATATGTATCGACCTATCTAGTTATCAATAATATTGATTTTTAAACGATTGTTGTAGCCGTCATTCTATCTCATCCTCTCCTAAAAAATAGTAAACTCAAAGTTTATGGGTTGATATCTGCATCTTGGTTGATGATAAGCCCATTTTTATTGTTTTCCATGATTTTGCTTTGTTTTTCAATAAATATCTCTCTTTATTATTACCACGTTGGTGGGTTTTATCAACTGATATATTGGATTTTGCACCTTCTCCTTGTGAATGATAACTCCTGTTTATTTTCCTTGATTTTACTTCGTTTTTCAATAAATATATCTCTTTATTGAGAGTCTAGTATCCCGTTAGTGGATTTTGTCAATCAATATATTGGGTTTTGTTCTTTATATTTTGAGAGTAGGTTACTTTATTTTGGCATCTGGAATCTTAGATTTACAGGATTTTGTTATATTGATTTATTGATTTGGATAGTATAGAATCGCAGTTTTGGTCAGTTGTTCGTATACATTCTCAGATATCACATATGTATTTCCCTCACGATTAGAATAAATTGTTGGATTATTTCGCCAAAGAGTATATATAATTCAAGCGAGTTATGTACCACAATTTAAGATCTGATCAACGATTGTAGTTTGGATTAAGGAAACCTTGTTACCTTGATATGATCTATTTTATTTTAATATGTGTTGTCCAATCTTGATTATTTTTGTAGATGTATGATATTTTATTGATAAATCATTTACCTAAAAAAAAATTAGTGATTTAAAAGAAAATTTGAATGATTATTTGTGTGGATGATAATATATGCACTTTTGTTGATAAATAATTAACCATAGCAAATATAGTGATTTATTAGAATTTTTGCGCTGAGTTGACCAATTTGCTATGAAATAAAAAAATGATTTTTTAGAATTTTTGCGCTCAGTTAACCAATTTGCTATATAAATATTCACTAACAATATTTTTATTGATTCTGTAATGATTTTTTTTTTTGGATTGATAATTTATACACCAAATAATGTCTAATACTATTTGAGAGTATATTTAGTATCTTGAAAAATTCAAAAATATCATCAAGTCAATTTATTTGTCCCATTAATTCTTGAAAAATAACGATAAGTAAAATTTTAATGATAGGTTAATTTTGACTGGCTCTTATATATATTTATGAAAACTAATCCGTAATATATAATAATGTTATTATGATTAACTATAAATCAAAGTTTGAAAAATTAATATTGCGAAAATTGCTTCATATTATATATTTATATAATCCTGATTGGTTTTGATTTAAAATATTAATTTATTATAATTATTTTTTTATATTAAAAAAATAAAATATATGGATATGTTAAATCAAGTAAGTTACTCTATTTAAATTTGAATTGTTAACTAACCATAGTTAGTATAATAGAATGAGAATGGTAAATAAAGAAAAATTTTAATATAATATGATTGGTCTAAAATTTAGGAATGACCTTTGATTGGTACTAAAATAATTCAAAGTTTTGCATATTTTATATTTGTATAATCCTGATTGATTTTGATTTAAAATATTAATTTATTATAATTATTTTTTGACATTAAAAAAATAAAATATATGGATATGTTAAATCAAGTAAGTTACTCTATTTAAATTAGAATTGTTAACTAACCATAGTTAGTATAATAGAATGAGAACGGTAAATAAGGAAAATTTTTAATATAATATTATTGGTTGTTGAGTATTGAATACGGTAAAAGAATACAGAGGGGGGGGGGTGAATGGATTCTTGAACTTTTCTTGATTGAGTCTATGTAGCAGATAAGTGCCTGTGTGTGTAGAAGTGAAGGTGCGGATAAATAAACAACACAACACGCAATATCACTTTAATCTAATGTATTATTAGATAAAGGTTGCTACAATCTGTGAATACAAATGGTAGTATTCTCAGCTTCGTTTTTCTCAGAGAGATATAGCTTACAGTGTATGAAAAACTTGACTCACAAAAGTTACTAAGTTATGAAGTGAGGCTGTGTCCTTATAGAACATGGATACAGCCTGCTTACTACAAATAAGGAGCTAAAACACATTACTTTCTAGTCTGTCTATCCTTTTTGAGTAAGTGTCCAAACGGTTACAGATTTGACTTTGCAAAGCCTGTTTAGATCCACTTCTTTAGCTCCTTGTCTCTTCTATATCTCTCCAAGCTTCCTTGTAGGCTTTCCAGAGCACGTTACAGGTTGTGGTCCATAAAGTGCATTGGCTTGTTGCAGGTTTCTGACTTGTACAATTTCTTCAGTATTTTGTCTCCAATAATGTATTCGAGAAGTGACTAAGTAAGTGATTCGAGAACTAGAATTGACTTGATCGATAACTCTGAGTTCTCGAATACTGTTATAGTGACATATCGAACCACTTCTCGAATAGCTCTTTTCCATCAGGATTCCTTGAGTTGTCGAATAGAGCATTTGACTTATCGAATCCTCGAGTTGTCGAATAGCTTTCTGAGTCTTTGAGATATCGAATGGAACTTTGACTTGTTGACTCTTTGAGAACTCGAATACCATCTTGACTTGTTGACTTCTTGAGTTCTCGAATAGAGTAGTAGACATATCGAATCCCTGAGATATCGAATGAGATATCGAACAGTGTATTCAGAGATATCGAATAGTGTCTTGAGATATCGAATCTCTGACTTCTCGAATGCTGGACTTCTCGAATAGACAAATATACTTCTCGAATTGGTACTTAGGCAAATTCTTCATTTCTTCAAATCCCAACTGTGATTATTTGGCAGTCTTTAACTCCTTGCTTGAGGCATGAACCATGGAACTTCTTTCAAGCATTATTCTAGACTCTATTTGTACAGTTACACAACTAGGATTTGATGCCTATTACAAGTACAATACAAACAGAAACTCTACAACTAGAGGTTCCCTCAGTTAAGAGGTCATGTAAGTAATGCAAAGCATTACAAACAATTAGGCTTGTTATTAGATGTGTACAGGCATGCCTCTGTAACTAACAATCTCCCCCAAATTGTGAGTGAGACCCTTAGTCACAATTTCATGTCTGATAACAAGCCTAACATACATAAAGATAAAACTTTAAAAGTACAGGTATGTATTTTGATTGAACACATAAATGAAATTACAAGATAAATACTCTTACAGTATGATGAGGTACTAGCCATTTTCTTTTGATTGCATCTCCATTGCTTTGGCTTGTAGATCATCATATGCTTTCTGTTTCCTTTCTTTCTCCTTTCTTGCAATCTCATCTACTGCTCTCATGATTTCTGTCATAGCATCCAATTCTTCAATCATAATAGAGTTTTTGAAATCTTCAAGCACTGGCTTCAGAATGTTGGCAGGATAGTGACTGAGTAGGTTCATTCTTATATTGACATTGTCTCCATTTCTCCTCCTATACTTCACCACATAGGGATCAAACTGAACTCTACACAATCCCTTTGCCCTTAGCTTTTCTGCTTCAATCTCCAGTCTATCAATTTCTTTCTCCCTTTCTAACCATTTCTCATAGCAGCCCTTCCTTATCTTCTCAGCATATTCTTTCTTCATTTTCACAAAGTCAATCAATTCCAGCTTCCATACTTTCTCCACCTTGTCCTTAGAATCCAGCAGTGCAATGATTCTTTCTATCTCATACAATTTACCCCAATGTTGACAACCCCCTTGTTTGAATTTCATTTCTTTCCCATCAGTGTACTTGATTACAAGGTGGTCATCCACAATTGCAGCATAGCATATCTTTTGAGCTCTTAGAAATAGCAGTTGCTCTTCATCAAAGTCTTCATCAAGTGGCTGGAGCTTTAATCCTGGAATGATTGTTAGGGCTCTAGATTTGGATAGCTTCACTCTCCTTGCAGCATGTTTAAATTTTATCCTCTTGACATGGTTGCTTGGCAGAAATCTTTGACCTTGGTTGGTAGACCATAGTAGTATTCCATTAGCAGATTGCTTTCTGAAACATACACATGGTTTCTTGACTTGAATCTTCTTCTTTTCTTGAGATGGTAAGACAGTTGCAGAAGCCATAGATGTAGATTTTGCTAGGTCACTACTAACAGTATTCACCCTAGACTTAGAGTCTTGTGTTGTGGTGAGATTACTGCTAGCATTGCCTAAGGCTTGCTGTCTTCCACTCTTTCTCACATATGTTTTACCTTGGTCATCATCATCCTTTTTATCCTTGTCTCCCTTTTTCTTCTTGTCTTCATCACCCTTATCTCTCCTGTGATGTCTTCTCCTCCCATCACCTTTGTCTTCAGAATCATCATCCTTATTTCTCCTAGGTTGAGCCATCTCTGGAATTTCACCAGTTGCAATATAGGTTCTGAGGATATGCAGTGCCTCAATTTCTTCAGCATTTCTGGCTCCAACCTTCTTCTGTAATTGATCAATGATAGCAATGATCAGTCTGTGATTTCTGGAGGTGAGATCATGAGGAATGACCAATTGCTTGATATCTTCAATTCTGGTACCAGACTGATAAATAATTGTCCATGGCTTCTTGATCACTTCTGGTAGCCTTGTAGGTTGACCATTCCTCAAATCATCAAACAGACTCTTGCTGTTCTCATTTTTCTTCTCAATGATCTCAAGTATGGCATCTATCTCTGAGTGCTTTAGGTCTTGTAGAGTCTGGTATGTTAGATGCCATATCTTTAGTTTGGAAACCATCACTATCTCCTTGACCCATATATTGTTGACTTTCTTGGGGATGACAGTGATGTAGTCTATCTGCTTCTTCACCTCCCTTAGATAAAACTGAGTGTCACCAACCTGTTCCCTTATGGCTTTCAGAAACTCCAAGAAGGCTTTATCATGATAGTCATTGGAGTTAGCAACTTCTTGTAGCTTGGCCTCAGTAACAACTTTGACTTCTACAGGCTTGGCACTCTCAGATATAGAGATTGGAGGTTTGTCAGATGGCATACTCCCTGCAACCACTGTGGTAGTTATGGATTGCTTTTGTCCTCCAGGAGTAGTGATGTGCACAGTTGGTAAGGTGACAACTGGCAAGATAGATGGAGGCTCATCTACTTTGGCTTTTCCCTTGCCAGGCACATTTGCTAGAGACTTAGAAGCCCTTTGTTGACCACCCTCTTTGATTATTATGCCTTTCTCTCCCTTTGTCTCCCCCTTAGAATTTGAGTTCCTAGCCTTCTTCTCCCCCTTAGGCTTGTTGTCAGGCACAGAGGCTGTAGAAATGTCCTTTGGGAGTGAAGATTCATCAGGTAGAGGGAGACCCATATGCTTCATCATTGCAGCTAACATGGATTGTTGATGCAGAAGGACATCAGCTGTGGTGGATGCTTGAGTGTCCAACTGATCATTTAGCAATGCAACCTTTTCTGTGAGATGAGCATTGGTCTTGGTGAGAGTAGCTACCTCCTGCTCAAGAGTGTTGACCTTAGTGAATAACTCATTGGCCTTGAAGCCAGATAAAGATTGGTCCTGAAGTCTCTTCACTTCATATTTAGACAATTCATGCACAGGGACATCAGTCACTAGTCTATCTCCATAAAGATTTTTGAACATTATCCTCAGCATGGCATTGGCATCTGTAGTCTGGTCAGATAGATTCTGAAATTTATGCCCCAGACCTGTGACAGCATCTTTTAGCACAGCCAGCCCATTGTCCACCTGAGTGCAGGTAGAGTTGCAGTGTTTGATGTCCTTGAACACACTGTCCAATTGAGGAAATTTAGCATCAAAGGCCCTCTTGACTTCTGCTACTGAAGTGGCTGTCTTATCACACACCCTGTTGACTTCAGTTTTGACTCCCTTGCCAAGATAGTGTGCAGCCTTGAGGAAACCCTTGTAGGAGTCATTTACAGCTTCATACACTTCACCAGGTGACAGGGATTTTGCATTGGAGCCCAGTGAAGTGATGTATTCCTCCCTGAGATACTGAAGTGCTTCATCGAGAGTAATATCATATTTTCCTTGCAACCAGGCATCTATGTTGCCATCTCTCTCAGCATCATCAATGATCTTTGACTTCTGCACTTCCACATCATCCCTATGGCATAACAGAATAGCCTCATAGTCTGGATTGGGCATGTCTGCAGTGAGAAGGTGCTGAGCAATCTTTGTGAACTCAGGAATCTGATCCACAATTAAGCTTTGAAGTGCTTCAACCGTCAATTGTTGTGGAACAGACCCTGATCCTGAAGCACTGTCATGTTGCACAGGCTTCAGCCATGTTGACATGAAGTCAGAGCTAGAGCTAGGCAAGCTAGTCTCCTCAGTTACAGATGCAACTTCTGTAACCGGATGGATTGACTCTACCACTGGTGTCACCACAGAAGTGGGATGAATTACACCAGCAGTTGACACAGGCACAGAGTCTCTAGTAAAAACTAGGGGAACCTCTGTGTTTGTGATGGTGTCATTAGGATATGCCTCAGCATGCATTCCCTCACCATCTAAATGTGGGTTCTGAATGGTGAACAAAGTGTCATGCACTAAGTCACTTGAAATTATTGGCTCATCAAGAGAAAAGAATTCTTGATGATCAATACCTTGCATCTCAGTTGCCTGAGTTGCAGGTTCCAAAGAAATTTCAGAGATAGATTCTGGAAGAGAAGTGTGTTTTAGAGTAGATTTTGGCAACTCCCCCTGAGAGATAGAGGGAGTTTCAAAAGTGATGTGCTCTCCACTCAGTGTTGTGCCAGCCTTATCACTCCCATGTGCTGACTCTATACAAGAAGGTGCATTGGGGAGGATGCTTGATTCTATAGGTGCACCCTGTTGAGAGGATACACCTAGTGAGCTGTGTGCCCCTGATTTTACAACTTCAGCCATTTGTGTGACTGAAGAGGTGGTCTTAGTTTTCTTCTTCTTTGTTCTGTGTAAGGGTGACTCAGGTTCCTCACTTCCTAGACCTAATTCAACAGCTAATGCTGCTTCAGACAAGATATTTAAAGGTGCAGACATTACCTCCTTTCTCTTCTTTTTACTAACATCACCCTTTTGAGAGGATGATGCAGTTGGCTCAGTAAGAGGTAGAGTGTTTGGTTGAGAGGGTTGGTTAGCAGGCCCTGGGTTAGCATTTTGTTCTACTTGCTTGGGCTGTGCTAACTTAGATTTTGCATCAAATGTTGGCATGTTGTGGGGGTAAGTCCTAAACAAACTCTCCATATGGGGAGTTATGTTCAGTCTTACATCCACATCATTCCTAGTTTCCAAGTTACCAAAAATGAGTTTGGTCATGGACTTAGGATAGCCTATTTTATTTTTATCAATCCCAGGCAATTCAATCAATGAGGCATTTTTATAATTAAGTACAGATTGAATAAAGCGAGGGAAGAAAATATCAGTACCTCTCTTGGTTGTGTTCTTACCAAGTCTCCCATATAATTCTTGAAGTATGATTTGGCCAACATCTATCTTCTTTCCATAGGCCAAAGCATATCCAATTTGCTGCACAGGTGCACTGATTTGGTCAAAGCTTGATTTCCTGGCAGTGAAGACTTGGAGAAGAGTTGCAAACACATAACTCCACTCCTTTCTCAGATTCTTTCTGTTTAGCTTTCCAAGGTTAATCCCATCTGAGTAGTTTATGAACTCAAAGAATTCCTCCAACTCTGCGTTAGTGGCCATTCTGTCAAATGACTCTTGTTGTAGTCCTAGTGCTTGGTTCATGTCTGCAGTAGTGATAGTGATTTCCTTATCTTGAACCTTGCAGTAGATGACATAGGAAGTGATTGCGTTTTCCAGGGCTACAACCTCCACAATAGCAGTACTCCAGAATTGTTCCAGAATATCGAGATACAGAGTTGGGTTGGCAGAGAGTGCATCCTTGATATATGACTCAGCCATCCATTTCACAAAGCACTTGAAATTGGCATTGGGTGCTTCAACATCACTAGTGAGAGCGATGAAGTTGGTGTTGAACTTTACTGTTGCCATTTGTGTAGAAGAGAGAAAAGAAATTGAAGGTAGAAGAAGAAATTTGGCTTTTCGTAGCTAGGGTTTCAGGGGTTTAGAGAGTGTAGATGCTTGAGAAATCGAATGAAATGAATCGAATAGATGTGAGATTGTATAAGTATGAAGTACTTGAATTGTCGATTAGCAGACTGTTTTGTATCGACAAGTCAAGCATTCGAGAAGTAGAAAACAACTATTCGAGAAGTCAAGAATGGCTTAATCGATAACTCAAGCAGATAGAAACTCACAGCTGGCAGTTATCTAACTTAGAAATAATTCTAAATTAAATAAAATGTGTTTTTATGAGTGAATTAAATTTTTAGATAAAAATCCAAAATCGGTTAAAATTCAGCGAGAATTCAGCCTTTTCAAATGATTCGAGAACTCAAATATAGTGTTCGAGAACTCAATCATTCGAGAACTCAGTTACTATATTCGAGAAGTCAATAATTCCTCTATTCGATATCTCAGAAAGACTCTATTCGAGAACTCAAGAGTACTCTAATGAGACTTATTAGAGATGTCGAATAGTGAATCATTCGAGAAGTCTGACTTATCGAACTATACCCATCACTCATAAAAATTTGATTTTCACTATCTTGTAAAAATTTACCAGACATATTCATTGAAAAATATCCTAGCAAATCAAATAGTGATTTTCTCAAAATTTCATAGAAATTTTGAGTTAATAAAAATATGATTTTCAACATATGCAACAGATTTGAAATATTTATAAATCATATTTCAGCCAACACTTACTTCAAAAATATTGAGGATTTAGATAAAGTAAGTGTTTACTGCTGCAACAATCTAGATGATGTATTCACTTAGCCAGAATCTGAAGAATTCAGCATTCCAATCTCACTTACCAACCTTGTGAAGGTGGCTTCATCTAATGGCTTAGTGAATATATCAGCTAGTTGTTTATCTGTAGAGACATAATGTAACTCAATGGTTCCATTAGTTGCATGTTCTCTTATGAAATGATATCTGATGTCAATGTGCTTTGTTCTAGAATGATTGACAGGATTGGCAACTATAGAGATTGCACTTGTGTTGTCACACATGATTGGAATTCTTTCCAACACAAGTCCATAATCTCTAAGTTGATTTCTAATCCAAAGCACTTGAGCACAGCAACTTCCAGCAGCTATGTATTCAGCCTCAGCTGTAGAAGTTGACACAGATTGTTGCTTCTTGCTATACCAAGAAACTAACCTTTGTCCAAGGAACTGGCAGCTTCCTGAGGTGCTTTTCCTATCCACTCTGCATCCAGCATAATCAGCATCAGAGTAGCCAACCAGATTGAACCCTGTGTCCTTAGGGTACCATAATCCCAAGTTAGGAGTGCCCTTCAGATATCTAAAGATCCTTTTTATTGCAATCAAATGTGATTCCTTTGGATTTGATTGAAACCTTGCACACAAGCATGTAGAAAACATGATGTCTGGCCTACTTGCAGTGAGGTAGAGTAGAGAACCAACCATGCCTCTGTAGACTGAGATATCTACTCTCTTGCCTTTAGCATCTTCATCCAATTTAGTGGCAGTGGCCATGGGTGTCTTGGCAGGTGAACAATCTTCCAAGTCAAACTTTTTCAATAAATCCTTGACGTACTTGGTTTGACTGATAAAGATACCATCCTTCCTTTGACTGACTTGCAACCCTAGAAAGAATGTCAACTCTCCCATCATACTCATCTCATATCTGCTCTGCATGAGTTTAGAGAATTTCTCACACAGTTTCTCATTTGTAGAACCAAAAATGATATCATCCACATAGATTTGAACTAGGATCATATCATCACCATGCTTCTTGTAAAACAGTGTCTTGTCCAATGTGCCTCGAGTGAATTGATTTTCAAGAAGAAATTGTGATAGAGTATCATACCATGCTCTTGGAGCTTGCTTAAGTCCATACAGTGCCTTAAGCAATCTGTAGACAAATTCTGGGAAATGTGGATCCTCAAAGCCAGGTGGTTGTTGCACATAAACCTCTTCTTCCAACTCTCCATTTAGAAATGCACTCTTGACATCCATTTGATAAACTTTAAAGTTTGAATGAGCAGCAAATGCCAAGAATATTCTAATGGCTTCCAATCTAGCAACAGGGGCAAATGTCTCATCATAATCAATGCCTTCCTGTTGAGAGTATCCTTTTGCAACCAGCCTTGCTTTGTTTCTTATTATTACACCATCTTCATCCATCTTATTCTTCAGAACCCATTTTGTTCCAACAATGGTTCTATTCTTTGGTGCAGGCACAAGTTCCCATACTTTGTTCCTTTCAAATTGATTCAGCTCCTCTTGCATGGCAATAATCCAATCTGGATCCAACAATGCATCATCAAGTTTCTTAGGCTCAACTTGTGATAGAAAACATCCATAGAGGCACTCATTTTGAGTTGCTCTCCTAGTCCTTACTCCTGCATTAGGATCTCCAATGATTTGCTCTGCAGTGTGTGATCTATCCCATTTCCTTGAGTGTTCAGCCTGATTTCTCATCCTTGATGTTGCTTCATCATCCTCATCATGATCATCCTCATTTCCTCCCCCTGTGAAGTTGCCATTACTCACAGGTGTGGCTTGGATGCTTGTTTCTTCACTATTGATTGGCATAAATTCTTCTCTTGTATCATTATTCACTTGAGTTTGTTGAACTTGAGTTTCAACTCTAGTTTCAGTCTCTTCATCAGAATCATCTAGATTATCAAACTTCAATGGATCTTTGTCTTCATCATTGGCTTCTTCTAGTCTAGGTAGTTTGCTGTCATCAAATGTTACATCTGTGCTTTCCATAACTTTCTTTTGACTGATGACATATACCTTGTATGCAATTCTTTCCATAGAATAGCCAAGAAAAATTCCTTCAAATGCTTTTGCATCAAACTTTCCAACATATTCAGAATTGTCCTTAAGTACAAAGCATTTGCTTCCAAAAGTATGAATATACTTCAGTGTAGGCTTCTTTCCAGTCATCAAGTTGTAAGGAGTCTTTCCAGTGTTTTTGTTGATGAGGGTTCTGTTCTGAATATAGCATGCAGTGCTCACAGCCTCAGCCCAAAAACATGTGGGCATTTTTGCATCAAGTAACATTGTTCTAGCAGCCTCAATTAGAGTTCTATTCTTTCTCTCAACAACTCCATTTTGTTGTGGAGTCCTTGGAGCTGAGAATTGCTGAGAAATGCCATTCTCTTTGCAGAATGCTTCAAGTGTGGCATTTCTGAACTCTGTTCCATTATCACTCCTCAATGCAATCACACTTGCATCGTTTGCCTTTGCTTCCTTGTCAACTTTCTTTATATGCTCAATGATTACTTGTGGAGCCTCATCTTTTGATGCCAGAAATTCTACCCATGTATACCTTGAAAAATCATCAACCATTACCAGGGCATACTTCTTTCTTCCAAGTGACATTATGTTGACAGGCCCAAACAAATCCATATGGATAAGTTGTAGTGGCTTGGTTACAGATGTCACTGTCTTTGACTTGTGGCTTGATCTCTTCATTTTTTCCTTTTTGACAAGCCTCACACACTCCTTCTTGGCAGAATTCAAGTGTGGGCATGCCTCTCACTAACTCTCTTTTGACTAGAGAATTAATGGTCTTGAAGTTCAGGTGTGATAGTTTCTTGTGCCACAGCCAACAATCTTCATTTGATGCTTTTGAGTAAAAGCAACAAATTCTGTCCTTGTTTGCAGAGTCCATATTGGCTACAAACAGGCTTCCCTTCCTTACTCCAGATAGAGCAAAATCACCAGTCTTCTTGTGGGTGATCAAACATTCATCTTTGTCAAAATTCACTTTGAATCCTCTATCAGTAAACTGACCAACACTTAACAGATTATGCTTGAGCCCCTTGACTAGTGCTACATCTTCAATGATGACATTTCCAACTTTCAGCTTGCCATATCCCAATGTGTTACCCATGCTGTCATCTCCAAAAGCAACCATTGGGCCAGCCTTTTCCTCATACTGTGATAGCAGGGCCATATCACCAGTCATATGATTTGAGCATCCACTGTCCAAAATCCACATGACCTTCTTCTCACTTTCTTTGCCCTGCAAACACAAAGGTATTACTTTTCCTTTGGTACCCAAACAAGTTTGGGTCCATGTGACTTAGAGACAGTTTTATCATAAACAACATGCTTGTTAACTTTCTTAGTGTCAGTCTTCTTGTCACTGTTGGAAGTCTTAGAACCTGAGGTTTCAGACTTAGGTGACAAAGGTACCTTCCTAGCTTTAGGAGGACTTGAAGACTTTGACCTTGTGTAGTGTGTGTGAGAATTGTGACTGATACAACCATCAATGAACTGTCTTCTTAAATTAAAACAACTAGTCATAACATTCATATTGCATGGCATACAGTCAAATTTATCACAGAAAGGTGCATCTCTATGACTTAGAGGCACAGAACAATCATAGAAAGGTTTAGACACACTACCAACAGGTTTCTTGCATGCATGAGTTAGATGATTGGTACTGAAACAGTTCTGACAAGTTTTCCTAGGGGCATTAGGCATATAAGCATAGTTGTTATCCTTGTTAATCCCTAACTTGCCATTTCTGTTCTGTTTCCTTTTAGTCACTTCCTTTTCTGATTCACTCTTCCCAGCTGAGACAAACTTAACAAACTTCTTAGGTCTTGGCCTATCAACTACTGGCTTCTTGGTCTTTGACTTGACACTCTCACCCTTAGAGGATGCTTGCTGTTCACTAGATTGTGCATCATCCTCATCATTCAACATTTGCTTGATGAGTAAGGCATCCTCATCAATTTCAAATGTTGATTCCTTAAAAATTGGATTTTCAGTTTTTCTCAAAATGTGAGGCACTTTCTCATGAACAGCTGTGTCCTCTTCGATGACAGCATAGCCTTTCCTTTGTGTGAGAGAGTCATAGTCAAGTCCAATAGCTGCTTTAGGTTTAGCTTCAATTTTCTCACAGTAGGATTGCACTAAACCAGATGATTTCTTGAAAGTTTTAAGTTTGAATTCATTCTCAGCTAATTCATCCCTAAGAGCCTTCTCTACTTGACTAGCACATAGAACCTTGTTCTCCAAATATTCAACTTCTTTCTTAAGGTTTTCTACTTGCATAGCAGTTAGCTCAAGTTCCTCATTCTTTTTGGTTAATACTTCATTTCTAGTAGACAGTTTAGCAATCTCCTCATTAGCAGCAGTCATACTAGTATGAATATTAAACATTTCAACAGATAATTGTTCAATCATGGATTTGTATTCAGAAACAGACATGTCTATAGTAGTGAGAGATGGTACCTGAGAATCAGATGAAGATGAGTCATCCTTGGAGTTGGCCATCAAGGCATAATTGCAGAATTCTTGTTCCTCTTCATCACTCTCAGAATCATCCCAACACTTCCCTTCAGCTATGTAGGCCTTACCATGTGTCTGCTTTTTCAGAAGGGCCTCATACTTAGCTTCTAGCTCAAGATAATCTCTATCCTTCTTTTTAGGCTTCTTGCATTCACTGGCAAAATGCCCTAGGTCATTGCATCTATAACACCTTACAGATGACCTATCCACATAACCGGTTTTGAACTTATTTCTGTTTGGTTTCACAGGTGCCTTGTTCTTGTTGGCTGAATGGTTTTGAGTTTTGGGTTTGAAGGGTTGATTTCTTTTAAATCTGATGTTTGGAAATTTTCTGGCCATGAAGGCATATGAGGTATTTTCCATCCCATCAAGTTCTTCCAGAGTGTAAAACTCCTCTTCTTCTTCCTCCTTTTCCTCAACATGTTCACTCACCCCAGCTTCAGTTTCTTCATCATCTGCCACCTCCTCTATCCTTAGTTGGCTTGTAGATGCTTCTAGGTCCAGGATGGATTTGTTGACAATCAAGGCACATGATGTGTTTATCATCCTACCTTGGTTTGCTTGGATAGCCCTCTTCTGAAGCAACTCAAGTTCATGAGTCTTTAGGACTCCATAGAGTACATCATAGGTGACTTTGTTCAAATCTCTCTCTCTAAGGGAAATGACTCTTTGCTCCAGATGATTTGGTGAAGACAACAGAAATTTCATATTTAACTCCTTGGTGCTGTAAACCTTTCCATTCATCTGCAACTCAGTAACTAGCTTGTGAAACCTTTCAAACATCTCAGTGATGCTTTCCTTGGGCTGTGCCATGAAAGCTTCATACTGTGTGACCAATATCTGTTTCCTGTTTTCTTTAACCTCATCAGTCCCTTCACACAACACCTCAATGTGATCCCACATTTCTTTAGCAGATGTGCATGATGCAATGTTTGCAAACATTGACATGTCCATGGAATCAATGATGAGCAACATGAGGTGGCTGTCAAGAGCAACCTTCTCCCTTTCTGACTCTGTCCACTTTGATGGATCCTTGGCCTCATAAGCTCTAGGGATTGTTATGGTTCCAACAGTCTTCTCTGGTATCTCTTGTTGTGGAACAAAAGGACCATTCTTGAGAATCTCAGGATACAAGGGATGAGAGGCTTTGATGAACAACATCATCTTTATCTTCCAGAGGTTGAAGTTTTCTTTATCAAACTTAGGGACCTTCACCGTTCCTGTAGTCTTTGGTGTATTCGAACTCATGATCGTTTCTCTGTTTTTGAATAAACAGCCCGCTCTGATACCACTTGTTGAGTATTGAATACGGTAAAAGAATACAGAGGGGGGGGTGAATGGATTCTTGAACTTTTCTTGATTGAGTCTATGTAGCAGATAAGTGCCTGTGTGTGTAGAAGTGAAGGTGCGGATAAATAAACAACACAACACGCAATATCACTTTAATCTAATGTATTATTAGATAAAGGTTGCTACAATCTGTGAATACAAATGGTAGTATTCTCAGCTTCGTTTTTCTCAGAGAGATATAGCTTACAGTGTATGAAAAACTTGACTCACAAAAGTTACTAAGTTATGAAGTGAGGCTGTGTCCTTATAGAACATGGATACAGCCTGCTTACTACAAATAAGGAGCTAAAACACATTACTTTCTAGTCTGTCTATCCTTTTTGAGTAAGTGTCCAAACGGTTACAGATTTGACTTTGCAAAGCCTGTTTAGATCCACTTCTTTAGCTCCTTGTCTCTTCTATATCTCTCCAAGCTTCCTTGTAGGCTTTCCAGAGCACGTTACAGGTTGTGGTCCATAAAGTGCATTGGCTTGTTGCAGGTTTCTGACTTGTACAATTTCTTCAGTATTTTGTCTCCAAGAATGTATTCGAGAAGTGACTAAGTAAGTGATTCGAGAACTAGAATTGACTTGATCGATAACTCTGAGTTCTCGAATACTGTTATAGTGACATATCGAACCACTTCTCGAATAGCTCTTTTCCATCAGGATTCCTTGAGTTGTCGAATAGAGCATTTGACTTATCGAATCCTCGAGTTGTCGAATAGCTTTCTGAGTCTTTGAGATATCGAATGGAACTTTGACTTGTTGACTCTTTGAGAACTCGAATACCATCTTGACTTGTTGACTTCTTGAGTTCTCGAATAGAGTAGTAGACATATCGAATCCCTGAGATATCGAATGAGATATCGAACAGTGTATTCAGAGATATCGAATAGTGTCTTGAGATATCGAATCTCTGACTTCTCGAATGCTGGACTTCTCGAATAGACAAATATACTTCTCGAATTGGTACTTAGGCAAATTCTTCATTTCTTCAAATCCCAACTGTGATTATTTGGCAGTCTTTAACTCCTTGCTTGAGGCATGAACCATGGAACTTCTTTCAAGCATTATTCTAGACTCTATTTGTACAGTTACACAACTAGGATTTGATGCCTATTACAAGTACAATACAAACAGAAACTCTACAACTAGAGGTTCCCTCAGTTAAGAGGTCATGTAAGTAATGCAAAGCATTACAAACAATTAGGCTTGTTATTAGATGTGTACAGGCATGCCTCTGTAACTAACAATGGTGTGGTAGACTCAGGTTTGATTTCTATTTTAATAATTTTAATAATATTATGATTCTATTTGTAATTCTATTTAGGATTATAATTCAATTTTAAATATATTTAGAATGATTGATGGGTTTAACCTCGGTTAAAAGATAGCAAGTTAAATTATATAAGGAAACAGATTTGTTTTAATTTGATTGGTCCATGATTTAAATTTTAAATATATTTAAAATGATTGATGGGTTTAACCTTGGTTAAAAGATAGCAAGTTAAATTATATAAGGAAACAAATTTGTTTTAATTTGATTGGTCCATGATTTAGAAGTGATCTATGATTGGTTCTAAAATAATTCATAGTTTTCTGATTGGTTAACTGTGTACGTGATTAATTAACTGGATGGTGTGGTAGACTCAGGTTTGATAATAAAGGATTACTATTACCTAATCAATTATCTTTTTCAGCCAAAACATGTTACCTTTTCTCTATTCTGTAACTAAAATATCTCTTTTTCCAATTATATCACGGGTGCTAAAGACACTACGAACAATTTAATTTAGTAAAATAACATAGATTTTACTTATTTATCCATACTTAATTACAAATAAAATTCATCCTGCTAACTAATTAATTTCCTTTTTTCAGATTAAACATATTACATTTTCTATTTTTCACTAACTAATTAATTTCCCTTTCCAGGTAAAACACAATATCTTTTATACCATATCTAACTAAAATTTATCCTTTCTTATAAACACTACGAGCAATTTTGTTTAATAAAATAACATAAATTTATTATAATTACTATTAACTAATAAATTACCTTTTTTAGCCGAACATGTTACCTTTTCTTTATTCTGTAACTAAAATATCTCTTTTTTCAATTATATCAGGGGTGGTTCTAATTAATAAAATAAAATATTAATATTATAATATTAATAATTATCGATTAATTTTTCAACTAAAACGTATCATTTTTTCCATATTTTCATAATCAGAATTCCTTTTTTTCTAAAATATCACGGGCAACATTAATTTCTCACTATCGAAAGACACTATGAGCAATTTAATTTAGTCAAATAACATAAATTAAATTATAAATACTATAAACTAATCAATTACCTTTTTCACCTAAAACATGTCACCTTTTTAATTTTTACATTACCTTTCTATTTTCTCTAACTAAAATATATTTTTATTCAATTATATCACGGACGGTTCTATTTAATAAAATAAATTAACAATATTATAATATTAATAATTAATCGATTAAGTTTTTCAACTAAATGTATCATCTTTTCTATATTTTCTAACTAAAATCCCTTTTTTCTAAAAATATCACGGACAACATTAATTTTTCCTTTTCTTAAAACATTACGAACAATTTTATTTAGTAAAATAACATAACTGAAATTATAATTACTATATACTAATCATTTAGCTTCCTTTTTTTACGTAAAACATGTTTCCTTTTTAATATTCACTAACTACGACCTCTCTTTTTCCAGTAAATCACGACATTATATTTAATAATATTTTTATAAGTACTTATAATTAACCGATTATCTTTTTCAACTAAAATGTATCACCTTTTCAATATTATCTAACTAAAATCTCTCTTTTCCTAGAAATATCACGGTTAATATTCATACAATTATTATCAAATCATCTCAGTTAAAAATTTAATCCTTCAAAATTCATATTTTAAAAAAAGGAATTCAAATTAATAAAAAAATTATGTAATATTAAAAGAAATCCGTGCATCGCACGGGTTTTAATCTAGTACTAATATATAATAAGAAAATAGGGATATAATTTGGTTGTTTGGTTCAACCATTTAAAACAATAGTGACCGTTACATATTTAGTAGATAGATGATAATCGTTACATCTAATAATAAGGAATATTCTATATTTAAATCCTGGTTCGAATCCCGTCAACAACAAATTTACATTAAAAATTTATATTATTAGTTCTAAACAATACATGTGATTTATTAAATAATTTTAAAAAGTTAAATTAATTCCACAATAAATTATAAAACTCTATTTTGTATAATCATATAATTTTAAAAATATTTAAAAGTAACCCGTGCTTTGCACGGGCTATAAGCTAGTTATTTATTAAATTTCATACGATCAATTAACTATTTTTGCTCTATTTTGAGTTTTGAAGATTAGATTTAGATGATTTTTTAGGCCACACAAAACTCAAAATTATTTTTAATTTAGTGATGGTTTAACACTTAATATCTAACTGAAACTACTTGAAAATTAAGGAGAAAAGAGAGTTACAAATTTTTACAATGAGAATTCTATTCAATTTAAAAAATCTACTTATATTTCGTTTAGATTATTAAAATTTACTTTTTCGTATTTAAATATAATTCTACTATCAATCAAATAAACTTATATTCTAATATTAAATCTAATTCTATTAAATTTAGAAGACCTATTTGTATTTGATTTCATTGTTAAATTTACTTTTTGTTATTTGAATATAATTAAATAATTTTTTTTAATATTTGATCTAACGTATCACATCTATAAGATACAACGATCCATACTGTTTTGATCGGCGATCATCATATTATCAAAAAATTGGATAAGATCTTCCTTTAGCTTATCATATATATGGAGGTGCAAAACTTTGATTTTTTAACTAGTTTTATACTCATGCAATGTACATGATGCTTTATAAATATTATTAATGAATTCATATGTTAAATTTTTAATTTTCTAATTTTTTTTGAAAGACTAACAAAACAATGTTTGCAATTTTCATTATATTGGTGATAATTATTTAATTAACATAATTTTTAACAGTAGCTTATAATCCGTGCAATGCACGATTTTTTTTAATATCTATAATTATATTAATTTTTTAAATTTTACATGTTACTAATTTATATTTCAATTTGTTGTTAAAAAATTGATATATATATATATATATATATATAAATAATATTTTACACATTTGATTTAATATTTGTACTATATTATGAATTTTTAAAATTTGACTTGGACGATTTTACAACCCACGTAAAATGAACAAAATAATATTTAATTTAGTGATAGTCTAACAATTATTTTCCAATTAAACCTACGCGGAAACAAAAGAGAGAAGAATTTGAAGATTTTTTATGTTGAAAATTCTATTCGATTGATGAATTCAACTTATAATTCGTTTTTGACTTAATTGCACGAGGATGACCTCAATTATTATTTTTTTGCACAAAAATGGCCCAAGTATAAAAATAGACAATGTGATGGCCAAACTATTTTTTTTAAACAGATGAGTGTATTCAATTTGTGACTTAATTGCAGCATGATGGCTGAACAATGTTTTTTTTAGCACAAAAATGGTCCAAAAATAAAAATAAACAACAGTTTTTAGATTAATTTAGACGGAATGCAATCATCTGCTTAAAATAATACTTGGGCCATTTTTGTGCAAAAAAAAAATAGTTGAGGCCATCTTCGTGCAATTAAGTTTTCGTTTTTATTATCAAAATATCCTTGTTATTATTTGAAGATAGTTCTACTAACAACCAAAACTTTGATAATCGGTAGTTTGGTCTTCCGTACGACAACATAAATAAGAACCGTTAAATTTTAAAATAAATAGAAGAGAACCGTTTGATCTAGCATAAAAAAAATTATATTTTAATATGTTATAAACTAAAAAGTATATTTATATTAAAATACGAAAAGGTGTATGTCAACGATTTAGATTATATATAATTAGGTTTTTACATTGAATAACATTATCAATGTAGGTCTTCTACATTGAATAGGATTAATGCAAAAAATTTGTATTTATATTTTCTCATGAGATTCTGAGTGTTTCTATTTTATGAGTTTCGCTTGGATTGTAAAATCATCCAAATCTGATTTCTGGATCTCAAGATAGAGCCCAAATAGTAAATATGATTTTTTTTAAATACTAATAAAAAAAAATTAATTCTAACACAACCTTTTTTAATTATAGCTTTTCAAGATTATAATTTTATTTTTAAAATTCAATTCTTAGGCAATCTTTTTAATTATATCCTTTTTAGATTATAATTTTATTTTTATGCAACCTTTTCTAATTATATCTTTTTTAATTATAATTTATTTTTTTAATATGATATAATCTTGATCATCTATTTTTAAAGATATTAGATTCGACGGTTGAGATTATTTTGGTAGTAGACGAAATTTATGGATAAGATCCCTCGTATGCTTATTATATATAAGGATATAATGGATTCTAAAATCATCCAAATCTGATTTCTAGATCTAAAGATAGAGCCCAAATAGTAAATATGATTTTTTTTAAATATTAATAAAATAAATAAATAAAATTCAATTCTAATACAACCTTTTTTAATTATAGCCTTTCAAGATTATAATTTTCTTTTTAAAATTAAATTCTTAGGCAACCTTTTTAATTATATCTTTTTTAGATTATAATTTTATTTTTATGCAACCTTTTCTAATTATATATTTTTTAGATTATAATTTTCTCTTTTAATATGATATAATATTGATCGTCTATCTTTAAAGATATTAGATTCGACGGTTGAGATTATTTTGGTAGTACAGTGACGAAATTTATGGATAAAATCTCTCATATCCTTATTATATATAAGGATATAATTTCGGTGGATACGAATATTGGGTTGAAATCAAATGTGGTGACTGAAATATCATTAGAACGGATATTTTACTTATTAATAAAAACTAGCTTTATCACCCGTGCAAGGCACGGGCTAGCTAGTAAAATTATGTTAGAATGAATATTTGTTTCTTTATAACTGAATGGTATTTGCAATATGTGGTTGCTTAGTATGCAAAATAAATTCCAGAAGACTATCTTATGTTCAATGAATCAACCATACACTTGGAATTAGACATTTTAAATGTGCTTATCTCCTTAAAGGATGTTCAAATGCTTGGGTTACAAGTATATTAGATTTTACATTAGTAGTGATTGTTCTGAACTTGCATAATTTAGCAAAATCTCCGTTTTGACGGCTCAAGGCTGTTGCAGGTTGGTACACAACGAACACCTAAGAGACAGATAACATCGACTTCTTTCACCTGCAAAACTTGTAAAAAACAAAAAAGAAGAAGAAACATGTATCAATATTTGTAATAAATATTATGGTAATATAAGCAGGATGCACAAGAGGATTGAGCTATTATAGAGAAATATCGTAGCAGGAGCTTCAAATTAGGATGAAGAATTGCATCACAAGATCTGTAACAAGTTGTATAATCTTGTTACCAATATATAAATGAGGATTGGGCCATTAGAAAAAAGCTTTTGATATGATTACTCTCTTAATGAGTAAGATTCTTAACCATTATAAGAATTTGTTTTTTTATAAACCTTTGTAGTAGAACAGAAAAATAACAGGTACAGAAAAATATATACCACTATATATTTACTATATAGTAAAGTTGCATGCAAAGTAAATACCTTGAGGTACACAAGCACTAAAAAATTAGAAAATCAGTGTACATCAGAATATCAGATGACTATTCACCACTATATAATTTTGAAACAAGATGTGCAATTACACAGACCCAGCACCACCATTAACAATGTTTGTTCCAACATAAAGATTGAATATATATAACTAAGGTATGAAATGAAGAAACTCGAAACATATGATATTGGAGCATATCAACGTTTTCAAAATGGTAGAGGCTTACGTCTAGAGATAAGAGAGAAAGAACATTTATTATTATACAACCATTCTATATATGCAGAAACTTAAACTACAACGAACAAAATTATAAAACAAGTAGATCATGTGGGCAAGATCAATCTGTTTTTTATTCATACCTTGATAATATATAAAACACTTACCATCTCATGCTCTGGACCTTGAGTACATTCATTAGTGATCGAAATTTTTAGGAGGTTGACTTTGTGGCGGAGCCATACGAGGTTGGGGTTGCCAATCCATGAACATATTTAGAGCCAACTTGTTTTGTACAAGAATTATTGCAAAAAGTTCTTAGAATAAGGATAAGTTTCAAGGAAATCTGGTTTAATTTTAAGATAAATCTTGTGTTTTATGTATCATAATATGTAATTATAGATAACATAAGGTCAAGTTAATTAATGGGTAAAGATGTATCATGTATATGCAGCTTATATTGTTTTAATTTAAAGACAAAAAGTTGATACAAAATAGCTAAAGAGAGAATCACAAAAAGTAATCTGCCTCTGTATGTGGCTTATATTGCTAACTGATTGTTCACCTCACCTACCATGCCTTTTAATTTACACTCATCTTGCATAGGATTCCTTTAATAAGCAAGCTATATGAGGTTATAAAATTCTCCGCCAGCCATTGCAAAAATACTTTAAATTAAACACGGTCGGCAAGAAATTAATAATTTGAACTATACATATTAGTATTCAGTTATACCTTTTTCTTTCATTAGTACTAAACAAATATGTGAACGTTGTTATTGCTATAATTAAGAGAACTTGTAATGATTGAGCTTTTCGAGAAGCCAGCATAGAGAATTATACATTTATAAATTAATTAAAGTCCAAAAACCTTGCAAAGCCTTAGTTAACATTACCTTATAGTGATATATGTAACAAAAGGCAAAATGCATTAAATCATAATAAGTTCACAATAAACTTGAAATACAGAAAGCACAAACAAATTATCAATCAGATCTAGAGATAGTTATGTGTGCTAACCTCACAAATTACCAAAATAAACCTTCATCGAGCATTTCACAGGTGATCAAACCTTATAGCTGTGTCAGTACGTACATCCACACAAAAGTCTGACATCAAAACAGAAGCAGATACATTCGAAGAGGAACCCTGCTTTAATCGTAGCCGGCAAATCAGTATGCCTGTGAAATGAAGAGCATATGAGCCCTAAATATGAAGCGATAGAAATTATGTCACAATTAGAATCAAAGCATTACAAGAAGGTACCTAACATAGGCTCTAATTGATGGTGTAGCTGTCCATCCTAAAAGTCTTACAACCACACTCAAACCTGCTTCAACTCCATTATATTTGTTTTCGGTCTCAGTTGATGCTGATATAGTTCGCGAATTCACCTAAAGCATGCAAAAGGTAAATATCATGAGCCATCCAGGCTAGAAAATATCAGCCATAAGACCAAAATGATACTTAATAGAATTCAACAGTAATTACATAATGGTCAAAATTTAAAATGAACTATAGCCTATGCATGAGCTGCATACATTTAATTTTAGATGCCAAAAAAATTCGACTAAATCCTGGAAATGTCAATGAGATAACAATTACTCAAATTGACTACGAGCTGGTACTAAATTTTGTCCTGGTGTGGTGCACTATATTTTATGTCAATTAAAAAGGGGCACGGATCAAGTACCATCAACATGCATACAGTATATGACTTAAATCTCTATAAGTCCTTGCTCAATTACTTAATACCGTCAAAAGGAAGCATATTTACTTGTTCCAAAGCTTGGGGTAAGATTAGACTTGTAGTGCAACTTGGTTTAACACATACCTTGAAAGAACTCCTTGTTGCATGATTAGTTTTACTGCCAAGAAAGCCAGATTGGATAGCAGAAAGGTATTTTTTACCTACGACCTTGGCTGCAACTTGTGTGACCTGATTAACAACTGATGCCCCTGAATTGTTGAATGTTTGATCAATGTAGAACCTCTCCTGTCCAAAGCAAATTTTCACGTAATTTAGCATTTGCCAATTCATAAAAATACAGTTTTACCTAAATAATTAGTACATGCCAAACAGAATGTTGTTCGTTGTAGAAATAGTTCTGTTAAATAGCAAAACTATGTAAGTATGTAGAAAATCGTGAAACGCCAAACAAACAAAGAAGTAGCAACATAGTGAGACAAGTCGATCCCTCACCTGGGAACAATCTCGGGAGTGCATAGGTTGAAATGATATATAGCATATCATCTCCGACCAAAACCATCAGCTGTAATTCCTACATTTCACAAGAAAAAATCTCATGAAAATGATGAACTGATAAAGATCATACTACACTGTTTACTAATGTAGTCTTAGTATATAAAGATCATACTACAGCATGTACTATTAACAATTATTTTATTTTCTTAATCTTTTAATAAATTATTAAGATATACAAGAGCATATGTCAAGCCCGGGGATGCAAAAGATTCCCCAAAATAAATTTATGATATGGCTGTCTATTCAGGATTAATCGCCAATTACTCACAAGCCACTATCAACGGTTAATAGGGAGAGGTAAAAGCTGTGCAGTGTAAAGATCAGTCTTGGTTAAGGTGAAAGAATGATACAGTATAATTGTAGTGATGAATTTCTGGCAACATATTCAAATTAATTTATGACATGTACAAGTTTGAAGTACTATTTGTTGGTGTATTTCTATCATATGAACCTTCAACATAAGTTAATTTTTTGCGCCCTACTACTACATGAATATGTAACATATATGTCTGCAAAAAAAATATGAACCATAAAGAAATACTTGCAATAAACATAATGCACACAAAAAAATTAGTGATTCATAAAAAAGAACCATTTTGTTAAAAACAGGTCAGATTGGTTTCACTTTAAGATGTGGTGTGCTTGTGCCTCACACCATGCAGAGGTGCACACCTCTTTAGAGCTGCCTCAGGCCAACCACGTTAGGTTAGGGTGCCTCGCTGAGCTTAAGGTGAGTGCCTAGGTGCGGCTTTAGGAACACTACTAAAGATAATATGCAAGACTCCCACAGTTTCACTATCACTTGTTTTTCAAGTGTAAATTTTCAGCTACTTGTCTAGGTCAAGTTCCACTGGCCATATTTATATTGCAAGTGTGGGTTAAATGCTTGCTTTGAGATGGCAAGGAAAATAGTGACACCATACAAAAAAATAACAGAAGAAATTAAGAGAGGGTAAGGTAAAAATTGAAAAAAAAAAACAGGGGGGAATAAGAAATACTGACGGTTTCGATGTTGATGTGTGGCTGCCTTGCTTTAGTATACCCATGATCAATTTTATCAAAGAACCAAATGAAGTGAAGGGATGATGATATGTATATAACTTGTTGGGATACCTTATTTACTCTTAAAGCTCCTGGCACACGACTGGGATGATGCTGCAAGTCCTTCGTTGTAGCCACTGAAATAATTGAAAACTGACCAAGCGATCACTGTAATTGCTTCACCGATCATCTGAATTCAATTGGGATTGTAGCTTCACTCACTGATAAGACTTTTCTATTCAGGCAATTGTTCAAACACCAAATGGCATCCATAATATGCATAACATTTCTAAATACATTTTCTAGAATCGGGTAAAGTTGAGAGAGAGAATGAGAAGAGTTGGAGAGGGAGGAAAAGCACCGGCCCTTTTCTCATCTCCACACTATGAGCGTAAAAGATAACGGGGGAGGTTAACGCTGTTAGGAAATGCTGACGTGGAATAAAATGATTCACAGAAGGGGTATGTTGCAGTATAATATATATAATAGATTGTTTAATATATTATTAATTTAAGATTATTTAAAAAAAATCAAGAATAAATACATTATTTTGTAATTCAGTACAATTATAATAAAATAATTGTAATTGTTCTAGTACTATAATAATTTTACTATTTTATTAAAAATAGCATATAATTTCGGAGGAAATAGAAATGAATGGACAAAAAGAACTATAATTATTTTAGAATTATAAAACTTAAAAAAATAGAAATAAAGGGATATAACTATAGTAAACAGAATTTAGGTTATTAATAAAGTTATAGATTCGGACATTAGAGAGTACAGACTAGGGCTGTCAATAGATCGGATCTGGATCGGATCAGGCATGATCCATATCCTTATCCATTTAATTTTATCGGATTCGGATCGGATCATAGCCGGATTTTTTTCAACATGATCCATATCCGGATCCATTAGGATCACGGATTATCGGATCGGAGCTCCGATCCGTTTATATATAAATGTTACGGCATAATTTCGATTGCCTCTATTATCTTCCAAATTTCCAAATACGAATCTATTAATAATTAACTTAACCCCCAAGGTAATTATTTCCTCTATCTGAAACGAGGAAAGAATCAATCCCAATCAATTTATGATAGAAAATATCTCCAAACGATATCTTTCAAACCAGGAAGGTATCCTAACGCGAATATAATTTAAAGAGATAAAATCTACTAATTCCCAAAATACATCCCTTAACAATCATAGGGATTAAAAACCAATCCTTTTAACAAAAATGCGTTGGCTTGATCCTTATAAATATAAGGTACGCAGGCATCTTGAAAGAGGATCCGACACATCTAACAAGTCGAGACACCTCTCAAGTCCAGCCCCAAACATCCAAAATCCCAAATCCCCCTATTTTCATAATTCATTATTCCAGCAACCTCCGAAATTTGTTATCACCAAATTCCTCCGGTAACAATTGGCGCTAGAAGGAGGGGATATATTTTTTGATTGTGGAGGACAATCAATTCATACGCATGGGGGTTCTCATGGATCTGGAGCTGCTTTAATGGAGGAGCTAAGCGGTGGAGGCAGCGGCTCTATTCCGAATTAAGATAAGTTTTCTTATGATTTTGTCCATACAAATCTGTTATCTTATAAAATTCGTAGTAAATTCAATACATGTCGGATTTCGCTGATTTTTAATGATTCGGAAAGCTTGTTAAATTTCCTATAACTTTCGTTCTTTGAGTTTTCTCAGATTATTTCTCGATCTATTCTCGAAATCACAAAATACAGTCAGATCTCGTTTTTTCAGCATCGAGAAGCAGATCAGCAGACGTTTTATTTGATTCCCAATTCGTTATAAGTCCGTTTTTGATGAGCCATATATCATCGGAAAGATATTTTCTTTCTCTACAACTTTCGTGTTTTGTGTTTTTCCAGAAAGAATCGTTTAGAAGGTCAAAAACGCCAAAAACAGATCTGGGCAGAATTAGAATTGTGAAGATTTTCAAGATTTTAGGTGTTATCTTCGTGTTACATGATTTTGGAAGGCTCTTAATGGAAGAGTTTATTATTTTGGAAGGCCCTCCTTTATGGGATAATATTTTGAAAGACTCTTAATTGAATAATTTATTATTTTGGAAGGCCCTCCTTTGTGGGGTAATATTTTAGAAGGCCCTCCTTTGTAGGGGTAAGATTTTGGAAGGTTCTTAATTAAAGAGTTTATTATTTTGGAAGACCCTCCTTTTCATGGGTAATTATTTGTGAAGGCTCTTATTCGAAGAGTTGATTATTTTGGAAGACCCAATTCTGATGAGGGTAATATGTAAAAAGACGATCTTCTCCTAGGAGAGTTTTAATAAAACTATAACGATTTTCTAGAACATTATCTCCCGGGAGGAGAGTGTTTTTGGAATTTGGATATGACCTCCCGAGAGGAAGGTATCACCCGATAATTTAAATTCTTGCAAAAACCGTACTTCCGGGGGGGATGTCCGTACTTTCGGCGCCTCATCAAGGTACGATTTTTCAGCTACATTATCTCCCGGGAGGAGAGTGTTCTGGAATTTGGATATGACCTCCCGAGAGGAGGGTATCCCGATATTAAATCCTTGCAAAAACCGTACTTCCGGGGGGGATGTCCGTATTTCCGGCGCCTCATCAAGGTACGACTTTGGGAATATGACCTCCCGAGAGGAGGGTATTTCTAGAATGAGGATACGACCTCCCAAGAGGAGGGTATTCCGAGATATATTTTTCAGATTTTTTAGGAATACGACCTCTTTGAAGGAGGGTATTTCTTGCTAAGTTTGTTTTTCAGGAAATTGCTTGGAATGCTTTGAATGACTCTTCCGGATAATGCTTGACCCTCCAAGATAAATTCTCTCACACCTACAAAACTTATTAATTAATTCTCGCATATTGTCTCGTTTACATCTACATGCGCATTACGGGCACCTAGGTGTTCCATATTTTTTACTAATCTTTATCTCCTAGTTATTTCAGTGACTCAGGAAATTTGGAAGATTGAAGCATTCTTAGTTCTCCACTGCAGCAAGCTACACTGAAGAACTGGGGGGTAGTTGTTACGGCATAATTTCGGTTGCCTCTATTATCTCCCAAATTTCCAAATACGAATCTAGTAATAATTAACTTAACCCCCAAGGTAATTATTTCCTCTATCTGAAACGAGGAAAGAATCAATCCCAATCAATTTATGATAGAAAATATCTCCAAACGATATCCTTCAAACCAGGAAGGTATCCTAACGCGAATATAATTTAAAGAGATAAAATCTACTAATTCCCAAAATACATCCCTTAACAATCATAGGGATTAAAAACCAATCCTTTTAACAGAACTACGTTGGCTTGATCCTTATAAATATAAGGTACGCAGACATCTTAAAAGAGGATCCGACACATCTAACAAGTCGAGACACCTCTCAAGTCCAGCCCCAAACATCCAAAATCTCAAATCCCCCCTATTTTCATAATTCGTTATTTCAGCAACCTCCGAAATCTGTTATCACCAAATTCCTTCGTTAACAATAAAGAAAAAAAACCTTTAGTTTAATTCAATAATTTACGAATAATAATAACAATATTTTGAAATATAAAGTACACAAACAAAATATTACAAGTCTTTATATGCATATGCAGTATGAATCAATTTTTGTTGGACATAGCAAATAATATTCGTGTTTAGCATATTAGCAGGTTAGCCGCAGGTTACCACCATTTTCATGTTTAAATGTAGATAGGCAATATTTATATCAGAATGTTGTCTCTTGAAAGCTAAGCTATTAGTCCAATTACAATAAGTCCATTGTCTTCTATTTTTTCTTCTTTAAATATTTAAATATATAAATATATTTATAAAATAAATTATGTAATATATATATATATATATATATATAACAGGATCGGATTTTTAACGGATCGGATCGGATCGTATCAAATCCATATCCGTTCCATTAGTTTTCGGATTTTTTCGGATTGGATTTTTCCCGGATCGAATTTTTTTTATATGATCCATATCCACTCCATTAACCTTTGGATCGGATCGGATCGGACCGGATATCCGATCCATTGACAGCCCTAGTACAGACTACTCGCCAACACGTATAACTTTGGAAGAAAACGATTGCAAGGTAGCTCTTAAATCTGAGATGTAAAGGCTGCAGTAAGTGTGTGCCACAGTTACAAAAAATTAGTGACTTCTTAAATACGGGTGCCTCTCTTGTTTTGTTTATGAGAAATGCTACGGATCTCGAAAAGGTTTCCAAATACATCAATAGCATAAATCAAATCATGATACTTGCATAATACTTGGCATTAGGGAACAAATTTGGGAATCCTTTCGAAATTCCTAACATTACTCTGGTACCCGCAATTTCGCAATTATACTGGTTTAATAAAATCTACTAGCATATTATTGTTTTCGCAAAGAGAGAGGTGAAGTCAATTATAAATTGACCGGTTCTATCATTGTCGTTAAATTGTACGGAGGTGCACCTCTTCCAAATTACTACCAAGGACTAATTTTAGTGGCAAAAATTACTATCATTTTATTTTTTTGCTAGTTAACAAAAAAAACCAAGGCAGCTGATACAAGTAGAAATACAAAAGACAGCATACTGGAATTCAAGCCGGCCAGTAACATAAATGTAACGATAATTACAATGTTGTTGTGAGCATCATCTCCTTTGAATTCTTCGTCCCAGACAACAGATGTAGCCTTTGGTAACCTCGATTTTCAGAACTACTCGTAAGTAAACACTAAATAATGCAGGGTAAATTCCCGTATATATACCTCCAGGAGATCCTCGTCAGAAACATTATCGTTAATTCCATCCTATTACATAATTATCCATCGCGGTTCAGACTAATTATCTCTGCAAATTCAACTTCATGGGAATTCTACTGTCTTGGTAAGCACACTGTCCATTGTCTTGAATTGTTTCTGATCTATTTCTGTAGTGTTGTACTGTTGTCACCTTGTTTTTTACTTATGTAACTGACTTATTTCTTCAATATGCCACTAAACATTTTACAGAGGATTTTGTACGTTGCTAAGAAATGGGAGAAATCGACACAACATCTATTGAATCGGTTCAAGCAACAATCTCCTTGTTCGGTGACAAAAGTGAGCAGTTAAGAAGCCGGCCTGCCTGCTACAACGTAAGTTAGCTAAGCCTTCGCATGCTTTCTAGGTGTACAAATTGCATCAAAAAATGTAATGCTTCTGAAAACATATGGAGTACTACTTAAATTTTTGTATGAGTTAACAGCAATAAAGATTCATGAAGGTGTTAAGCAAGTAAGCAACAATAAAAAAACAAAGTAATGAATGCAACCATGTGATCTATGAAAGGTTGGAAGACCTTGTAGAGAGTGTTAATATACTTGCAAATCTTCGCTGAATACATATATTCGATTCATCTTACAATCCAAAATTTATTCTTGATCCACCAGGAGATAGAGAAGGAGAATCTTGAACTCTCACTGAAGCTAGATCAGTATGAAAAAACTGCAGTAGAACTTTTCATCTTGCTGAAGAACACTGAGTTTGAGCGAGAGATATACATGAATGGTTGCAGAGAGGCTAAAATGGGAATATATGAACTTGAACATAAGATAAAGGAGAAGGATGCACAATTGTCCGAAACTGTAAAACTCAAAGACGAAAATTTTCTTGTTTTATTGGAGTTAAATACTGCAAAAGAGGAGTTGCTTAACAAGGATGTAGAACTTGTTGAAGCCAGAAGTGCAAAGGTTGAGGCAATGAAAGAAGCAGAAGTAATGGAGACAGCTTTAGACATGGAAAGGGAAAGGGCTGAAGAGCTTTCAGGCCATGCAGCGGAGCTCAATGAAACAATTCTTAATTTACAATTTTCCGTTTTGGAGGCAAGGAAAGAAAAGGATCTAGTTTCTTCTGAAAACCAGACTGCTTTGATGCTAGCCACTAAATCAGTAGAGGAAATTCGAGAAGAGATGGAATCAACGAGAAATCATTTGAAGAATTTGGAGTGTGAGGTTTCGGACAAGTCTTTACTAATTGAGTCACTGCAGTTGGAACTTCAACAAGCAATTGAGGTTCGTAATTCTGCTGAGAAGGCTACTTGTGATGCAGTTAATGATATAGGCCAGTTAATATCTGACATGGAGCTTCTTATGACCGAAAACTCAAAAAAGGACGGACAGATTATTGCACTAAAAATGGAGCTAAGTCAGTTAAGGGTAGAACTTAAGATTGCAAACAAAGAGGGGGAACTGCTTAAATGTGATATACAGACGATAACAAGCAAGAATGAGAAGCTTACAAGTGAGGTGAAGGAAATTTGCGAGAAAGAAAGTGAAGCACAAATTGAGATTGCATTGCTAAAATCTGAGCTGCATAGAGGTAGATCAAAGGCAGCAGCTGCTGATGCTGCTGAAGAAAGAGCCAGGCGCGAAAAGTTGGAACTAGAGCTTTGTATACAGCAGTTAGCACTACAAGCACAGGAAGCCAAGAACGAGCTCCAAAGAATAAAAGATTTAGCACACAAAGGGGGCGAAGAAAGACAAAATTCCGAAGTTATAGAGGCTGATGAGGCCATAACAGAAGTGCAAACACATGCATGCATTTCAATATCCGAAGAAGAGTACAAGGCTTTGTTGAAAAAGGCGGATCAAGAAGAAGAAACGAGTAACGAGAATGATGCATTGAGAAGAGAAATGGAGATTACAGCAGCAAGAATCGGAGAGTTTAGGACACGAGCAGAACAAGCAGTGTGGAGAGCAGAGGTTGCTGAGAAAGCAAAAACATTGCTCGAGGAAGAGAGAAGGAAGTGGAAAGAGAAAGAGGACAGGAGAAAGGTTGCTATTGAAGCACTTAGACAAGAATCCATTTCCTTGAAAAATAGTTTTAAGAAACATCCTGAGCCTCCAAAAACATATCAGCCACTAGGTAAGATTCTGAAGATGAAGTTCTAGTATTTTACGAAACTCTGAAAATTTAATTATAAATTTTGCTGCTCTACACATTGCATTAAGTACTTGAACAGTTGAGCTTGTAATGAAAACTAAGTAGAACCTCGATAAATGAATATTCGATAAACGAATAACTTTGTCAAATGAATAATTTTTTCCGGTCCCAACATAATAGAGACAGTGTATTTTTGACTTTGATAAATGAATAATCTCGATTAATGAATAAAATTTTCCAATCCCGAGCATATTCATTTATCGAGCTTTGAAAGATTATTGGGCCTAAAACTGACAAAATTCATAACTTCGTATCAATCTGGATAAATTCTTGTGGGCTCTTGAGCCTCTGATGGTTGGGTTTCATTGCCATATGTGGGCCACTCAGGGCCCATATCAATATAAAAAATATTTCCTCGATTTCAAACGGAGCATCAATTCTTGATGCAGTACGAAATTATGGTAGGAAAATTTGCAACAACTCAACGTGTTTAAAATTTTGAATTAGGTATGAAGCAAACATGCATGTTAAACGTGTTCCGATAAACCAAATGAGAAAGTCTTTTTCTGTAGTAAATTCATTTATTTACCTTCTGATTTTTTTTATATTGACCTTTTGATTTCTTAATCATTATAGAAACATAAAATGATTATCGAATACAAGAAATACGTACATGTATAGCTTTTCTTATTTACTAAGAAAAAACCTTTGATTTTTTTTGTGCTAGTTATCAAAATGGACCATTTTTAAGGAAGAAAATCCTTCATTATTCCATAAATACTGCATTTCATTTGTCGTAACAAAATTTTCATAAAAAACCGCCTGATGCGCATGTGCGTGTGTTTCGTCACGATTATTTCTGAACACGGTCTCTATCACATTAGCCTATTAGCCTGATGATGCACATGAAGTGACGACGAATTAGATATCTAATACGGCAGACGAATGGTGCATCAAGTGCAACATGAAACATTATTTGAATCGAATTTCTGAAATAAAATAGACAACATCATGAAATAAAATATTTTGGACCATCATCCATTTATTTTATCAAGTAAGAAAGCAATACACCAATACATTCCAAAAGCATTCGTTACGGGGGCTGAGAAGACATCGAGTCTTGGAAATAGGATTAATTATCAACTATCAACCGGACCACTTATTATATTTTATAATATACTAGCATTTTGCCCGTACTTCGTACACGGCATCTTATTAAATTTAAAATGATAATACCAAAAATTTAACAAATTTGATTGATTTCTTAAAACATCTTATTTAATTTAAATTGACAATACCAAAAATTTAACAAATTAATTTGATTGATTTCTTAAAAATATATTGTATGCAATTATATAAATAATCAATTCTTAGAAAGATATTATATACAGTTATATAAGTATTTAATAAAATAATGATATGCTAAAATTATATAAAAAAGTAGCATACAATTCTATTTTAACAATGTTGAAAATTTATTTAATCCATCAAAATCTGCAAATAAAAGTAATAAATATTTTTACAAATATTGTTCTCTAATTGAAAACAATAATAAATTGTCTTCATTATTCAAATGCGGAAATGATAATCACTTCACCCCCAATGGCTCCAAAACATTAAATGACTCTAAAACATTAAACCTCATATAATATCAAGAACATATTATATTAACTATGAGACCTCATAGTTAATATAATATGTAAATGTTGGAGAACAATGAGACCACATTTCAAGCAATTTTTAATTTTTTTTATGAATGGATAGAGGGTAAAAATATAAGACTTTTGTGAGATGCCCATAGCAGGGCCTTTTAAAATAGCTTAAAATGTAGTGAATATGTGTGTTCTCACTGTTCTCATTTTAATTTTTTTTTAAAATTTTTTTTATGAATGGATAGAGGGTAGAATTATAGACTTTTATGTGAAGATGCCCCTAGCGGGGCCCTTTAAAATAGCTTGAAATGTAGTGAATATGTGTGTTCTCATTGTTCTCATTCTCACCAGAGCGTGACCATTAAACTGTATTAGTAAATTCATGTATGAAAATACAGTGTGTATATATTATTAATATAGATTATTTTATTAAAAATAAGTAAATTATACAATTAAATAAGCAAGCCAAAATATCAAATAAATATTCTAGTAGATTTATAGTTTATGTTCAAATTAAGGTCTTTCACCATGGATCTCGTTTTCTGAAATTGTTGATTTTTTTTTATTGACTTAATTATATTAAAAGTATGTTCTTATTGAAACGAATATAATAATTTGAATTTGAATATATTTTTAAACTACTTATTTTGATGGGTTGTTAATTTTTTTGTGATCAACTTAGAGGGGTGACCAAAAATAAAATTAATGGGAATACATAAACCCATTACCCACGTTATAATAAACAATACCTATAAAATGGAAGTTGCTTATGTGGTTCAGGCTTGTTAATTACTTCAATACTTCATTAGCTTGATCATCATGTGGACCATCTTTGTTTTTATCACTTATGTTGCTGCTATGTAGTCTATCTATAACTAACATCTTTCTTTTTACCACTTATGTTGTTGCTATTTAGTCTATCTGTAACTAAACATCTCTCTCTGCTTGTAATCTATATTTATAAATGCAAACTTCTTCTTGTATTGTATTTTGTTTTCAATATTTAAAATTATGTAGCTGGAGCCGGAGGAGAAGAGAAAGGCTGGAGATGCAATCGTAGTACTACAACATTACTGAAAATAAGTACAATATCATAATAGAATTTTTTGTTCCAATCTAAATTGGGTCGCTCCAAAATGCTGTGTAATGACAAAAAGGGGGCATTAAAGAAATAAAGAAGATTAAAAAAATGAAGGATAATACTGTTTACCAAAAACACAGGTCTCCGCAATAAGCTCACTTATTCACTTTTATCTTCAAATAATGTATGATTACAAATTATAACAATCACATTTTCCACTACTCTCAAAAAGCCAACTAAACTGAAAAAGGGAAAAATTAGTGCTTTTATATTTTAATATGGAACTCAAGTGAAAGTGCTAAATATGAGATCATATATGAAGTGAAATTGAATGCGAGTAAAGAAGATATTTAGAGCATAAATAAGAGCAATGTTGCCTGACCCAGAGGGTGAGGCTTGTGACGTGGGTCTGAACTTCTAAGTATACTATTCCATAGTCCCTTCGGAGACATCCGATAAAAAGTATGCTATTCCATAAAACCTTCTAGTACGTAGCATGTCTACCCCATGAACCTTAAGTTGAACAAATTCATAAAGAACATAAACTTGCTTGAAAACAAAATAATGTCTATAAGTATCAAATTGAGTCCCAAGATTATTTACAAATAACATGGTCTGTACTATGTCAATGTTATTAACTGGTAATCTTTCCAACTACCTTTGTTATTATGACATGTAAAATCGAAAATTGAAAGGCCAAACAAATATTTTAAAGGTACCTTTCTGGTGTCCTGTATATTATTATAACATCGGGTAATTCATTAAAACTTTAATTCTTAAATTCCAAACCAAAATCAAAACCAAACAAATATTATCCTGTTTAATTTTTAATACTGTGAAATCAAAAAAAATTAACTCTTACGGCCAAACTAAAAACCGGAACCAAACATATATGACCCCTACGGAGGTCTAGTACACATACCTTAACCCTACTTCAGGGGGTTGAGATGTTAATTTGGTAAAAAACCCAGCTTTCAAATCTGAAAAGTGCAGTTAATTATTAGTACTGTAATATTATTATCATTTTTTTATTAAATAGAATCGCCCGTGATATAATTGGAAAAAGAGAGATTTTCGTAAGAGAAAGGAAAAAAGGTAACGTGTTTGAAAAAAGTAACCGTCCATGATACAGTTGGAAAAAGGAAATTGATTAATAAAGGAGAAATTTTAGTTAGATAAAATATAAAAAATATTGTATTTTACCTGAAAAAAGAAATTATTTAGTTTTTTGAAAAATATAAAAATAATATGTTTAAGCTGAAAAGAGAAATTAATTAGTTAGTAGGATGGAAATTTTAGTTAGATAAAATATAAAAGATATTGAATTTACCTGAAAAAGGAAATTATTTATTTATTGAAAAATAGAGAAGATAATATGTTTAACGTGAAAAAAAGAAACTAATTAGTTAGTATGATGGATTTTATTTGAGTAAGGGTAAATAAATAAAATCAATAGGTACCGTACCGACCGACCAAAATTTTAATGTTTCGGCTTTTATAATATAGTATAGATTTTATTAGTGGTTTGAAGATATGATGTCATATTTTTGGGTATGTATTAATTATTGCAATATTATGTTTTAAATTAAAAGTCAACGTGTTTTAATTAGAGAGAAGAAATTATTGATTGAAATATATAATATTTTAGGTATTTATAAAAATTTGAACCTTGAAATTTTAGTAAATAAATTTAATCATGTAATATATTTAATCATTAGATCTAACAATTCTAATTTTTAAGTAAAAATCTAACTGATATTATTCGTTGTATACGAATTTTTATTATATTTTGTTAGTGGTTAGAAGATATGATGTCATATTTTTGTGTATGTATTAATTATTGCAATGTTATGTTTTAAATTAAAAGTCAACGTGTTTTAATTAGAGAGAAAAAAATTATTGATTGGAAGATATGATATTTTAGGTATTTATAAAAGGTAATATCATCAATTATAAGTAAATATCTTTTAATTGAAAAAGGCAATCAGCTAATTATCATTAATTATATTATTAATAAAAAATGAAGGATAATAGTAGAGGTTTAGATTTGGGTCAATCCAATTGGGTTGATCCAAATGTTGTGTAATGATAAAAAAAATTGTATAGATTTAGATTTGGGTCGATCCAATTTACTCCAAATGTTGTGTAATGACAAAAAGGGACATCAAAGAAATAAAGAAGATTAAAAAAATAAAGGATAAAAGCAGTAATTTTCCTGTGTAATGACAAAAAAGGGCATCAAAGAAATAAAGAAGATTAAAAAAATGAAGGATAAAAACAGTAATTTTCAAAATGCAATACTAGCAGGCATTAGGAATATATTGATTAAAGGGGTCATCGTTTTCATTTTGATATCATTTAAATCACTAAAATCATAATAAATATCAAATATATAATTCTAAATATGTGTTAGAAAAATAAAAATAATTTTTTGTTGATTTTGCACATTTTTCTTGAATACTACCGTAATCAAATAAATAATTGTTAAATTTTAGTATTTCAGATAATATATTTATAATTTAAAAAGTTCATTTACTATTTATTTTTAATTAAAAAAGGAAAATAACTATAAAATTAAAAATAAATAGTAAATGAATTTCTAAAAATCTAAATATATTATCTAAAATTAATACTAGAATTTAACAATTAATCATTTGGTTGTGGTAGCATTCAAGAAAAATGTGTAGAATTAACACAAATTAGTTTATTTTTCAAACACAATTTAGAGTTATTTATTTGATATTTTTTATGATTTTAATGATTCAAATAATACCAGAATAAAATTGATAACCCCTTTGATATATTAAAATGAAATAAGTGATCCAGTTGATAATTAATTCCTCGGAAATATGCCCATATTCTGAAAAAAGGTTCAATAGGTTTAATAGAATTTTGGGTTATTGACCTTTTAGCCCTTCAAGTTTACAGACTTATAACCATAAAGCCCTAATATTTAAACTCGTTCCTTTTTGTCACGCCAACTTCACAAATGTACCTCTCGGCCACTTTACCGCGTCAGACTCTGTATCGACTTAAAACGTTACTCAACAACGGGGGTATAATAGATATTTCACTAATAATTTAATTTAGCAATTAATTATAACAACAAAATTCTTATTTCTTTTTACAAGATTATAAAAACATATGTTTTTACCCAACTTTCACCCAGAACAATTTAAACAAAATAAAAAGAAAAAAATGAAGAACATGTTGAATGTTTTTCCCGAACTGCAGAATCCGGCACCATCTATCCAGAATCTGGCCAAAAGTCTAGATTCCGACCGGTGGGTCAAAATCCGGTGACCACGAATCACGCATGGACACACTTGTTTCACTGTTTTCTGGCAAGCAACTAATGCCTAACAACTGGACAACACATCACCACAACACGATCGAACAAGATCAAAACAAACCCATTTAATTCATATAATGTCTCTACACACTATAAATATAAAAACACACACTGCACAATTTGTATCCCTCCTTTGATTTGTCTGTCTTCCACTTCCAATTCAAAATTAGCAATTAAAATCACCTTCAATTCACACTCCTTCAAACGCGACAACACCAATATCCTCCGTTCACCACCATTACCCACCAATATCCTTCAAACACGACAACACCATCTCCTCCGCCTAGTCTCCTATCAGCCCTCCTCCATTTTCTCCTCTCCACCCACCACCGAACTCCTCCACCCTCCATCTCCCTTTTCTGCAACAACCACCACTGCCCTCCGTTTCGTCCTACACAACCGCGAAAACACCACATCCCCTCAACCCACCTCCGTTTACCAACATCTCACCATCAAATCACCAAATCATCAAAATCACCAAACAGTTACTAACTCATCAGTGTTAATTCCTCACATAACTGACTTACCCAAAAACTCGATAATCAAAAAATAAACTCAGAAATTCACTTAAAATACTCGTTAGACTCGCAAGACTCTCAAGAACACAGTTCTAATATTCAGTCACTGAATAATCGTTTAAAAAAATGAAATGTGATTCTAAAATATTTGCCAAAAACTAAAGTTAATGGGTGGTTGAAGTTATGGGTGGAAAAGAGGAAAGAAGAGGGCTTCGTGTAGGGCTATTAGGCTTAAGAAAAAACCGGCGTGGGGGTGGTGTTTTTAGGTGGCGGTGGTGAAGGTGAAGGGAGAGAGATTGGGAAAGAAAAAAGGGTGGAGGGAGAGAGACTAGGAAACAGGGGTGGGTTATGGAATTAATAGGAGAGAAAATAATTTTTTTTCTTGTTTTAAAGATCTAATTTGTGGGATTATGAAATGTCTATTCTATCCCTCAGTTCTGTAACGTTTTTTATCCGATATGTACTCTGACGCGGTAAAGTGGCCAAGAGGTTCATTTGTGAAGTTAGTGTGGCAAAAATGAACGAATTTAAACATTAGGGTTTTATGGGTATAAGTGTGTAAACTTGAAGGACCAAAAGGTTAATAACTTTAGAATTTTTGGTGTACATATGTGAATGATCCAATTTTAATACGTATTTTTTAAAAAAATTGCGATATAAAATGTTGTAATAATTATTTATTTTTGTATTTTAAAAAAGAATCAATTTATTCATGAAAAAGTATTAAATACTATTTCAGAAAAGACCTATGTTTCTAGGCTCCCCTATGTCTGCCTTTATGACATTGAAATTCAAAGTAAATAGTAAAGTCCGTATAACAAGTGGTGTTTTAAAAATCGGTCTAAGTGATCAATTAATCGTCGTCTAGGTGCTAGGTGGTCATAAAATGCCTAAATTTTATAAAAATTAATCATTCGACATTTTTTTGATTAGGCGGTGCTTAGGCGGGTTTAGGTGGTATTAGACGGGATTTGACGGGTTAATTAGTTACGCGGGAATAATTGATTAGGCGGCGATTAATCGGCCCTAAGCGGTATTAGGCGCGATTAATTGGTCAAATTTTTAAAAAATAGTCAAATTAAGAATAAAACTTTAAAAATATAATTTTTTTAAAATAAAAAATATTCTTTACACATGAAAGGGTAAATTCACTCATCATATTAAATAATAAAATGAAGATAGTTATATTTTTACTTATATAAAATATATTTTTAAATATTAAAATTAAATTATATAAAAAATAATATTTTAATACATCCGATTAATGTTCCAATTAATTATTCGAATTAATTGCTGCTTAATCAATTAATTGCTAGACGCCTAGCAATTTTTAGAACATCGATAACTAGTGACCAACTAAGGGTTGCTTCTAGAATTGAAATCTAAACTAATCTCGCTGCGTGGATAGACACTACGACAGTACTAATTAAACTAGTGATTGAGACAAAAGACAATAGCTACTCTCTGACTTTCTTTTAAAAAGTTTAATGTGACTAGTTCGTTTGCCTCACCTCGCTACCAAATTCTTTCCCAACTCCTTTAATCTAAACTGCCCTCGAATCCATGTTAATCTAATCACATGGCACAAATGATTCTCGAATACCCACATTTCAGTTCTTTCCTGATGTACGCAAAACTTATCGTAAGAATAAAAAAGAATTTTTAAGATGTTACATGTTTCGCGAAAAATTGAAATTTATTATTATCAATAATTTCTTAGAAGAAATTACATGGAGGCATGAAATGAAAGAGGAGACTAAACAATTGGATAGAAACAGGAGGCCAACAACTCTATAGGTAGAAAATGGTTGATTTATTTGATAAGTACGTTTTTGTTGATGTAAGGTACATGTATACAAGATTATCTTAAACCAACAAGTCCAAAAAAATTAATGTACTATTCGATACGTAATCAAGACTATATATAATTAAGATCTTTTTTTAGCAGGGATGATGTAGATGTACTCAATTTTATTTACAAAACGGCTGATGAAATAGACTACACACACCTTCCGATATCAAATCGCTCTCTGTTTTAGCTGGGTTGTTCCTTGTAGATGCAGGAATATGAAACTTTGGCTGTAATTTAAACCAACCGTTTTCTTTGAATTCTCCCCTCCTATCTTTAGAATTTCGGCATCCTACATATTTGACTAGGGAATTATTTTTCCGCAATAAAGGTCTACGTACATTTTACATTCATCGAACAAGTAAAGTTTCGTTTTTCAGTATGCATTAAAATCAAATCAATAAGTTGGGTCATAAAACCGTGTGGTCTGATAAAAAAAATGAAAGTAACAAGGAAACCGATCAAAACATTCGATATTTATGCATGTATATGCCAGACTACTTTGGAACCTTTGAAGGACTGTGGAGTACAAACATGGCAAAACTCAAATGAAATGAAAAAACATCTAACGACCATTGACTGTGATCAACACGTAGCAAATACATGCACACACATGATAAAAAAAGCACACATCTGGTCAAACAAAGTTGGTCAACTTGGGCGGTATTCTTGGTTTCTCACTTGCATTCTTTAGTTACCTGCACATTTTCATAATCTTCTTTTCAGCATAAACACACCAGCATTTGCTATTTTAAACAACACCAAAGTCATCAAGTCTAATTAAACAACCCTATTACATTTAATCAACTAACAATACAAACATATTGTAATTTCGCAGACATTTTTTAAAACATTAGCGTACCTGCATTTGCTTCAAGTCTTAAACGTTAGTTCTGGTCGTCTATATGCAGATGCTCAAAAATCGAAGAACATTCTTCTATTAATCAAGACCCGATTGCGACTGACATATATTATTATATATACACGAAAACATCTGTTCCCTCTGTAATATTTTCTTTTCTTTTAAACCATGATGTTACAGAAAGTTCATCAGACCAATACGAATCACTACAGCAGCAGCAGAAGAAGAATACTTGGTTTGCTGATCATGCCCAAAGACAGAATTGCTATATTTCGTCTAGCATTCCTACTTGTTTTCCTGATCATACTTCAAGGTACGTATTGACTAACTACTCTTGTTTGGATACTATAACACACTTTCAAACAATTCTGCAGAAACAAACCAATTACATGTCAGTTTGTGTTTCATTCTTTTTTTTTTTTTTATGCTGGGAATTTTTCCATAGCAAAATACACTTTGCATGTGATCTCAAAATTTTTCTTGACACAAAACTTTAATGGATTTTTCATATCTAATTGCTATTCGAGTTTTCGAGGAAGATTCATATGAATGCTTGGAATACTTACTAGCTAGTGTTCTTGTTGTAAACTGCAGGTAGATATGTTGTTGGAGACTCACTTGATACTGATAAAGAAGTTTTACTTGATCTCAGATTATTCATTAAAGAGCGAAATTTTGTTGATCGAGGAAAATACACCCAATGGAATCCACTAGATTTATCACCATGCAACTGGCCAGGAATCACCTGCAACGATAGTCGAGTAACAGAAATTGACCTTTCCAACATCAACATCTCCGGGGACATATTCCGGAATTTCTCAGCGTTGACTGCACTCATTCATCTTGACATGTCAAAAAATTCATTGAGCGGCCCAGTTCCTGATGATTTAGGCTTATCCCAGAACCTAAAATTTTTGAACCTTTCACATAATCTCATAGCTGGTAAGCTCAACTTTACTGGACTCGACAACTTAGAAACACTCGATCTTTCAGAAAATAGAATTGAAGGAGATATTAGGTCAATTTTACCAAGATTTTGTAGTAGCTTGGTAGTTGCAAATGTCTCATCAAATAATCTAACTGGTGAGATTGGAAAGTCTTTAGAAGGATGCTTGAAATTACAGTATGTTGATTTTAGCGCTAATCATCTGAGAGGGGAAATCAGTTTTGCATTTCAAAGGCTGAAGGAGTTTCAGGTATCTCAGAATAATTTAAGTGGCAAAATCCAACCATGGGTATTTTCGAATAATTGCAGTCTTGAAGTTTTGGACTTGTCAGAGAACTCATTCACAGGAGAACTCCCAAAGGAGATTTCGCTTTGCAAGAATTTGGTGTCATTAAATTTATGGGGAGATGGATTCACTGGCAAAATTCCGCTGGAAATAGGATCACTTGTGAATCTTCAGGCACTTATTTTGGGGAATAACAGTTTTCACCGCGAAATTCCAGAGTCTCTCATTGACCTGAAAAGCTTAAGCTTTCTGGATTTGAGCAAGAACAAATTCAGCGGTGATATACAAGGAATTTTCGGGCGAATGACACAAGTGAGATTTCTCCTTTTGCATGGAAATTCATATACCGGAGGCCTTTATTCATCTGGAATTTTCACATTACCTAACATTTCTCGTATAGACCTAAGTAAGAATAACTTCAGTGGTCAGTTGCCCATCGAGTTTTCTCAGATGCGTAGCTTGAAGTACTTGTTTCTTTCCTTCAATCGATTCAATGGAAATATACCACCAGAATATGGAGACTTTCAACAACTCCAAGCTCTTGATCTCTCTCACAACAGGCTTAATGGATCAGTTCCACAAAGTTTGGGAAAGTTAAAGTTCTTGCTGTGGTTGATGCTTGCAAATAATGAGTTATCTGGTGAAATCCCGGCTGCTTTAGGAAATTGTAGTAGCTTGTTGTGGCTTAACCTTGCATATAATCATATTTCAGGGAAAATACCACCCGAGTTAGCAAGCATTGGCAAGGACCCGATGCCAACATTTCTATTGAATCGAAATAGTGAACAAATTTCTCCTGGTTCGGGTGAGTGTTCGGCTATGAGGAGATGGATACCTGCAGACTACCCTCCATTCAGTTTTGTGTATACAGTTCTTACAATGAAGAAATGTAGAACCCTATGGGATACATTGCTTAAAGGGTATGGCTTATTTTCAGTTTGTTCCCCTGGTACAAGTGTTCGAACAAATCAAATATCTGGTTATATTCAGCTCGGACATAACCAGTTATCTGGTGAACTCCCTCCTGAAATCGAGAAGATGAAGAACTTCAGTATGTTGCACCTGGGTAATAATCGACTCGAGGGTACATTTCCTGCTGAAATAAAAAATTTGCCACTCATGGTCCTCAACATAACAGAAAACAACTTTTCTGGTGAAATTCCAGCAGAATTAGGGACCCTTAGTTGCTTACAAGGCCTTGACTTGTCATATAACAATTTCTCTGGAGTATTCCCTACAAGCTTGAGCAGATTGAATGATCTTAACAAGTTTAATATCTCCTACAACCGGTATATTTCTGGTGAGATACCAACAACCGGGCAATTTGCAACATTTGAGAAATGGTCATTTGTTGGTGACCCATTGTTACGCCTTCCCCCTTACATGGACAATACTACTAAACAATCCCCAAGTATCACCAAAAACCCAAGAAGGACTACGAAATCAGCACTCTTGGTGATTTTAGTTACACTAATTGCCTGCATAGTATTTGGAATTCTTAGTCTCATAATCTGTGTTGTGTTGAAGAGCCCGGAAGACTTGCCAAAGTATATCATAGAAGGTGCAAAGGGAAGACACGGCACTAGTTCAAGCTCTGGCGGGTCTTCACCCTGGTATTCCAATGGAATCAAAGTCATTCGTCTAGACAAAACTGCATTTACGCATAAAGACATTTTAGTGGCTACAGGGAATTTCTCCAATGAGAGAATTATTGGACGGGGAGGATTTGGGACAGTGTACCGAGGAGTGTTGCCAGATGGAAGAGAGGTAGCTGTTAAGAAGCAGCAAAGAGAGGGTATTGATGCGGAAAGAGAGTTTCGAGCAGAAATGGAGGTGCTAACCGGAAATGGCTTTGGATGGCCTCATCCTAACCTTGTGACTCTTTATGGGTGGTGCCTTGATGGCTCAGAAAAATATTTGGTCTATGAGTATATGGTAGGCGGAACCTTAGAAGATCTTATTTCAGATCGAACACGTCTCACATGGAGGCATAGAATCGATGTGGCACTTGATGTTGCACGGGCTCTGCTATTTTTACACCACGAGTGCTACCCTGCAATTGTGCATAGAGATGTGAAAGCTAGCAATGTGCTCCTTGATAAAGATGGAAAAGCTCGTGTGACAGACTTTGGGCTAGCTAGAATTGTTGACGCTGGGGAGAGTCATGTAAGCACAATGGTGGCAGGAACTGTTGGATATGTTGCGCCAGAGTATGGACAGACATGGCAGGCCACAACAAAGGGAGATGTGTACAGCTATGGAGTGCTAATAATGGAGCTGGCTACTGGGAGACGAGCAGTGGATGGAGGAGAAGAATGCCTAGTTGAATGGGCGAGAAGGGTGATGGGCTACGGCCAACAGGAATGTAGTAGTCAAACATCTGTACCAGTGGCAGTATTGGAGTCTGGGCTTGGAGAAGGGGCAGAGGAGTTGCGCGAGGTGCTAAAGATTGGATTAAGGTGCACAGCGGAGTCACCACAAGCTAGGCCAAATATGAAGGAGGTGCTTGCTATGCTGATCAGGGTATCTTTTGCTAGCCAAACCGATATTAAAGATTATCCTTCTCCTCCATCTTGGTAAATTGAGATCCAGAAGCAGGATATGTTTATACATGTGATTCACAATAATGTCTACATTTAATTGTTACAAGCATTCTTTGTAAATACTAACTTAACAGAGATTTTCTAGACAAAACTATGGTCAGAAAACTTTGCAGAAATTTTGATCCAATGAGGTTGTTGGGCCCAAGGCCCACCTAATTAGTAAAGCCCTATTAGAAGGCCCAATAAGACCACTATATATAGACATGTATCACCAACATTGTAAAGGATTGGTTCTTTTAATATACTACACTTCAACAATGGCGCTAGAAGGAGGTTTTACCTCCTCCTAAAAATACAAACACCATTAAGACAACGAAAAACAAACAGATCGAGTGATTAACTTTGATAAGTCGACTCTAATTCTTTGTGCAAAAGCAGAGAATGGCCGATGAACATCAAGGAACAAGTAAGCAACTAGCTCCTAATACACGCGATGTTCCAACTGTTAAACGATCAGAAAATCGCCAAATTTTAATGGCTCCGCAGGCGTTGTTCTCTTCGCCTCCGAGGCCTAGTTTATCGGATCCAGTAAACGGATCTCGTAAGCCAAAAAATGATAATAGGCAGTTAGTTCTCACACCCCAAGGGAAACATGTTTTGACAAGTGATGCTCGGTTACACCTGTTAAAACTTAAAAGGCAAAGAGAAAAGCAAATGGAGGTTTCGAGTGGTGTTGTTGTTGACGATGAAATTCGTCGCCTAGATCTAGAAAGGCAAATATTGATTGAAAAATTGAAGAGAAAAAAGGAGATAGCCAGGCTGCAAAGGGAGCTTCATGAGGTGTCTGAAGGACATGTTTCTTCGGATTATCAAACGGAGGATTTTGAACCTTCATGGAGAACGTCCATGGGAAGCAAGTACTCTAAGACAGAGATATCTTCGGATTCGCTTTCGTCTCGGAAACGTAAGACACGAAGAGAGGAAAAGGAATACTCAGAAAATGAGGATGAGGATTATGATAATGAGGAATCAAGCACAGCTGGTTTATCGACAAAAGACATAATGAAGTTCAAGGAGTTTATTAAAACTCAATCGGGAGAGGCTGAAGCCTCTTCGGAAAGTCCATTAGCCAAATATATTGAGAAGGCTAAGGTAAATAGAGACCTCAAGGTGCCACCAATGGATCAGTTTGATGGCTCCACAGACCCCTACGACTTCGTCAACCTCTTTGATGGTCGAATGTCCTTTTTTGGGCATAATGAGGTGGCGAAGTGCCAATTCTTCCCGACGTGTCTGAAAGGTACGGCCCTCATGTGGTTCAACAATCTCCCAGCAAGGTCAATCAGGTCTTGGGCCAGTTTAAAGGAGAAATTTAAGTTAAGGTTCTCCACTAATAAGAAAGGAAAAAAGTTGACGGCTTCCCTAGTGAACATTCGCCAAAGACCAAGTGAAAATTTGCGAGAATACCTAAATCGTTTCAGAACTGAGATGATTCAAATCCCGGATTTGGTAGAGAACTTGGCGATGACATATCTAGCAGCAGGAGTTGATAGAACCAGGCACAATGCAGTTCTTGAAGAATACTTTGAAAAAGAACCTCAATCACTTCAGGCAGCCATACAACTGTTTGAGCGAAGGCTAACTTTGCAGGAAGCTGTTGGCAGCATTCAATCCTCTAGATCCCCAAGGTCAAGAATGGGTAGATTAATCGAACAAACCTCACAATGGGAATATCGTCGAGGTGATCGAGGTGTTCGAGGAACACGAAGAACTCGAGCAGCGTCACCAGGTCAAATAAAAAGAGAGGAGGTAGTCTCACATACAACAAACAGGTCATCTGCTCCTCAGACATCTCCATCTAAGCAACGTCCTTGGCTCCAAAGACCTAGAGAGGATCGAGAGTTCACAAAGCTCAACGCTGATAGAATAGCAATACTTGGGATCCTTAAGGCAGATCCAGCTTACGTACCTCCAAGACCAATGAATCCCAACAGACCTCCGAGTAACAAATTTTGCCACTATCATGAAGATACAGGGCATGACACAGAGCGGTGCTATCAATTAAAAAACTTGATTGAAGATAAAATACAACAGGGGGAACTTTCTCATTTTGTAGAAAGAAGTGACGCTCCAAGACAACAAAGAGACGAACCAGAAAGAATCATAGATACTATATCTGGGGGGCGCACTGCAGCAGGATCATCGAACAGAGCAAAGAAATCTTATGCCAGAGAGGTTCTTAGAGTGGACAACAAAAAACCAAGGAAAAATCCTTCTTTGGTGATATCATTCTCGGATGAGGATTTTAGAAATGGAGTCATTGAGGACCATCAGGATGCGTTGGTAATCACTACTAGAATCGGGACAAATATGGTCAAGAAAATCATGATCGACGATGGCAGTTCAGTTGACATATTATATCAGAGCGCCTTTGCAAGAATGAACTTAGGTGATCGAAAGGTCAACAGTGCGAAAGATGCACCGTTATATGGATTCACTGGCAATGAAGTCAAGACAGTAGGAGTTGTCGATATGCCTGTGCTGTTCGGATCCCCGCCCTGTCAAAAATGGCTCATGGTCAAATTCCATATTGTCAACGCCATTTCAAGTTACAATGCTATTCTAGGAAGGTCAACGATTGCAGCCTTGAGAGGCATTGTTTCTATTACACATTTAAAAATGAAATTCCCCACAGATTTCGGTGTGGGTGAAGTGTGTGGAGATCAGAAATTGGCTCGCCAATGTTATATCAACTCAGCACTTCCAAAGAGGTCAGCTATTTCAACAACCTCTGTGAATCAAGTAGTCGAGATGGACCCAAGAGACATCATTGAGCTCCCCAAGCCGCCCAGTCATGAACCGGTTGAACCAGTTGAGGAGGTAGTTTTATACCTCGATGACCCTGAAAAGGTTGTAAAGATCGGAACAAAACTACCACCTAATATTCGTGAGGATCTTATTCGTACACTAAGGGAATTTGCTGACATTTTTGCTTGGACTCCCAAAGACATGCCAGGAATCCCAGTTGAGCTAGCTCTCCATCATCTCAATATTAAGTCAGGAGTTCAAGCAGTAAAGCAGAAGAGGCGTATTTTCTCCAAAGAAAAGCAAGAAGCCATTGAGAAGGAGATTGACAGACTACTTGAGGCGGACTTCATCAAGCCCGTCCAATTTCCTAAATGGATTGCTAACCCAGTTCTAGTTAAGAAAAGCAATGGTAAATGGAGAATGTGCATAGATTATTCGGATCTCAACAAAGCTTGCCCCAAAGACTTTTATCCGTTGCCTAACATTGACCAACTCATCGACTCCACAGCAGGAAATGAGTTACTATCTTTTATGGACGCATTTTCAGGATATAATCAAATAAAGTTGGCTGAACAAGACCAGGATGACACGGCATTCATAACCCACAAGGGGGTCTTCGGCTTCAAAGTCACCCCTTTTGGTCTCTTAAACGCAGGGGCAACCTTCCAACATGCCATGGACACAATATTTGCTCCTCAAATCGGAAGAAATATCCAGGTATACGTTGATGACATTATAGCAATGTCACCAACAGCCTCAGAACACGTCAAGGACCTCAGGGAGACTTTTACAAGGATAAGGGATAGCTCCATGAGGTTAAACCCAGCAAAGTGCTCTTTTGGTTTAAGTGGAGGCCGATTTTTGGGTTTCCTTCTCACACAAAGGGGCATTGAAGCAGACCCAAATCAGATAAAAACTATACAAGGTGTCACAGCTCCAAAGTGCCTCAAAGAGTTACAAGCCCTCGCAGGGTCCATTGCAGCCCTTAGACGCTTCATACCTCAATCTTCAAAGAAATGCCTTCCGATGTATGAGGCAATCAAAGAAGCATCAAAGAATAAGTCTTTCACCTGGACAAGCGAATGCGAAGAAAGCTTACAGGGGATTAAAAACTTCCTCATGTCTCCTCCCATCATGGCCAAGCCACTCCAGTGCGAACCATTAAAGCTATATCTATCTGCCTCAGATTCCACCTTAGCTGCAGTTCTGGTTAAAGAGGTGGATTTAGATCAGAAGCCCGTGTACTACACGAGCCACATACTCAAAGATGCAGAAATAAGGTACTCGAATATCGAAAAACTTGCCTATGCATTGGTCATTGCTAGTAGGAAGTTGAGACAGTATTTTCAAGGCAGAATGATCATTGTAATGACAAATCAACCCCTGCGACGAGTGCTCCATAAGCCTGACATGACAGGGAGACTAGCTTCTTGGACTGTGGAGTTAAGCCAATTTCACTTAGAATTTCATCCAAGAACAGCAATGAAGTCCCAGGCCCTGGCGGATTTCATTACAGAATGCACTTTTGCCTCCTCTGAACCAGGGGAAATAATGACAAGTTCAAAAGAAAAAGTCTGGACTCTATTCACAGATGGCTCATCCACTTCACAAGCCGGGGGCGCGGGAGTCATCCTCACAAGCCCTGAAGGCTTCACTGTGCGACAGGTTATCAAGTTCAAATTCCCCACTACCAACAATGAATCAGAATACGAAGGCATCATTGCAGGCTTGACATTAGCCCGCCACTTGGAGGTATCTGTTTTGGACGTTTTTAGTAGGGGTGTTCATGGATCGGGTTGGGCGGGTTGGGAGGATTTTATGACCCAACCCAATTTAATCGGTTTAAAAAATTTTCAACCCAACCCATAAAAATAGAATTTGTAAACCAACCCATTTAATGTATTACGGTTTGGATCGGTTTGGATCGGATTGATCGGGTTAGTAAATATATAAATAATTTTTTTTTATCAAAAAAATAAAACTGACACATAAAAAAAAATTGACACTAAACATAGATGAATCAATAAGTCCAATAAGACAGGAAAGTAAAATAGCATGAGAATGGAGATCATTTTGTTTTAAATATTTAAGAACAGGAAAGTAAAATTGCATATGGGAAAGAAGACGACAGGTAAACACATGGCAAGTAAGTCCAATAAGAATAACTTTTAACATTATCAAATACAGTACACTGAACTGGACAGTCTTAGTAATGGTATTATTGCCCAATAAGAATCCCACTTAGATTGAGATTTTCTGTTTACAGTACTTATATCAGACTATCTTATAAACAACATCAGACTATCTTAGTAATGCTATTTTTACAGCTTGACAATAACATACTGCTTCAGTTCAGTTTATCAGTTAACTGAGGGAAATATTTTAATTATCTATATTGCAGATCCAGTCGGGTTGGTTTGGATCGGGTTTTAAAAACCGAAACCCATATCCAATCCATTAAAATTGGGTTGACGTTTTTTCAACCCGAGTATACATCGGGTTGGAAAAATTCGGTTTGGTTCGGCCGAAAAGTGTCCGGTTTGGATCGGATTGGTCGGGTTGCCCAAACCGTGAACACCCCTAGTTTTTAGTGATTCTCAGCTTGTAGTAAAGCAAATCTTGGGAGAATTCAAAACTCTCAACGAAAGAATGGCGGCCTATAAAAAAAATCACTTCTGACCTATTACACCATTTCGTGTCATGGACCATCAATAACATTGATAGGTCCAACAATAAATGGGCAGATGCTTTGTCAAAATTAGCTACCTCGAACACTTCAAGCACATCAGATCCTGTTTACTTCAAAGAGCTACTCGAACCATCAATAGCTCAAAAAGAGGTATTTTGTATAACGGCTCAAGGAGATTGGAGGACTCCCATTATAAGGTTTATCCAAGGAGTTCATGAAGAGCTAGACAGACAAGAGGCAAGAAAAATGATAGTGAAAGCAAAGAATTATTGCATCATCGACAACAAACTGTTCAGAAGGGCATTAGTCGAACCATTGCTCAAGTGCGTTAATGAAGAGGAAGCAAAAATAGCTATGATAGAGGTGCACTCAGGAATATGTGGAGACCACTTAGCTGGGAAAAACATGGCGTTAAAGATCATGAGGCATGGAATTTATTGGCCCACGATGCGCCAAGACTGTGAGGAGTTCACCAAGCGATGTGAACCATGCCAGAAATACGGGCCCATGAACCATAGGCCATCAGTTCCATTTAATCCAACAACGACTCCGTGCCCATTCTTCATGTGGGGTATTGATTTGGTGGGTCCTTTGCCGAAAGGTTCTAAGCAATGCCAATTCATAATTGTGGCGATTGACTACTTCACAAAATGGATAGAAGCCAAGCCTTTGGCAAGGATAAGAGAAACCGAGGCAGTTCATTTCTTTATGGAACAAATAGTATTCAGGTTTGGGGTACCTCGAATGATTGTTACAGACAATGGCACTCAGTTCACTGGCGAAAAATGGGCTAATGCAATGGCTGAGCTCGAAATCCAACACCTCAAAGCTTCCGTTGCATACCCACAAGCAAATGGACAAGTGGAGATCACCAATAAAGCTATTTTGCAAGGATTAAAGAAAAGACTTCTAGACGCCAACAGGAAATGGGTAGATGAACTGCCAAACGTCTTGTGGAGTCTACGAACTACTCCGAAAGTTTCTACAGGTGAGACTCCATTTAGGCTGGCATATGGAACAGAGGCGGTATTACCGGTAGAAATAGGTTCGAAATCTTTGAGGATTGAAAAGTTCGATCCTAAATCGTCAGAGGAAGGCCTAAAGCTGAACATCGATCTCCTCGAGGAGCTCAGACACTCCACACAGGCCAATGTTTCCAAGTACCAAGAAAAGGTAGCAAAGCTATATAACTCAAAGATCAAGCCAAGGGGTTTCCAGGTCAATGATCTTGTCCTAAGGGAAGCCGCGGTATCCATGCCAGCAAAACAGAGCAAGATGTCTCCACCTTGGGAAGGGCCTTACAAGGTCACAAAGGTCAGTAGTTCGGGCTCCTATCACCTCTCCCACCTCGACGGCACTCCGGTGGCAAATTCCTGGAACGCAATTCATCTCAAAAAGTTCTTTCCATAAAAGTCTTTACTAGACATCATTTATCCTGTTAAGTTATTTAAATTAAGGTATGAAACAGCTTCTTATTCTCCTTTGTAATCAAGTTGCTTTCGTGGTCCGTTACTCTTATGAACGAACTACGATTTAAGTCAACACTAGTTTAAAAATTAAAAGCTCCAAGAGGGCAAAGTGTTATCTTTCTGCGTATATTATAATTTGAAATCGCTGATTTGCGAAATAGAAAGTGCCAAGAAGGTAAAATACTCCAATGATATCTCCAACATCAAGGAGGTCAGAAAGACCAAAGGCGCCAATACGCAAGCAGAAACACTCTACACGCTACAAATGACTCGAAGAACTGAATCCCTACTTAGATATATTTTGAATCCACCACGAACAGCGAATAAAGGTAAAGTCAGTCATCAAAAGTAAAAACACAGTCGAAAAATACTCCAAACCAACAGATATCCCCAAGGGCGCCAACAATTCAAAGAAAAAGGTAAAGCGCGCCATTAAAAACAAATCGAAACATTTTCAATTGCTCCAAGTCGCTAGAAAAGCTCAAACTCCTCAAGAATTCAAAAAATCCTAAGGGAATCCATCACGACCAAGCGAACAAAGGTAAAGTCCGCCATCAAAAATAAAAGTGTATTCTCCGAACGAACCACAATAAAAAGAGAGGTAAAAATTCACCAGCGAATAAATATACAACCGAAGCCAATAAAAATATCCGAAGTTCGCCAATCACAAAGGAAAGGTAGCGTGCGCCAGAACTACATCTCAAAATCTCCCAAGACAAAATTTCGCCAAACGATGGAGGAAAATAAGTTTGGCGCCTAAAACTTGAATTAGCATATACGAAGGGAAAACTACGCCAAAATTCCCAAAATTCAAAGAAAATGTTTCGCCAACACGCAAAAACGGACTACACTAAAAGGAAAAAGCTACAGAAAGTTCCAAAAGCTACACAAAAAGAAAAAAAGGTTCAAAGAACGAAATTTACGCAAGGAAGAGATACAAAAGTAAACCAAGAAACATAATATACTAAAGCATAGCAGCAGCGGTTCAAGCATACCAACAAGGATCCAAAAGCGTTAACAAAAGTTCAGAAAAGACACGAAGTGCAGGAATAAAAATTACATAAAGGCCTTCAGGGGCATACCCCAGGCTAAAGAGGATAATACTCAGAGAACACGACCAACTTCGGAGGAACCAGTCTTCCCGTCTTCATTTTTCTTCGCCAAGTCAGCAAGATAACGGTCAAAGCCGTGATCTTTTACATCAACCCCAAAACGTACAAGTCGAGCTATGCTCTCCCCGTAACCCTCTTCAAACGAAGACAAAGACTCAGCTTGGCATTTTGCGAGTTGAGCAGCCAAGGCATCCAACTTAGCTATGAGCTCAGTCCTCTCGGTTGCCCAAGCCTCAACACCCTTAACAAGATTCTCCTCCAAGGTCTTCACAGCCTTCTTCAAGTCCACGTTCTCCGACTTTAAGCTCTTCACTTGCCCACCTAGAGCATCACACTCGGTAATTAGTTCGGACTTCTCAGTCAAAGCAGCAAAAAGTCTATCAGCAGATATATTGTTGTCCTTGGTCAAATTCTGAGAGACCTCCTCTAGTTCTCCATTACGTTTCTTCAAGTCTTTCACTTCTAAACGAAGTTTCTCCACCTCAACAACATCAACTACCCCATCAAGATTCAACAACTTCCCCAATTCAACAGACAACTACAAAACCAGCAAAAAGAGACAGTAAACAAACAAAAGAAACAACGAATTTCCTAGATCGAAAGGGAGAAAGAAACAAAGTATGCAAAGAAAAATACCTTGTCAACGAGTTCCTTACAAACATGAAGGCCCCCCCCAGTACCCAACCCAGAAACCTCTGGGGTAGCCTTCACCCGAGGAAAAGACTCTGTTGCATCATCGGGAAACAAATCCACCTTACCAGAACTCGGACAACTCAATGGCTCCTTCAACTTCTTGGAATGATGACCCTTAGAAGAATGACCATCCCGATGCCTCTTCTTATCCCGATCCTTGGTAGCAGCGGCTTCAGAGGCCCCAGTTCCAGCTATAGTAGAAAGCGGCACAAGTTCCTTAGAAACTACTTCAGGGCCACTTTCCACTCCAACACCAGGAATCACAGTAGAGGCCCCTGCGGCCTTACTCTTCACAAGAAGTGCCAGAAACTCTTCAGTCGGCATAGCAGCAAATGAATTCACCAACCTAAGCAAAGGGGGGCCGGATACTGCAAGAAAAAAGAAAAACAATAAGACACAGTATACAAAAACGTCAACAGAAGAGCAACCAAAATCAGAAAGTAAACAAGACAAAAGTATCTCATGGCTTACAACAATGATTAGTCAAGAACTTATCATCTATGAACTCCTCAGGATGGTACCTAACGGTAGACCCAAGAAAATCTTGCAGATTTGCAGAAGTAATCGACCCTAAACGGTTCACTGACTTCACGCGGCCCGTGGAGTGAGCTTGCCACGATCCAAGAGCTCCCAACCCAGGGCCCTCGTACCAAGCCCACAGCACGTGCCACCCAGAGTTAGACACAGGAGCCTCAACCAGTCTCCTACAACCCTCCTTCTTATCAACATAGAATTGAACCCCGGTACTCTTGACACGAAAGATAGAAAAAAACAAATCAAGAGTAGGGAACTGACCCAACTCATGACACCTAGCAATGACCCCATTAATTTGGAGTACCATGTTTGGCACTAACTGACTCAAACTACAATCAAGAGAGTGGAGAACAAAACGAAAAAACGGATGCAAGGGCAATCTAAGACCATGCTCAAAATATACATCAGGAATAGCTTGGCAACCAGGATAAGGAGGCTTCCACATCCGGTCACTAGCATCAGGAGCGAAAGCATTATAACCATCAGAAAAAGAAACATACTTTGTCAGCCCATCAAGATCTAAGGGGTGTGAGGAGTAATAACTGGGTTTGTTAAAAGATTGATTCGATTCAAACTTAGCTCCAGATCGGGGTCTAGCAGCGTCGCCAACAGAAGGGGTCTGTGAAGCAGACCCAGATACAAGAACAGTCTTACTAGCAGAACAAGGCGAAAAAGGTTCAATTTTAACAGGGAGTGACCGACGCAGATGATAACGAGAGGAAACACCTTTCTTAAGGGACAAACTTTCAACACTATCACCATCCCCAATAAGCTCTACACTCTTAGAAGAAGAAGAACAAGACGCAACGATGGCCCTCATAGCGATAAAGGAAAAGAGAAAACAAGATAATTGAGTACACACAAAAGAAAGAGAAAGGAGACAGAGAGGTACCTCACTGAACACAACGGAAGAGACGGAAGCCAGAAAGAGAAGTAAAGAAAGAAAATAAAAGACCGAAGAGTACCGAGTCTTTATGGGAAAAAAGAAAAGAATAAGAGAATACATACCTCTTCAACTGCTAGAACACAACTTCCAAGACGTGGGAGAATGAAAAGACAGGACAATGAACAAGAAAAACCACTGCCGCGTGTAAAATTAAAATCTTGGAAGCAGGAAAAATTTTCTTTTTGCACTCCCCAATATTCTTCTCAAATTGTAATATAGAGACTGGGCCTGTAATATAGATTGTAAAAAAGATCTGAAGATCTTTTATTTATACTTAGGGGGGGACTGAATGTTGGGCCCAAGGCCCACCTAATTAGTAAAGCCCTATTAGAAGGCCCAATAAGACCACTATATATAGACATGTATCACCAACATTGTAAAGGATTGGCTCTTTTAATATACTACACTTCAACAGAGGTTAAATTCTACGGGTTCCTATGGGCTAGCCTACAACAAAAATATAGAAAGATTGTGGTAAGGGAGATGTTCCGAAATAAGTTTAAGCATGAATTGGTTCTCTAATAAGCCAAGTAGCAACTTCATAAATCCTATGAACTTAAGCCTAACAAAAGTAGATGCAACCAGAACATTTTATTTTGACATTTTACAGCGATTTTAAAAGAAAAAAAAAAGATGTTATTGAACATTAAGTATAGAGATTCTGAGAAATCAAAACTTTTCATGAAATCACAGAATGCGACCATTCTTACGGATAGCTTAAATCATTCTCTACCAAGCAAGATTGTGCTGCAAGCCCTTAAATAATACTCCCTCCTTCTCAAAAAACTCTTCCCATTTCAAAAAACACGTTTGCCAACGCACACTTTTGATCGTTAATATGTTCAATTTCGTATTAGTATTAAATATAAAAACTTCACTATATTAAAGCACTCATAAATATGAATCCAACAAGATCACTCATGACTATATTTAGTCTTATAGATTATGCGTAAATTATGTTATGAACATGGCCGACATTGTAAAGGGGAAGAACATTTTGTGACAGAGGGAGTATCGATTAAGACGACAATAGTAAGTAAAAACATAAAAAAAAGAGACGTTTGGTTCATGATATATTATAAATATATTATTATATAAATATTTAATATTTAAATAAATTTTAATATTAAATCGAGTCGAACTTGAGTCTTTTTCTCAACATAAAATTAGATTAATATTCATTTTTTGATTTGTTTGTAACAGTATAAGGGCCTTTCTAGCTGGGCGAATGACGCAATAAGTAAATAACTTGAGACTCTGCAAGATTTTTTACAACGTTAAAATTTTCTCGAAAAAATTTAAACTAAATACCACGACAATATTCAAGTAACCTGTATGAAGATGAGCATTTCAAGCACGAACCTCTAGTTCAATCGCACCCACGCCCCTGATATGACGACTTTAGGCCCGGTTTTAATTTTAAAAAGACCACCCAAAATCCGATTTACTACTCTTTATCGTATAGTCTCGTAAATGCAAGCCCAAATCCAAAACCTTCTAGCCTAACCCGGCCCAAAAAAGGCTAGAGTCTATGTTTGTTACAATAGACCCTTGATGTAGCGAATCATTATCCTCCTCCGCACACAACACTTGGAAGCTAGAGAGAGCTTCTGGCTTTGGGTCTTTTAACAACAACGTTTTCTGTAATAAAGATCTCAACTTTTACAGGACTGAATTAATATCTTCAATCTGGGCACACTTTTCGAGGCACCCTTTTCAAGGTTTTTAATTCTAATCTTATTTTCTTTCTTTCTTTCTTTCTTTATTTAATTTTGTATTGATAAATGATACTAAGATTTGAATGAATATGATCCTGTACTAATATTTAAAATAATAAAATGTTAGTAATTGATATATAAAAATATGATCTTTTTGCATTTTAATATTAGATTAGAATTTCATCATTAATGTAGTGAACATGTTCTCAATGACTGATAATGTGACTGTTTGTGTTAGCTCCTTTTTGTCAAATATTCAAATGATTGTATGTATGTATACTCAATTGGGTGAATTGCAATTGTTTCAATTGGAGATTTTACATCTTGGTTATGTTTGTAGCTAGTATTGTGATTAGTCAGTATTGTGTAGGTTTCTGGTGATGCCTTAATGTTTTTATACATGCTTGTAGGTCTGGTTGTGAGAAGTTGTTGATCTTTTTGTAATTTTATGCCTATAAAGGAAGTTCTTGAGAATCGCGGACTTCATGTGTATGTAAAGGTGGAATTTTTTTAATCAAGTTGAGGGTTTGTAGACATGTGGGGTTTTGCTTCCAATGCAATCTCTGGAAATAAGGGTCTGAAAAAAGATGTTTTCAAGGCGAGTAAAGCTCCTTCAGAGTGTTCAGATGATGAGATTTCGGTGAATAAGAACAGGGAGGAGGGCTTGGAATGCCCAATTTGCTGGGAATCCTTTAACATTGTGGAGAATGTACCTTATGTTTTATGGTGTGGTCATACTTTGTGTAAGAATTGTGTACTAGGACTGCAATGGGCTATGGTGAAACTTCCTACGCTACCTATTCAGCTTCCTTTCTTCATTTCTTGCCCATGGTGTAGCTTGCTATCATTCAGGCTGGTGTACAAGGGAAATCTCAAATTTCCTTGCAAGAACTACTTTGTCCTTTGGATGGTAGAGAGCATGAATGGTGACAGGGTGAAATCCCACACTTCGTTCTGCAACGACCATCAACATGTTTGGTCTTTGAACAAGAATGTCGCTGGGAATCAGGTTAACAATGGAAACGTCACCGGTGCCTTGGATACTTATCATCATCCAGCAAATGATTCCAACCATAACGAAGGTCGCTCAATCGGTATTCATTTCAATACGGAAAGATTCCACTTATCCTTTCGCAAGTCCTTAGTTTTCTTTGTTCACTTGACTGCTAAATTTCCATTGGTCTTCATATTTCTCCTTATTGTTTTGTATGCAATACCTGCCAGCGCAGCCATTTTGGCTTTGTACATTCTTATCACTGTTTTGTTTGCTGTCCCCGCTTTACTTGTTTTGTACTTTGCATACCCTAGCCTTGACTGGTTGGTCAGGGAAATTATCAATTGATTTTCTGTTAATTTTCATTCTGTGAAATTTACATTTTGGAATTCTTCCTGCTGTCTATATTATACAATTTGTGGAATTCTTTTATACCATCATGATCGTTCTGGCCTCTGGATTACTTGACCTTTTGTATAACCTACATCTTATGGTGCGTTAAGAGTATCTGGAATCTGGATGTTGGAATTTTTAAATTCTGATAGTAAGAGAGATTTCTGAAGAGTATCTTGATCCTACAAATGATAAGCTCCAATTCATGGAATAGTACTTTACCAATATAAATATGCGAAGTTGCAGTGTGAGAATTTTGTACTAAAAATGTTTCCAAGTATTTCTCTTGTGTTTGCGACTGAATGTATTTAATGTGATCATCTACTTGTCGATTATCCAATAATCATGTGGAGAATTTTATTGTAAGCATTTAAAGAATTTGAGTTGTCTAATGAAAATTTCTTTCTTTAAACTCTCTGAAATCTAACATGCTCGCTAAGAACCCAAGTCTTATGTTCTTATCTCCTTTCAGGCTTTTATCTCCCTGAATCGTGTAGCTTGTTTGCATAAGATAGCAATTTTGGTGCATGTAACTTGACATATAGTGATTTAATCATGTTTTGCAGAATCATAAATTAGAAGGTTAGTGGACTTTAAGATCAATCATAAGATCAATCATATTTGATGGGGATGGGGGCTGTTCATGTGTATTAAATTATAAGATTAGTGGGCTTTAGGATCAGTTCTTCAATAAAATAATTCTGATTGAATACAAGCTATTAAGTCCAATATATAAGCTGCCTATTTTACTTTCTCAACAGAATTAGAAGTAATGAGATAATATTTCCTGATCTTTTCCTAGAACATTTAATTATCAGGCAATATCAGCTATAATAATAAATAACCTATTCCAGAATATTATACATATTGGGCTTTCAGATCCCTCTATATTGCTACCAAATACTCTGATTGGGCTTTTTGACCCATTTCCTGCATCGAATATCACCTGATATATTGAGGTTTATGTTTATAGGAGGGAGGTAGTTGGTGAGAACTGGATTAGAGTATCTCCAATGATGATATGTAAAATGATTGGTTGAAATATGATAAAATAATAATAATATAAAATTTTAGCTAAGGGAATTGGTCAGTACTCCAATAATGTTATGTATAATTATGATAATGTAAATTATACCTAAGGTTTTTGCTGGTTCGACAAATATAGTCAACCAAACATGGTTATCTATATGTAGTGCTAAGGGGTTACAAGGTTGGAGTGTTAAATTTTTTGCATATTCTCCAAATAGTAACACGTAGATGCCATGTAGATTGAGTTAGTTAAGGGTTTGTTACCATTGGAGATGCTAGCATATAACGCTTATGTATAATACACCAGTGCCAAAGCTAGGAGTAGCGTATGTTTCCCTTTCACACGAGGTTGAGAAAGATCATTATAATAATCATTATCATTAAATTAATTGTTGAGAATTTTTCTTCAAAAATCAAAGTAGAAATTTTGCACATGCGAGGAATCACATGAAAGATTTGAACAGATGCTTTTTATCTTGCAAGGCATGGTTTCCGTATGTTATAGCTTGATATGTATAATAACTATCCCTTTTTATCTTGCAAGGCATGGTTTCCGTATGTTATAGCTTGATATGTATAATAACTATCCCTTTTGGAGACGATGGTGACTAAGAGGGGAGTTTCTGGGAACGGTTGTGTCTCATTTTCATTCTAGGCTCTTCTTACTTCTTGCTTTGCATTAAAGCTCCGCCAAGCTGTTGCTAGGAAGGGTCCGTAAGGGACTGTGAAACCCTAGCCCACAAGGGTGGGCTGTGGTTAGTTCCAAAAAGAATATTCATTTAATTTGATAAGTAAGGATATAGTGTGCCAATCCCCTTCTACTTATTGTTATTTTTTCAAGCCTGTGATTTTTCAAGCCTGTGACCAATGAAGCAGATGGTCCTTACTCAACTTCGGTTTTTATATTACTATATATTTTACATGTCAACACATTTTATTGCATGTTGAGTCTATATCTGTATGAATACATATTATTGCATGTTGTTGGACTTTAGCTAGCGCCCGTGTTTACATATATATGCATGTATATATCACAATCTAGGATTAAATTGAAAATAATCACATTCAATGCACATCTAGCTACTCTGACCCTTAGGATAATCAACTAGAGGTTCTGTGTGTTTTGGAACCCACGCGAAATCTAGTTTTAGAGGATTCCGCGGACCGCGGTCCTTCCTGATACATCTGATCATGATATAGATTAATGTAAGTACACATATATCCACATATGCAGTATGCCCAATCTAATGCACACTTGAAGGTTCCAGTCCTTCAGAAATCAGAACCTTCAATGTCATTTCATCATTCGTCGTATGATAGTGTTTGTACTTCATAACATAAATCTCTTGTTTTCAAGTACGTTTCGTCTAGTTGGAAAAAATGAGGGGGAGAAAATAAAGATGTTTGTACTAATTTTTAAGGAATTAGTACTCCATTCCTACATGCTAGTCATGAACCTTATCATAAAATATTTGGACTCTCATATTCTTCACTCTTTGCCGTTTTATCCTTATCTTCCATGTTCAGTTTTCTTTTCACTGTTTGTATATAAATTATTACTGTACCTTTTGTCTTATCTCCTAACAAAATGAAGTGCCCGTGACAGTGTTGTATCCCGTAACTCTTATTATTGTTAGCCTATATCAAAACTTTGATAGATAATAAAACCTTTCTATCTCTTGTTGAGTTCTGGTATACGTAAACATAATTAATGAGTATTAAAAGCAGTTTATATAATACTTTGGTCTCAAATTATGAACAAAGTTGACTTATCTACTTTTATTACAAAATTAAGATCATTGAAAGAATTCTCAGAATGGATTAACTTTAGTTGAGAATAGGATTCTGAACTATAGTCTATCTCAATAGGTAGATACTGTCATAATCGGTGGTCCAGTGTCAAGAATACTAGATAGCTAATGGTGGCATGAATACCTTTCCACACGCTGATGTTCTGGTCTGGAAAATGACTTCCAACAATATTTTTGGTTCCACAGAGAAAAGCCTGTCTCCCGGCGTATTTGACTGTCAAATTCAATGATTGAAACACTGTATAGTGGCTATAAACAGCTAAGTATGTCGGCAGTCCTTGATAGATTTCTCAGATCTTGTTGAGCGATAATGCTCAATGTAGTCATTTTTACAGCAGGCCTTAATTTTAACGGAAAACCTCCTGCTTCCTTACAGAGTAGATTTAAATAAAATTTCAAGCTATCCAATGCTAAACTTCCAAATGATGCAAAGGGGTTGCAGATAATGGTAGTTGATGAAGTATTTCCCACTTAATGTTTAAACTTCGCTAGGTGATAATTATTGGAATGCACTAACTAATCAGTTCTGGTATCCTCTTCTCCTTGTAGGGACTATTAGAACACTATTACTACATTGCTCTTTTCTTGATCTGAAAATTTGAAATATATGTCTGACGAGTGAACTTGCCAAGGACATATGGATCCAGTAATTGGGTTTTGTTGTCCATTATTTTCTAATTATTTTGTCTTTTTTTGGGGGGCTTCATATATTAAACGTTAGCACTCCTCTTAACCATAGCAGCCATTCCTCAGTTTCCAGAGAAGCTTTTTCCTTTTTACTGCACTAACAAGTCCGAGATTCTGAAACTTAAAATCTTTACCTTCTATGCTGGCTTTCGGAAAATCTCTCATTTTATTAGTTCTTGGGTTAATTTAGTGGATTATGGTCTGATGTAAATAGATCATGATATTACGTATAGAAAAATATTGATGATGTTACGATGTTAAGGAAAAATTTCACTGTATCCAATTTTAAATGATCGTAGATTTCCTTTCTTTTTATTTTGCTTACCATGCTTCCCTTATTAATGTGAGGCTATTTGAATTAGTTAAATTAGTTAAGCATGTTTCTTGCTATCTGTTAATCTGTCCTAAAACAGACCCATCAAAGATTTAATTTTAGAATATTGCAATCAGCTAATAACTATATACTGGAGCAAAGTTCCAAACTTTGGTATATTATTACTGCGATTTTAAATAGTCCTAGCAGCCCATTTGAGATTGTGATAATAATAAAGTAAATTAGCAAACCAGATTTATATGACCTTAAAATAGAAAGCCCTTGTATTTAATAAAATATTTATTTCTAACTGTGTTGATTACAGAAATTGCATTTAAGTAAATGCAATTTTATTATGCTGCTTCTCATATACTGCAGAAATATAGGAAATAGGCATGCTCATTCCCCTTGGACTTGATTAGAATTTTTATCGCCATGCAACGCCTGAGTTGCCTGATTGACTTGTTGATGATAAGCTGCCATCTTGTTATAGAGTTCCAGATTCATGGACTGCAGGAAAATAATCATAGTTTAACCATACAATGTAGTATTATGACAGTGTAAAACTAAAGACAACTTCTTGCATAATTATGAACTTACTTGTGCTAGAAATGCACAATATGGATCATTGAATGGTACAGAAGTGTTTGAAGCTCCCTGAGTAGGATTTGCTTCTGGTGAAATGTGCCTCTTAATCATTGGCGGTGACACAAATGGCTGTGTTACTAGATTGGGAGTTGCAGGAGTGGGAGAGTTTTGGTGAATTAGGGGAGAGAAACACTGCGCCAAGGTACTCATGTCGAGCATTCCTGTATTCATCCCTAGTCCGAAGCCCATCCCCATGCGGGCTAGGAGAGACATCTGTAATTGTTGTTGTTGTAGTTGTTGCTGCTGCAAACCCAGAGGCATCATCATTTGGGGCATATTGTTTCTCATACTCATCATATGAACTTGTGCTTGCAGTTGCTTTAGGTAAGCAATCACTTCATCAAGCATTGAAGCTTTGTCGGTCTGCAAGTACATAATAAGTAGTGCAGCTGTAATTAGTTTACATGTCTCAGTTTTTTAAGGGCAATAATTGGGAAATCTCTTGCCTTTTCTTACCTTATTTGCATTAGGAACCAACTTCTGAAGAGCTTTCATTTTCTGGTTGATCCTCTCTCTACGCCTCTGCATTACATCCATAAAAAACACTTTAAATGTTTATACTCTAAAATTTTTAATGCTCGACTCTGTAAAAAAAAAAACTTGTTATGGTCATATCGCAGAAAAGAGAAAATAAATGCCCAGTGCGTTGTAGTTAATTACCCGTTCTGACTGGTTATGAACAGAAGCAATTCTACTCCGTCTTGTTTGTCTTGTTGAGCGAGATTCATTTGCTTCACCCTTGGTCTCTTGGGTTTCCTGTTAAGAATTTTGGCCAGACTGTTATGGCATTTAAATGCTGCGACACTGGTAGAAAAACCTGATGTTTTATAGGTAATGTAACTAATGGTAGTCTGTTTACTAGAGTAGTTTTGTTTGAATATACTACAGCTTGAGCTATAGATCGAATGGAACGTTAAAATAAAAAAGTGAATTTACCCTGTCGTCGAGAAAAGCTGAATCCTCGTACGCAGATTTACTTTTGGGGCTCTGAGGAGATTCGAAAGAAGCCCATGTCATCATAGTACTGTCCTTACCCCTGCAAAATGTTGCACTAGCACTGGCACATGCACTTGGTTCACCAAGTTCTTGGTTACTACTGTTATAGTTTCTTTCACATTGGTTAGAGTACTCTGTCCAGTCTCTTTTTCTTGGAAAGCCTAGAGCCATTTCTACCTGACTTAAATTTTCTCCCCATCTCCCGTCCGATGATGCAACCACTACTGGCCTCTTCTTATTCACCACATTGATAGGCTGATGTACAGTTTTGTCTGGTGTTATGTCTTGGCCGTGGGTTGTAGCTTGATGAACGATGGACTCTAACGTGTCGTCTCTCCTCACCCAATTGGACTTTGTTGGTGCTGTAGGAAGTATACCGCCAAGCTCATGCGTGGCAAGAAATCCATTTTTCCATGTTAGCTCGGAAAATTCAAACTTCGACCTGAATTCCGATTTCCAAACATACACATCACAGGCTTAGATTTTACATCAATATTAGTATGAATAGCATAGCACTATCACCTTATGACAGATACGAAGAAAAAATGGTGTATGCATTACTCCTGCAACTATTAGTACCCTGCACTACCTTGGGGCCGTTTGCATTACGGAATTTAAACCCTAAAAACGAGAATCGAATGAGATTCTAATACATTTTTGTTATACAATCTCATTCTCAGTCCTGTTAATCGGGTTTAAATCTCGTTATCCCACCGGCCCCTTAGTCCAACCATCTTGGTACTTGTACAAATCTTGTTCCTTTTCATTTTGTGAATAAACAAGAAAGTTCCTATACCAAGAAAATGTAGAGTGGAGTAGAAGAAAGGCAAAGACTGAAAAAAGAATTCCACAAGATCAATAGAAAAGAGAAATTATTAAGTGAGAGCACATACATGTGGACAGGATGAATGGAAGGTTTCTGGTGGATGTGCACGTGAGAATTTTGTGTTTCTCTCTACTTCTTCAGCTTGCTCTTCTTGTCTTTGCTACCATACATTCAACAATAGTACTGTACAATCACACTTGACATCACATTTTATAATAAAAAAATTGTAAGCGTGTAATATCATATATTAAACTATCACACACCAATCTATCTCTGTCTGTGTCTCTCTATTTTCTAATGTGTGCTGGGCACATGCTAAGAATCCGTGCTAGCTTAATTGTCAAATTTTGATTAATGGAGATTTAATTAATAATGATGGACCCCCCTGCATTCACATAAATATCCACCAATAAAAATTTGACAACTCATCAAGCACGTATTCTTAGCATGTGCCCTTGGGCATAGACAAACCCTAATTTTTTTAGCCACTGTTTGTTTAGAAAACCACAAGGGTCCCGGTCCCTGACAATCGTTTGTCAGGGACGGGTTATTTAACAATCAGTTTCTCAGCCATTGGATCAACGATCCAACGGCTGAGATTAAAAAAAAAAATTTACGTTCCGCGGGCTGATCCGCGAAAAATTTCCGAGGAACGTAAATTTTTTTTGTAATCCAGGGGTGCCGTTGGATCCAACGGTTCAGAAACTGATTGTTAAATAAGCGGTCCCTTTTATAATGAGAACTGCACATTGGGCCACAAACCAGGCCCAATAAACCAAACACTACACGCGCCTGAACAACCGGCTTTTCTTTTTTAAAATCAAAGAACGGTATTTCAGTCAAAACAAACACAACCACTAGATCAACCACTGCTACATCCTAACTTCCAAAACATCCAGTATGATCAAAAATTTATCGAATGATTAACTACAATGTATTCTAGAAAAATCACCAATATCAAGCACAATTTACCGAATTTCAACACAAATCACCGAATTTCAACTCAAATCACTAAAAATTTAAAAGCACAACACCAAATTTTTAAACAGAAATTACCAAAAATTTAAATCATCAAAAAATCTGAACGTAAATTCAAAGCAAATCACCAAAAAATTCAATACAAATCACCAAAAATTCGAGCATAAATCATAAAAAAAAGTCCAGATCTGAGACGAGACAATCACAACACCACCATCTCCGGTCGCCATCACCACCACTAACCACCTGCTCATTTCAGATTTTCAATCAAGTCTCCACTCTTCTTCATCTTCCAGCAAATCGACTTCCATGGATTGAAGCTCGCCGAAGGAAGACTATGGAGATGATGCCCCTGCGGAGCTAGACACAAATCACTAAATTTCAATAAAATCACGAAAAAGATTCAAACCAAAGCACCAAAAATCTTTATCAATACAATACCTAACATCACCATATACTTTGTCCCCACACCTTCAACACCATCATAACCTCCATAACCACCTTCTATGAAAACACTAGTCTAGATCTGATGAGTGGCGAATCTGAAACAAGTCATACATGATATGTATTTCTTCACAAACAACATCGATCGAGTATAAGGACGACGATAGGAGAAACAACAATGGCAGATTGAAGTAACACCGACATAATAAACAAAGATGAAAGTGCAGAAATTACACAGATCGGAAGTGATATAGCAACGTTGATGACAATTAAGTTTGTTTATGATGATGTAGTTTCGATGATGACGGTGGTACGCGGTAAGGTAGGAATGGCCGGTGCTTGGAGATGCAGGGAAGAGATATGGAAATGGGGGTGAGAAGAGAGACAACAGAAATAAATAAAAAGGGTTATTTTGTGTGGTTAAGATTTAATATTGATTTAAAATATGTGGGGCTGAGAGGGGGTCTCAGTTCTCATTTTAAGAGGGGGTCTCATTTGAGAACTTGCCTATATATATATATATGTGTATGTATGTATGTATATATAGGTTTTTGCTCAAATAAAAACCAATCCTTAAAACAAACTACAAACTAACATAAAATATTTTATATTTCATTTATTCTAATGGCCCCGCCTGGGCCACCTTTACAAAAAAATGTCTAAAATTCTTGGCTCCATTCAGCCAAAAAAAAAAAAAAAAACCGTTCACTGCTGACATCACTGCCACGTCAGCAGTGAACATTATTATTTTTTTTTTTTGCTGAATAGAGCCAAGAATTTTAGACATCTTTTGTATTGGGGTACCCCTAGTTTGATCATTAGATTAGCATGAAATGTTGGATTAATGTTTAGTTTTTAGTTTGCAGTTAATTTTAGTTTGTAGTGGAGTAAGACTCTCTCTATATATATATATTGGGGGCTACTTCAAAACAAGCATCCTTAGAATACAAACCTAAAAACCAAATTTCAATCCAACATTTAAGCTAATCTAATGACCAAACTAGGTACACCAATACGAAAAAGTCTTATAATTCTACCCTCTATCCATTCCTCGAAAAAAAAAATAAAAAATTTTTTTTTTTAAAAAAAATGATGACGTGGCAGCAGTTTTTTTTGTTTGTTTTTTTTTTTATTTTTTTTTTGATGAATGGGTAGAGGGTTGAATTATAAGACTTTTTTGTAAAGATGCCCCTGGCGGGGCCCTTAAAATAAATGAAATATAATATATTTTGTATTGGTTTGTAGTTCTCATTTTAAGTGGTTTGTATTTGAGCAAAAGCCTATATATATATATAGGCCATTGTTCCATGGAGAACCATCTTACGTGGAGAACCGTGGAGAACCACTTAAAATGCATTAAAATTGTTTTATATATAAGGGCCCCGCAGGGGCATCTTCACAAAAAAGTCTTATAATTCTATCCTATATCTATTTATAAAAAAAAAATTACAAAAAAAAAAATTTAATTTTTTTTTCAAAAAATGATGACGTGGCAACATTTTTTAAAATTTTAAAATTTTTTTTTTAAAATTTTCTTTTTTTGATGAATGGATAGAGGGTAGAATTATAAGACTTTTATGTGAAGGGGCCCCGCCAGGGGCCTTATATAAAGGGCAATTTTAATGTATTTTAAGTGGTTCTCCACGGTTCTCCACGTAAGATGGTTCTCCATAGAGTGTTACTCTATATATATATACTACTTAAATGAGTAACCTAGAACACGTCTCCTAACGGCACAGCAAGGACAAGTAGATATGCAGTTATTTCTTCTGTATTTAATATCGTTTTTTTGTTCTGTATTTATTATTTGTGTTCTGTATTTAAAAGTTTTAGAAAATTAATATCAATATTTGTGTTTAGTATTAAAATATGTTAGTTTTTATCTTAAACACAAGATCGTTTGCTGCATTTTAGCTTTATATATTTTTTCATTTTATTGAATAATATTTTTTATTCTGTATTTTAAAATGATTTATTTCAATTTAAATAACTTTATTAGTTGTTCTGTGTTCAATATATTTTTCTTTATTTTGAGAATGATATTATTTTTCTTTAGTTTGTTCGTGTTCTGTATTTCAATTTGTCTTCTTTTATTTTAAAATTAAAATTATTTATTATGTTCTCTATTTTAATATGCATGTGTTCTTTTTATTGATGACTATTTTTTATATACTATAATTTTAAAATAGTTTCTTTTAATTTAGAAATTATATTATTTGTTGTGTTCATTTTTAATATTTTTTATTCTGTATTTTAATATGATTTACTTCAATTTTAAATAAATTTATTAGTTGTTCAGTATTTAATACATTTTTCTTTATTTTGAGAATTATTATTTTTCTTTAGTTTGTTGGTGTTCTGTATTTCCATTTGTCTTCTTTTATTTTAAAACTAAAATTATTTATTGTGTTCTCTATTTTAATATGCATGTGTTCTTTTTATTGATGACTATTTTTTATATACTGTAATTTTTAAAATAAATTATTTTAATTTAGAAATTATATTATTAGTTGTGTTCATTTTAATATTTTCTATTCTGTATTTTAATATGATTTATTTCAATTTTAAATAACTTGATTAGTTGTTCTGTATTTAATACATTTTTCTTTATTTTGTCTTCTTTTATTTTAAAACTAAAATTATTTATTATGTTCTCTATTTTAATATGCATGTGTTCTTTTTATTTATGACTATTTTTTATATACTGTAATTTTTAAAATAGTTTCTTTTAATTTAGAAATAATATTATTAGTTGTGTTCATTTTAATGTGTTTTCTTTTATTTAATTATTATAGTATTCTTTAGTTTTATACGTTATTTTCTATCTTAAAATTTAAATTATTTATTGTGTTATGTATTTTTATATGTGATATTTTTATTAGTTAGCAATTTGTAGGTTTTATATTACAGTTTATTTGTGTAATATATTTCTTCTTAGTGTTCTATGATTTTTTTTATGTGTACTATAATTTCTTGAATTTTCTTATATTTTTAACGTGTTCTGTACTTTTAATTCGGTATTTTCTAATCATCCTGTATTTGTTATTATCGTATATTTTTTTTTGTGTTGTATTTTTTATTTATATAATATTAAAAAAAATTATGTGATATATTTATAGAATATAAAAAATTTCTACAATAAAAATATACAAAACACAAAAGTCATAATATGATGTAAAAATGAATTAAAGAAGAACAGGAACACTTAAAGAAATAAATACCAAGTTAACAGCCACCAAGTTAACAGCGTGAAATTCCACTCCCCTCTTATTTAGGAGGCATGTACTGGTAATCTGAACCACATTCATCTCCCTCTTATTTAGGAGGCATGTACTGGTAATCTGAACCACATTCATCTCTTAATCAAAGGCTGACAATTAGTTATTAGGTTACTAGTTTAATTTAGTTCCTCATTGAGTCTTCCTCTATATATATATAGGCTAGCGTTCAAATAGAAACCAACATTAGAACAGAAACTAAAAACCTACACTAAATAAATTATATTTCATTTATTTTAATGGCCCCGCTAGGGGCACCTTCACAAAAAACTTATAAAATTCTTAGCTCTATTCAACAAAAATATAAAAAAAAAATTAAAAAAAAGTTACTCTTGGAGGCGTCGTATCAAAGTGGTGCAATATATATATATATATATATATATATATATATATATATATATATATATATATATATTCTGTGTGAGGGTGTATTTGATTAGTGTGTGGGTGCCCCTGGCGGGGCCATTGATCTTAATACATCTAATGGCTAGGATTAGTACCCTAGTTTTCTTCAAAAAATAAGTTCTCTTTTGAGCACTTGCCTATATATATATATATATATATATATATATATATATATATATATATATATATATATATATATATATATATATATAGGCCTTTGCTCCATAAAGAACACTCTTATATAAAGAACAATAAAGAACACTATAAAATCATTTATTCCAATAGATCCATTGGCCCCGCCAGGGGCACCCAATACAAAAAGTTCTTATTTTTTTAGGCTCTATCCATCCAGCAAAAAAAAAAAAAAAATTGAAAATTTTACTGTTCATGATGACGTCACTGATGACGTCATCGATGAACAGTAAAATTTTCATTTTTTTTTACTGGATGGATAGAGCCTAAAAAAATAAGAACTTTTTGTATTAGGTGGCCCCGCCAGGGGCAATGGATCTATTAGATCTGAGGTGTTCTTTGTTGTTCTTTATTTAAAGTGTTCTTTATGGAGTCCAACCCTATATATATATATATATATATATATATATATATATATATATATAGGGAGGTGCTCAAATGAGACCCCCCTTATAATGAGACCCTCTCTTATAATGAGTCCCCCTCATATATCTTTTATTATATCCTCTATTCATTCATCAAAAAAAAATTAAAAAAACAAAAAAAACTACTGCCACGTCATCATTTTTTTTTGGAAAAAAAATTTATTTTTTTTTAATTTTTTTTGATGAATGAATAGAGGGTAGAATTATAAGACTTTTTCGTATTGGGTGCCCCTGACGGGGTCCTTTAGAATAAAAGATATATGAGGGGACTCATTATAAGAGAGAGTCTCATTATAAGGGGGTCTCATTTGAGCACCTCCCTATATATATATATATATATATATATATATATATAGGGTTGGACTACATAGCAAACACCTTATATAACAAACAATAAAGAACACCTCATATCTAATAGATCCATTGCCCCTGGCGGGGCCACCCAATACAAAAAGTTCTTATTTTTTTACCCTCTATCCATCCATCATCTCAAAAAAAAAAAAAAATTTACTGTTCATGACGATGACGTCATCAGTGACGTCATCATGAACAGTAACATTTTTATTATTTTTTATTTTTTATTTTTATTTTTGCTGGCTTGATAGAGGGTAAAAAAATAACAACTTTTTGTATTGGGTACCCCTGGCGGGGCCAAAGGATCTAATAGATTTAAGGTGTTCTTTGTTGTTTGTTATATAAGAGTGTTCTGTATGGAGCAAAGACCTATATATATATATATATAGATTGATATTTGTAATGTTTTTTGTTTTATTTAATGTAATTTTAATTTGATACATAATGATGGATGTAATATTTAAAATGAAAATTTTAAATATCATCATACAATTTTGACTAATGGCTTGAAGATATTAAATTTGGATCAAATTATTAATGTAGAATTATACAAAGTATGAACAAAAAATTGAAGTTATTCTAGAAAATTTGAATAATAAGATAAATATAGCTGTACTTTATTAGGACATAAATGGCGAGATAAGTAATTGAATATCGTTGAAATCAGCGAACATAATAATATTATTAGCAAAAACACTGAACTATCATTTACTATAATAGTAATTAACTTAAGTTAGGTTAGTAACTGAGAAAGTTGAGGAAATATATTTTGATTGAATATTAATATCGATATTAATTGATAATTTTGAAACAAAAAAAATGAGAAATGAGAAAACTTAAAAAATAGTGTAAAATGATAAGAAATGGGAGGGATAGAGAGAAAATAGAGAATAAACGGAGAGGTAAATAATAAATAGAGAAAAAAGAGAATAAGTGGATGAGTAATTAGAAAAAGAAGAAAAGAGAGAATAAATGGAGGGGGAGAGAGAATTAAATGGTTAAAAGACATTAATGACCTTTATTATAATTGACATTGAGTATAATTAGACTTAACTTAGTGGCATAGTAGTTAATTTGAATGGGTCGATTATTTCGGAAATTAGATATATATTGATATTGATATGTTACACAAATTTGTATTAATAATTACATAATATGTACATTAACAGCCCGCAAGGGTTGTCTCAGTTGGTTAAAGAGAGGTCACCTTACCTCTTGGTCACAGGTTCGACTCCCATGGGAGGCGGATTTGTGATTATGCCATCCTGGGGCAGAGCCTGTCGCACTTGTGCGGTTTGCCTTGGATCACGTGGTTTGCAGGCTATTGCGTGAGCCCATGGGTTTACCCAGAGCGCACCCGAAGGGTAGCGGCTGCGGGTTCCCATGTTAAAAAAAAAAAAAAAAAAAAATGTACATTAACAATTAATTTCATATATAATATATACGAATGTGAAAAAATTGACATACACGTAATATGTCAAATTTTTCTTAACAATTGATGTAATTTTTTAAAGACTATTAGTTTGCCTTGGATCACGTGGTTTGCAGGCTATTGCGTGAGCCCATGGGTTTACCCAGAGCGCACCCGAAGGGTAGCGGCTGCGGGTTCCCATGTTAAAAAAAAAAAAAAAAAAATGTACATTAACAATTAATTTCATATATAATATATACGAATGTGAAAAAATTGACATACACGTAATATGTCAAATTTTTCTTAACAATTGATGTAATTTTTTAAAGACTATTCTATAATATTTATCTATGGCAGATGATGGTTCAAAATGTCCCATTTCTAATTTTTATGGTCCTGCCTACCCCATTTCAAAAATTCGACCCAAAATATCCATAAATACGATGTCAGGCCTAAAATAATCTACAAATACGATGTTTCGGGTTGCGCAACAAGTGACACTCTTTTTTGTTTGCAGTATCAGGCTCCTAATGCGGCACTTCATGTGTATCATCAGGATTGATACATGTGTATTAGGTGGATTTTTTTGGATTTTTTTAAAAAATCTATTATATTATTAATAGCACAACAAGGATTTTGGCAAGAATATTTAATCCACATCAGCTACTATTTGTATTAATAATAAAAAAATTGATCCTAGTGAGAATTGAACCTGTGATCTCTAAGGTTAAAAGTGAGAGACCTTACCACTATGCTAGACATGAGACTTGAATATATTTTAAAACTAATCATTAATATATCGTGAGACAACCCTCATGAGTATATAATATTAATGAAAAAAAATTGTTGCTAGAACGAATTGAACCCTTGACCTCTAACTTAAAAGGAAGATTCCTTACCACTAGGCTACACAACAATTTTGAAAAGTTTATAAAACAAATTATTAATATATCACGAGACAACCCCCATATATACATTAATGATAAAAAAATTGTTCCTAATAAGAATTGAATCATTGACCTCTAACTTAAAATGAAGATTCCTTATCACTATACTACATCAATTTTGAATATATTATAAAACTCATTATTAATATATCATGAGACAATTTAATTATTATTAAATTACTAAATTATCCCTCCTATATTATATTAATGATAAAAAAATTGTTTCTAATGAAAATTAAATCCCTTACCTCTAACTTATAAGTAAGATTTTTTACCATCATGATAGATATCATTTTTGAGAATATTTTATTTTTGGTTATATATAGATAATCTTTTAGATATATTTTGCGTACTAAGCATTAACATGTTCTTCTTAGCAAAAAAAAAAAAAAATGTTCTAACACCATTTAACTATAAAGTAACATAAATACATTGTAAGCGAGAATCCTTACCACTGTGCTAGATGTGAGTTTTGAATATATTCTAAAACTCATTATTAATATATCGTGAGACAACCCTCATATATTATACTAATGATAAAAAAAATTTCATAAAGAGAATTGAACCATTGACCTCTAATTTAGAAAAAATATTACTTACCACTATACTAGACATTAGTTTTTGTAAACTCATTATTAATATATCGAGAGACAATTTAATTATCATGAAATTACTAAATTACCCCTCCTATATTATACTAATAATAACATTTCACTAATATATCGATAATGCTTGACAAAAAAAAAAATATATCGCTAATGTAAAAGAGAATTGAACCCTTAACCTCTAACTCAGAAAAAAGATTACTTACCACTACACTAGACATTAGGTTTGAATATATTGTAAAACTCATTATTAATATATCGGGAGATAATTTAATTATCATGAAATTACTAAATTACCCCTCCTATATTATATTAATAATAACATTTTACTAATATATTGTTAATGCAATATTTTACAAACATACATGTAATTGCACAACATGAAATGCTAAAGTTTATCCGTACCTTACATGCACTACAAAGCTAGTTGGTTATGACAGACGAAATGGTATATTAAGAAGTAGTGGAGGGCTTTCTTCTTTGAAAAGGATCCATTTTGATAATTTTTTCTTTTTGGCACCGGTATTTTAGGATTTTTTTTTCTTAAATGAGTTTTGCCCTTGACCTCTTATTTCTTTCATTACTGGTCCCATTTCTGGGATGCCACACTTGGTTCATATGGATTGCTATACACACAATTAAAGATAACATGTGGAGCAGTTAAGTCATGTTGAAAAAAAAAAGTAAAAGGATACGCCAAATCTTTATCCAGCCCCTCTCAGGCCTTGGCCTCTCTTCCCTGTATCATTTTATGTCTCACCAATAATCTCCAAGCTCTTGGCCCCCTTCTTCAGTGTCATATTAATCAGATGTCCTCCTACCAACTAATATGATTCAGATTCAAAGTCCCAATTTAATATTCAAGCTTTATAATCATTCCAAACTCAAACCATTCCCTACTTCTGGGACTAACTAGTTCAAATACTACCAAAACCTTTTAGACTGGATGGTTTTGTCCTGTATTTCTAGTTATCCTGGTTAAAACAACATTAGAACCCTACTTTCTTTGTGAAAAATATCTAAATCACGAGCAAATTTTCGACAAGTGTTGTTAGACTTTTCGCTAAATGTTACCATGTGAACAGTCAGATTGTTGTGAAACACATTGGACCATTGTTACAAATTGGGCGACACTACTTTGCCTAAATATGCCAAATGTCTTCTTATAGGCTGTTACGCAATACTGTTTGTGATTAATCTGGTCTACCATTTACAGATCATGTGGGATCCTGAAAAGGAAGGTTGTGTATTGTATTAACGTTCATCGAATGTGATAGGTAGAGTAATCTAGTCGATCAGTTGGAGGAATATAGTTTGTACAATATTTTCGAAATGAGCTCGGCATAATTTAGATGCACAAGTATGTCTTCAACCTTGATACAGCCTTACATTCCCTCCTTTCTGTTTTCAACTCAAAAAAGCAAGCCGTATTAGTAAGAAACTAACCAAACCAAACCAAACCAAACATACTAGCAGTATAAACTAACCAGCAGTATAAATGTATTACTATTAAGCGGAACTGCCAGACCATGATTTCGAAGACACAATGCTAGTCTCTACCATGATTTCGAAGACACAATGCTAGTCTCTACCATGATTTAATTTTTAATGCACAAAGGAATGTATCAGATAGTCATTCAGTCCAAGTCAAATTAGCTCAGACAACCTAGAGCAAACCTGATTTATTTAGGATGAATTTGACATGGATTTGTCTCTGATCTGAGGCACACAAAGAAAAAATACACCAGTCTCTCAATACTAATCCGAAGCATTTGTGACCCTTTGAATGTTTACAAAACTTGCATAACATGTAACCCTATTTCAATTTAAGTTCAATGAAGCGAATTATCAGGGCTCGGTATTCTGGGATATGACTGTTTAATTCATCAATATACTCCCTAATAGCATTTGAAAGGCCTTCATAATCTGCACAACCAGCAAAACGTCGATTGAGTTCCATCGACTTATTCCCTAAATTTTTGACAGCTTGTTCATGAAAAACAAGAGCATCGATGGAGTTGAGGACGGATTTGAGGACGGATTTGTGGAGGGGATCATCTTCGGTTACACCGATGAAGAACATAATGTACCACTTCAAGAATACATACATTTCAGTTAACTGAGGAAGGCTGCCATTGCGCAAGAACAACTTCACAAGTTGGAAATGAACCAATCTTGTCTGTGATTCACTAGTAGATACTTGTTCAGGTAAAAAGTACCCCATAAAAGAAACAACTTCACAGTCCTGAGCGGGAACATTTGTGGCAAGTACACAACTTATTTCACTGAGTTTCGCAAAATCACAAGGATGTATATCACATTCGGCTTTCTGCCATCCACTAAGTAATAGCTGAGAAGAGCTCACCAGTATTACCTGTGTAGGAGTAACAAAAGTTATGCTTCTTAGTAGGTTAGTACACATATTTGTTTGCAAGATTCAGAGTGAAGGACCATCAAATAAAAGGCGGTTACGAAATAATATTATTATTGTTGTTTATTGATCCCAGCTAGAGAACAAAAACAATATTTAATGAATAACTAATCAGTAGTAGAAATGTTATACTATTAAGGGAACTGCTTAACCATGTTTTAGAAGACACGACGCTAGAATATACAACAATTCAATTTTAAAGCACAAAAGTATGTATCATGCAGTCATTCAGTCCAAGTGAAATTAGCTCAGACAACCTAGAACACACCAAATCTTTTTAGGAAGAATTTGCACATGGATGTCTCTGATCCGAGGCACATCAAGAAAAAAAACACCAGCCTGTCAATACTAATCCGGAGCCTTTTATGACCCTTTAAATGTTCACAATTCTTGGATAACATGTAATCCTACTCCAACTTAAGTTCAAAGAAACGAATTGTCAGGGCTCGGAATTCTGCGAGATAATAGTTTCTTTCATCAATATGGTTCCTGATAGTATTCGAACAGCCTTCACAATCTGCACAAAGGCTACTGAATTCCACTAACTGTTTCTCAAATATTCTGAAAGCATTAGCATCAGGAACAAGAGAACTGACGGTTTTGAGGAGGGGATCATTTTTGGTAACATTGGTAAAATACTTAATATAACACTTCAGGAATACAGACATTTCAGCCAAGTCATGAAGGCTGCCGTTGAGCAAGAACAGCTTCACAAGTTGGTAATGAACCAATCTTGTCGATGAAAATTCACTAATAGATACTTGTTTAGGTAAAAAGTAGGCCATAAAGGAGCCAAATTCATGGTTCTGAGTGGGAACATTTGTGGCAAGAATAGAACTAAGCTCACTGAGTGTTGCAAAATCACAAGGATGGAAATCACGTTCTACTTTGTGCCATTCACCAAGTAATAGATGAGATGAGCTCACCAGTATTACCTGTGTAGAAGTAACAAAAGTCATGCTCCTTAGTAGGTTAGTTTTTAAGTTTCTGAGCGAAGGAACATCAAATAAATGGTGGCTTAGAAATCATATTATTACTATTGATGAATGATCCCCACCTAGAGAACAAAAACAAGATTAAATAAATAAGTTACCTTCCCAAGCAAAAACTGAGCAGCTACATTCCCAGCTTCAGAACATTTCACTAGTAGACTGTTAATGTGCTGATACCGTTTAAAATTCTTCAGCTCCATTTTAACGTCAAAGTTGACAAGCTCGAGGATGTGTTTATCTTGTGTGAACAAACAAAATTTCCGGCAACTGCAACAAAAGATTTTAAATAAATCTTATAATAAAAGTCAATTCTTAAGCATACAAAACCAAACTTTGTATACCAGAAAAGTACCAACTTATTCCTACCAGGCATTGTTATGAAATCTGGCAACCAATCAGAAAGGAGGAAAAAAATCATTACAGAAAGAGAAGGTTATTTCCTGAGATCACAAGGTTTTACAGCAGAACTCACTCTATTTTGTAGTGTAAAGACAACTGGGATAGTAGTGTTCTGCAGCAGAACATTTTAACAATCTATTTATACACTCTAACACCCTATTTATCCATAGATACATACACGCATATACATTTCTAGTAACAGATACATACTTGCACAACAGCACAATGGAAAATGTTCTCAGATATAATAATACATATTCGTAAACGGTGCAAAATATTATGCCGGTGCTTTGCATGTGCAAACTACTATGTTCTGCTGCAGAACACAATATTTCTTACAAATTGTATATTCGATTGCAAATTTTTCGTTAGGATCTTTAGAGCGACTCTATGAATTTAATTACTTGAAATATCTTCTATAGTTTCAAAGCAAAATAAAATGTTCTGCTGTAGAACCCTAATATATCATCTTTATTTCCACTGCAGATCAATGTGAGTTCAACTGCGGAACACTTAAGACTTAAGAGTTCTTCTGTAGAACCCTATTATCTCAGGTAATGAACCTGAGATTAGTCTCAGGTTCCTTATTCTCTTACAAAACATGGCATACTAATTAAAATAATACAATGGCGGAGCCATATAAAACATGTTCACATGAAATATACAGATACTTCAGAACTGGAAGGCTTGGAATGTAATGTCTCACACAGATATGATCCTTGCAAAATCAACCACTCCACCTGGAGACTGCACCAACAATAGTATGATAAGATGCAGGAGGTCATAGGGCAGTTCTCCAATAGTTGCCATTTCTCGAAACAGTTCAAGCTGCAGTACAACTGATTCATAAAACTACACAACGTCACATCAACTGATACAAGGTACTTGTATTCAAAAACTAATGAAACATCATGGCCTCTTTTTCGGATATGATTCCTACAATCATCACTTCAATAGTTCAATAGAACTAAAAGCATATGCGAAGAATAATGTATTAAGGTGTACACTTGCAAAAAAAATTATGCAACCAAATTTCCACTAAATGTTTAAAAGAAAATATAAAATTTCCACTTTTCCAAAAGCAAGTATCTTGTTAGTATATAATAAGAAATAGATAGGACATAGAAGGAATAAATTTGTTTTTGTTAACAAACACAAGGACATCATAGGAATTATGAAAGACGGACAAATTGGTTTAAAAATTACACCAAATTTGGTGTCACACTATTCATTTCGTGTAACTTTTACACTATTATAGCGTTGCATTGGAGTTGGTTTTACACTAAAACTAACACTATTTTGGTGTTATAGTGTTGGATTGGAGTTGCTCTAAGTGATGAATAAGTACCAAGACAAATACTTACTGCCACTTCCAGATGCTATATAAGCTAGCCCAAACACTAAGTTAAATAAAATCTAGACCCGACCCATGTGAAATCAGGAAATTTTTCGAAGTCATAAATTAAGATGAATCTAGAACAAGAACAGTCTTTAAAAAATTGCTTGTCAAGACTACTGCATTTTGCTAGCACTAAAAGCCTGCAAAATTGGTGAAGATCTAGATGCTAGCTTACAAAATTTGATAACTTCTAAGAAATTTATCTATCTCCCAATCAACACAAAATAAACATTAATAAAAGACGGAAAATGACTAAAGACGGAAAATAACTAAAGGTCGAGGGTTTGAGCCTCGCTAGAGGCAAAATGCATGCATGAGAATTTTAATCTCTTGTAATTGACCTAACCCCCAGATAAATTTTCAGGATCGCGATCCCTAACAAGAGAAGAAACACCATTTCAATATTTAATCAATTTCTGAATATAACAAAAAGATAACAGCACCTTGTATATGAGCAAACCCCTAAAACTTTTAAAAACGTTCCTAATAATAAGGAAACATGTAAAAAAGACCCATCCTTTTGTTCTGTCTACTACCATGAACTATAAACTCGAATACCTCTAATGACTATTAACATAATTAAACTTCAAAATGATAACAATATATATATAAATTGATATTTCAAATAATTAATGACAGAATCACCATATCTACAAAACATACACTTGCCGATAACTAAATGAACTACTATATTTTCAGCAATTAACAACTCATCAATAATGTACTCCAACAAATGATAACGATTACTTAAAAAAATCGCTAAAAGCTGCCTATATATAGATATTTTGGTAGATGGTTAAGTAGATATATGGAGGGGACAGAGATCTCACCAATTAGTAAAGTTGTTAAATTGGGCAAACCGAGTTGTGTAAGGTTGTCGCCGCGTCTTTGGAAAAGAGGTGCTGAAGTGAAAGGAGAATTCAGTAATTAGGTTTTAACTATACAGGGTCAAATTTTTCAACAGTTGGGCCATTTTTCAATTTTCTCTCAAATAATTGCGACCCAATATATTCTAAAAATCAGCCCAAGCCTCTTAGATTCTAAAAACGGGATAAGTGCCTTCTGATTTTATAGGCTCCCATAGGCATTGGGGCGCGGCCTTAAAATCACCCATAAAGGTTGACACGGCATTTGACTTATTTTGTTGATATGTTTTAGACTTTGATTCATCTAAGTAAAGATTGAATTATTTCACAAAATACAAGTCCAAACTAGATAGTTCAGTTTCGACCTTCCAAAATAAAGTCGATAAAGCTCAAGACATAGACAATACAATGACAAGATTCGTCGGGTTAAGCACATAAAATAAAGCATATCGGATGCAAAACTCAAGAATATAAACTTAAGGTAATCTTGGCGATAGAGAAAGAATCAAAAAGGAACAAAAATATAAAGACAAGATTCGTCAAGTTAAGTACATAAAATCCACTACCCTAAGGTGTTTCAGCTGCAAAATAACAACTATACCGAACGACGAACGTTACTCAACAACGAATTATCACAAATGAGAGAAGTTGATTATTTGAACCGATGATGTAGGAAAACTTTGCTGAGGATGAATATTTGAGATATTAACAAGAATATTAATAAACTTGGGTGGATTAAGGGCTGAAATTCCATTACCCCAAGGATTTTCCAACTACACAAGGAACACAAATATACATATACATATTGTTAGAATATAATATAAGATCCATATAAGGCCTCCCTCTAACACCTTAAAGTTTTAGATGAGTTGGTTACTTAACATGGTATCAGAGCTAAGGCACGGTCTCAGGTTCGACTCTCTACGACCCCCAATATTCTCAATATTTATTATGGACACGAAAGACAATTTAATGCCCCAAAGATGGGCGCCCGTGATCCACTCTCGACCCAAAATGGGCTTTCGAGTGAGGGGAAGTGTTCTTATAAGATCCATATAAGGCCTCCCTCTAACACCTTAAGGTTTTAGATGAGCTGGTTACTTAACATGGTATCAGAGCTCAAGTATGCAGAGGTCCCGGGTTCGACTCTCTACGATCTCCAATATTCTCATAATTATTATGGACACGATAGGCAAATTAATGCCCCAAAGATGGGTGCCGGTGATCCACTCTTTGACCCAAAATGGGCTTTCGAGTGAGGGGGAGTGTTAGAATATAATATAAGATCCATATAAGGTCTCCCTCTAACACCTTAAGGTTTTAGATGAGTTGGTTCCTTAACATATATTTTATATATATATATATATATATATATATATATATATATATATATATATATATTGCTACCCAAGAAGGGGCAAATTCAATATTGATATCAAAATCACTATATATTAACTAAGTCTAACATGATGTCGGTTGTACACAACCGCATACATAGGGAATAAACCCTACTGACATAACCTAATGGACAAAACTTGGGCTTATTAAAAATAAGGGAAACTCCACTCAATTCTTCCCTCTATTTTTATTAATAACCACCTAAGTAACCACTAACACGCCCGCAAGGGTTGTCTCAGTTGGTTAAAGAGAGGCCACATTACCTCTTGGTCACAGGTTCGATTCCCATGGGAGGCGGATTTGTGATTATGCCATCCTGGGGCAGAGCCTGTCGCATTTGTGCGGTTTGCCTTGGATCACGTGGTTTGCAGGCTATTGTGTGAGCCCATGGGTTTACCCAGAGCGCACCCGGGTAGCGGCTGCGGGTTCCCATGTTAAAAAAAAAAGTAACCACTAACACTAAAATGATTAATAATAACCATTAAAGTTAGCTATGTATTAGTTTATAATCCTTCTATCTATTTTTATTGACTAAAGTACAATGACATGGTCTTTATTGCTATAGATCGATGACATGGTACAATGTAGAAAAACACATTAGAAAATAGTCACCGAACAAAAATAATATTTGTAAATGTAACACTGATATAAGCAACATCTCACAATCCTTTTCAACAAATCAATATATGCGTAACTAAAAATAGCAACATCTTAGAATCATTTTCAACAAATCCAAATATGGGTAACCAAAAAACAAAACTCTGCATGAGTATTACAACAATATTTCTCCATATACTAGTTGTCAAAGCATTAAGTCTCACAATATAAGAGCTTGATACAATTGCCATCAAGTGCCTTGGAATAAATATTTAAACAAAAAAGCAATCGTATTTAAATTAATTCTCCAGCCACCTTCACTATGAGCTTGGCAACCTAAGGAGTGATGTGAAGATATATATGTATGCCCATCATTTGCAGCTAAAACACCAATACCATCTGGCCTTTTTGTTGCTTGAACGTTGCTATTTTCTGGTGGCCTTTTTCTACACAGTCTCTGTTGTTTCCAGTCTATTTGTTTTATGTCAAGAGTTTATGATTAGAGTACATAGTATACATCCCTGTATAAATAATCTAGGGGGACATGAGATTATGAAACACACATATATAAGACTAACCTAGGCTGTAACTCCATGGAACTCAGATTTGAGTAAGTAGAGTATGTTTTTCAAATACCGACTTTCAGTTAAAAATCAGTACAAAAGATATTTTAAGCACCGGAAAGCATCTGAAAATTGGAGATAATTCTTTTCAGCCCCTGGCTATTTCATAATCCTGATCCGGCCCCTGATGGTAATGCAAATTTGGTACTTTAGTCTTGTCTGAATAATTGCAAACATATGCATATGCATCATTGTGTGGGGGTGTTAAAACAGGCGCAAGAGTAAAAGCGCAATTGAAAATATTACAGTAGATGTGTGGCCACACCATGTTACACAGAGTATCGAATAATGTAGTTGAGGGTTTATAGTATATCGCAGGATTGATATTTTCTGGGTAGTCTCTTTATATAAATGCTCTTTGTAGGCCTACTATCCCTCGTCCTATTCATAGCCTATTATCTCTCGTCCTTTTTCTAAATGCAAATAACTTTAGTTCTTCACATATTCAAGTAGGGGGTTTTCACTAAACAACCTAACTTTTAAAGTTTAGCAAAATCTACATACATCTAACTGAACCTAACCACGCCTTTTGACTGTCCAAATTTATAAACTAGTACTATTATTCGATCATACTCATAACAAAAGTCTCAATATAAAAGAAAAGTTAGTAAATCTATTTGTTTCACTCAAACAAACTAATCTTTACATTGATGTAATCACTATTGAAACCAATCAAAATATATCTACATAATATCTAATATATATGCCTATATGTAGCAGAACCCCTAATTCACCTAATCGACACCTAGGCGGGCGCCCTACCGCCTAGGCAGTTCGCTATTGTCATGGTTCGTCTTTACGCCTGGACAAGTATGTCTTAAATATCAGTAAATGTAAATTTACTATAAACATTTATATATATAAACTACTTTTGTATTCCTAATTAAGAGATACCCAAGCAAGACACCTATTTTGAAAATTCCTGAACATGATTATGTCTAATTTGAGTCAAACATACTTGTTCATTATAGACTGTATCGTGTCCTATACTTGTGTTAAAAATTAGACAAGGTCCCCGTGTTTACTTTTTTTTTTTATCTTCTACGATCAACACTCGGATAAAGTCGTGTCCGACACTACTTTTATCCGACACTCCATACCACAGTCCAAATAATATAAATGATATAGGGCATAAATGCACATGCTCGACACTCAAGTCAAGATCGACTATGTCAACAGATAGTTCTTGGTTAGATTCAATTAAATCTATATAGTTACGTCCTACCCCACAAACAACGCCGACGAAGGCATGCAAGTGCACCACACTCGAAGTTTAAAGTAATTGGCTCGAGTAAGAACATCATTTAAAATATATTAAATTTTAATTTCATAATTTATAACTTAAAAGGGATTATGCATTAGAAACATAATCAATATGAATGAAAAAGTGTTTCGACCCCATAATGTGCACCCATAATATGCAAATTCTACACTAATATAAATTTAATTTCCTAACTATATTGATCGATAACATAAACTTAAGCTACTACTCTATTGAATTTCTAAGTTTACCCAATTATAAGGATGTAACAATAATAGCTAGTAGATATAATAGTGTGAGGTACAAGTACACATGATAAGAATGTCCAATTAAATGCAATACATTAAATTTGGATAAGTTTGAACGGGTGTGATGCACGGGTTAAAAATAGTACAGTATTAGTAACATATGCATTTCTCACATGAATGCTTTTATATAGGCAATTAGTGGCAACACCTGTAAGAATGGAGGAAAACATAACATCTCTTGAAAGGTCAGGGTATGCCTGGAAAGACGTGCTCATCCACCGTGTCAATTAATCTTCTGCACTTGGGCCTTCATCTTGATTCAGTGCAGAAATCATAGAAGTACTACATAACTTCACCTTCATTTTCATTAATAAACATAACACCAACTCAATTTTACTATTTCAAACACAGGGATGTATGTATGTATGTATTGAAGCATATGTAATGAAAATAAAGGTAAAAGGAAGCAGTTTCAAGAATAACAAAACATGTAAAGAAGATGAAAAAGACAGAGAATTGAAGGAGAACATGGTACCTCATCATAGATGAAAAGATTGCATACAAGGTGAAGATTTGATGTCAATGACACACCCATTGCTTCGACTTACCTCCCTCCCCCTCCCTCTTTCTTCCCATTCCCTCAAAAGTCAAAACTTACTCAGACCCAGCTCCGTAAAATCTACGGTAGTAACAAAAATCTACTTTAATGATTTCCAAAAAAAAAAACTACTTTAATCAGGGTTATCGTCAACAAATTCATTCAATTTTTTTCGATTTTGCATAAATGATCTTTTTGTCATCATATTAATCATCTATCTTTTTAAAATTATGTATAATTTACCAAAATAACTCATTGAATTTTATCGATTTTGAAAATTTTTGCATAATTTTAGAAAGATAGATGGTTAAAATTGTTACAAAAAAATCATAATGATTATTTTGTAAAATTGAAAAAAGTTTAATGAATTTGTTGGCAGAGCTCTTTTAATTATGCATATAGAAATATATGAAGATTAGGGTTTTTGACGTGGATGACAAACCCATTCATTAACTTCAGACAATACAATTAACTAAAAAAACATATTTCCGACAATTAACTAAAACAACATATTTCCGACTTTGTCCATTATATATACTATACTCCGTAGATAATAGCCGTGCAAAGCACGAATTAAAATAATTTATTAAAATTAAGGGTAAAGAGTTTCTACCTGACAAGGTAGAAAAATTCTCTACCTGTGCGGCTTTAAATTCATATTTTTAATAGTTTTTACGAAAATCCAACCGTACAGATTAAAAGATTACACAAAAATTAGTGGGTATACAAAATTACATAGAAATTGATTTTATATATGATGCAATTTTCAATCAAAAAATGATATAAAATCTGAGCCGTTGTATTCATAGTGTAAATTAAATGTATTCTTAAAGGATAAAATTTACAAAATTTTGCGCACCTACTTATTTTTGCATAAAATTTTCATATGTACGATTAGAATTACAAAAAAAATGATAAATACATGATTTTAAGTCGCTCAGGTAGAGAATTTTTCTACAGTGTCAGGTAGAAACTCTTTACCCTAAAATTAATCATTTTTTATTAAATTTTATAAGAAATATTTTATTTATCATTAAAAAATACTGTAAAAATGATAAAAGTACAAAAGAAAATTACGATATTTATGGAACTCAGTAGTTTATAAAAAAAAATTGTAATTACATCAAAATTCCAATATTTCTAGGAGACACAAATTTAGAAGTAAGTATCATTAAAACGTGATTTCACTTACAAATAAGATATTAGATTATAAGGGCCCGAGAAAATTTAATTAAATTGATCATTAATTTATTATAAAAAATTACGTTATTTACAAAGATTTTGCTTATTAATAAAGGTCATTTTAGATATTATTTATTTAATTTTATTTAAGAAAATCGAGAAAAAAACTAAATGATTCCGATATATACATTAAAATGTACATGATTATGATAAATACGTTATTTGTGAACTGAATAGAGTTATAATAAAAATTACAGTTATAATAGTATTAACAATTTATTATTTTAATAAAAAATAATATATAATCCTTGGAGAAATAGGAATCTTATGGGTGGAACCGATTTTTGGTACTGAAGTACCATTAAAAATGTATTTCGTTTGTTATAGATAAACATGTCACCGTAGATTAACATTTGTATTCGTAGTCTTTTTTTTATTAAGTTGTAATAAAAAAATTATAATTGTAATATAATTTATTTATTTATTTTATAAAATAATATAGAATTCTAGAGAAAATAGGAGTTTTGGGGTGAAACCAAAATATGATACGAACCAAATTTGCTATAAAATAGTACATTAAAAAGGGGTTTTGTTATTAATACACGTTATAAATATAGATTTATTTATTATTTATTTAAGATTATATTTTAAACAATCAAGAAAACATAACATACATGGTTCTGGTTCTAATATATACGTTATTTGTACAATTCAGTAATATTATAGTAAAAGAATTATAATTATAACAAAATTCCAAACAATTGTTTTAGAAAATAATATGAATTTTAGGGGAGTAGGAATCTGTGATGAAATAAGGGTGAAACCAAATTTGTTACGAAAATATCATTAAACATAAATTTATTAATAAAGGTTATAGATTCGTTAGTGTTTTATCAAATGTTATACGATCTGCCTACGTATTCGTTGGTGTTTTACCCTCTATTTGTTGGTGATTTTTGATCGTTGGTTTTTTCAAGTTAAAAAAATTATAAACAAAAGAATTATAATCATCATAAGAACTCTATTTTTAACTCTTTTTGAAGGAACATAGTATTCTAGGGGAAATATGATTTTTTTAAAAATATAACAAATAAAAGAATTATAATTATAATAAGATAAAAATTACAAAAAGAATTATAATTATAATAGGATTTCTATTTTTATTCTATTTTTTTTAAAAAAAACAAAATAGTATTCTAGAGAAAATAGGATTTTAGGGGTGAAACCAAAATATAGTGCGAACCAAAAACGGGTGAAACCAACCAAACTTTAGGTACCTTTAAAAGAGGTTTAGTTTATTAATAAAGGTTATAAATTTGTATAAAATAGTAGTACATAATACAGAAAGGATAATGTAAACATTAATTTTAGGAGCACAAAATATTATTGATTACATTGGCAAGAAAATTAAAAAAGAATCGAAACTCATCAGTTGATTGCAAATAGTTCTTGCACGTATTTTTGTTGATTACACGTAGTTATGCACTCTGGTATGTCACTAATCTGGACTACCATTTACAGATCATCAAAGGGATCTTGAAAAGGAAGGTTATGTACTGTATTAACGTACTGTATTAACGTTTATCAAATATGATAGGTACAGTTATCTAATCCAACAGTAAAGAGGAGGAACATGGTCATTCTGTCCTAGAACAGACCTATCATTTTTGCACATGGATTTGTCTCTGATCTGAGGCACACAAAGAAAAAAAAAAGCCAGTCACACAATGCGAATCCGGAGCCTTCTGTGACCCTCTAAATGTTTACAATTCTTGCATCATATGTAATCCTTGTTGAAATATAAGAACAAATATGATAAATATATTTATATAACTGTATACACACACAATGAACACTTGTATTTTGAAGAACTGAAGCTTACAAAAATGTATTTGTTATTCAACAGTCTTAAAAAAAATACAACGTACATGAATATATATATATATATGCAAACCTATCAGACTAAAGTAATGGCTAAAAACCAGGAGCACTTACCTGGTATATCCCCACGACTCTCAACCTCTATTGACCTATTCTTATGCAACTAAACATTTAGACACAGCTGACTTATTCAAATAAACCATAAACTAAAATAAAACTAAATAAGTTTAAATTAATTCCAACAATCTCCCCTTAATTTAAACTTATGAAGCACTTTTTGTGATGCACTTCTCACCACCATCTCTTCATTTTGTGATGCACTTCTCATCACTTTCAAGTTTGATGCACTTCTCATCAAAAACAATTAATTTTGTTGATGCACTTCTCACCAACACCAAATGGAGCACTTCTCCCCATAAACTTTTCAAGGTGCACTTCTCACCAATTTCAAATTGTTTTGGAGCACTTCTCTCCATCTACATCTTGTATATTTTGTTGATGCACATTATCACCAACATCAAAAAAAAATAATTCTGGAGCACTTCTCTCCCACTGCACTATTTCTACAACTCTTATTTTTTTTTCTCGGCCACGTTTGCAGTTTTGCTTTCAGCAACCATATGTTGTTTTCTCACTGCCATCTGCAGCTTCTTCTCGACCACGCTTCGTCTTGCTCGACAGCCCCAAACTACATATGCATCCCATACTACACATGTAGCTTTACCATTTGTTTCTGCAGCAGCACTATCGGCAACTTCTTCAAGTCATCTGCCTGCACTGGACAGACCTGGACACAGCAGCTTTGCCACCTCCGTGCCGCCACCACCCAACGACAACCTCAGGAACGGAGGGAAGGCTGTTAAGCCCTGAACCTCCTGCCCCGGGGCTCTGATACCAAGTGCTGAAATATAAGAACAAATATGATAAATATATTTATATAACTGTATACACACACAATGAACACTTGTATTTTGAAGAACTGAAGCTTACAAAAATGTATTTGTTATTCAACAGTCTTAAAAAAAATACAACGTACATGAATATATATATATATATATATATGCAAACCTATCAGACTAAAGTAATGGCTAAAAACCAGGAGCACTTACCTGGTATATCCCCACGACTCTCAACCTCTATTGACCTATTCTTATGCAACTAAACATTTAGACACAGCTGACTTATTCAAATAAACCATAAACTAAAATAAAACTAAATAAGTTTAAATTAATTCCAACAATCCTATCCCAATTTAAGTTCAAAGAAATGAAGTGCCTGGGCTCGGAATCTAGCGAGAGTACTTTCCAATCCATCCATAATTTCACTGATAGCATACGAGGTGCCTTCACAATGTGCAGATTGGAGACGGACTTCCATTAAGTGGTTCTCAAAAGATATCATACTATTAGCGTAAAGACCAAGATATGTGACGCTATTGATGAGGTAGCTGTCTTCTTCGGAAATACTGGTGAAGAACTCAATATAATCCCTTAGGAATACAGACATTTCAGCAAAGTCATGATGGCTGCCATTAAGCAAGAACAACTTCACAAGTTGGAAGTGAACCAATCTTGTCTGTGAAGATTTACTATTAGATACTTGTTTCGGTAAAAAGTAGGACACGAAAGAACCAACTTCATAGTCCTGAGCGGGAACATTTTTGGGAAGAAAACAACTACTTTCATTGAGTTTCGAAAAATTACAAGGATGTATATCACATTCGGCTTTCTGCCATCCATTAAGTAATAGCTGAGAAGAGCTCACCAGTATTACCTGTGTAGGAATAACAAAAGTCATGCTTCCTAGTAGGTTAGTACACATATTTGTTTTCAAGTTTGAGTGAAGGAGCATCAAATAAAAGGCCGTTCAGAAATAATGTTGTTGTTGATTATTGATCCCATCTAGAGAACAAAAACAAGATTAAATAAATGAGTTACCTTCCCTAGCAAAAACTGAGCAGCTATATTTCCAACTTCAGCACATTTCACTAGCAGGCTGTTTATGTGCTGATACTGTTTAAAATTCGTAAGTTCAATCCTGAAGTCAAAGTTGACATGCTTTAGGATGCGTTCATCTTGTGCGAACAAAAAGAAGTTTCTACAACTGCAAAAAAGATTTACCAAGACAATTTAGAGACCTTGTGTATGTATGTATGTAAGCACACGATGTTTCCATTCTAAGTAGAAAAATCGATAAATCACTCTCGCAAATGCCTTTATTCAACCAATAACAAATTCACAGTTGAAAAGAAATGAAAACAAAACATCAAAAACTTTATATTAAAGATATATCCAAGAACAGCAAATAAAAGATCAAAAGCTTGATAGCAGGTACACCTAACGGCTAAAAAAGTTGTACTAAGAGGGCAGGACATGCCACAAGTGTACCTTGTTGAATATTGCTTAAAAAACGTTTGCAGAAACTGTAACCCAACCAAAACTCTTTAGTATGACCTGATTCACCCTTTCCACCAAGAGGGCAGGAGAGGCCATATGTGTGGTCTACCTACTTGAGCATTGCCTCAACTGGTGATTGACCCATCTCCCATAAAGACATGATACATCTCATCAAAAGCGGTACCCAATTTACCAGAGAGTACATACTGGGAAAAGCCCAGTAAGATACACAAGGGGAAAAAAGTGAAAAGAGTCTATTTGCTCAACTGAGCTAATTAATACAGCAGTAAAGGGTGGTTCAACCCCCTAATTGTATGAATTCTTATAAAAATATAAATCAATACATAAAGTAAACCCTTAATTTTGTTAAAAGCATTTCTCAAAAATTTACCAACACTCAACTAATCTAATAATGAATAGTTAATTCTTAAGCATACAAATACCGAACTTCTATACCAGAAAAGTACCAAACTTATTCCTATTAGGCAATGTTATGAAATCTGGAAACCAATCAGAAAGGGGGGAAAAACCATAAGAAAATGGCATGGTAAGTAAAAAAAGACAATAGTGGAGCCATATAACATATTCACATCAATATACAGATACTTCAGACTTGGAAAGCTTAGAATGTAATGTCTTACACAGAGATGATCCTTGCAAAATCAGCCGCTCCGCCTGGAGACTGCACCAACAAAAGTATAATATAACAGAGGTGCTCATAGGGCATCTCAGTCATTTTTGCCATTTCTGACACAGTTCAATCTGCAAGTACAACTAATCTATAAAAATACACGTCACATTAACTGATACAGGGTACTTGTACTCAGAAACTAATCAAACATCATGCCACTTCTTCTAATATGATACATACAATCATCAATTAATCATGTATTAAGGTGTACACTTTCTAACAAAAAAAAAAGCAACCAAAGATTTTGGACACCTCAAGAGAATAGGTTCAATAACAATATCATTCTAATTGGTTTCTTTCTTCAAACCCTGGCATTACAACAACAATCACAACATAGCAAACAAGGGAACATCTTCTCTTTTATTTTTATGCCATGTGAACATCTTTAATTCTACTATGCTGAATCAGTGGAAATTTAGTCACCTACTAAGTGACGAATAAGTACCTAGAAAAATACTTACTGCCACTTATAGTTGCTATATTACTATAAGCTAAGCCCATACACTCTAATATTAAATTAAATCTACACAACTGAACTATGTAAAATTTGAAACTTTTTAAAGTCATAAAATAAGATGAACCTAGAACAAGAACAATCTTTAAATAAATTGCTTGTCAATTAGGAATTAGCATCAAATCACACTTGCCAAAACCATGAAAGAGGCATTAAGACCAGATATACTGCAGAATTTGGTTCTACTTCCAGAGATTGATAAACTGGGACATTGACTTGGGAAAACTTAATTCGTCAAGGCTACTGGAGTTTGCAAGCACTAAATGCAAGAAATTTAGATCAACAATTTGGTTGAGATCTAGATGCTAGCTTACAACAATTGATAACATCCAAGAAATTTATCTATCTCCTAATCAACATCAAATCAACATTTAAAATGAAGGAAATAATTAAAAGACAAGGTAGATGGTTCGACCTTGGTGGAGGAATGTGTGCATAAGTATTTTAATCTATTGTAATTGACCTCCAAGATAAATCTTCTGGATCATAGTTTAAAACAAGAGAAGAATCTCAATTTCAAAATCTAATCAAATTCTGAATAAAACAAAAAGATTACACCTACTTGTATGGGAGCAAACCCGTAAAACTTTAAAAAAACAAGTGAATTCCTAATAATAAGTAAACTTGTCGAGAAAAAATACATTCTTTTGTTCTACTACCATGAACTACAAACTCGAAAATTTCTAATATCCATTCATCAAACATAATTGAACTTCAAAATAGTAACATAAGATTTATATTAATTAATATTTCAGTTCCTTGCTCCATATCTTTCTCATGTCCATGAAAAAAAACCGTCCAAACTCTTATGAAACTGAAGAATCACTGAACAAGGATAAAATGTGGCAAAAGTTTTAGGCATCAAATTTCAACACCATGAGCAATATATGTAGAAGCACCCTTAAAAGAATAAGATATCTTGACATGGTAGCAGTTCTAAACATGTTGTGAAGCGTATATCATTAATATGTTCCGCCATAAATGCTGGTCTCCTCAATCACAATTTCAAAATACCTTCATTGACAACTACAGTATATTGAACTTTGGAAGGTTTAACAATCAAAATATGTTAACCAAATGAGTAACTGCCTTCATGTGTCTAAAAGATTAGGTCCACATTCATTTTCCACAAATAATTACTAAATCTTTAAGCATGAAAAGCAAACTCTTAAGTCCGGGAAAAATGCTAGCAGCGGTTGTTGGTAAATTCTTAAGAGTCTCGACTGATTTAGCCATTAAACAAATGTGAATAGAACTTGAATATAGATCTCCCAACAATATAGAAATTGAAGTAAAACCTAGAGGATGTTTGGCTTTACTTAAAAAATTTACTCATCACTTAAAGTTTTTTACACTAGCTTAAAGTAAAAGTAAATTTTTTGACTTATATAAGTTTATTCATCTTTTTGTATAATTTGGCTTGGAGTCAACTAAAGTATTTGGCAATGTATTACTTAAACTATTGTTAATTAGTTTGGCAAAAAAAAAACTATTATTAATTAGGATTATTTACTTTATTCAAATGAAAATAAAACCATAGTACAAAATAATAAATAAAAAGTTCCTTGTATCTTTAGTCGTCTCCCCTTTGTGCCATTGTTTGTGCCCGAGGATATAAATCTTTTGTGTGCAACTTAAAATACGTCATAGCCAACATCTTTCTTTCTAATATAATTAATAAATTTGAATGTGCATCATAGCAATGACCATGTCACTTTGTGCTGGTATTTTTGTAAGATAGAGTGAGTAAACTGTGAATGTAGTTTTTCACACTCCAAATGTTCATCCAATAATCATTCTATTTGATGAATAAAGATAATATAAACGTTACTTTTGATTTCGACAAACACTGGATTCCAACAAAAACCATAAAGGTGATACACTAATTCCTCTCTATAGACCCATAAATCCTTTCATACGTGGATACCCTACATCTACAAGAAAATATTTATTTTCGGATGTGAAAAATTTAGATCAGGGTTACATAAAGGATAAAGCCTTGGGAAAAATTTGGATATTGTGGGTTGCGCCTTCCTATCCAACCCAGACAAACCTAAAACACATGTTAATATCACGAAATGCAAAAAATATTTTTTGACCGATGTATGGCATACGCAACACGGTATTCACCTAAGCACATCAATGTATTCATCACTCATAAACAACCATCTAATATATTGAATGAAGTTGAGAGATCACATTTATAGACAATTCTACAATTATGAATCTAAAGTTCAATAAAGGAAGCAAATGTGCGAATAAATTACAATTAAGATAAAAGGAAACACATTTTGCAACAAAAAGTAAGGATTTTGATATTCAATTACAATAAAATACATTCAAACGTTGTTATTGTATCTATATATATATGGCAAGGGGATGCAATTAGACAAGTTACGAGCAAATCAAAGACGATAAAGTAAATGAATATAATTGTAAGAGACATCTCATTAACCAAAAACTAATAATATCAGGTATTAAAGGTTTTAGTGTGTTACCTCGACAGGACAAGGAGATTCAATGGTAGGGAGCTTCAAAAGTTGAAAGTGGAGTCAGAGAAGCTGGAAAGTTGAAGGAGTCACAAGATAAAAGAGAAAAAGGAAATGAGAGATTAGGTTAGAGGATGAAAATACGAAAGATGAGTAATAAATAAAACGTGAAAAGATTGGTGGTAACTACTTATAACTTTATTAGCAAAAAAAAACTACTTATAACTTTTGGGCCATCTCTTACATAAAGTTCTAAAGTTCATTTTATGTACCACCTAAACGAACAAATATTTACTTTAGGCCCAAACATGTATATAAGCTCTTTACCCAATTTCACGTTGGACTATGGTAGGAAAAAGGAAAAACAAAGGATAAAACCTATCTTCACATAAAATCGGCAAGGACACATAATATTTTAAATTCAACATGTGCTCTTTAATTGAAAATTGTTTTATTCAATGATGAATCTTACAAGAGTTAATCAAAAGCGTATCACTCGTAAGCCAAGTAATTGCATGATGAAAAAAAAAATTCCAATTTTATATAAACTTTCCACACTAGTCTACTATATTTAAATGAAAGAAACAACTTCCTATTTATGTTACGTGTTTGTGTTTATTCCAAATAATATATTTCTCAAATATACATGAACTTCATAATATATGACTAAATGTTTTTTCTAAGAACTTAACACAAGACAAATACAAATTAACATTTTAATTTTTAAGGCATAGAGGCATGTCTGTAAACATCTAATAACAAGCCTATAGTAATGTAATGAATGCTTTTTTTACATGATCCCTTAACTGGGAACCACGATTCTTTGCTTCGCATAACACCCATAGTTGTCACTAGTCAAAGCTATTGCGTAGGCAAAAAATGATAAGTTATGGGTAGACATTTGACCTACCTTAGTTTCAATGTAAGAACGCATCGCCTTCGACCGTATGAAAGAACCTAAAATCAAGTAAATTGTTAGTCACACAGGCATGCTCATCTTATAATAAGCCTATATCAATAACTATGTCATTATTCACTAAGGTGTATTTGTTCCTTGTAGAAATGTCTACTTTATTTTGTATAGTTTAATTTTCTCTATTCTATAAAAGTTAAATTGTAAACATGTTATAAATAAATGAGCCTGGTAGAAGTTCAAATATTATACATCAGGAGGAACAAAGCCATGACAAATGAAGTTGCAGAATTGAAAAAAATTCTCCAAGTCATGATATCAAAATGTACAAAATTAACAACGTAGTGAAGTTAGAAATCCATATCAAGAAGTATGGAGATGCACTATGTAGTGAAATCAGGATATCAAGAAGTCATGATATAGTAAAGTCTAAACACTGTATCGTAAAGTCAAGTATCAAATCATTATACCGTGAAATCTACATGTCGACAAGTCAAAAACAGGTCTAGCAAAGTAGAGTTCACAATATCTTTCAGAAATATATCGTGAAGTTTCATCAATTGAAGAATGAGCTATGTCGGCAAGTACATCATCAAGTAGAGTTCTCGACATGGGCACTTGGACAAATTTCTGAAAAATAAAGACAAACAAATTTGAATTATTTCAAGGAACAAATATTGGAGCATCTATGCAAAAGACATATGACAAGCCTACAACAAAACCTGGAGAGAAATTCATGTAAAATATGGCCAAAGAAACTTGCAAGGACAATGTACAGAAAAGAGGAGGTCCAAGTTGCAGAGTTGTTATTTTTAGTGTAGGAACAATTTTTGTTATCTTTTGTTTACTAGTGATTAAGGGAACTTTGTAAAGGGGTATGCACAAAATAACAGTTTCAATATATAGAGTGCATAGCACCACCATAGCTGTTAAGCTTTTGTGTTATTATCCTACAAGAATCCTCTCTAAGGAAAAAAGAAAGCAATCTTGTAAAGTATAAGCCGACAATACAATTTTGTATTCACAGGTTGTAACAAATTTTGATGTCTTGAATGGTGTGTTGAAAACCTATGAGCTTGAGTTGTTACAGAAGAGGTCTATTCAAGAAAATCAGGGTGCAATGGTTAATACCTCATGTGCCTTGCTTGGCTGTGAGTGACCCTAACAAGAAACAAGACATCCTGACATCAAGTCAAATCAAGATTGAAGAGATTACTAAGGAGAAACCTGAGCACGAGAAGAGTCATATTGTTGAGAAGGATGATGATGAGTTTTACACTATTAAGAAACTAGAGAAAGTGGACGATAAATCCTATGCTTTCAGGCTAAGAAGTTTCCTAACCTAAGATTAAAAAAGAATAGTCATTTAAGTCAAAGGCACAGTTTAACTCATTCAACAAAGGCAAGGCTCCAAAGACTAGTGGCAAGAGTGACTACAGGTCAAAACTCAGATGTTACCAATGCAATAAGCTTGGTCATTTTGCAATAGAATGCAAGAAGGACAAAGCTTATTTGGAAGTTAAAGCCAAGTGTACGAGGCTCGCCTCAAGAAATAGTCAGGAAATGCTTAGATTGTTGAGGGCAGGTGTTGGGATAATTCTGATGATGAGGAGAATGAATGAATATAAAAACTTTGTAGGATGGTGAATCCTCATCTTCTAGTCAGGTAACAACTATAACTACTATTGATATGACTGCATCTCTATATAAAAAAAACTATTGAGAATTTGAGTATAGAATTGTTCAACATACATAATAGCATGACTGCTGTAAATGATAAAATTATTAGATTAACTTCTAGGAATGTAGAGTTGAACAGTAAGAATGAAAAGCTAGAACACATGGTTATTAATGTTGAGAACTTTGAACAAGAAGTGGAATATTTGAAAAACAAAGTCCTACATGCAGAATAAATAGAAAATTTCCTTCAAAACAAATATATGAAAATGAATTGAAAGTTAAGGCCAATAAAAACTCTTCAAATTTGGTTAAGATTTATCATGATAACAATCAAAAAAATTGTAAGGTTGGTGTTGGCTTTGATGACTATAAGAGTCTGAAGGGAAAGAAAAGTGTAGTTGTAAAAAACAAGCAAGTTGTTGATGACAGTATGCCTCACATTTTGAAAGATGTTCCTGTTTTTATGAAAATCATAGTTGAGTTTGATGAAGAAATGCTAGTCATCAAACAACAATTAAGGGATAATGATGAGGCACATGGCAATGCACAGTCTTACCTAAGAGGGAAAAAAAGTCACAATAAAAACCAATCCAATTGAGAATATCAAGACTGAGAATGTGACCAAAAGAAAAAATCATAATGGAAATGAGAAAGTAGGTATTAACAAAAAAAACTATGCTTCTATGCCAAATGCCCCTTAAAACTACGTCAAAATTGTGGTAGTTTTAATCACTTGACTCATGCATGCAAAAAGCATGTTAATAACATGCTTACAATTACAAGTTACATCCATAATTTTACATGTTACTCTGTGCCCCTTAGACAAAAGGACTATCCATTTTGTGACAAATTTGATTGTATGTCATATAAATATATAATATGAACGTGAATACTAGTTGTTACAATTTGGGAAGATGGTTTATTGATGGATGCATAAGTCAAATTGCACACAACGCCACAGCTAGGTCAAAGTATTCTAGTCCTCCAAAAGGTAGGAAGGTATCTCTGTCACCAAAGTCTAAGGACTCTAATTCTACGACTTCTAATGGTGCAAAGAAGACTGAGCAGAAAAGCGTTAATGGTATATGAAAAACTGTTTTTAAGTCACATGGGCACGAACTTGTTTGGGTACAAAATAAGAAGTAATTAATTTATGGTTGCAGAGCAAGATAAAAGAAAAAAAAAATTGTGGGGTATGTGAAGTTCAAGATACATGACTAGTAACATGGCACAGTTTGTAGAAAAGTTTGGCCCATTAGTTACCTTTAGAAATGAAAGCAGGGGGTTTACTATAAGATATATCAATAAAATCCACATATATATCAATAAAATTATAACCATTTAATTGGTACTCCTCATCAAGGTCAGGGTATGCCTAGAAAGGCATGCTCATCTAGATTAATAATGCTTAGCAAAAAAAATTGATTCAGTGCATAAATCATATAGATATTACATAACTTCACCTTCATTTTCATCAACATACATAACAACTCATTTTTACTATTTTAAACACAGAGATATTAGTATGAATCTGAAACATGTGTGATGAAAAAACATATAAAGAAGCAGTTTCAAGACTATTAAAACATGTAAAGAAGAAGAAGAAGAACAAGACAGAGAATTGGAACAGAACACGGTACCTGATAATATATACATGTTTATGAAAAGATTGCATAGAACTTGAAGTTTTAATGTCAATGACAAATCCATTGCTTCGTCTTTCCCGAAACACGGCATCTCTCTCTCTCTCTCTCTCTCTCCACCGCCTCTCTCTCTCTCCACACACTTCAAAAGTCAAGACATGTACCCTCAGACTCAGCTCCATAATTTGAAATAACAAAAATATAGGAGTATTTTATATATAAGCATATATATAATATAGATATATAAAGATTCGGGCTTTGTAGAGCAGGAACGTTTGATGTCATTTCTCCGTCCTCCGCCGTTCATCGGACTGCAAACACTGTCGTTCCTCTCTCTTTCTCCGTAAATCATTAAAAAAAAAAAAACTCTAGTTCTAGGCGTACGAAAAACTATTACCTCGGTACCAAAATACATTTTCACTTTTTACGGATCAATAAAAAATGTAGCTACACATGATTTTTTTTTCTCAATTAAAATTTGATATTTAAAATTTAATTCAAAATAAAAAATTTAAAAATAATATGCAAATCTATCATTTTTATCCATATTGAAATAATATGAGTAAAAAATCAAAAAAAATATGTACTTTAGTACAGATGGAGTATTAAATCGGCAAAAAAATTAGAAAAATCAAAACTTATCATTTTTCTAGTTGTACTTTAGTACGGATGGATCATAAAATAACTCATATTATACATTTATAATGAGAATAAGAACAAATGTATTATCAGATTAATGTTTTCGTAAGATGTGTAATTTTTTCAAAAGAACGGAGGGAGGTAAAAAAATAAAGTTCTCACTCAATACAGTTAAACCTCTTTAAAGTAATAGTGTTGGGACCAGGAAAAAATATTACTTTACCGAATTTATTACTTTATCGATATAATAATATTTTATTACTTTATCGATAAAGTAATATTTTATTACTTTACCGAATTTTTATATTTATGTATTACAATACTTTATGTTTAAAAACAAGAATCAATCACATGCAATGTATTTGATCTAAAATTACTTTTGTTATGATAAAAACTAGATTCATGCATATAAAAAATTGCACCAGATACATGTAACATGTGTTGTGTACATAGTATATAAACTCAATCATCTAAAGTTTATTGTAATTCTAAAAAATAAATTCATGAACATACAACATGATATTAAACGATAATATTAACATGATAGAATTTCATCCGCACTTTGAACAATTACTTGTTACAATACGAGCAAAACATACCAGGAATTATTTATATCTTACATAAAGTCAAGGATGAAGTTAATTTTGGCTTTGGTGGAAAGAAGAAACAAGCTACTATAGATTCATATTTTAAAAAGAATTAAATTTTGTAACTCATATACATTATATACATTATATATATATATATATATATATATATATATATAATTCTGAAATTATTACTTTACATATTACTTGGGCCCTTAATGACTTTCTAATTTTTTATTATCTTATGCTTTTAGCGAGAATATTACTTTACAACATTGGCCCAAGTTGGGACCGACGAAATTTATTACTTAAGCGAGATTATTACTTTATCGAATATTACTTAATCGAGGTTTAACTGTACCAAGAAAATTTATATTCAAGAACTACCAAAAATGAACTTTAAAAAGTTCATAATAATTAAACTTTCAATATTTTGAAAATATAATTATTGTTTGAATTATAGGCTTACAAGTGTTTTTCAAATAAATGAGAAATTCGAATTGATTTCGGACATTGTAAATCTTCTATGTAGGTAGATGTTGCCAAAAGACTTGAAGCACCATGGAACTCAATTATTAGATACCAGAAATCGCTCCTCTCTGTTTTTCGGGCTAAGAATGCAAGCACAACTAACCGCCAAACGTTATAGAAATGTTTTTCCTGCTTTAGAAAACACAATGCTAGCGCATATAAGTTTTTCTAGTCATACAATTCAGTCTGTCAAGGTGAAGTAATTTATCTTAGGCTAAACTGGAATTCGGAAGCAATTTTTAAAGCACAAAAGAGTTTGCAACATGTATACATCTCTGATCTGAATACTGAGCTAAGAATACCAGTCTCTCAACAACAATCCGGAGCCTTTCAACACCCTTTAAAAGTTTACAATTCTTGCATGTCATGTATGAAGCTATCCAAACCTCTGTTGAAAATGACCAACTGTTCACTAAGTGTCACAGCTCGGATTTTCCTATAATCAATATATGCTAATCTTGTTGGTATTTTTGCTTCACAGGTTGGTATTGAACCAATCTTGTTGGTGAAGATTCACTAGTGTATAAAATACTTGTAGAGATGAAAAGTAGGTCATAAAAGAATCAACAGAACTGCTCTGAGCAGGAACATTCATGTCAAGAATCTGACAATTAAGCATTGAAAGATCACATATATATACTGACATCAAACTTTACTTTTATTACCTGCGTAGGAGTAACAAAGTCATGCTCCTTAGTAGGCTACTATCCTTTTTTGTATCTATTTTTTTTTTTTTAAGTGGATACATCTTCTGCATAGAGAAGATCTCTGCAACTGCAACAAAAAGATTGGACCATTGTTACAAATTGTTTGACACTATTTTGCCTGACTATACAAATTGTCTTCTCATAGGCTGTCCTGCACTCCAGTATCTAATAAATCTGGTCTACCATTTACAGATCATGTGGGATCCTGAAAAGGAAGGTTGTGTACTGTATTAACGTTTATTGAATGTGATAGGTATAGTAATCTTATCTAACTGTTAGAGGAGGAATGTTTTATACAAATTTTCTAAAATTTTACTACAAATTAGTAAATTACTCGAGATGAGCTCTGGCATAATACAGAGGCACAAATATGTCTTCCACCTTGATACAACCTTACATTCACAATTTCTTGTTTATCAACTCAGAAAGCAATCCGTATTAATAGGACTAATCAGAGCAGTAGAAATGTTTTAATATCAAAGGGAACTGCCAAAACATGTTCTAGAAGAAGACACAACGCTAGTCTATACCATCTTTAAATTTTCAAAGCACAAGAGAATGCATCATATAGTCATTCAGTCCAAGTAAAATTAACTCAGACACCTAAAACAGATTTAAATTTTTTAGGAAGAGAAATAAATAATTTAAAAATATTACAAATGATTAAGTGACACTTTCTTACCAGAATGAATTGAATAAATTAATTAATGATAGGTAAATATGATGATAGTACTTCTGTTTCTAAGCTAATACCAATGCTCATATACGAATCTTAGGCACCAAGAGCAAGTGTTCGATTCTTGGAATTGTTAGCCCGAATTGTTCAGTCATATCCAAGTCATCAGCTGATTTCCCCACAGGTAACTCCCAGTCAAAACAATGTAGCAACTGAGCCAACACAAGTTGAACACTGAGCAGCCCTAGTTGCATACCCGGACAACCTCTTCTACCAGAACCAAATGGTAAGAGCTCAAAATCACGTCCTCGAAGGTCTATTTTACTCTCAGCAAACCTCTCCGGAATGAATTCCAGAACTTTGTCACCCCACACCTTAGAATCTCGTCCTATAGCCCATGCATTCACGATTATTCGTGACTTCTGAGGGATATGATATCCATTTATCACAATATCCTCTTTAGCTTCGTGGGGACCAAGTAATGGTACGATCGGGTGCAGTCTCATACCTTCTTTCACAACCATGTAAAGATATTCTAGTTTGGGCAGATCCGTCTCCTCCACCATTCTATCAAGTCCAACAACGGAAGCTAGCTCCTCTTGACACTTTTTCATTGCGCTTGGGTTTCTCATTAGTTCTGTCAGTATCCATTCAATTGATGTAAACGAGGTGTCAATTGATGCTGTAATGATATCGATCATGATAGACTTGATACTAGGTCTGTCAATCAGTTTGGCCAGCTCTTGATAGTTTCCGGAAGAGTTATTTCTAGACAGTGAAATCATTTCATCGACAATGTCTCGATTATTCTTATGAGTGCCAGCATTTAAATTTTGCTCATGCTCATCAATAATTAGCTCCAACATTGAATCAAGTTTCTTGCTTGATTCCTTGTAATTTCGTGTCAATCCCTGTATACAGAAGGCAACGTTTAAGAAGTCATGTTAATACTAGAAAGATGAAAGAAACTTAAAAGGTGAAAGAGACAATAAGAATCAGGAGATGAGTAAAATAAATGAAATCTGTTAACACTTAATAAAGTCCACTTATACATATTCGATCCAAGTTACGGTCCTGTTGATGGGGGAGAAAATAATGTATAAAATTTCAGAAACGGTGCAAGATAAATTAATTTTTTTGCCGTCATATACAAGTGGATTCATGGAAATCTTTATCTGTAATATCATATATAAGTACCTGGAGGTCAAATGGCTTGAGGAAGGGCACAAAGTCCGCAATATTAAACTGTCCGGCCAAAGTGAAGGCTTCCGTCATGATACCTTTGAGATCAAATCGATCATCTTTGCTTCGTCCCAAAAGGAACCTAAAAGTCATGTTCTCAATCAAACACCCCACCTTATCACTGACATTCACCACCTCACCAGCCCTCGCAGCTTTCCTAATCTCCTCCACAACTAAGCCAACCTCCTGTTTTCTCATCCCTTGAAAAGAATTAACTTTTGCGGGAGCTAAAAGCTCTTGCACAACAAATTTCCTGACGTGCCTCCAGTAGGTACCATTGGTGAAGCTAATGCCATTGTTACCATAGGACATATGTGCAACAGCCTCCATTTGTGGTCGTAGGGCAAAAACACTGTCATGAGTTTTTAGGAAAAGTTGAGCAGCCTGAGGAGAGGAGACAACTATAGCTGGAACCGAACCCATGCGTAAAGACATAATAGGACCATACTTGTTCGATAACTCGTGGAAAGTGCGGTGGGGAAGGCTGCCCAAACTAAACAGGCTACCAACAATGGGTAATCCTCTGGGGCCTGGTGGGAGTAGCTTACGCTGCCTGGTATCTAGTATCCACCAAAACGCAGCACCGAGAACGAGGAACAGAAATGAAAAGGCCAAAGAAAGTATCATATCTTTAAATTAAAAATAAACAAATAAATAAAGTGTTAAAAGCTAGACTGAAGCTCTTGATTGGTATGTAACTATGTATGTAACTCAAATGTAGTTGCTGCTTGTTAATATATGTGTGGTGTTGAGTAAGGCTGGGAGATGGTTTTTATAGGCGAGAGCAGAGCAGCCAAAATGAACTACGTAAATTATAGTAACATGCAGTCTTAATTTCTTGGGGTTTGATTTGTTCCGCATGCTAAATTACATTCAAAGTGTAGGAAAGTTTCTGCTAGTTTCATTTACGTTATTTAAATGTCCTGTTGTTAGATTTTGCTGTTATTTTTTGTCGCCAACAACGACTTCAAACATTCATAAACATGTATACGTACAGATCATTTGCTATCAATAATTGCAATAGTCCTACAGAATCTCCAAAAGTGTTATGTAAAATGATTAACTATAATCATTAGCTATAATGATAATGTAAAATTTTTGCTAAGGATGAACATGTGTGTTCCAAGAGAATTATCTATAATTATGGTCATGTAAAATTATACATAAAAACTTTATTGATTCAACAATTATAGCTCACCAAATATCATTATCTATATTTTTTTGTTAAGGGATTAATGGTTGGCCGGAGTGCTCAAATTTTTACATATTATCTAAATAATGTCACTAAATGCCATGTAGATAATTTAGCTAAGGGTTTTACACCCTTGGAGATCTCTCAGAAACCCATATTTTAAATGTTGTAAGAGTAGGGATTGGAACGGGTCGGGTTCGGCTCGGGTTTTGCAAAATCCAAATCCAAATATTTTCGGATTTCGGGTTTCGGATCGTATCGGGTTTCGGATCCAAAACTCAATATTCAAATCCAAATCCATCAGGTTTCGGATCGGATCGGGTTTTTTTCGGGTATTCAAAATTAAAAATAGTGTAAGTAAGTTGCTTAACAAAAAATAAAAAAAATTGTGTAAGTAAGTTAACAAATACCGCTACATCCATGACAATTTATTTTCTCGATCTTTCCATATCTTATGTCTCAAAGATATGTGTATGTATAATATGTATTTATAATATACATTTATATATAATATATATATATATATATAATAGTGTATGTATACTATGTATTTATAATATACATTTATATATAATATATAATATATAAAAAATAAAATATAATAAATAAAAGTCGGGTATTTTTCGGGTTTCGGGTTCGGCTCGGGTTTTGATCGGGTTTCGGGTTTCGGATCGGGTTTCATGAAATCCATATCCATATCCATATCCAAAATCTTTCGAGTTTAAAATTTAAATTCATATCCATATCCAAATCCAAAATATCGGATTCGGATCGAATAAAAAATCGGATTTCGAATCAGGTATCTGTCGAATCGTATTTTTTTCCGTGTTGAGATTCTAACCAATCCACTTAGTCTTTGCTTCTCGTTACCCTCCTTCACATTAGTTTAAGTAGATTAATTTGACTTTAACGAGGGAGGTGACGGACAATCAAAATGAATAGGTGCCGCTCACCTTAAAATAAATTTTTTTTATTTATAAATTTTTTATATAAGTATTTAATTTATGTATGTTTGAGATTTCATCAAAAAAATTTTTTGAAGATCACCCAAACATTCCCATAATAACAAATTATTAAGTACGGGCCGCCTATTCCAATTTTTTTTATTAGGTTTTAGAGCATCTCTAACGGGAATAGTTAAAATTGGTTGGTTAAATTGGACCTGTAGGATATTATGTAAAATTTGTTGAATCTGTAATACATTTTACTTTAATGGTATTAGCTATATTGGTTGGCTATATTTTAAAAATAGTATGTTATTAATAATTTAGGTTGTTATAAATAGAATATATCACTTCAATATGGTATTGAATGATGTGGAATCTTCTTACAGATTTCTTACAGCTATATAGAGGTTCGACAAATATAGCCAACCTGTAGAAATTATCTAAAATTATAGCTAACAGCTTTGACCCATTGGAGTTCAAGTTTTTTTAGATAATCTCTATAATTTTTATTTATGGTATCTTTTATCTAATTTTAGCTAAGGATTTCTTGTGGTTGGAGATGCTCTTATTACATCTTCAATGGCAATATGCATATGCATAAAGGTTGGTTAAAAAATTTTAAATTAGGAAATAATTAAATTTTTACATAAGGGTGTCATGTAAAATTCCAATGGACATAGCTATAATGATGTATATTTTTGTTAAGGGGTTAAGTTGGTTCAACAAATATAGTCAACCAAGTATGTTTGTCTATAATTAAAATGTTAAATTGGATAAAGTTCAATAATAATTTTGCAATTTATGCAAGATTGAATAATTTAAAGGGGTGATATTTATTTGTTTAATTAACATTGTCTACCTGTACTATGAATAATACGGTTTTGTTTTAGAATTCTAATAAAATTCAGTAATATTAGTATAAATTTTAAATGGTTACGTTATTAGAAAAATTAAAAGTTACTTGCCTATGACCCGTGCGATGCACGGAATTCACTATTTAACTTATAAATTATTTTATTTAAATGTTAATTTTTTTGTAGAATATATTTATTCAATTTGTCCTATTTTATGATTATCATCCTTTTTTATTAAAGAGTCAATTAAGATTGAACATAAAACTATGAATTTTCAGGCCTTTACAACAATAATAGATTATCAAGTTAAATAGGATGGTTGTTTTGGTTATAAGTCATTTATATAACATGCATATATACGTGCGTATGTATATATGTATATTAATCTATGTTATTGTTGGTATAAAAAGATTACCAATTATCAATAAGGATGCTAACTGGAAATTCAAGTTTTTAATGCTCTTGGAAGTTCCCCTACTGTGTTCTTTTCAAGTGGAAATGCTAATAATTGGTCTTTAATTCTTAAGTTTTGTTTTTTGGTATTAAGCTTTTTTCTTTCTGAGTTTTAGTTGCGTTCTGTCTAATTCTCATATATCAATTTCATTCCCCAACAATTACTGAAACCTCGAGATTATACATTATATCTCCTTTTCTATTTAATATTTGATGTTCCTATCCTTTTAGATATCTTATTAGAAAAAGTTAATAAGATGATTTCTATTAATTTAAGAAAATATTAATTTTTTTTAAAGTTGTGTTATCGTTTTTTTTAAAAAAAAAAAATTGTACAAATACATTATTTAACATGTTTTTAAATAATGTGAAAAAATCAAGTTGTATATAAATTAATTTGTATTTTTTATAAAGTTGTATTCTTTTTTTGTAAAAAAAAATAGAATTTTGGCAAATGCAATATTTAATTTAATTTATTATTTGGTAGTATAATCAACCAAATATCCACCTTATGTCTTGACAAAAAAAAGAAAAATATCCACCTTATGCTTATTATATATAGGATATAAATTTAATTTATTAATATCGATCCAATGAATATAATTTTTTATAATATAATATAATCTTAAAATAATCTTGGCCGTTGATTTAATTTAATATTTAATATCGTTCCACTGGTGGTTGTTCTTTTCGCGGATCCAATGAATATAATCTTTTATAATATAATATAATCTTAAAATAATCTTGACCGTTGATTTAATTTAATATTTAATATCGATCCAACAGTGATTATTCTTTTCGCGGTAGTATAGCCAACCAAATATTCATATAATTGGATTGGTTTCGAATTGGATTATTGGATCAAATTTTTATTATGATTATTTGAATAAGAATCAGATTAAATCGGATCTAATTCGGTTCAGATCTAATTTAAATTAAGATCAGATGAAATTCATAATGAAGTTGGCCTTTTGTACAAAAAGACCATGTAAATTATAGGGCCTGTTTGGGAAATCTTATTTTTCAGAAATAAGTTACTTATTCTGGAAAAAAGTTAGAAAATATGTACTTTTTTCTGAAATAAGTAACTTATTTTTGCAAGATAACGAATATTAAACTCTCCATACACATTTTTCTCTAAAAAAAAGTATGTAAACACAAAAATTTTTCCGAAATAAGTAACTTATAAGTTGATCTAAAAATTTGCCAAACATGCCCATAGACTTTCCAAAGATTGACTTATCTGCAACTGGACTAAAAATTCTACACTCCCTTCTAAATCAAACACAATTTACAGGATGGGACTAGAAAGTCTTTTATCTCAAAAATATATTTTATCAACATTGACTAAAAGTGTAACAAGCAATATCAATAGTTTGAACAAAAGTTAAATACTCCCTCCGTGCCTTTAAACGTTTCTCCTTTCCTTCAAAATACGGGTTTTAAGAAAAAAGGTATTGAATATTATTGTTAAATAGTAGTGGATATTGAATATTATTTTTTATGGGATAGTGGGTATTAAATATTGGTTTTTAAGGAGTAGTGGGTGGAGTAGCCGAGTAGTGGGAATTGAATATTATTTTTAAAGAGTAGTGGGTGGAGTAGTGGGTATTGAATATTGTTTTTAAGGAGTAGTAGGTGAAGTAGTGGGTGTTAAATATTGTTTTATAAGGCTTAAAATAGAAAGGGGAAAAGTATTTTGAATGTCCCGATATAGTAAACAGGAAAAGTTTTAAGAGACGGAGGGAGTAACCAGTATATACTATATAGACTTGACCTTGGTAGATTGTGCAATTTACTCTTATTAAACTTAATTAACTTGGACCAACTATTTTTAATCCGGAAGTCCAGAGGTAACGTTGTTGATGTTGAAGCAGTCGAGGTAGCTACCTAAAAAAACCTTGACACCTACATTTTTATTATGATTATTTGAATAAGAATCAGATTAGATTGGATCTAATTCGATTCGAATCTAATTTAAATTAAGATCGGATGAAATTCATAATGAAGTTGGCCTTTCGTACAAAAAGACCATGTAAATTATAGACTTTCCAAAGATTGATTTATCTGCAACTGGACTAAAAATTCTACACTCCCTTCTAAATCAAACACAATTTACAGGATGGGACTAGAAAGTCTTTTATCTCAAAAATATATTTTATCAACATTGACTAAAAGTGTAACAAGCAATATCAATAGTTTGAACAAAAGTTAAATAACCAGTATATAGACTAGACCTTGGTAGATTGTGCAATTTACTCTTATTAAACTTAATTAACTTGGACCAACTATTTTTAATCCGGAAGTCCAGAGGTAACGCTGTTGATGTTGAAGCAGTCGAGGTAGCTACCTAAAAAAACCTTGACACCTACATTTTTACATGAATTACATAGATATATAAAATGTTTTTTCCGTCCTCCGCCGTTCATCGGACTGTAAGCACTGCCGTTCCTCTCTTTCTCCGTAAATCATAATAATATGAAATCATAATAATACGGAGCTGTCATTTTTATCCACATTATCAAATGAACATATATTTTGGTACCGATGGAATATTAAATTAGAAAAATCAAAACTTACTGTATGATTTTTCTAGTTGTTAGCAAATAATTCGTGCACATATTCTTTTGTTGATAATTGACACATGTCAGATTTGCAGAGGGTACCGGTACTACAGCGGGGACCCGCTGTCACCGTCATTTACACACGTGTCATTATATATTATCTTTACTTAAATTACTCAACTTGATAACAAATATCATTACAAAACACTTTTACAAAATATCTTGGTATCTTCCTCACTAAGGCAGGGAACCATAAAGGTAGTAAAGGGAACACAAAGACATTCAACTGTAGCAAAAGCGGCTGTGGTAGAATCGAGGTATGTATGAAATGGACACTAATCACTGTTCCAATAGTGACTCAGTTCTAACGGCGCAACAAGTGGATAGCCAAGTGGATAAAACAGTGATTGGGAGTCCTAGCCTATAAATACCCCCATTCTACACATGAGGTAGACACACAATATTTTAGCAGCATAAACTTATTACTCAATCTCTCCCTTCACACAGATACATTCTTACTCGTTCGATTATTATTATTCCGATTACTGATTTTCACACCGGAGGTGCTTGACGGCCACCACCCCCGGGCAAGCATTATTTTGCACATACCCCAAACTCAGGTGAAGTATCCCCGGAACAGTGTTCAGAACAGTGATCGGAAGTCTCTAATCGACCGTGAGGATTATCATTTGGCGCTAGAAGGAGGGGGCTTTTCTTAAAGAAAAAACCACCACCTGCTCTACGAACACAGAAGTTGCCCAAACACTAAAAACACAATACAGATCAAAACACGCCTAACATACTAAAATGGCCGGAACACCCAGCCCAAATGAGCACCCATTGACAGAAAACGAAGGAAACGTAACAGGTATCCCTCCACTCAACCCACCCGTAAACCCAGTAAACCGCTTACAAATAAACCCGCTTCTAGGAAATGAGCGAGAACAAATTCTTAGCCTAAATCTCACAGGCTGCAACCAACAACAAATCGATTTGATCATGCAAATAGCCTCTCTCACCCCACCAGCCGGGCAAGGGCCACCCACGAAACAGGCAAGTTCCCACATAAATCCACACAACGATCGCGATGAGGTCGATAGCCATCCCCGAAGGGCAAACTCTACCTTTTCTCGCTTAGGCTCATCGCAAAACACAAATCACGAAAGGCACAATAAGAGTCACCACCCACCTGAAGTGTGGGAACAAAACAGAAAGCACAGAGACTTAAGAAAAGTGATTATCGACAAGAAAGCTGCCTATGACAAAGTGGTAGCCGAATATGAAAAACAAAAACACCGAGAGCGGTCCCCTGTCCGCTCAAAGGAAACCGAAAGTGCGCAACCAACAAACGCTGAGATGTTGCGTACTATTATGGAACTTAAAAAGAGGATATAGGGCAATAGCGAGCCAGAGTTGGGCGGTACGCCTTTTACCATAAGGCTTGAAGCAGAGCCCCGGCAAAAAGAAATCAAACATCATAGCTTCAATTCTTTCGACGGGCTGGGCGACCCTGAAGAGCATCCTAGCTACTTTGATCAACTGGCTCTCCATTACGAATACAATGACCTAACGCGATGTCGCTTCTTTGCCGCAACTCTTCGCGGGAATGCACAAAGATGGTTCTGTAGAATAACCGCCAGGACCATAGATACTTGGCTTGAATTCAAAAGACTATTCTTAAACAAATTCAAAGCGAACCAACAGCATGAGGTTCATACATTGTTTCTAGAAACTGTTGCGCAATGCAACGGAGAGACTTTGCAGAATTACATTGACCGTTTCAAAGAGGCTGTCAACAAAGTTGTCTACGTTAATGAGACAGAAGCATTAGTCCACCTCAGAAGGGGCCTCAATCCCTATGAATGCGAGAAATACGTGTGCCGTCTCATGGAGACAAAACCCACCACTTTGGCAAAAGCATATGATTTGGCATCCCAGGCCATTAACGAGGTAGAATCTTTGAGTGTGCTCAAACAATCCAGGAGCCCGCCAACTCAATCTTCATTTTTTCAAAGAGAAAGATTCACGCCCTATCAGAGGCAAGCACCTATCTTACACCAAGTGCAAACCACTCATGGGCCATCATCACCCGCCCAAAGAACTCAATCATCAACTCCGGTCAGAGACCGCTTAGGGCCAGCAAGCCCACAAAGACCAGATAGACGTCCTGAACCAGAATGGACCAAATTCACACTCCCAAGAGCAACCATTCTGAGAGAAATCAGGGGAAAACCCTTCTATTTGCCGCCAGCCCCAATGCATTCCTCACCCGAGGATAGACCTAAAGAAAAGCATTATGACTATCATGAAACGCACGGGCATTACACAGACAACTGCTTATCCCTTAAATATTTCCTAGAAAAGCAAGTAAAGGCTGGCAACTTATCTCAATACTTGCCTCGACAAATACTTGGCCCCTCCACCTCTCAAACGCACAACAGAAACATCGTACATACCATTTTTGGCGAACATGTCTCGTCACCTAGAGAGGAACAATCTGTCTATACAATATCTGAAGGTCCGCCAAACATCATTACCTTCACGGACGCGGACTATGAGGGTATCAACCCAAATCACACGGAGGCATTAGTTGTATCATTGGGGGTCGCCAACAACGAAGTAAAAAGGATCCTTGTTGACAACGGGTCCTCAGTCGACATATGCTTCAAACACACATGGGATAGACTAAAGCTAGACGGGGAAAAATTGGAACCATGTCTTGATGAAACACCTCTTTACGGTTTCGGCCACAACGCCGTCCCAATAGCGGGCATAGCAAGGCTCCCCGTTTATTTTGGGGAATCTCCCAGATAAGTATGCAGAATTATCAAGTTTTATGTCATCAACACTGCATCTTCTTACAACATGATTATGAGAAGGCCCACGCTAAACATGCTGAAAGCGGTTACTTCCACTGAAAGGCATATGATGTAGCCTATTTGTATTTCGAGGATACAACTCAACTTAAACAAGATTGTAATAGTAAATAGTATATAGACGGTCACAAGGAATCTCAAAATGTATTATCTGTCAGAAGAAAAAGATCAAGGTCAATCTACAGACTTGAGGAATTACTACATTGAAAGAAGCTCAGTCATCTGATCAAGCCTCAGTGGAGTATTCGTTGAGAAGTGGATTCGTTTAAAGTGATAGAGATTTCGAAGGTGACAGAGACAGTACAGAAGAATTGAAGAGAGATGAGAAAAGAAAAGGAACCAGATTTTAAAGTCAACATATGAAGAACAATCATTGCGGTTAGTCACTCATGAACCAGACAGTACATCGAGTGTCAACATTTAACAGTGGTTGTTCATCATTAAATTCAGTGGTTCAAGATATCAAGACTGGTATGAGAGAAAATCATTGTGCAAGCAACAAGAGTGCTAAATTAATTAACCACAAAGATTTTACTATCAAGTGGACTGGCTGTGAGGAAAAAGATTTATCACAAAGAAATGCAAAGTGATATATTCTTAATGTTGAAACCCCGGTTAGAACTGTTGTATTTTTTGCTAAGCAAAAGGAGTCCGATTTCACATCCTCAAGAGACCGTAGCTTACACCTGGACGGGTTATGAGAAAATAGAATTATCATAAGAATATGTAAAGTGATATATTCTTAAAGCTGGAACCCCGGTTAGAATTGATATATTTTTTGTTAAGCAAAGGGAGTCCGGTTCCAGACCCTCAGGAGACCGCAGCTTAGAATGTAAGCATTTATTTATATTAATAAATATTTTATTTAATTAGAAAATTATATTTATAAATATCTAATTATATTAGATATTTATTTTTATAATTTTTAAATTAAATTAATTATTTATTAATTAAAGATTATAAGCTGTGCGGGTTAAAAACAATTCTACGGAGCTCAACCAAGTAAATCAAAATCCATTTGATTTTATTAAGAATTGGCAGGTCTTTAAAAAAGAAGTAGATGGCCAGGTGCGTGACCTTGTTTAGAAGAATTAAAGGAGAATTCTGTTTTATTATTACTCTCAAGAGTAATAACGGAGAGTAATAACAGTCTTATGCAGAGAGTCATAATGGATTGTCATAATGGACAGAGTAATACTGGACTGTCATAATGGACAGAGTAATACTGGACTGTCATAATGGACAGAGTAATACTGAACTTTCATAATGGACAGAGTAATACTGGACTGTCATAATGGACAAAGTAATACTGGAGTGTCGTAATGGACAGAGTAATGCTGGACAGTCATACTGGACTGTCATAATGAAGAGTCGTAATAGCTTAAGTTGAGTGTCATAATGGAGAGTCATAATGAATCAAAATGTGACACAGGAGACAGAAGATATTATGCAGATTGATTATAAAAGAAGCAGTAGCCTTATACAGACACACGGACGAGCAGACCAGGAGAAAAAGAAAGAAAGAAAAGCTCTCATCTCTCTCATCTTCAAACAATTTAATTGCCATAAATTCTTGAGTTCTTGTATCAAAAATTGTATCCACTAGAACTTAATTATTTATGATTCTTGTACTACTAGCGAATTAAGTTTCCTAGTTCTTATCTTGATTTTTATTAACTAAATTAGAAAAGTTCATGTCGAATTTTATAATTAGTTTTTATCAACTTGATAATTAATCTGTACTGAAATTGTAACACCCATCAAGTTAATATATTGTTATATTCAACTTGAAATTTGTTTCAATTAATTCCGCACAAATTTGTTCAAGTCAAATTTAATTCAAAGAACAAATTTCGAATAAATGGTATAGATTGTATTCAACCCCCCCTTCTACAATCTTATCAGACCTAACATCCACCCCTCATCTCAAAATCAAATTCCCCACTTTAAACAGGGTAGGAGAAATTAAGGGGGACTCAGAAACATCCAAGAGATGTTACGGCATTTCACTTACTTTGGGCAAAACTGAGCCTAGCAATATCAACAAAGAAAGGGCACAGAAAAGAAGGCAAGCGAAAAGACAAAGGCACTTTGAAAATCAACGTGCGAATAACAAGAAAAGAAAAGAAGTGCAGTTCATAGACGGGCACGACCCGCTAACAGAAGACCCACCTCGCATAGATGCAAATCTCCTGAAATGTCTCAAGAGGGAAGAGAAACCGCCAATAAGCCCTGCGGTACAAATAGAAAAGATTGAAGTTATACCCAGAGATGTAACTAAAACCGTGAGTGTGGGAGCAGGTTTGGATTCAATCTTTAAAGATGGCCTTACAGATCTTTTGAGAAAATACGTAGACATTTTCGCATGGAGCCCAAAAGATATGCCGGGCATAGAGCCGTGGCAATCCACAAGTTAAATGTGGACCCAGATAAAGCACCAAAAATTCAGAAAAGAAGGAATTTTGCCCCAGAGCGACAACAGGCAATTGACATTGAGATTGACAAACTGCTGGACGCAGACTTAATTTGCGAAGTAACCTACCCTAAATGGGTTGCGAATGTAGTACTGGTGAAAAAAGCTAACGGGAAATGGAGAATATGTGTTGATTACACAGACTTAAACGCAGCATGCCCCAAAGATCCATATCCACTTCCCTCAATAGACCAACTCATAGATGCAACAGCGGGTCATTTGATGTTAAGCTTCATGGATGCCTACTCAGGCTACAACCAAATCAAAATGACCCCAGAAGACAGGGAAAAAACAGCTTTCATTACACACAGGGGGGTATATTGTTACAAAGTCATGCCATTCGGACTAATCAATGCCGGAGCCACATTCCAAAAAACCATGAATAAAATCTTTGTCGGGCAATTAGGCCGAAACATGGAGGTATATGTAGATGATCTCATAGTGAAATCTCTCTTAACGGCTTCTCACTTGCAAGACTTAGAAGAATGCTTCTCCACTCTCAGAAAACACAGTATGAAACTCAATCCAGACAAATGTGCATTCGCCCTCGACGCGGGCAAATTCCTTGGTTTCTTGGTATCTCACAGGGGCATTGAGGCCAACCCCGAAAAAATAAAGGCTATAATTGACATGCAACTGCCCAAGACACTGAAGGAAATACAAAAACTAACGGGAAGACTAGCTGCTCTAAGAAGATTCATAGCAAAGCTAGCAGACAGATGCCTTCCGTTCTTTGACACATTAAAAGGAGCAACAAAAACCAAGGCAATATCTTGGACGGCTGAATGCCAAAAGGCCTTCGAAGACCTCAAAACATATCTCTTTTCTACTCCATTGCTCACCGTGGCAGCTCCTTCAGAACCGCTATCACTTTACTTGTCCGCCATAAATAAAGCTGTAGGTGCGGTGCTCATAAAAGAAGAAAATGGTGAGCAAAAACCAGTCTATTATGTCAGCCAAGTGCTCAAAGATGCCGAAACCCGCTATCCAAACGTCCAAAAGTTTGCTCTAGCCTTGGTCGTAGCAAGCCGAAAATTGAGACATTACTTTCAAGGCAGGCAAATCAGGATCATCACGGACCAACCGCTGAGAAAAATACTTCACAAGCCGGATTTGTCAGGCAGGTTGATCAATTGGGTCGTTGAACTTGGCCAATTCGATCTTAAATACATACCAAGAACCGCCATTAAAGCACAAGCATTGGCGGACTTTGTGGTCGAATGCTCATTTTCGGCGGCAGAAAAAGAAACTTTCGCAGAAACCGTTGCAACAACGGGCAACCACTGGCAACTATATGTGGACGGTTCCTCCATAAACACCCGCTGCGGGGCAGGCCTTATCCTTACTAGCCCTAACGGCTTCCAAGTCAGACAAGCCATACAACTGAACTTCAAAGCTACAAACAATCAGGCAGAATATGAGGCACTCTTGGCCGGTTTGGCATTAGCAAAGAACTTACAAGTAAAAAAGATCACCATATATAGCGATTCGCAACTGGTTGTTCGTCAGACAACAGGAGATACCATTTTGACAATAAATGAGGAAAGGGTAGATGACACTTCTACTGCTTTGGTTGGTGAAGCCTCGGTGAAGATGGAAGCTAAGGTTGTTCAACCTTACAGCTCTGAAAAGGAGGTGATTGTAGCAGAATATGGGAAGACAGCTGCAAATTAGGGTTGTGGAGAATTTTATTCATTAGAGGAGTTGGAGCAGTTGGAGGATGAGTCAATGGCAATGATTGTAAGGCAATTTGATAATTTCAGATTTAGAAGAAGTCCAAATTTCATATTCAAGTCTACTGAGAATAGATTCCAACATGGAAGTTTTTCATCAAGTAGCACAAGGGGTGGCTACGGAACTGGGATGGTAGACAGAAGCAGGATCAGGTGTTTTAAATGCAATGAAATTGGACACTTTGCAACTGAGTGTCATCAACCTCAACAAGATGCAAGGAGAGAGTATGCATCTGGAAAGAAGAACACAGACACAGCCTATGTGGTACAAGGTAAAAGCTGGGATGACATAGACAGCGAAGATGAAGAGTTTGGTGATTTTGCACTGGTGGCAAATGCTGAAACATCAACTCGTTACACTACACCGGTAATTCTTACTGACGCTGAGTTGATTCGTAGCTTATATAGTTCCATAGGTTGTGCACAGAAAACAATTGAAAGAATAACTCTATTAAACACTAAACTTAAAAATGAAGTGTTAGAGTTAAAAAAGGTGCCTGATAATCAAGATCAGCAAATAAAAGAAATAGCTCGACTTAACTACAGAGAAAAGTCGATTTCAGAATACATGCATAAACAAATTGCTAAAGTTGCTGAACTTGAAACTAAGATAAAGGAACAGAATGTCAAATTATCTGCTTGTTTTAATTCTGTGAAAATTTCTAAAGAGTTATTCAATAAACAAGCTGTAGAACAAACCGTAGGAATAGGGTTTGGCTACAACGAAGCTGTTGGAATGTTAGGCATAAATTCCCCTAATCCTGTTAGTGCTAAAGAAAGGGGAATACCACATGTGCTTAAGAATGTTGAAGATCCACTCTTTAAGAAGTCTGTTGCAGAGCCTCTGGATATGACTTCTCTTGTTATTCAAGAGGAAATGCGTACTGAGGACAGTACTAATGGAATAGTCATTGATAATGAAAAATCTGTTAAGGCACCTACAACCAAAAATGTTAAATCTAATAAGGTTGTTTCTATGAAACCAGTGAAGTTTGTTCCCAGTTCATCTAAAATTGAGTTAGGTGATAACAAGTTGGACCAGAATGATAACATGTCTAACATGAATACCATGCCTGTTATCGATACTTCTCATAAAGCATGTGGTGTTGTCAATTGTATGTCTTGTGCTTTTAATGTCATGTCTGCTTACTTTAATGGTAATCATGCATGTTTTAATAAGACTGCCCCTCGACAACATATGAACAGAAACATAAATGTTAGATCAAAGAGTGCTAGTCCTCCTAATGTTAGGAGAGAGACATTTGTACCTAAGCCTAAACAAAGTGTTACTAAGGCTGTCTACAAGGTCAAATGTCCAGCCAATGTAACAAGTGTTATTGCTGCTAAACAAACATGGATACCCAAAATGAAACAAAAGATTGTCAAATCTGTTTATAGGGTAAAATGCTTGTTGAGTAATGGTAAAATTGGTGTTAAGGTAAAAAATGTTGTTTTGCCTGACAAAGGCCAATTCTTTAAGTATTCTGGACCCAATCAAATTTGGGTTCCGAAGAAGGTTTAATCTGTTTGTCATTGCAGGGTGTTGAACAGGTTGAACGAGTAACCTGGATTTTGGACAGTGGATGTTCAAGGCATATGACTGGAGACAGAACCCTGCTGACAAATGTGGTGGAGAAGGCCGGCCCAGTAGTTACCTTTGGAGATAACAACAAAGGTAGAACTGATGGATATGGCAGACTTGAAGCTGGAAATGTTATCATTGATGAAGTCTCTTTTGTGAAAGGACTTGAGCACAATTTGCTCAGTGTTAGTCAATTCTGTGACAAAGGATATGAAGTTTATTTCAACAAGAAGAATTGTCTAATTTCACACAAGAGACATGAAAAGCCACAACTGACAGGAGTTAGAAAAGGCAATCTGTACGTAGCCAATATGAACTCAGGAAGCACTGAAGAAATCACTTGCTTCTACACTAAAGCATCTAATGACGAGAGTTGGCTATGGCACAAGAAACTTTCTCATCTCAATTTCAAAACAATGAATTCTTTAGTTAAAAGAGAATTGGTGAGAGGTTTGCCTTCAATGGAATTCACTCAAGAAGGACTGTGTGATGCATGTCAAAAAGGCAAGCTAAAAAGGGCAACTCACAGGAGCACTGACACATCTTCAATAACTGAACCATTACAACTACTTCATATGGATTTGTTTGGTCCAGTTAATGTGATGTCCATGTCAAGGAAGAGATATGCTCTAGTGATTGTTGATGATTTTTCAAAATACACATGGGTCCTGTTTTTGAATTCTAAAGATGAGACTCCACAACTGGTGATTGATCACATCAAGTTAATTGAGCGAGATTTTACATATCCAGTGAGAGCCATAAGATCAGACAATGGAACTGAATTCAAGAATGCAGTTCTAAATGATTTTTGCACTCAGAAGGGTATAACCAAACAATACTCAGCTCCAAGAACTCCTCAGCAAAATGGGGTAGTGGAAAGAAAGAATAGAACCTTGATTGAAGCTGCACGTACTATGTTAAGTGAATCAAGGCTTCCATTGTACTTTTGGGCTGAAGCTGTCAACACTGCTTGCTATACCCAGAATCGAACTCTTATCAACAAAGACTTAATGAAGACACCATATGAAGCTATGACTGAAAAGAAACCAACACTCAAATACTTTCATGTATTTGGAGCAAAATGTTTTGTGCTTAAAGAAGGAGATGATCAAGGTGGAAAATTTGAGGCCAAAGCACATGAAGCAATTTTTATTGGTTATATAAGAAGAGCTTACAGGGTGTACGTGATTGATCAACAGAAAATGAGTGAAAGTGTCAATGTAACATTTGATGACACTAAACTCCCTAGTATCCAAATCGAGGATTCATCTGAAAAGCTATCTTTTGATGATATGACAGATCCAGATTCAGATGATGACAATACACCTGATGTTTTTGCTGATGCTAATGACAACAATGATAATAATGATGATGATCAGGATAATGGTGGTGAAAACAATGATAATACTGGAGATACACCTGACACTCCTGAACATTCATCCAGTCAACCTGGCAATAACTCAGGGGGAGATAATGAAGGATCAACTAGTCATACTCAACATCACAATGAAGAACAAGGCGAATCATCAAGATTAAATCTTCCAAGACAAACAGTTTGGAATAGAGCTCATCCTTTTGAGCTGATTATTGGTGATCCAGATGTTGGAGTCAAAACTAGAAGTGCTACTCAAAATCAATGTAACTATTCAGGGTTTCTATCTGAAATGGAACCTAAGAAAACTGAGGAAGCTCTTTCTGATCCTGATTGGGTAATTGCTATGCAAGATGAACTCAATCAATTCAAACAACAAGAAGTATGGAAGCTGGTACCCAGACCCAAAGACAGGAAAGTGGTTGACACAATGTGGGTATTCAGAAACAAGCTAGATGAAGATGGTACAGTGACGAGAAATAAAGCAAGACTGGTAGCAAAGGGTTATTCACAAGCTGAAGGAATTGATTATGATGAAACCTATGCTCCAGTGGCAAGACTTGAGGCTATCAGAATATTCTTGGCATTCGCAGCATTCTCAAACTTTAAGGTTTATCAAATGGATGTCAAGAGTGCTTTTCTGAATGGTAAGCTAGATGAAGAGGTATATGTAGAACAGCCCCCTGGCTTTGAAGATCCAGAATTCATGGACTATGTCTACTTTCTCTTCAAGGCTATTTATGGTCTTAAGCAAGCACCAAGGAAATGGTATGACACTCTCTCTGAATTTTTACTTGAAAATGGTTTTGTTAGAGGTGTCATAGACAAAACTCTCTTCACAAAGAAACATAAGAATGATACAATACTAGTCCAAATATATGTGGATGATATAATATTCGGGTCTACTAATGATCTTCTTTGCAAGAAATTTGCTAAGTTAATGCAGGGTAAATTTGAAATGAGCATGATGGGTGAGCTGAAGTTCTTTCTTGGATTGCAAGTAAGTCAAAGGACAGATGGGATATTTATCTGTCAATCCAAGTATGTTAAAGAGATTCTCAAGAAATATCAAATGGAGGACTCATCTTCAGCAAGAACACCATCATCTACAGTTGTTAAATTTGGAGCATGTGAAAATTCTGCTAAGGTAGATATCACAAGCAACAGAGGTATGATAGGCTCATTACTTTACCTTACTGCAAGTAGACCAGATATTATGTATGCTACGTGCTTGTGTGCAAGGTTCCAATCGGATCCTAGAGATGTTCATCTCATTGCTGTTAAAAGAATCTTGAGATATCTTAAGGGTACGCCTAACTTAGGCATCTGGTACCCTAAAGATTCTGGTTTTAATCTTGTTGGATATACAGATTCAGATTATGCAGGAAGTGTTGTAGATAGGAAAAGCACCTCTGGGAGTTGTCAATTCCTAGGTGGCAGGTTGGTTTCCTGGTACAGCAAGAAACAGCAAACAGTTTCCAACTCAACAGCTGAAGATGAATACATAGCTGCTGGAAGCTGTTGTGCACAGATCTTGTGGATTAGAAATCAGCTAAGGGACTATGGCTTTGTACTTGACAGGATTCCTATCCTGTGTGACAATACAAGTGCCATAGCAATCTCAAACAATCCTGTGCAGCATACAAGGACCAAGCACATTGACATCAGGTATCATTTTATTCGAGAGCATGTCATGAATGGTACCGTGGAGTTACATTTTGTACCCACGGAAGAACAAACAGCAGATATTTTTACTAAGTCTCTTGACGAATCCACATTCACCAGAATTGTTGGTGAATTGGGTATGTTAAATTGTCCTAGTAATTAAACTAGTTAATATCTGAGGTTTGCTTTTTAATAATTTATAAGTGATTACTTTGTTAATATTTGTTATTAAAATCACTTGTATAATTATTTTATCAACTTATCTTCTTGCTTGTTAATTTTCAAATCATTGTCATTCTCTTCTTAATATATTCCTACTTACTTCTTTTAATTTTAGAATATGTTTATTTTCTCTAAAAAATATTTTTCTCAAATTTTACAAGTTTAAATTAGTAAGAAATCTATTTTTATTGAAAATTACTTTTGAATATTTGTGTTGATTTAATAAGTCATATTTTCTCTTTAAATGATTTTCTATAAGAAAATTACTTTATTAAGAAAATATATAGATTTATTAATTTACTACAAATATTTATGTAAATAGTTAATAGTTTATTAAATAGTTTGTAGTGTTTGTCCTTTTGTTATTATTGTTTGATTTCGTAAAAAGGATAACCTATGGTATTTTTAGTATTTTCTTATTTTCTATTTAGCTATTTTTAAGTAGTAACATGTTGTAAATATTTTTTATAAATTATTTTCTTTTATTTCTAATATTCTGTAAATATTATTAATACAGTTAATTTTGAATAAAAAAAATAATAGAAAAAAAAAATTCGTAATTTTCTTTTCTTTTTAGTTTTTATTTAATATTATTTTTATGTATATTATTTCTTATTTCATATATTATTTTTCATGTGTATATAAATAGTTTGTATAGTTTTTCAGTTTAGTCACTATACTTTCAAAACTTACAAACAGGTTCCTGTACTTGGTTCTTTTGTACTTATTCTGTTTAACACACACATATCATGCTGTTTTAACTTCTAATCTTTGTTGTGTTGTTGTTATTAACAGAATTTCTTATTAAGGAACATTGTTGGTATCAAAATGGTATATGTCAATTCAATTGTTTAGGAATTAACGTTTGATTTTCAGGTTCTAACAATTGGAAGACAAGACCTAACAAGTGTTAACAAGTGGTAACAGTTGGTATCTAACATACAGGATCTAAAACATGATAAAATAGTTTTGTTTGTATTGGTTTAAACATTAACATACATTAATTCGATTAATATTTATTAATTGGATTTTTGTCTTTGTTATTGTTTAGTAAAATCGGCTCATGATCTCTTTAACTTCTATAGTTGTGATTGCTTCCATTGTAAATCTTTTGAAATCACAACTGTATATCATTCTATCTCTATTGCTCATATTCTGTAATGCAGGTTCATCTACATGGAATTTTGTTTTCTCACATGTTTAGTCATAAGGTTGTAAACCCAACAACTTTTATCCCAGACTATAGTCAAACTCAAACACATTCTGACTTACACCCTAAAAGGAAGTAACCTTTCAGACTAGAGGTCACCAGGGAGTAACTGCACCTGATGTAGCAAATAAGGATGTGTGGGATATTCAGTTGGAGAGTCACTACCTCATACACTAACCAAAATATTTCATATGCACAAAGTGAGAATGCACACACTAAGGATGAATTGACGGAAACCTGTAATCCAACCATTTTACGGTTAGGATTATAAGTTAAAGGTTCTTTAATGAACTAAGTGTCTTCACAGACATAAGAAGGAAATCTTGATCTCAATGCTAAATTTCTAGATCATTGTTTACCTTCTCAGAATTCAAATCTGAAAACCCTAAAAAGGGAAAAATTAGCAACTTGTAGATTATGACTCAGATTCGTCTAACGAGTCTAACGAGGATTTGGGATTTGCGAACTCCCATTGCACCACCACTAACCTCTCTTGAAGGGGCTAGGGTGATTTTTCCTTGCAGGTACACTAATGGATGTTGGAGCTATGAGTGATACGAGTGATACACTAGTGAGTAAGAGTGCAAACACAGAGAGAACTGAGACACTCAACACAAATGAGTGGAGAGAAGAGTGAAACACTTGTGAGGTACACTAAACACTATCACACACTCACAGTGAGGAAGAAAATGAAACTTCCTTTCTAACAAAGAACTCTATAATTGGTACAACTACTTTGTCAACTAGTTCATTGGAGGATTCCTCAACTAAGGGGGAGAAGTAAAGGGGTACAAGAAAAAGGAGAGTAAGTTAGAAAGGGGGAGCATTTACAGACTTTGCTTAGGAGGAAGAAGCAAGCAAGTCAAGTTACTAAAGGAGAGATTTAGATGGAAAAGTAAGGGAACTTTCTGTTGAGATGAAAGTGGAGATATAAGGAGAGTTACATCACAATACTATTCTATTAGTCTTTCAATGTACTATGTATGAAGGCTAAGTGGAGGAGTAGTGGATTTTCCAGAAGTAGTAGAAATGGTATTGATTCACCATTGTCTATATAGTAGGAACATTTGTTTTTCTTTAATGAGAAAAGCTGTGTCAGAGAAGGGAAGTGATTGTAAATCAAGAACTGCTGAAAATCACCAATGTAAGATATGAAGGATTATCAGGTAGAGATATGAAGAATCAGAAATGAAGATGAGTTATCTAATGAAGATCAGTTCAGTGCTAGAGGAACAATCATCTATCATTTCATCAACTGGGGATTCTGGAAATTTTATATTTAAACCAGAGAATTTTTTTAATGTACTATTTACTAAGCTCTTAAATGCTTAATCTTTTTCTTGTTTAAGTGAGTTAGTTGAGTTATCCTCTAGGTATTTGCTTGTTATTGTCTAACAAACAAATAGGGGGAGATTGAAAGGCATATGATGTAGCCTATTTGTATTTCGAGGATACAACTCAACTTAAACAAGATTGTAATAGTAAATAGTATATAGACGGTCACAAGGAATCTCAGAATGTATTATCTGTCAGAAGAAAAAGATCAAGGTCAATCTACAGACTTGAGGAATTACTACATTGAAAGAAGGCAGTCATCTGATCAAGCCTCAGTGGAGTATTCGTTGAGAAGTGGATTCGTTTAAAGTGACAGAGATTTCGAAGGTGACAGAGACAGTACAGAAGAATTGAAGAGAGATGAGAAAAGAAAAGGAACCAGATTTTAAAGTCAACATATGAAGAACAATCATTGCGGTTAGTCACTCATGAACCAGACAGTACATCGAGTGTCAACATTTAACAGTGGTTGTTCATCATTAAATTCAGTGGTTCAAGATATCAAGACTGGTATGAGAGAAAATCATTGTGCAAGCAACAAGAGTGCTAAATTAATTAACCACAAAGATTTTACTATCAAGTGGACTGGTTGTGAGGAAAAAGATTTATCACAAAGAAATGCAAAGTGATATCTTCTTAATGTTGAAACCCCGGTTAGAACTGTTGTATTTTTTGCTAAGCAAAAGGAGTCCGATTTCACATCCTCAAGAGACCGTAGCTTACACCTGGACGGGTTATGAGAAAATAGAATTATCATAAGAATATGGAAAGTGATATATTCTTAAAGCTGGAACCCCGGTTAGAATTGATATATTTTTTGTTAAGCAAAGGGAGTCCGGTTCCAGACCCTCAGGAGACCGCAGCTTAGAATGTAAGCATTTATTTATATTAATAAATATTTTATTTAATTAGAAAAATATATTTATAAATATCTAATTATATTAGATATTTATTTTTATAATTTTTAAATTAAATTAATTATTTATTAATTAAAGATTATAAGCTGTGCGGGTTAAAAACAATTCTACGGAGCTCAACCAAATAAATCAAAATCCATTTGATTTTATTAAGAATTGGCAGGTCTTTAAAAAAGAAGTAGATGGCCAGGTGCGTGACCTTGTTTAGAAGAATTAAAGGAGAATTATGTTTTATTATTACTCTCAAGAGTAATAACGGAGAGTAATAACAGTCTTATGCAGAGAGTCATAATGGACTGTCATAATGGACAGAGTAATACTGGACTGTCATAATGGACAGAGTAATACTGGACTGTCATAATGGATAGAGTAATACTGAACTGTCATAATGGACAGAGTAATACTGGACTGTCATAATGGACAGAGTAATACTGGAGTGTCGTAATGGACAGAGTAATGCTGGACAGTCATACTGGACTGTCATAATGAAGAGTCGTAATAGCTTAAGTTAAGTGTCATAATGGAGAGTCATAATGAATCAAAATGTGACACAGGAGACAGAAGATATTATGCAGATTGATTATAAAAGAAGCAGTAGCCATATACAGACACACGGACGAGCAGACCAGGAGAAAAAGAAAGAAAGAAAAGCTCTCATCTCTCTCATCTTCAAACAATTTAATTGCCATAAATTCTTGAGTTCTTGTATCAAAAATTGTATCCACTAGAACTTAATCATTTGTGATTCTTGTACTACTAGCGAATTAAGTTTCCTAGTTCTTATCTTGATTTTTATTAACTAAATTAGAAAAGTTCATGTCGAATTTTCTAATTAGTTTTTATCAACTTGATAATTAATCTGTACTGAAATTGTAACACCCATCAAGTTAATATATTGTTATATTCAACTTGAAATTTGTTTCAATTAATTCCGCACAAATTTGTTCAAGTCAAATTTAATTCAAAGAACAAATTTCGAATAAATGGTATAGATTGTATTCAACCCCCCCTTCTACAATCTTATCGGACCTAACATCCACCCCTCATCTCAAAATCAAATTCCCCACTTTAAACGGGGTAGGAGAAATTAAGGGGGACTCAGAAACATCCAAGAGATGTTACGGCATTTCACTTACTTTGGGTAAAACTGAGCCTAGCAATATCAACAGAGAAAGGGCACAGAAAAGAAGGCAAGCGAAAAGACAAAGGCACTTTGAAAATCAACGTGCGAATAACAAGAAAAGAAAAGAAGTGCAGTTCATAGACGGGCACGACCCGCTAACAGAAGACCCACCTCGCATAAATGCAAATCTCCTGAAATGTCTCAAGAGGGAAGAGAAACCACCAATAAGCCCTGCGGTACAAACAGAAAAGATTGAAGTTATACCCAGAGATGTAACTAAAACCGTGAGTGTGGGAGCAGGTTTGGATTCAATCTTTAAAGATGGCCTTACAGATCTTTTGAGAAAATACGTAGACATTTTCGCATGGAGCCCAAAAGATATGCCGTGCATAGATGAATCTGTGGCAATCCACAAGTTAAATGTGGACCTAGACAAAGCACCAAAAATTCAGAAAAGAAGGAATTTTGCCCCAGAGCGACAACAGGCAATTGACATTGAGATTGACAAACTGCTGGACGCAGACTTAATTTGCGAAGTAACCTACCCTAAATGGGTTGCGAATGTAGTACTGGTGAAAAAAGCTAACGGGAAATGGAGAATATGTGTTGATTACACAGACTTAAACGCAGCATGCCCCAAAGATCCATATCCACTTCCCTCAATAGACCAACTCATAGATGCAACAGTGGGTCATTTGATGTTAAGCTTCATGGATGCCTACTCAGGCTACAACCAAATCAAAATGACCCCAGAAGACAGGGAAAAAACAGCTTTCATTACACACAGGGGGGTATATTGTTACAAAGTCATGCCATTCGGACTAATCAATGCCGGAGCCACATTCCAAAAAACCATGAATAAAATCTTTGCCGGGCAATTAGGCCGAAACATGGAGGTATATGTAGATGATCTCATAGTGAAATCTCTCTTAACGGCTTCTCACTTGCAAGACTTAGAAGAATGCTTCTCCACTCTCAGAAAACACAGTATGAAACTCAATCCAGACAAATGTGCATTCGCCCTCGACGCGGGCAAATTCCTTGGTTTCTTGGTATCTCACAGGGGCATTGAGGCCAACCCCGAAAAAATAAAGGCTATAATTGACATGCAACCGCCCAAGACACTGAAGGAAATACAAAAACTAACGGGAAGACTAGCTGCTCTAAGAAGATTCATAGCAAAGCTAGCAGACAGATGCCTTCCGTTCTTTGATAGATTAAAAGGAGCAACAAAAACCAAGGCAATATCTTGGACGGCTGAATGCCAAAAGGCCTTCGAAGACCTCAAAACATATCTCTTTTCTACTCCATTGCTCACCGTGGCAGCTCCTTCAGAACCGCTATCACTTTACTTGTCCGCCACAAATAAAGCTGTAGGTGCGGTGCTCATAAAAGAAGAAAATGGTGAGCAAAAACCAGTCTATTATGTCAGCCAAGTGCTCAAAGATGCCGAAACCCGCTATCCAAACGTCCAAAAGTTTGCTCTAGCCTTGGTCGTAGCAAGCAGAAAATTGAGACATTACTTTCAAGGCAGGCAAATCAGGATCATCACGGACCAACCGCTGAGAAAAATACTTCACAAGCCGGATTTGTCAGGCAGGTTGATCAATTGGGCCGTTGAACTTGGCCAATTCGATCTTAAATACATACCAAGAACCGCCATTAAAGCACAAGCATTGGCGGACTTTGTGGTCGAATGCTCATTTTCGGCGGCAGAAAAAGAAACTTTCGCAGAAACCGTTGCAACAACGGGCAACCACTGGCAACTATATGTGGACGGTTCCTCCACAAACACCCGCTGCGGGGCAGGCCTTATCCTTACTAGCCCTAACGGCTTCCAAGTCAGACAAGCCATACAACTGAACTTCAAAGCTACAAACAATCAGGCAGAATATGAGGCACTCTTGGCCGGTTTGGCATTAGCAAAGAACTTACAAGTAAAAAAGATCACCATATATAGCGATTCGCAACTGGTTGTTCGTCAGACAACAGGAGATTATTCAACCAAAGACAGCAACCTTAGCAAATATCAAGAATTGGTGCAAACGCTACTGGCCCAGTTTGAGGAATACTCTCTCGAATAGATAGATCGGGCAGATAACACAATGGCAGACATGTTGTCTAAATTAACTCAAGGGGAGAAAGTAGAGGCGGACACAATATACTTTGAAGAACTAACCGCTCCAAGTGTGAGTAAAATGGGCATCATGGAAATAGACCCGCCAGTAGATAACTGGATGACTCCTTACGTACGCTACTTGGAAAGCGGTGTCCTCCCAGACGACAGCATAAAAGCTAAAATACTTAAGTCTCAAGCCATAAAGTACTTCATTCAGGAGGGCATCCTATATAAAAGAAGCTTTGATTCTCCCATACTCAAATGTGTCGATGAAGAAGAAGCCTTATATTGTATGAGGGAGGTTCATGAAGGCATTTGTGGCGATCACATGGCGGGAAAGGCGTTGGCACATAAAATACTCAGACAAGGCTATTACTGGCCCAAAATGCACAAGGAATGCAAAAACTTCACCAAAAAGTGCCACCAATGCCAACTGTTTAGCAATATGTCCAGAAAAGCGCCAGCCCTACCTGCAGCCATCTTATCACCCATACCATTTGCCGTATAGGGCATCGACATTATGGGACCATTCCCTAGAGCCAAAGGTGATCTACAATATGTCATGGTCGCCATTGATTATATGACCAAATGGGCAGAAGCAAAGGCACTTAAAAACATTACGCAAGATGATGCCATTCGTTTTGTCCAAGAGCAAGTTATCACAAGGTTTGGAATTCCAATGGTGCTTATATCCGACAACGGTACACAATTTGTGGGGTCAAAATTCACAAAGTTTCTATCCGACCACGGGATCAAACACAAAAAAGCATCTGTTTGTCACCCTCAAAGCAACGGTCAAGTCGAAGTAACCAATCGCATCATTGTCCGCGGCTTAGAAAAAACATTAACTACATCAAAAAAGAAATGGCCGCATGAGTTACCTAATGTTCTCTGGGCTTATCGGACATCTGCCAGAACAAGCACGGGAGAGTCCCCATTCAAATTGGCTTTTGGCACAGAAGCCCTTTCACCAGTTGAGATTGGCTCACCATCATATCGCGCTATCAATTTTGAAGAAGAGGCAAATGCTCAAGGACTCAAAACAAATCTAGATCTACTAGATGAAACAAGGGAAAACGCAGTGGAACAAATGGCCGCCTATAAAGAAAAAACAAAAGAATTCTTTGGAAAGAGAGCCAGAATCAAAGCTTATATAGAAGGCGGTTTGGTTAACAGGGCAACCTGACCCCAGACACACTGGCAAACTTTTGCCAAAATGGGAAGGCCCTTACAAAATCATCAAAGTACTCAGGCCGGGTTCATACAAACTAGATGGCACTGAAGTTAACAACACTTGGCATGGCGACAAACTACGGAAATATTACCAATAGATGGCTACACAGTCGTATCTGTTTTGTAACAAAGGAAATTACGTTTTTTAATGGAATGCTTTTGCGGAAAAACTATCTACATTTACATCCAGCAAATCTTTCAACTACAATAGCAAAATTACCAAAGTCCCTAAGCGGGCCAGCAACCAACTACAATAGCAAAATTACCAAAGTCCCTAAGCGGGCCAGCAACCAACTACAATAGCAAAATTATCAAAATCCCTAAGCGGGCCAGCAACCAACTACAATAGCAAAATTATCAAAGTCCCTAAGCGGGCCAGCAACCAACTACAATAGCAAAATTATCAAAGTCCATAAGCGGGCCAGCAACCAGCTACAATAGCAAATTTTTCAGTCCCCTAGATGGGCATGCTACTGACTATGGATTTCAATCTACGGTTCAAGAACCAAGTCCCCTAGACGGGCAGGCTAATGACTATGGATTTCTGTCTACGGTTACAGAGCCAAGCCCCCAAAATGGACAGGTTTATGACTATGGATTACAATCTACGGTTACAGAGCAAAGTCCCCTAAACGAGCACTCCAACAATTACGGCTTTCAATTTGCAGTTCCGGGAAGACAAAGCTAAGGCCCCTGGACGGGCACAAAAACAAAGGAAAAACAACTACTGTATACAAAATCAACGCCAAAGGCGCTTACTACAACAATTTCAAGTCAAAATTACGAGGAACACTTACTACAGATAATCTACAGCAAAAATCTACACATGGGCTAAATATCCGATGTAACAGAGAATTAAAAAGCAACGGACAAGTTACTGTCAAAGGAAAAGATCATTTTTATTAAATAAAGGATTACAAGCATATCATTACAAGGATTGAGATCCTATATCTATAAATCCTTCATGCTTGGGGAGCCTTCTTCTTAGCATCCACATCCTTCTTTTCAGAGCTTTCACCCTGAAGAGGGGCACGAAAACGGAAGTCAATTACATCCGTCTCCGGCGTATCCTTTGCTTTTTCCGCAGCACGAGTCCGAGCAATCTTCCGAGCATGCTTACGGAATTCTTCAGCTGTGTACAGATCGCCTTCTTCTTCATGGTGATTGGCAAGGGTTAACCAGAGCTCCTCACTCTCTTTGGAGAGAACGCTCACGAGCCCCAACAAAAGGACTAAAAAAGTCGTCCATCTTAGAAATATCCATGTGGTTGAACAACGAAAGAGGGATTCTTTAAAAACAAATACAGAAGAAGATTATCTGAATCCAGAGCTAAACCCCCTTATTTATAGGGGGTAAAAGGAGGTTAAAATTATCATCAGTCAAAAGTTGCAATTCCCATGCAAAGAAAAGTAAAGGCACAGTCAAAATATTTTGACTCCCATGCAGCATTAAATGCTCGAAACAAACTCCCACAATGTTAGGTCCAAATGTGTTGTAGAGGGGGGGTGAATACAACTTTTCGATTATGAGAAGCAATAAATACGATGCAATAAATGAACACACAGATTCAAGGAATATATTTCTTTATATATAACTTGAAAAGGTTGCTACAACATTCATTACAAAGTATAACAGAAGTTCAGAGAGAAGTGAATGATTCTAAGCTCTGTGAATATACTCTCTCTCTTTTTCTTGTGTTTTTCTCAATATTGCTCACTAACTAAAACATTACACAAGTGCTTCTATTTATACTACATGTAATCTATGTCCTGTAGTCTTCAAAGACTAAGATGTACGTGGCCAAATGATGTCCACATAAATCTTGCCTTATCTTGAAAGCTTGGAAATCTGCCAATCAGAAGATGCCATGTGTCATGTTGAAGCTGCACTCTAAGTAGAACTTCTACTTGAGAATTTCTACTTAGCCATCTCGAAATTTCTAAGTCGAACTTCTACTTAGAAATATTCTACTTGGCCATCCAGAACATTTAGTACTTAGAAAATATTCTGGTCTTCAACTTGAAACTTCAATGCACATCTTGAGCTTGTGATATCTTCATGTCTTCTTTATTCTTCAGCAAGCTCTTGAACATGGATCTTTATTACTGACATAAACTTGCTATCAATGTCCTGACACTTGATGCACTGGTCTGGTTCATAAGTGACTAGTCTTGATAGTGTTTCTGCTTCTTGAATAAATTACCATATTCACTTAGTAACTTGGCTTTCCAATATTCGCTTTCCTTCTTGTTCACTTGAAATCAATTGGTCTTGTTGATACTGATAGTTATGATCTTGATTCTCGAATTCTCAAATCACTGAGGCATGAACAACTTTGACTTGAACTTCTCTCAATGATTTCTTCTTGGCTTGATCATAGTTAACATGTTCAATTGTATCAATTACCTTGTCTTCATATAGTGTTGATTTCTTGTGACTTCTTGTTCTTGATTGTCTTCTGGTTAAGTATCTTTTCTTTTAATTGAGTTACATTAGTTATAGTGTTACAAGTTTATACACTCTGCCTTTCAATCTCCCCCAATTTGATTGTCTAACAATGACATTCAAATTAATGAAGGATAACTCAACTAAACAAGAGACGAGAAAAGATAATTAACATTACAGTCTTGAAAAATATACAATTGACAAGTATTTGAAAACAATACAAAGAACTTAAACTAGAAACAGAATTCGAACCTCGAATTAAAGATCATTTGAATGATTCCTATCACCTGGATTATTTCATATCTTTTAGTCAAACTTGTATCACCTTATTGGATTCACTCTAAGGTGAATTTTCCTCAAGTGAGTTAAAGCAACCGAAAGACATGAAGTTTTTCCAACTTCAAGTTCACACCACTCTGACCTTTAACCCTAATTCCGTTTCCTCTTCCTAGCTTCAGCAGCTTGATCTTTTTCTTCTTTCTGCCTTCTTCGCTTCTCCTCCTGCTGCTTTTGTTTCTTATATACTGGATCATGAAGTTGCGTCCACCTATCATTCAACAAACTTACTGCTTCCATTTCTAGAGGGTTCCTGGGTTCTGGGTAAGGATGTTTGAAAAGCCTTCTGAGTTTGTCCACCTCCTGAGTAGTTCTGATCTCTGGAATTTCCTCAAATTTCTTCATTATAAGCCGAGGTTTCCTATGAGTTTTATCAGCTTTAAACTGACAATAGATCATCTTGGGATAGCCTTTGACACGGTTAGTATTGTGGACACTAGCCGCATCTTGCTCCAATCGCTTCTTTTCCACTACTACATCAGACAGGTAACTCACGAGTCTCTGCTTTTCTTTCACATACTTAACTTCCACATCTTCCCATTTGAACACATATAACACTTTCTCCAGAAATGCAGCATCTTGAGTCTGCTGCAGCCATTGTCTACTCATATGCAAGAGTGTTTGATTCTGGTCTGCATCTATGAATACTAAGGCATCAGCTGTATTATCAGCAAAAGAGTGTATCCAGTATACACTATCTCTTCCTGGAACACCAACTGCCTCCCTTATCTCTCCTTGTTCCAGTGCTCCAGAAGGAAGATTCAGAGCTTCATCTACATTCTTCATTGCTTGAAGAATATTCCAATTCCTCTCTATCAGCTCTGGTTCAATCTTCACATTATCAAGAGGGTTTGGAGCAATGACATCACACTTCCACACCTCATTGCTCTTCTTGAATATGGCACTTTCAAGGATCTTCACTGATTTATCTTTAAGCTCAGAAGCGAATCCCTTACTCATCATTTGCCTACAGACGGCCTTAAGAGATTCCACTGAAAGTTCCATTAAGTCCTTTTCCTCCAAGCTCACCCTCTTCATTTTACTGTCAACCACCATCCGGACAACATTTGGATATGCTGAGAATTCTGGACCCTTGTCCTCTGCTATCTGCATTAACTGATCCCTATACAGAATGCTTAGATTCTCAGAATGAGAGTATTGAATTTTTGTTGCTAGCAAGAACAACTCTGATGCAGATCTTCTCATCATGAATTGGTCATCCACATACATGAAAGACATTGGGACTCCTTCTGTGAAAGACAAAATAACCTGCCACTCCTTTTGCGTTGAATTGTATCCAACCCTGACTTTAGAAATTAATCTCTTTAAAGCACTTATGTAGTCAGCAGCCATTGGATTCTGCAAATTTAGGTTGTAGAACAGATCATCTGCCTCCTTGTTATGATCTCCTTTTGTACAGGGTCCCATCAATATCTTTCTCGCGTCATCCCACTTCTGCCCTAACCTTCTATTGTCCAGATCAATTTGAGGATCAGCTAGCCTTGCAAGCTCATAATCGTACTGCTTCCCTTGTAGCTCCGCTTTCTTTTCCTGAAATGCAGCACGATCTTGCATTGCCTTCATTTTAAAGAACTCAGCTTGTTCCAAGGCTAACTTTTGAGATTTAAGGGTTTCCTCATCAACAGTAATTTCTTCAGGCAATCCGAAAGACATTCCAGCACCTCCACCTTGATCCTTCAATGATCTCTTTATAGCATGTTTCAAAGGTGCGTCTTCCATATCGGAATCTGAGTCAAGTACCTCCTGTACTTTTTCTTGATGACTCAGATCAACGAATGGCTCATCTTGCTCAATCGCTATTGCCTTACCCTTTTTCCTTCTCAGAGCCTCTTCATCAATAGACGGCTCAATTTCTTTGACAAGATCAGCTTGTTCTTGAATTTCTTCGATTTGAACTCCCTGCTGTCTCGTCTCCTTTATACTCTCCCCCTTAGGTGAGTTATCCTGAACTCCACCTGGTCTCCAGATCCACCAGCTACGTAAGAATCTTCAAAACCAGAACCATAGGGTCCTGCTCCACTAGCACCACCTGTACCAGCATCGGGGGGAGGTTGTTGCGGCGCGAAACACTCTGGGGGCACAAAACTTCTGATTACGAACATAACTCTACTGATCTCCACAGCCAGAGTATCCATTGTAAGCTCCATTGCTCCCATCCTGTCATTCAGAGTGTTTCCCAAGACACCAGCAGCATGGCCCAAGTCATTTACCTTGTTTGTCAAATCATTAAAAGCTGTAGCTTGACTTGCCATTCGTGCTGCGTAGTCGTCAAGGGCCCTTTGATTGTTTCCAACGTTCATCCCTAACTGCCCCATTGACTGCCCAAACTGCTTCATTTGATTTTCCATAGAAGACATACGAGTTTCAAGATTTTCAGTATTAAGGGACGGTGTTTGGTTTAGGTGACCTCGCTCTAATTCTCGTTCTGTTGGTATTTGGCGCTCGGTTTCGGGCCTTAAAAATGAAGGTCCCTCTCTCCCTAACCTCTCACACACACTCCCTGTCTCACGCTCGTGTATATCTTCAATAAATGATCCAAAATATGAAGCAGTACCTGCAGAAACTGGATAAGCAATATAATTTGCAGTTATGGGATCAAATGCTGTTTGTTCCTGAGTTGGAATCTCAGGCTGAGAGGCTACAAAGTGTTCTTGTACAACATCAGAACCGATCCTCTTTGCAGCATCAGTACGTACCGGTGAAGGTACGGCTGAAGCTTTTAAAGCTTCATGTCCTTTTGAAGCAACAGTATCTTCAAAAGGTACATAATCATTATCAAAATCCCTATGTGCAGATTGTTCAAGGGGTGAACCACTCTCGTGAGGTGGAGTGGTTGCGTGTGACACTCTAGGGTTTGACTGAGATTTAGAAGTAGCAGCATGAGAAATTTTGGGTTTCTTTCGAATGAGTTGCTGCTCTTCGGGTTCACTCTCCTCATCATATCCTACATTTACTTGTGCTGGCTGTTTGGATTCCGGTGACTGGGGTGATATAGAATTAGAAATATAGCTCTCACCCTGGGATAGATCCTGCGGGCTAGCAGTCTCTTGGGTCTGGGAATCAGAAACATAGGAAGAGGAATGAGTAGAATGTAGAGAGAGATTACCTGATTCATTACCTTGTTCATCACCGCTTTGCTCATCAGGAATCTCTTCAAATGCCTCAGCATGTGCAGACCGATTCTGAGCATGTGATGAAACTTGCGAGAATTCCATCAAAGTGGTAACTCCCTCATCATATGTAAGCCACTGTTGTAAGGTATCAGGAATAGACATCGGTTTTCCATGATGTTTATTCTGATTATCAACTGTTGAAAGTGACTTAGTGCCCATCCCTAGTGGTGCAGATGTTTGACTTCTGGCAAAACTCTGTCTAACTGCAAGAGCATCCTTCGGTATTAAATGATTAACCAGCATCTGTAAGAACCGAGGAAACCAGCAGACAACATCTGTGGTGTTGAGGTCTCTGCTTGCAGGAGATCCCATCACAGCCACTATCTCAGAGAGAACTATTCGTCCATAATTTATATCCAGCTCTCTTGCTAGGGCAATTCCGAGGTTTTGCATGGGAATGGAAATTTGATGGTAATCGCTTTCTCGTGCCCGAAAACATCTTGTGATGGCCTCGAAAAAGTAATTCCATTCCACATGAAGAAATTGTTTTTGGATGTTTCCAGTGATCCGGCCAGTCGGAGGATAACACCCTATTTCTTCAAAGAATCTGAGGCGTTCTGCAGCTGTAGGTTCTGAATCATAAGCATCTTTAATGGGGAATCCCAGAACCTTGTTGACAATTTGTTCAGTCACCTCATATTCCTGACCCGCTAAGGTAAACCTGAAACCAAAGGGGGTTGATTTGCTCCCAAAAGAAACCGCACTAGTCCATAATTGCTGTAAAGCATCATGTACTAGTGTAGGTTTAGCAGTAAAAGCATCGCTAGCTTTGGAATACAAATTGAGAAATCGTATCCAAGACTTAAAGCGCGGGAGTTGATCACCAATTTCCGTAGAAATATTATAAAAATTGTTTTTAGCAAGTGAAAATTGGTGAGCCATTTTAATTAAAAGTTTTTCTCTTTAAAAGATGTGAATTTTAATTTTAATTTTCGAAAAACAATTAATTAAAGAATTAACCGTTATATCCCTTTTAATTTATCAAGAACACAAAAGTCCCTTTTTGAGAAATTAAACTACGGGCTCCAATAAACAGTCAATGGAAGGCAAATTTCAAAACACTAATTAAATCTGCTTTAACAGTGAAGTGTTTGTGTGAAATCGTGTTTTTGTACAGATCTGTGAACTTTTGTGTGTATATACGTGTGTATATATCTCAAGAAAGATGAACCGTGACACAAACACACAAGAACAGAGATTAATGGTAACACACAAGTGATAGAAGTCTAAAAATGGGCATTAATTCGTTGTCCGTATGAGATTAGTCACAAAAATCACGAATCAATGGTTGTAAGTATGAAATCGCCTGTATGTATATGGGGCGGCTGTAAAACTCAAGTAGGTAAAAGTGAAAGAAAATATCGAGTTAGATATGTATATATAGACATTAATGTGAAATGACTAAAGTATCCCTGTTAAAAAATATGAAAACTCTAAGTACATACAGGGAGAACTCTATCTCGAAGTCTAAGTCGAAGTCTATCTCGAACTTTTTTAAGTCGAACTTCGAGATAGAGTTCGAGATAGCTGTTAACTCGAAAAACTTGAACCATTTGACTATTAAGACCATGTAAACAGCACAAACCACCAACAGCACTAGGGAAACCTATCTCGAAATTTAAGTAGAAATTCGAGATAGACTTCGAGTTAGGAGTTAACTCGAAAAATCCCCTTAGACCAACTGAGAGCTCTATCTCGAACATCAAGTCGAAATTCGAGTTGAGTTTCGAGATAGAGTCTAACTCGAAATTATTGAATAATTCGAAGTTATTCTCTCAGATTATTTCAAAAAATATCCCCTGTAAAATAGACATTATATGGAATATTTTGAATAAGGAAATAGGCACACTGGTAACTGAAATTCGAGCCTTAAGTCGAATTTCGAGATAAATTTCGAGTTAAACTCGAAATTTCTCCCAGACTTAGAATTTTCAAAACTTCACTCTGGAAGCTCAAATCGAAATTCAACTAGAATTTCAAGATGAGTTTCGAGATAGTGATTAACTCGAAATTTTGAAGATACTTAGAATAATTTGACAATTTTTCTTTGAAAAACTCAACAATTAATTTTGCCAAATTAATATAAATATCAATTCAAGGATTTTAATATATGACATAATTAAAACATTCCTTGATAATTCTAAGGCCTCTAATTACATGAAAAACACAGGTAAATTCATCTAAAAATCATGCAAAATTTAGAATATTATGAATTTAACTCCCCCTATGTTCATGCAATCTAACAAGCATGAATTCAAAGATTTGTGCTATAAAAGACACTTAAAACACACTGAATTCATGTAAAATCACACTATATGCAACCTATAATAATCATTAATTAGGCATTTTAAAGTCTAAACACATAATGATTAAATAGCTTGCATATACAAACATAAACATGGATTTTACAGATAGAAGGCTTTACTAACTTGTGTTAAGCATTCCCAATTCACCAACCAACCTATTGAATGTTACTTCATCAAGAGGTTTGGTGAATATATCTGCAATTTGTTGCATTGTGGGCACAAAATGTAGCTCCACAGTCCCCTCCTCGACATGTTCTCTTATGAAGTGATACCTGATGTCGATGTGCTTGGTTCTTGAGTGATCTACAGGATTGTTGGTTATGGCAATGGCACTTGTGTTGTCACACATAATTGGAATTTTCTTGTGCTCCATGCCATAATCCTTCAATTGGTTCCTCATCCACAGTATTTGAGCTACACAGCTTCCAGCAGCAATGTACTCAGCTTCAGCAGTAGAAGTAGATACTGTATGTTGCTTTTTACTTTGCCAGGACACCAATCTTCTGCCAAGAAATTGACAAGCACCAGATGTGCTTTTCCTATCAATCCTGCAACCTGCATAGTCTGAATCCGTATAGCCAATTAGATTAAAACCTGTATCTCTTGGGTACCAAATTCCCAGATTTGGTGTGCCCTTGAGATACCTAAAAATTCTTTTGACGGCTATGAGATGTGATTCTCTAGGATCCGCTTGGAACCTTGCACATAAACAAGTCGCGAACATTATATCGGGTCTACTTGCAGTTAAATAGAGAAGTGAGCCAATCATACCTCGATAGCTTGTGATGTCAACTGATTTACCTGATTTGTCTTCATCAAGCTTCGTGGCTGTTGCCATGGGAGTCTTAGCTGCTGATGCATCTTCTAGATTATACTTCTTGAGTAAATCTCTGACGTACTTGGATTGACAGATAAAGATACCATCTTTTCTCTGACTGATCTGTAATCCAAGGAAGAAAGACAGCTCTCCCATCATGCTCATCTCGTATTTGTCTTGCATTAGCTTAGCAAATTTCTCGCACAAGCGCTCATTCGATGACCCGAAGATAATATCGTCCACATAGACTTGAACAAGTATTAAATCATTCTTCACATTCTTATAGAACAATGTTTTGTCAATTACTCCCCTAGTAAAACCACTTTCAATTAAGAATACGGATAGGGTTTCATACCAACATCTTGGGGATTGCCTGAGGCCATAGACAGATTTGAAGAGAAGATACACAAAATCTACAAGTTCTGGATCAATGAAGCCAGGCGGCTGTTCCAGATACACTTCTTCTTCTAACTCTCCGTTCAGGAAGGCACTTTTCACATCCATCTGGAAAACCTTGAAGTTCTTATGTGCTGCAAATGCCAAAAATATCCTGACTGCCTCAAGTCTTGCAACTGGTGCATAGGTCTCATCATAATCAATTCCTTCTCGTTGAGAATAACCTTTTGCAACCAAACGAGCCTTGTTTCGTGTTACAAGTCCGTTTTCATCCATTTTATTTCTGAATACCCACCTTGCTCCAATTACTGATTTGTTCTTTGGTCGGGGTACCAGCTTCCAAACTTTCTGCCTTTCAAACTGATTGAGTTCCTCTTGCATTGCAATCACCCAATCAGCATCACCAAGAGCTTCTTCTATTTCTTTAGGTTCAAGCTTGGATAAGAACCCAGAATATAAGCAAATATTAGCCAGGTCAGCTCTTGCATTTCTTCTAGTAGACACACCAGCATCTGGATCACCAATAATTAATTCAAACGGATGGTCTCTATTCCATACCCGTTCTCTTGGAAATTGTCTTGATGATTCAGCATGACTTTCTGAGTTGTGGTGCTGACTACTTTGATTACTTTCACTAACTCCCCCTGAGTTAGTGCCAGCTCCTACAGAACTAGAGTCAACTCGACTCGAGCCTTGAACAGTAGTTCTTGAGCTGCTATTTACTCCCCCTGAGTTGTTGCCGGTTCGTACTGAAGAAGTCTCTCCTGATCTTGTAGAATTAGCTTGTTCACTAGACTCAGGTTCTTCACGTACACTTGGAACATTTAATGGGACAACCAACTCAGGTTCATCTTCAAGTTCTTCTAAGTCCAGATTCTGAAATTTTAGGGACTCAGGTTCACTAGAATCTCTTGAAATTGATGAGAGTTTGGTATCGTCGAATCTGACGTTGTAGCTTTCAGTCACTTTTCGATCATTTACTAAGAACACCCTATAAGCTGCTACCACATCTGTGGAGTAACCAACAAAGATTCCTTCACGAGCTTTTGCTGCAAACTTGCCTAGATTTTCATCATCTATAAGTACATAGCATTTTGCTCCGAAGACATGAAAGTATTTGATTGTTGGTCTTCTTCCATTCATTAGCTCACATGGTGTCTTTTCTTTATCTTTTATGATCAAGGATCGATTTTGAGTGTAACACACGGTACTCACTGCTTCTGCCCAGAAATACAGAGGAAGTTTCGAATCACACAACAAAGTTCTTGCTGCTTCAACCAATGTTCTATTCTTCCTTTCAACTACTCCATTTTGTTGTGGAGTTCTCGGGGCTGAGTACTGACGACGTATTCCTTTAGATACACAGAAGTCATTTAGCACTGCGTTTTTAAATTCAGTGCCATTGTCTGATCTAATCGTCTTCACAGTAAGTGTTGAAACATTCTCAATTTGAGTGATGTGATCAATGATTAGGAAAGGTACTTCGTCTTTCGTCATTGCGAACAATACCCATGTATACTTGGAGAAGTCATCCACGATTACCAATGCATATCTTTTCCTAGACAAAGATAGGACATTCACTGGGCCAAACAAATCCATATGAAGAAGTTGCAGAGGCTCAGTGATACTAGAAATTTCTTTGCTTTTATGCGATGCTCGTTTCGACTTTCCCATTTCACAGGCTTCACAGAGTCCTTTCGGAGCGAACTCCATTTGAGGTAGATCTCTCACCAATTCTCGCCTCGCGAGAGCATTCATCGTTTTGAAGTTTAAGTGAGATAACTTTTTGTGCCATAACCAGCTTTCATCATCCGAAGCTTTGCTGTAGAAACAGGTGACTTCATTCTGATTTGCTGAATCCATGTCTGCAACAAAAAGATCTGCCTTTCGAACTCCTCTCAAAGCCAGTGAACCTTCCTTGATGTGAGTGATTGATACACCTTTCTTGTTGAAGACAATTTCGTAACCTTTGTCACAGAATTGACTGATACTCAACAAATTATGCTTTAATCCCTCAACATAGGAAATATCTTCAATGATGACATTGCCAGTTTTCAGTTTGCCATATCCCTTTGTCACACCTATGCTGTCATCTCCAAAGGTAACATAAGGGCCAGCTTTCATAACCATCTCTGTAAGCAGGGACTTGTTTCCAGTCATATGCCTTGATGCTCCACTGTCTAGCACCCATATAACTTTATTTCTCTTTTGCTTAATGCCCTGCAATGACAGATTGGTTAGACATTCTTCGGAACCCAACTTTGATTGGGCCCGGCTTTTCGATAAGATTTAGAATCAACAGATTTAACAACAGGAGATGCACTTTTCTTAACATTACTAGAGCTTTCGACTTTCTCCTTTCCTTTCTCAGACTTGACATATTTATCAGTCCTAGGAGAAGGTTTGTCACTCCTAACTTTAGGAGGACTGACAGTCTTAGCTCTCACATGCTTTTTCTTGATGTTTGAACTAGCAGCAGTATTTGAGCATGACTGGCTAGATGCATTCATTAAATTCACAAAAGTTTGCATGACGTTAAAAGTGCATGGCATACAATTAGGCTGACCACACTGTGCATGATTCGGATGCAGATTATTCATTGTGTGTGTGTCAGGCATGGCATGTGCAGCAGGAACATTTATGTTAGCTTTACATGCATAAGAAAGATGTTCAGTAGATTTGCAGTGATAACATGCTTTCTTTATTCGTTCAGCCTTAACCTCTTTTATGCCTTTCTTCCCTTGTTGTTTGACAGCCTTAGCTCCTATTCCTAGTCTAGATTCATCACTAGGGAAATTGATTTTAACTTGTTTAATAGGAGTTATAGGTTGTGCTTTCTGACGATCTTCCATCTCAATCTCATATCTAGCTATCAATTCAGTCTCTTCTTCTTCTATTCTAGGAACAAGGTGTTTGTAGATGGGTTTGACAGAAGATTTAAGAATGCTAGGGATTTCCTTTTTAGGGTCACTGGAACTAGGGTCGATAATTCTCTTGCCTTCTTTCTTAGGAAGATCAGAATAATCAAGTCCTACACCTACTCCAGTTATCTTCTTAAATACGTCATTATCTACATACACTTTACTAGCAGCTAGTTTGTAAGCTTCGCATTTAGTTTCTAACTCAGCTAGTTTGTTCCTTAAACATGATTCTATTTCTTCCTTAAGGACGAGCTTGTGTTCCAAAGATTTAATAAAATCTCTTAGAGAAGTATCTACAGTGCAAGCAGCCTCTAACTCTTCCACTTTTGCCTCAAGCATTCTGCTTTTGGCGACAAGTGTTTTCTATTCCTTTTGAGAAGTGTCTAGGCTTTTGCACAACATGTAGATCTCTTCGCTAAGAGCCCCATTCTGTTCCTTATAATCATCAATAGACATTTCTACTTTAAGGGTTAGAACTGGTACCTCTGGTTCCTCTGATGTCTCAGCCATGAGCGCAAAGTTTGCTACATGAGTAACATCTTCCTCATCTGAATCATTCCAAGCTCTTCCTTCTGTTACTACTAAAGCTCTTTTACCATGTTTTTCTTTCACCAGCGATTCATACTTGCTTTTGAGGGCTTCAAATGTCTCTTTTGGATAAGTCTGTTTAGGCTTCTTGCAGTCCGAGGCAAAATGTCCAGGTTCACCACAATTATAGCAATTGAACTTCATTTTGAAATCCAACGGAGATTTGTAGCTGGTACTCTTGCCTTTGCTTTTGTAGCCTGATGAACTACCACCACCCTTAGCAGCCCGATAGTAAGATGAAGAATTTCTCTGTGGTCGGTTGCTCTTTCTGAATCTCATATTGCTGAACTTCCTTGCCATGTATGCCACGACACTATCGTCCATGTTGTCCAGCTCTTCTTGGGTGAAGTAGTCATCATCACTGTTAGATGCGCACTCGTCATCATTATCAACTTGATGTGGTGCAAGTGATGATTTAGGCTTTGCTGCAACCATTGCCTTCTTAGACTCTTCCTCATCAGCAACTAATCCTGATGCAGTTTCTTTTCCTTTTGAATCATTGTCCCATGCTTGATCTTGAAGTGTCTCCAGCTCATAGGTCTTCAGAATTCCATAATATTCTTCCAGAGAAGTTGTATGCAAATCTCTGGTTTCTCTGATTGCGTAGACCCTATGTTCAATGCTCTTTGGCTGGTTCCTCAGATATCTCGTATTGGTCTCAACCATGGGGAGAGTAACACCTCTCAGATTCAAATCCAATACCAACTGACTGAATCGTAGATAGACATCTGTTATGCTTTCTCCTTTTCGTATTCTAAAGGTGTCATACTCCATCTTGAGTATAAGTGTCTTGTTGCTTCTAACCTCTGCAGATCCTTCCATGACAACTTCTATCTTGTCCCAAATCTTCTTTGCTGTATTCAAACCTTTGACTATGTTGAACATTTCATGATCGAGGGATTCCATCAAGGTTTGTCTTACAGAAGTATCATAAGCTATTTGCTCCTTGTCAGCATCCGTAAAGTCCGCTGCCTTTTTAGGCTCAGACCGAGCAGGTATAACCTCCTCTCCTTCCGTACGCTCAGGAATAGCTTTCATTGGAACGAATTTACCCTTTTCAAGGACTTCCAGATACTCAGGGTTAATAGTCTCTAAGTAGAGTCTCATTCTGAAAACCCATTCTTCATAGTGATCTCGGTTGAACATTGGGATCTTGAAAGAATTTTTAGGAGCCATTTCAAATCTTGTCACTAAAAATTTCTAAGTACCCAAGACTAGGCTATGTAGAATATCTATGTAGAACTTCTGCCAAGTCGAAATTTCTCTAAGTAGAAATTTTGCTCAAGTCGAAATTTCTCTAAGTAGAAATTGTCCAAGTCGAAATTCACCAAGTAGAAATTGTCCAAGTCGAAATTCTATGTAGAAAATCTCAAGTAGAAATTCTATGTAGAACTTTTTGTCCTTAGAATAATTTTCTGCAGATTACTTTTAATATTGAATAAACAATATTATCACTTTAACACCCTTTTTGACTTTTGATTACTTTACACACCGAAAGTGACTAACCCACTTGCTAAGCACTGAGTACACTTTCTTTTGCTTTCGGCCAAGGAATAATAATCAAATCAAAAGTACAAAAACACCTTTTTGACCATCTTATTTGTTTGAAAAAGGAGATCAAAAAGTTGTTGGGTTATCTTCTTTGATAAGAACAGATGATGAACACTCAAGAACACCAAATATCAATGAACCCAGATTAATTCACAAAAATTAATTAAAATACACCCAAGCCAAATAATCACACCTGGAGTATTTAAATAATTTTTCCCTGATGAGTTTTCACTGGAAACGAATTAAAGCACACTTTTCGAAAAAATGAAAAGTAGATCTAGAAAATGAAAACTCACGATTCTTCTACCAAACACAAGGATCTATGTTTTGTATGTTAAACATCCGCTCTGATACCAATTGTTAGGTCCAAATGTGTTGTAGAGGGGGGGTGAATACAACTTTTCGATTATGAGAAGCAATAAATACGATGCAATAAATGAACACACAGATTCAAGGAATATATTTCTTTATATATAACTTGAAAAGGTTGCTACAACATTCATTACAAAGTATAACAGAAGTTCAGAGAGAAGTGAATGATTCTAAGCTCTGTGAATATACTCTCTCTCTTTTTCTTGTGTTTTTCTCAATATTGCTCACTAACTAAAACATTACACAAGTGCTTCTATTTATACTACATGTAATCTATGTCCTGTAGTCTTCAAAGACTAAGATGTACGTGGCCAAATGATGTCCACATAAATCTTGCCTTATCTTGAAAGCTTGGAAATCTGCCAATCAGACGATGCCATGTGTCATGTTAAAGCTGCACTCTAAGTAGAACTTCTACTTGAGAATTTCTACTTAGCCATCTCGAAATTTCTAAGTCGAACTTCTACTTAGAAATATTCTACTTGGCCATCCAGAACATTTAGTACTTAGAAAATATTCTGGTCTTCAACTTGAAACTTCAATGCACATCTTGAGCTTGTGATATCTTCATGTCTTCTTTATTCTTCAGCAAGCTCTTGAACATGGATCTTTATTACTGACATAAACTTGCTATCAATGTCCTGACACTTGATGCACTGGTCTGGTTCATAAGTGACTAGTCTTGATAGTGTTTCTGCTTCTTGAATAAATTACCATATTCACTTAGTAACTTGGCTTTCCAATATTCGCTTTCCTTCTTGTTCACTTGAAATCAATTGGTCTTGTTGATACTGATAGTTATGATCTTGATTCTCGAATTCTCAAATCACTGAGGCATGAACAACTTTGACTTGAACTTCTCTCAATGATTTCTTCTTGGCTTGATCATAGTTAACATGTTCAATTGTATCAATTACCTTGTCTTCATATAGTGTTGATTTCTTGTGACTTCTTGTTCTTGATTGTCTTCTGGTTAAGTATCTTTTCTTTTAATTGAGTTACATTAGTTATAGTGTTACAAGTTTATACACTCTGCCTTTCACACAATCAAAATTACAATTTCCAGGTAAACATTTTCCCACACATATTTACTACCAACTTTGACAAAGAAATAAGTTCCTAGCAGAAGTTACAAAAAATAGGCTAAGCCCAACGAGACCCGCTCAGTGCAGCTCCAATACCCCTCAACGATTCTGCATCCTCATCATCACTACTATACATCGCGGCAATGGCATTAAGGGGTTGGATATCAACATTAGGCACAGTAGGACTCACAGAAGCATCTACCTGTTCAATTTCAGCCATGCCAGGATTCAAAACGACATCCTCTTCACCACTTTCACTATAAGTAGCCGCTATCACTGACAACGGAGTAATATCTGCAACTTCAGCATTCTCTGCGGCAATCAGGTTCTCGGTGGCAACCATCTCACTTTCAGCGGTCTGCGTGCCCATATCACCAACAACAACATCGCACTGGCACCCCACACTCTTTTTCTCGGTTTCCCCAAGACGGGCTCTCAAGGCTCTGGCTTTACGTTTGGATTTCTTCACTTTTGACTTTAGCCTAGCCAACTCAGTTTTTAATTGGGTAATTTCAAGTCCGGTATCAGCGGGATTCTGGCTTTGTTGCAAAACGCTACTGCCCGCTACCACTGTTGCAACCTTTGCGGCTTCGGCCTTTACGATTTCAGCAAACTCAGCACTATTTTTAAACTTCAATATGGCATCCGCTTCGGTTGGGCGAGAATTAAGATGGGCCTCAGCATCATCACCACGTTCCTTTTCAAATTTTAGCGACGCAGTCAAACTTTTTACCTGTTCGGACAAAGCGGCTTTCTCAGTCTCCAGTTCTATTTTATCCTCTGCCAAAAACCGTCGCAAATCAGCACTATATGCATAGCTCGCTTGAAGGTCAGTCTTCTCAGTTTCAATCTCATACAAAGCCCTAGCAGCATTATCTTTCATCACTCTCTCAGCGGACAGTTTCGCCTCTAGTAGCTTCACTTTCTGTTTTAAAGCAAAATTGCTGCTACGATACATATTATCACGAGCCATCAAGCCCGTATACATACATTGATTCTACAAAATACACAAACACAAAAAACAGACACGTCAACAACGGACATCAACCAGAAATAAACTACATGAGCTATCAAAAAATTACATACCCGTGCAGCATATTTTTGGGACAACCGGCACATCCGCTCCCAACTCAACTCATTCATCCTCACAAGATCATCATCAGTCATGGAATCAACAGTAAAGGTGTTAGGCCCCGACTTAAAAAGAAATCCATAGTCAGGCCTAGCTCCAACTTCTGCATCATCCACTTCATCATCACTGCTCGTGTAATACACTATTTCCTCAGAAGCATCCCCGGCATCCTCAACATCATCATTGACATCATTTTCACCATCACCTCCCATGGCATCCTCAGCATCATACTCAGCATCAACACTATCAGAATCCTTCTCAACGGGTTGCTCCATGCCTTGATTTTCAACAACAGGCTCGTTCACCTGAGTAGGCACAATACGTCTACGTTTCGAAGTACTAGCCTCCGTAACAGCCTTACGTTTTGATCGACGAAGAGTTTCACCAATGGTTTCTTTCGTTCCTTCCACCAATACCTCCTTCTCTCTCTCGGCGGACAACTCCTTCCCAGTATCAATATCCACAATAACTTTACTCCCACTTGCGGATATCTTAGCAGGAGCAACAACCGAACCCCGCTCCTGCCTTTGAATAGCAACCCTTACACTCACAGAGCGGATATCAAACTCATCATCAGTATCTGTTACCATATGAGAAACAACTCTCCTCCTTACCTCAGCACCCGAACTTTCACCCTCATAATCACCCACAAAGTTCCCTTCAACAGACGACTCTTCCTCAGCGGGAACATCCCTCTCCACAGACATTTCTTTCTCAACAGACTCATCGTTCTCAGCAATATACTCATCCCCTTGGGCATCTTGAAGATTTCCCTCAAATACATCACCACTTTCTTTAGCAGCAGCACCACCGACCAACTCCTCAGATAGAGAATCACCCTCAGAATTAATATCATCATTATCAAAGTCATCTTCAGAAAATTCCTCCTCAGAAGCGGCCTCTTCAACAGCGGTGTCAACCTCAACAGGGGCAGATGTTTGACCAATCTCAATGTTACCAGATAGATCAAAAGCATCTAGAATATTATCAACAGCAAATAACCCGCCACGAACCCGTTTAGGCCTTGGCGGCACAGTAAGCATGAAGTCAGCATATAACTTTGCCTCTCTTAAACCTAGAATCGGGTGTAGATCAAGCTCCTGTTTTCGAGGATCCAACACTACAAAAATAAAGAGCAAATGTCAGTCACAAGACACAACAAGAAATTGACAAAGTATAAACAAGAAACTTACAACAATGCCTTCTCAAATCGGCAGGGTCAATCAGATTATTTTCTGTCCATACTTCACCCAGCACCCTCACAAGGCTAATAAGGACGTCAATTTCATTACGACTCAGCCGACTACGATCCACTTTATAAGCACACTCGACCTTTTTGGTAAAATTCCGTTGCCAGGCAAACTCCCCGCCACCAATTATCAGAAATTCCTCTTGCCATCCAGCCATTCCTTTGGGAAATGTAAAGGGTCGATGACCACTAAGGGCTTTTCCTATGCGACTTTGCGGCTTTACAAATTGTAACTCAAAAAAGGGTTTAGCACGGCTGGCTTTCACATCAAACAAACAGAAAAAGGCCTTGAAAGTAGGCTGCTTCCTCTTGCTCTCACAACTAGCTATGAACCAGTTTATGGATCGTATCGAGTTAGGAGTAAACTGAGCCAGCGGACACCTAAAATGAAGACGGAACAAGTCCATGATAAATTTGTGGGGGGCAGGCGAAAACCCGCCTTCAAATGACTAACGGGTATGCACATAGATCCGTCATCAAACCGGTGGTATAATCTCTCCCCGGGTTCTGCACGCCTCCAGAAATAACCTTCCTCAATCCTAAACATTCTTGATATATATTCAGCCCAATCATCAGCTCTAAAAGTACTATCATGCTACAGATGGGAAAACTCGGCAAATTCCTTATCCATTTCAGCATTTGAATACGGCGTGGGGGGGCAATTTGGTCGCCCGAAACAGGCTCTCACTACTTTCGAAATACTGATAACGGTTCCTTGGCAAAACGGCTAGAAATGTTAACTGATTCGGGTCCGCCCAGCGACCGTACCCGTTTATCAATGCTCTCTTCTCGCCAGTAGCGAGATCGGTAAACTCATCACCCATCTACACATAAATTCTAAGTCAAAACCCAGTACCGCCAACGATTTACCCGCTAACAGATCAAAAGGTACACATGGGTATTCACAAATAATTTACATTTTTCTTTTTATTTATTTATGAATCAAACGAAACGATTCATATCCCATTTCCCCCACAAACAAAACCCTAGAATCAAAAGCCAAAATCATACACTTTATACAGAATATACGCACATATACACAAACATTTCATCAACATATCACAATCAAAACTACCAAATGTCAGTACCAAATACACAAACAAAAATCACAAACTAAAACATATAGATTACCACTCTTCACAAACTACAGAATCGAATCCAGATTCGAAAGGATACAAAGCAATGATATGCATACAAAACCCACTCGATAACACATACTATGAAACAACAAATGGAGATACAGACATGGCACAGTTATTTAGGAAACAGAAATCACAAAAGAAAATACAAAGCAACAAAGATCTTACCTCGAATCAGGAGATAAGATATGGCTTCAATGGCAGAAATCTTCGAAAATAGCAACACGAACGCAGCAAACAACTCGGAGAAGACAAAAAAAAGCAAGGACAAAAGTTGTGAAAGACAGTAAAAAGTTACACAAATGATATACAACTTCCCTTTTTATTCGCGTGAGGCGCGTATGATGGGGTGAAAAACATTAACTACAAAACGTGGCCATCTGTGATTGGTCCACGTCATCAGTACAGCCACCAATAACTGCATCGATTCAACCAAAACTGCCCACTCGGTAATAACTTCCCACTTACTCATGACATATTACATCACAAAGATACTTTCTCTTTCCACCCAAAGGTCACTTCTCATTAATACGAACCACCACTTATCATTTCTCATATTATTGACATTTAATATTATTCCCTCATTTATTTCGAATTTTTCATTTATTATCAATTGTTGCATTTATTTCAAGAGCAGTTACACATATCAAACAAAAACGTTTCAACTCCAAAGCCCGTCAAGCACCAAAACCCGTTGTCAAATGCATCCCATAATTTCACAAATTTTTTCTAACTCCTAAGTGTTGTCCGCCAACACTTGGGGGGCATAATTTCACAAATTTTTTATAACTCCTAAGTGTTGTCCGCCAACACTTGGGGGGCATATTTTCACAAAATTTTTGCAACTCCTAAGTGTTGTCCGCCAACACTTGGGGGCAAATTTTCTCCAAAAAATTACACCCCCAAGTAATGTCCGCCAAACACTTGGGGGGCACACAGTATCATTTTCAAAAAATTCTTCTCAAAAAAAAATGTTGCATATAGTTTTCTCAGTTCTCTCCTCCTCCTGTCCGCTAACAACGCACAGAAGGAGTGGGGGGCAATGATAGGTACCCGCTGTAAGCCTACAGCGGGGACCCGCTGCCACCGTCATTTACACACGTGTCATTATATATTATTTTTACTTAAATTACTCAACTTGATAACAAATATCATTACAAAATACTTGTACAAAATATCTTGGTATCTTGCTCACTAAGGCAGGGAACCATAAAGGTAGTCAAGGGAACACAAAGACATTCAACTGTAGCAAAAGCGGCTGTGGTAGAATCGAGGTATGTATGAAAGGGACACTAATCACTCTTCCAATAGTGGCTCACTCTAGCTCTAACGGCGCAACAAGTGGATAGCCAAGTGGATAAAGTCATAAAACAGTGATTGGGAGTCCTAGCCTATAAATACCCCCATTCTACACATGAGGTAGACACACAATATTTTAGCAGCATAAACTTATTACTCATTCTCTCTCTTCACACAGATACATTTTTACTCGTTCGATTATTATTATTCCGATTACTGATTTTCACACCGGAGGTGCTTGACGGCCACCACCCCCGGACAAACATTATTTTGCAGATATCCCAAACTCAGGTGAAGTATCCCCAGAACAGTGTTCAGAACAGTGATCGGAAGTCTCTAATCGGCCGTGAGGATTATCACACAGCTAAAGTAAAAGAAATCAAGTTCTTACTGAATACGATTTTTTTTTTCTTCTTCTCGCAGTGCCTTTACAAAATTCGCTTCCTTCATTGCCGCTCGCCAATCTATGCCAAGTTTAACACATTTCCGCATTTAAATTTTAAAGGAAACGTAATCTGCAGCAAGCTTGTCACTCGGATTTCCACTTTGAACAGCGCTACAACTTCACAGGTTGGTATTGAACCATTCTTGTTGGTGAAGATTCACTAGTGTATACAATACTTGTAGAGATGAGAAGTAGGTCATAAAAGAATCAACAGAACTGCTCTGAGCAGTTACTCGAGATGAGCTCTGGCATAATACAGAGGCACAAATATGTCTTCCACCTTGATACAATCTTACATTCACAATTTCATGTTTATTAAAGGCAACTGCCTAACCATGTTCTAGAAGAAGGCACAACGCTAGTCTATACCATCTTTAAATTTTTAAAGCAAAAGAGAATGTATCATATAGTCATTCAGTCTAAGTAAAAATTTTTAGGAAGAATTTGCACATGGATTTGTCTCTGATTTGAGGCACACAATGAAAAAAACACCAGTCTAATACCCATTAAATGTTTACAACTCTTGAATAACATGTAATCCTATCCCAGATTAAGTTCAAAGAAACGAAGTGTCTGGGCTCGGGATTTTGCGAAAGCTCTTTCCATTAAATCAGTAGTCTTACTAATAGCATCCCCTTCAGAATCTGCAATAGAGCGTTTCACATCCATTAACTGCTTCTCAAGATATATCAAAACACCAGCGTGAGAACCAAGGTCTGTGATGCTTCTGAGGAGGGGGCTGTCTTCTTCAGTAACAGTGGTGAAGAACATAACATAACTCTTTAGGAATACAGACATTTCAGCCAAGTCATTAGGGCTGCCATGAAGCAAGAACAACTTCACAAGTTGGTAGTGAACCAATCTTGTCTGTGAGAATTCACTAGTAGATTCTTGTTTAGGTAAAAAGTAGGCCATAAAACAGCCAGCATTATGGTTCCGAGTGGGAACATTTGTGGCAAGAATACAACAACTAAGCTCTCTGAGTGTTGTGAAATCACAAGGATGGAAATCACGTTCTACTTTCTGCCATTCACCAAGTAATAGCTGAGAAGAGCTCACCAGTATTACCTGTGTAGCAGTAACAAAAGTATTGCTCCTTAGTAGGTTCTAGGTTAGTATACATTTTGTTTATAAGTTTCTTGAGTGAAGGAACATCAAATAAAAGGTGGTTTAGAAATCATATTACTACTGTTGATGGATGATCCCCACCTAGGATTAAACAAATAAGTTACCTTCCCCAGCGAAAACTGTGCAGCTACGTTTCCAGCTTCCGAACATCTCACTAGCAGACTGTTAATGTGCTGATACCGTATAAAATTCTTAAGTTCCATCCTCATGTCAAAGTTGACAAGCTTGAGGATGCTTTTATCTTGTGCGAACAAAATAAAGTTTTTGCAACTGCAATAAAGATTTGCCAAGACAATTTAGAGACCTTGTGTATGCATGTATGTATGCACACGATGATTCCATTTTAAGTAGAAAATCAATAAATCACTTCTTGAAAATGCCTGTATTCAACCAACAACAAATTCACAGTTGAAAGAAATGCAACCGAAACATCAAAAACTTTTTATTGAAGATATATCCAAGAACAGCAAACAAAAGATGAAAAGCTTCATAATAGGTACATACTTAAAGGCTAAAAAAGTTTTAGTGAGAAGGGCAGGAGATGCCACAAGTGTGCCTTGTTGAATATTGCTTAAAAAACGTTTCAGGAAAATGTAAACTCAACCAACACTCTTTAGGATGACCTGCTTCACCCCTTTCACCAAGAGGGCAGGAGAGGCCATATGTGTGGATTGCTCACTTATGCTAACTACTTGAGCATTGTCTCAATTGATGATTGACGCATCTCCCATAAAAACATAGTACATCTCATCAAAAGCGGTACCCAATTGACCAGAGAGTACTTACTTGGAACAAAGCCCAGTAAGATACACAACAGAAGGGCCAAAAAGTGAAAAGAGTCTATTTGCCTAGCTGAGCTAATTAATACAGCAGTAAAGGGTGATTCAACCCCCTTATTGTATGAATTCTTATTAAAAAAAAATCAATACATAAAGTAAACCCTTAAATATTTTGTTAAAAGCACTTCTCAAAAATTTACCAAGCAACACACTACTAATCTAATAAAAAATAGAATTCTTAAGCATTTAAATACCGAACTTCTAAACAGAAAAGCACCAAACTTATTCCTATAAGCCATTATTACGAAATCTAGCAACCAATCAGAAAGGAGAGAAAAAAACCATAAAAAAATGGCATGATAAGAAAAATAAGACAATGGTGGAGCCACATACAACATGTTCACATCAATATACAGATACTTCAGACTTGGAAGGCTTAGAATTAATGTCTTACACAGAGACGATCCTTGCAAAATCAGCCGCTCCGCCTGGTGACTGCACCAACAAAAGCATAATATATTGGAGGAGCTCATAGGGCAGTTCGGTCATTTTTGCCATTGCTGACACAGTTCAATCTGCAAGTACAACTGATCTATGAAAATACACATTACATTATCTGATACAGGGTACTTGTATTCAGAAACTAATCAAACATCATGGCACTTCTTCGAATATGATACATACAATTATCACTTCAATAGAATGAAAAGCTTATGAGAAGAATCATGTATTAAGTTCTACACTTGCAACCAAAGATTTTGGACACCTCAAGAGAATAGATTCAATAACAATATCATTCCAATTGGTTTCTGTCTTCAAACCCTGGCATTACAACAACAATCACAACATAGCAAACGAAGGAACAGTCTAATTTAATATGCTGAATCATTTAAAATTTAGTCACCTACAAAGTGATAAATTAAGTCTACCCAACTGAACAAGGTAAATTTGAAACTTTTTGAAGTAATAAATAAGATGAACCTAGAACACGGCCAGTCTTTAAAGAAATTGCTTGTCAATTAGGAATTAGCATCAAAACACACTTGCCAAAACCATGAAAGAGGCATTAAGACCAGATATACTGCAGAATTTAGTTCTACTTCCAGAGATTGATATACTGGGATATTGACTTGGGAAAACTCAGTTCGTCAAGGCTACTGCATTTTGCAAGCACTAAAATCCTGTAAGATTGGTGGAGATCTAGATGCTAGCTTACAACAATTGATAACAACTAAGAAATTGATCTATCTCATAGTTAACACCAAATCAACATTTAAAAGAAGGAAAATAATTATTAAACGATATGGTAAGCCTTGGTGGAGGCAAATGGGTGCTTAAGTATTTTAAGCTAGTGTACTTGACCTTACCTCCTGGATAAATCTTTTGGATCACAATCTATAACATGAGAAGAATCTCAATTTCAATATCTAATCAAACTCTGAATATGACATAAGAGTACACCTACTAGTATAGGAGCAAACCCCTAAAACTTTAAAAGAACAAGTGAATTCCTAATAGTAAGTAAACTTGTAAAAAAAAACATCATTTTGTTTTACTACCAAGAACTACAAACTCGAATATTTCTAATATATATTCATCGTACATAATTAAACTTCAAAATAATAAAATAAGATATATAAAAAATAATATTTCAATTGCTTGCTCCGCATCATTCTCATGTCCATGAAAAAACCCGTCCAAAGTATATGTCGAAATATATGTAGAAGCAACCTCGAAAGAATAAGAGATTTTGGCTTGGTAGCAGTTCCAAACATGTTGTGAAGCGTATAAGATCACTATGTTCAAACCATGAATGTTGGTCTCGTCGATCACAAGTTCAAACTTAAGTTCAAACTGAGACACCTCATCTACCTCTTTATTGACAATGATAATACATTGAACTTTGGAAGGTTTAACAATCAAAACATGTTAACCAAATGTGTCACTGCCTTCATGTGTCTAAAAGATTTGATCCACATTCATTTTCCACAACTTATTACCTACTCTTTAAGCATGACAAGCAAACTCTTAAGTCAGGGAAAAATGATAGAAGCCGTTGTCGGCTAGGAAGCACGGACTCTTCGTTTTGGCTGCCGTATGCGAGTCCGACTCGCCCGACTCGGCGACTCGGCCCCGACTCGGCTGAGTGCGTGTCGGACTCGCCAGGTGGAGAGTCGGGATGAAAACGTGGTTGGACTCGTCCCCGACTCGGCCTGGACTCGTGCCCGACTCGGCCCCGACTCTTCCATACTTAAAAACACCCAGCCCAAGTAAAATAACCCAGCCCAAGTGGTCGCTCATCAACTTAAGATTAAGGGGCAAGGAGTTGCTGCTTGCAATACTGTCACTCCACACCATAAATTTGAGATGGAGAAACTTCACAAAGAGGCTAATGATTCAAAGAATTTAAGATCAGGAGCAACAAATGTGCCTCTTCCTCCATCAATTGGTACCAGTGGTATTACTACTTTACCCATGGGAAATGTATTTGATACAAAGAAGAGGAAGGGTGGTGTATATGAACTTATGTATTTATGAATGAAAATGTTAAGTATTTTACATATACAAATCTTATCATGAATATATATATATATATTATTTTATTTGCCGAGTCCCGTATCCAAGACTCTTCGATGATTGGCGAATCCCCGAGTCCCCGTACCCGTGTCCCGTGTCGCCGTATCCGAGTCCGTGCTTCTTAGGTTGTCGGTAAATCTTAAAAGTCTCGACTAATTTAGCCATTAAAAAATGTGGCTTGAACTAGAATGAAATGAAACGAAGAATAATTTTTACAAAATGGTAGATCTCCCAACCATACAGAAATTGAAGTAAAACCTAGAGGATGATTGACTTTACTTAAAAAAATTACTCATCACTTAAAGTTCTATACACTAGCTTAAAGTAAAAGTAAATTTTTGACGTATATAAGTTTATACATCTTTTTGTATAATTTGGCTTGGAGTCAACTAAAGTATTCGGTGATACATTCCTTAAACTATTGTTAAATAGGAACATTTATGTTAATGAAAAGAAAATAAAATCGAAGTACAAAATAATAAATAATAAGTTCCTTGTATCTGTAGTCGTCTCACCTTTGTGCCATTATTTGTGCCCGAGTATCTGAATGGGATATAAGTATTCTGTTCTGCAACTTAAAATAAGTCATCACCAACAATTTTGAATGGGCATCATAGCAATAATTATATCACTTTTGTTGGTTTTTTGTAATACGGAATACTTGCTTAACTTGTGAATGTAGTTTTTCACACTCTAAATGTTCATTAAATAATCATTCTACATGATAAATGAAGATAACTGAAACGTTCCTTTTGATTTCGACAAACACTGGTAAGCTTACCAGGAGTCTAACGGAAATCATAAAGATGACACACTTATTTTTCTCCAAAGATCCATAAATTATTTCATTCGTGGATACCTTACATCTACAGATATCTATTTCACATGTAGAAAATTTAGATCAGGGGTACATAAGGGTAAGGGCTTAACAAAAATTTGGCTATTGGGGGTTACGCCCTCTTATCCAACCTAGACAAACCTGAAACACATGTCAATATCACAAATTGCAAAATAATTTTTGTAGGAATATTTTTTCGACCAATGTATAACATTCGTTCATAGGACACTGTATTCACTTTTTAAGCACGTCAACATATTTATCACTCATAAATAACCATCAAATATCCATTGAATAAACGAAATTGAGAGATCATATTTGAAGACAATTCACCAATCATAAATCTAAAGTTCACTTCGCATGACAAACAATAAAGGAAGCAAATGTGTGAATAAATTAAAATTAAGTAGAAGGAAACACATTTTGCAACATAAACTAAGAATTTTAACATTCAATTACGAAAAAAAAACATGTGAACATTGTTATTGTATCTATATATATGGCAAGGGGACACAATGAGACACGTTACGAGCAAATCGAAGATGATAACGAACAGTTGTATATATAAGAGATGTCCCATTAATTGAAACTAACTAAACAAATTTTAGGTTTTATTGTGTTACCAAGAGAGGAAAAGGAGATTCAGTCGACGGGCTTCAAAAGTTGAGATTGGAGTCGGGGAAGCTACCAACTAGAAGGAGTCGCAAGATAAAAAAAAGGAAAAAGGGAATGAGAGATTAGGTTTGAGGATGCAAATATGGAGATGAGGAATAAGTAAAAAGGTTGATGGTAGCTACTTATAACTTTTGGCCCATATTTTACATTAAGTTCATTTTAAATAGATCACCAAACGAACAAATTTTTACTATAAGCCCAAACAGGTATATAAGCTCTTGACCCAATTTTGCGTTGGATTATGGCGGGTTGGGGAAAAACGAATAAAACCTATCTTCACAGAGAAACAGTAAACAAAAAATCTTAAATTCAACATATATTCTTTAATTGAAATAATCTGTATTAGTGATGAATCTTACAAGAGTTAATACACAGCCTACCACTCGTAAGCCAAGTAACTGCATGATGAATAAGTAACAAATTAATTTTCAGATATGAATTTTTATGCTAGTCTACTACATTTAAATAAAAGAAACAACTTCATCTTTTATTTCAATTGTGTTTATTCCAAATAATATATTTTATCAAATATACATGAACTTCATAACATATCTTAACTAAATTAATTTCTAGATAACAAAAGGCAAATACAAATTAACATTTCAATTCCTTGCTTCACATTACACCCATAGTTGTCACTAGTCAAGGCTGTTACGTAGGCAAATAGTGATAAATTATGGGAAGATAGCTGACCGACCACAATTTGAATGGGATAATGTGTCGCCTTCGGGTGTGTGAAACAATACTATGAACTTGAAAAGTTGGTAAAGAAGTACAAAATTGAATTGAGTAAAGAAAGGTATAAACGTGCGCAGGAAGGACTAGAGAGGACTCTTGAGACTCTTACGTCTCAGCTTCAACATCTTATACATTTGGAGAATGCAAAAATAGACAAAGGGGATGAAATTGCAAAGAAAATCGAGCGTGTTAAAGACACAAATACGAAAGATCCAATTGAGGAGGTTAAACAAGTTAAGGATACAAATGTTTCTAGTTAGAAAGAAGGAGAAGAAAGCAATCCACAATCTAACTGCTTCCAAATTGTTGAGGATCATAAAGTAGTTGATGATATCATTGAGATCGAACATAATGATCATCATTCCAGAATGCTTACTTGAACCTCATTCACGTGAGATGAGTTGTTGCTGCAAGATTGAAAGCCTTTAATCTCGCGAAAGACATGTATGTAAGTAAATGAGTTTGTGGAGATTTATAACTAGAGTAACCAACTTTGCAGGAAGAGAAACCACTTTAGTAGGGTGTATTGTTGTAATGGGGTTAACGATTTAGGGGATTAGGGGTTTGGTGGTGTAGGGTACTCTAGGTTCTAATTACTCATGTTTGATGTGTTGTATGCATATTTGTCTTTTATTATTTTATTTCATGATATTGTAGGATTGATATTTCCTCTCTAGCCTCTTTATATATTGCTCTTTGTACGCCTATTATCCCTTGTCCTTAGTATAGACTATAGCCTATTATCTCTCATCCTTTTCAATAACACATACTTTTGATTCTTTATAGATTCAAGTTAGGGGTCTTAGCAAAAACAACCTCTCTTCTAAAGAGGAGCAAAATCTGTGTACATCTTACCATTCCCAAACCAATTTATTCTACAGGTAAGATAATGGTCATGCTTTATTTGGTTCTATGCATATTTTTATTTAAGTACTTTTGTATACACAATTAGTGGCACCAACTCTAAGAATTGAGGTAACGAAAAAAATTTCTTGCACATAAGCTCTTTAAAAATTATAAACATATGATAAAAGACTTACCAGGGTCAGAAAAATCCCATCCAAAATCCCATCCAATTCGGGTATCCCTGGTGGAAGGCTCAAATGCTCATCTATCATGTCAATTCTTTTGGGCACCTAGACCTTCGTCTAGGAATTAATACCTAACAAAAAATTGATTGATCCCATATAAGGCATATTGCTCTACCAACTACACATCTTTGAGCAATTTTTAGCACACGAATAATTACTAGTTCAAGATACAGGGATGTATAAATTTGAGCATGTGTAATAGGATATATAGTTAAAAGGAACATAAAGAAAACAAGACATGGAACCTGATGATTGCTTTTGTCTTTCACCGGTCACCATCTCCATCTCTCTCTCTCTCGCTCTCTGACTCTCTCTTCTCTCAATCTAGTACTCTCTCTCTCTCTCTCTCTCTCTCTCTCTCAATCTACTAGAGAAGCTGTACACACAGACTCAGCTCCGTAAATCGTAACAATTTTTTTTTCTTCTATTTTTCTATAAACGATAGTAATAAATTGAGTCATAAAAAATTACGTAGTCAAAGAAAGAAACTACTCCTTAGTTCCGTGGAAATATGTGACATCAACATCATTGCACACAAACTTATGTTCAAAATATTGATAATATGGAAACTGAATTATTTTGTCGGTGTATTTCTAATCCGCAGACTTTTATGACCCTATCAAAGTTTAAATTTTATGTATAGCACGCTGCGTAAACCAATCAAACAAGTAAAGTGTCTGAGCCTGGATTTCGTTAAATTTATGGCGTGCAGTGTGCTTCATCAAGTCGGTTGCTCATTTGTTTTACTGTTCCTCTGGCGTAGTACTTAATATAACTCTTTAGGAATACAACCATTTCAATGAAGTCAGAAGGGCCACCGTTAAGCAAGAACAACTTCACAAGTTGGTGGTGAACCAGTCTTGTCTGTGATAATTCACTAGTAACTACTTGTTTAGGTAAAAAGTAGGCCAAAAAAGAACCAGCTTTACACTCCTGAGCCGGAACATTTGTGGCAAGAATACAACTAATTTCACCGAGGTTTGCAAAATCACAAATATGGGAATCACGTTCTTCTTTCTGCCATTTACAAAGTAATAGCTGAAAAGTGCTCACCAGTATTACCTGTATAAGAGTAGAAAAAGTCAAGTAGGTTAGTATACACAATTGTTTTCAAGTTTCTGAGTGAAGGAACAACAAATAAAAGGGATTACAACAGCAGATGAATGATCCCCACCAGGAGAACGAAAACAAGATTAAAGGATTAAGTTACCTTCCCGAGCAAAAACCAAGCAGCTACATTTCCAGCTTCAGAACATTTGACTAGTAGACTGTTCAACAGTCTACTAGTAACTGTTGACATGTTGATACCAGTAAAAATTCTTGAATTCCATCCTAATGTCAAAGTTGACAAGTTTGAGGATGTATTCATTTCCTGCAAACAAAAGAAAAATTTTGCAACTGCAACAAAAGATTTACCGAGGCAAATCAGAGACCTTGCGATAGATATGTCACAATGTTTACATATTAACTAAAAAAGTTTGATAAATAACTTCTTGGAAATGCCTACATTTAATAAATTACAAATACACACTTGAAAGAACTGCACACACAACATCAAAAACTTTAAATCAAAGGTATAACTAAGAAGAGCATACGAAAGATTAAAAGCTACATAACAGGTACAACCAAAGGCTTAAAAAGTTTTACCAAGAGGGCAGGAGATGCCACAAGTGTCTTGTTGCATATTACTCATAAGTTTGAACAAAGTGAACCCAACCAGTACTTTTTAGAATAAACATGTGTGTGGCCTGCTCAGTTACGCTACCTACTTGAGCATTGCCTCACCCATAAAAACATGATACACCTAAGAAAATCTAGTATTTAATTGACCAGAGAGTACCTACTGGAAATAAATCCCAGTAAGATACACAACAGAAGGGGCAAAAAGTGAAAGAGTCTATTTGCTCAGCAGTAAAGGGTGGTTAAACCCCCTAATTTGTATGAATTATCAGATACATGTTTTACTTATCATTTCTTCAGGACGGCTAATAAGTTTTAGGTGTCCAGTTAAAAAATACAAAATAAAGTTAAATACTTTGTTAAAATATTTCGTTCATGAAAATGCTCACTGCCTCCCTAAACCACCGAAAATCAAGCAAAGACAACAAATAGCTATAAATTTAGCAAAGAATTTTTTGAAGAACTCTATTTAACCAGCACACAATTATTCTAGCAATGAATATGTAATTCTTAGGCAAATACCGAACTTTGTGTACGAGAAAAATACCAAATTATTCCTATTAGGCCTTGTTATGGAATCAGGAAAGCAATGAGAAAGGAGGAAAAAAAACATAGCAAAAAATCGCATGACACGTAAAATTAGACAATGATGAGGCCATACACAACTTCACATAATATACACGCACTTCAGACTTGGAAGGCTTAAAAAGTAATGTCTTACACAGATAAGATCCTTGCAAAATCAGCCGCTCCGACTGGCGACTGCACCAACATAAGTATAATTTGATACAGTAGTTCATAGGGCAGCTCTGCCAATGTCACCATTTCCGACGAAGTCAACTGATTCAAAACCACACAACATCACATTTACGACTCGTATTCGGAAACTAGTAAAACATTCTGCACTTCTTCGAATATCATTCATACAAATAGACTTAAAAAGCATAGGAGATGAATCATGTATTAAGGTGTACACTTGCTGACAAAAAAATGCCACCAAAGATTTTAGACACCTTTAGAAAATAGTTTCAACAACAACGCCATTCTTACTGGTTTATTTCTTTAAACCCAGGGAATACAACAAAAATCATAACATAGCAAACAAACGAACATCTTAGTTTTCACGATACGTCGATACTCAATCAATGGAAATTAATCACCTACTAAGTGATGAATAGGTACCAAGATAAATACTTAGCCATATATTTGGGATTTAAAATCTAGAGCAAACACTATAAATGATATTAAATCTACACAACCGACCTATGTGAAATCAGGATTTTTTCGAAGTCAAATTTAGATGAACATAGAAATTGGCATCAATGCAGGTTTGCTAAAACATTAAAGAGGCATTAAAAACAGATATACTGCAGGATTAGATTTTACTTCAAGAGATTGATATTGACAAGGACGATGACATGGAAGAAACAGATATACTGTATTTTGAAAGCACTAAAAACCAAGAATGGAAGCAAAACTCAAAAGGAACTAACCAGCAGAGGTAGTAGCATTGTTTTACTGCCAGTTGTGGAACAACCCACATGAGGCCACACCTGCTTTAGAAATCACAATGCTAGCATATTAATTTCTTTGGTTATATATTCAGTCTGTCTAGGTGAAATAAATCATGTAAGTTAAATTACGTACTACCGACTGCCTTACAAATTATGGCCCTTGGTCGGTTAACAGTTAGTATACATATAAAATGATAATAAATTTACTCAAGATCATTAATCGATCATATACAAGTGATGAACTTTGCATTCAATCCTTCCAGTTTCTTAACTCAGAAATAGGCAACAGAAAGCAGCATTCAAAACAAAAATCAGCAGTACTAGCAATGTTCTACAGCCCAGACCACAAAATTTTTAAAGCACAAAAGAGCTTGCACATGTATATGTCTCTGATCTAAATACACCGAGTAAATAACACTAGTCTCTCAAAACTAATCTGCAGACTTTTGTGACCCCTTAAAAGTTCACAATTCTTGTATAACATGCTGCGTAAACCTATCAAACCAATCAAGTGTCTTAGCACGATATCTGTTAAAGTTGGAGTATGCTTTATCAAGTCGGTTGCTCATATCGTTCCTCAGTTGCTCTAAAAAATCCATGTCATTCATTGCCGTTCGCCAATTCATGCTGACTGTATCACGCCTCCGGATGTGTAGACTCGCAAAGAAAATAACCTTAACCTCACGAGCAACCTCATCAAAATGCTTTTTACTTGAAGCATTAAAAACGTTAAAATATTTCAAAGGATTTTCCAAAAAATCTATCAGATCCATAGAGGGGTCAGTAAACAACTCTTTTGTCTTGGCCAGTTGTTCCATTGCCTTAAGACGACAAGCACGTGAAACAACTAATCTGATGAAGCTGATGAGGGTGCTATCCTTTCCGCTAAATCTGGCTAAGTACTTAATATAACACTTTGGGAATACAGCCATTTCAATGAAGTCATAAGGGCTGCCATTAAGCAAGAACAACTTCAAAAGTTGGTGGCGAACCAGTCTTGTCTGTGATAATTTACTAGTAGATACTTCTTTAGGTAAAAAGTAGGTCATAAAATCATCAACTTTACGCTTCTGAGCGGGAACAGTTGTGGCAAGAAAACAACTAAGTTCACTGAGTGTTGCAAAATCACAAGGATGGACATCGCACTCTACCTTCTGCCATTAACCAAGGAACAGCTGAGAAGAGCTCACCAGTATTACCTGCGTAGGAGTAACAAAAGTCATGCTCCGTAGTAGATCAGTAAACATTGTTTGTTTAAGTTTTTGAGTGAAGGAATATCAAATACAAGGTGGTATGGAAAGCAGATTAAAACTGCTGCTAAATGATCCCCACCAAGAGAACAAAAACAAGATCAAATGATAAAGTTACCTTCCCGAGTAAAAACTGAGCAGCTACATTTCCAGCTTCAGAAGTAGGCTGTTAATGTGCTGATACCGTTTAAAATTCTTAAGTTCCATTTTGATGTCGAAGTTAACAGGCTCGATAATGTATATATCTTGTGTGAACAAACGGAATTTTTGGCAACTGCAACAAAAGATTTACCAAGACAACTTAGAGACCTTGTGTATGCATATATGTCCATGATGTTTCCATTTTAACTAAAAAAAATCGATATACAACTTCTTAGAAATGCCTGCATTCAACAAATAACAAATTTACACTTAAAAAATCTGCAAACAGAACATCAAAAACTTTATGTTAAAGATATATCCAAGAACAAACAAAAGACCAAAATCTGCATAGCAGGAGGGCAGGAGATGCCACAAGTGTGCCTTGTAGCATATTGCTCAAAAAATGTTAGAAGAAATGTAAACCCAACTAACACTCTTTAGTATGACCTGATTCACCCATTTCCCAAGAGGGCAGGAGAGACCATACGTGTGGTTTGCTCAGTTATGCTACCTACTTGAGCATTGCCTATTGACCCATCTCCCATAAAAACATAATACATCTCAAAAAATGCGGTACTCAACTGACCAGAGAGTAACACTTGGGAAGAAATCCCAGTAAGATACACAACAGTAGGGGGAAAAAGTGAAAAGAGCCTATTTTCTTAGCTGAGCCTGAGCTAATATGATACAGCAGTAAAGGGTGGCCGAACAACCTAATTTGTAATGAATTCTTATATACTTATAAAAGGAATAAACAAAGTAAACCCTTAAGTTCTTTGTAAAAGCATTTCCAAAAATTTACCAACACATAACTAATCTTATAATAAATAGTTAATTCTTAAGCATACAAATACCAAACTTTGTATACCAAAAATGTACCAACTTATTCCTAGCAGGCATTGTTATGAAATCTGGCAACCAATCTGAAAGGAGGAAAAAACCATGACAAAAAAGGATAAGGAACCTGAGATTCATCTCAGGTTCATTTCCTGAGATAGCAAGGTTTCACAGCAGAACTCACTTTATTTTGTAGTATAAACACAACTGAGATAGTAGTGTTCTGCAGCAGAACTTATAACAATCTGTTTATACACTCTAACACCCTATTTATACATAGATACATACACACATATACATTTCTAGTAACAGATAGAAACTTGCACAACAGCACAACTGAAAATGTTCTCAGATATAATACATATTCGTATACGGCGCAAAATATTATGCCGGTGTTTTGCAAGTGCAAAATACTATGTCCTGCTGCAGAACACAATATTTTTTGTAAATTGCATATTTGATTCAAGTTTTTCACTAGAGATCTTAAGAGCGACTCTATGAATTTATTTGATTGAAATGTCTTCTATAGTTTCAATGCAAAATATAATGTTCTGCTGTAGAACCCTAATATATCATCTCTATTTCTACTGTAGATCAATGTGAGTTCATCTGCAGAACACTTAAGAGCTCTGCTGTAGAACCCTCTATTATTTCAGGTAATGAACCTGAGATTAGTCTCAGGTTCCTTATTCTCAATATGGCATAATAATTAAAATAAGACAAAGGTGCAGCCATATAACACGGTTCACAAAAAATATACAGATACTTCAGACTTGGAAGGCTTGGAATATAATGTCTTACACAGATACTGCCATAGATTGCACTATGTAATAGCACATATTGGATTGCAAGCCGGATTGCATGCCCACCTTGGTATGACATTGTCCTCTTCAAACCAAGGTCAAACAAATATGTTTCTAAGCATCTCTCAAAAGGTCTCGTTCTAGTGATATTGCTAATAGAATACAAATGGAATTAACTGTTTTATTACATAGTAATAACAAGGAACAAATATAAGAAGTTTTGTCGTAGTTGACAAACAAAACAATGTCCTAGATCAACAGGAACCGTATTATTATGAATCTATAGTTCAGCACAAAACAAACAATTAAGAAATAGTTTTATATCTTAGAATATTATAATTAGGAGACGGACGTGATGGTAATTTGGTACTTGACTTTCTTGTGGATAGTAGAAACATATGCATATCTTTACATGAATACTTTCACATAGGCAATTAGCGGCAACATCCATAAGAATTGAGGAAAACATCTCTGAAACCTAAAATCTGAATATCATCAAAATAATAATAACCATATGGTAATAGACTACATAGTACCAAGGTAATTGAAATTATCATCAAGGTCGAATATGCGTAAATAGGCATGCTCATCTACCTTGTCGATTATACTTCAGCCACTTAAACCATTCTCTGGCTAATAATGCCTAACAAAAAATCGATTAAATAAAAAACTCATTTGTACATAACTTGACCTACAATTTCATTACTTTACATAGCAACAACTTTGTACATAACTTGACCTACAATTTCATTACTTTACATAGCAACAACTCATTTGTACATAACTTGCCCTACAATTTCATTACTTTACCTAGCAACAACTTTGTACATAACTTGACCTACAATTTCATTACTTTACATAGCAACAACTCATTTGTACATAACTTGCCCTACAATTTCATTACTTTACCTAGCAACAACTCATTTGTACATAACTTGACCTACAATTTCATTACTTTACACATAGCAACAACTCATTTGTACTAGTTCAAACACATGGATGCTATGTAAAATAAAATAAAGTTGAAAACAAACAATTCAAGAATAATATAAAAAAAAATATGTAAGAAGATGATGAACAAAGACAGAGAACTGGAACAGAAAAGGTTACCTCAAAATATGTATGCATATATATAGATACATGAAGATCAGGGTTTTGTAGAGCATGAGAGTTTGATGTGCAAGACAAACCCATTCTTCCTTTTCCGCCGATCACCGGACACTGCCGTACCCTCTCTTTCTCAGTAATAAATAAATAAATAAATAATAGCAATAGACAAAATGACAAAAATAACCTGTTTTTAGAAGTAATTGGACGAAAATAGTCAATTATGGAAAGATGCGCAAAAATGATTGATGGGATACGCATTTCCGTATTCTTGGACTTGGATACCCATTTCGGAAATGTGTATCCTTTAAAAAAAAAAAATTAAGTGGTGGAACTAAAAAGAAGATTGGTGGAAACAAAAATAAAACAAAAAAGAAGACTAGTGGAAAAGAAGAATGGTGGAAACAAAAATAAAACCAAAAAATTAAGTGGTGGAACAGATTGGTGGAAAAGAAAATAAACCAAAAAATTTGCATAATTAATATTTTAATTAAATATTAAAATTTAAAAAATACAATTTTAATTAAATTTAGGGATTCAACAATTAACTTTTGGGATTCAACGTTTACATTTTGAGTTTAGAAATATTCGGAATGACGAATAAACCATATACGAACTTAGGGTTTAGGGTCTAGGATTTAGGGTTGTTTACAACCCTAAATCCTAGACCCTAAACCCTAACTTATCCTGATTTTTAAACGCGTTAGCGTTTAAAAATCAGGTCGCCGGATTCAATTTTTTAATAAAATTTTTAAATTCGATTTTTTTAAAAATCAGGCTGGTGGACTCCGTAAGAAAAAAATAATTTAAAAAAAAAGTAGTATGTCAAACTAAAATAATTTTAGTTTACAAAAAAAAAGTGGTGGAACAAAAAAGAAGACAGGTGGAAACAAAAATAAAACCAAGACGGGTGGAAAAGAAGAATGGTGAAAACAAAAAGAAAATCAAAAAACTAAGTGGTGGAACAGAAAAGAAGCCTGGTGGAAACAAAAAAAAAAAAAGACTGGTGGAACAGAAAAGAAGATTGGTGGAAACAAAAATGAAACCAAAAAAGAAGACTGGTGGAAAAGAAGAACGGTGGAAACAAAAATAAAACCAAAAAATAAGAATTAATGCCCTAAATACCCACTATTTTGATACCCACTTACCAAAATACCCAAATTTCAAAACACTGACCAAAATAACCACGGGATACGCCGTTCGGTGTGGCGTATCCCAGACTACTGTTCACGCCAGAAACAAGTGAACTCGCCAGAGAACTGACAGCTGCGATATGCCGGCGACCTACTCGGAAAACTGAGATTTCGAATCAAACATCCTATCGTCGTCTACCGCCCTCCAAATCATAACCACAGCACAAGCAAATCCTCTTCGTTCTCATTCCCATAGCTGTTTATCTTCTCCGGCCCCGCAGGGACAGATCGAAGCTCGCCGGAGTTGTTTGTGTTGCTTGAATCGCCATTTTGGGCGTTTATAATCCGGCGACTTAACTGTTATCAAATTAGTATAGATATGTAGAGAATCGAAACACGATTCTAATGGTATATGGTAGGTTATCGGAAAGTGAGGGATGTGAACGTACGAAGAGATCGAATTTCTGAAACCGGAATCGCCATTGTTGCGCCGTTCAGGAGCTCTGCGATGACGTAAGATACGCATCTTGTAGATGCGTATCCCCTGTTGCGCTTACCCAGACCTCGTATCTCCAATGACTTACGCTGTTGACAAAGGCGTAACCATGAACATTTACGCTGCTGACAACGGCGTAACTACTAGTTACGTTTTCTGCTGAAGCGTGTCACAGGACACGTTGATTGTGTTGGCGTGTTTGGTGGGTGTTTTGGGCGCTGTTTTCAGATCTGGGCATTTTGGTTAGGAAATATTAAAAAGTGGGCATATTAGTCTCTCACCCAAAAAAATAAGTGGTGGAACAGATTGTTGGAAAAGAAAATAAAACCAAAAAATTTGCATAATTAATATTTTAATTAAAATATTAAAATTTAAAAAATACAATATTAATTAAATTAGGTTCAACAATTAACTTTTGAGGTTCAACGTTTCTATTTTGGGTTTAAAAATATTCGGAACGACAAATAAACCGTATACGAACTTAGGGTTTAGGGTTTAGGATTGTTTACAACCCTAAATCCTAGACCCTAAACCCTAACTTATCCTGGTTAGCGTTTAAAAATCAGGTCGTCGGATTCAATTTTTTAATAAAATTTTTAAATTCGATTTTTTAAAATCAGGCTGGTGGATTCCGTAAGAAAAAAATTATTTTAAAAAAATCAGTCTGTCAAACTAAAATAATTTTAGTTTAAAATAAATTTTTTAGAATTAAAAAAAATGTAAAGGATACGCATTTGATAAATGCGTATCCCAAGATACTCATTTGGTAAATGCGTAACCGAGCCTGATTTTTTTTTTTTTAAAGTAAAGGATACACATTTGCCAAATGCGTATCTCTGAATACCCATTTGGCAAATGCGTATCCCATCGATCATTTTTGCATACTTTTTTAAAACTGATCATTTTTGTTACTTTTTCATAGAAAACATCTATTTTTGTCTTTCACCCATAGTAATAACAAATCAAAACTTTAAAAGAAGATATGATATTGAATTATACCGAGTTGTAAATAAACTTAGGATCAACTTGTAAGTAAATTATTTTTGAAAAAATTTTGTATTTATGTATTTTTTTTTAGAAAAAAATGTGTACGGAGAGTTTAATATTCATTATCTTGCAAAAATAAATTATTTATTTTAGAAAAAATACATATTTCTTAATTTTTTTCCAAACTAAATCTCATTTCTGAAAAATAAGATTTCTTAAATGGATAATAACAAAATATTTGTTTTTAATATTTGAATATTCATCCAGATTCGAATTAGTTCATCTCCGATTTCCGGTCCTCATTCATGTATTCCAACTCATTTTTTAATTGAAAAGGTGAAAAACCAATGAACTTGTAATTACAGTACAAGTTTGCCTCGATTTGTGTATTAAGGATTAATTATTATATTATATCCTATATATAATTGGTGTAAGGGAGTTTAGGTGGTCGTCTGGCCGTCAGGGTTAAAAGGTAAGTTCATTAAAAATTGAAATGGGCTAGAAGATAAGTTTCAATGAAACCTATTTTTTTAAAAAGTCATAAAAAAAATTTACTTTTAAATTTTACAACAAACATGTTTTTAAAATTTTAATTGGCGTAGGGGAGTTTAGGTGGTCGTCTGGTCGTCAGGGGTTAAAAGGTAAGTTCATTAAAAATTAGAAATGGGCTAGAAAATAAGCTGGTTTAGGTGGTCGTGAGGGGTTAAAAAGTAAGTTCATAAAATTAGAAATGGAAATGGGCTAGAAAATAAGTTGGCCCAAAGTATTAGTTTAAAAGCTAAAACTATCATCCCCTAAAAAAAAAGCTAAAACTATGCTATCAATGATATTTTTAATTTAACAAACAATATCAAAAAAGGATGCACTAAAATAAATAACATATGATAAACAGAAAAAATTAAAGTTAAAAAAATTATTGTTTAAAATTAATACAAAAGTAATTTATACTAAAGTTTAAAATATAATTAAAAAAAGCCTTACCACAAAAAAGAGTTTCAATGAAACCTATTTTTTTAAAAAGTCATAAAAAAAATTTACTTTTAAATTTTACAATAAACATGTTTTTAAAATTTATACTAACAAAAGTCAACACAAATCAATAAATTAACATTTCATTATTTTGCAAATTTTCTATATTCGGTACTAAATTGTAAATAAATTTAAAAAAATCCAAAAATCCAAAATAAAATAATTAATAGAGAATTTAAATATAATGAGTACAAAAATTCCTTTAATAATTTAAAAGTTACAAAAATATTAAATTTCAACAACGATAAAATTTAAAGTAAATTAATAAAGAATAAAACAAATAAAATATTCATCATCAACTTAATTAATTGTTATTATTATAGGAAAAAGAGTTGTATTACCACAAAACTTACACACAATTAACAAATAAGGATAAAATAACAAAAACCCATAATGAAAAATAAATCACAAATTCATTCTTTATATAAAATAAACAAGTACACAAAGCATACCATCATAATTTTAGTATACAAATATAAAAGAAAGTATAAACTTTCTTTTAAAAAGTAGAAATGTATGTGTGTTCACGTTAAATTACAATAAGTTCTCACATGTCTAAGTATATTATATATATTCTAATAAATAGAAGAAAACACGGTAAAAATATGAAACGTTAAAATATATGTTAGGCTAAATCTTAAAATATAATTTTCAAAAAAATCATTAAAGATTATATTTTTAAGTTTGACAACAAATATGTATCTAATATTAACAAATAAGGATAAATTAGCAAAAAATCAAAATTAAAAATAAGTCGCAAATTCATTCTTTGTATATAATAAACAAGTAAACAAAGCATATCATCATAACTTCAATTTAAAAAATAATTAAAAAAAACAAGAATGTACATTTAATTACAAAACAAAAAAGAAGTTTTTAAGAAAATATATAGTAAATTAAGATAATAAAAAGGTAATCGAAAAACCTGTGGAACCAAAATTCAACAAAATATAATCTACAAAAAAAAATGCCAATTCAAAAAAAAAGATCTAAATGTAAAAAACTAAAATCAACAATAAAATTTTATTTAATGCACTTAAAACAAATATATATTAATACAAAAACATAAAAAGATAGTACCATGTGTGTTCACAATTACATAATCAGATATACATATATAAAGAATAGTTAAACCAATAAATTCTCACATTTATAAAGTATATTATATATATTCGAATAAAATAGTAAAAAAACATTTTCCAAATAATATGAAATATTAAAATATATGTTAGACTAAAACATAAAATATAATTTACAAAAAATCGTTTACCAAATAAAATTGCTTTAAGAAAAAATTATTTTGATAAAAATCATTAAAGTTTCTATTTTTAGGTTTGTCAATAAATATGTTTCTAAAATTTAAATTAAAAAAGTATGAGAACAAATCAACAAATAAACAAATTCTTACTTCGCAAAGAAAAAATTTAAATTAAAAAAAGTGAACACAAATCAATAAAATAAACATATTTTAAATTAAAAAACAATTTAAACACCCACAAAATAAATTTATATTAATATCTAAATATAGTACAACAAAAAAAACCAAGATTTATCTTAACAAAAACACATAATAAACACCACTCATGTGAAAAATATAAAACTAATATGAAAAAATAATCAATATTCAAACAAATAAAAAAAACTTAATACCACACAAATTTCAAAAAAATTAAAACAAAATGACTTTAAAAACTGTAAAAACAATATACAAAAATATCTAAATTCTTTAAGATAACCGTTAAATTACATAATCAAAAAGATAAAAAAAAAAAGTAATAGTAAATTATTACATGAATATAGTACCTATATGTTTCAAGTATATCATATGTAATCTTATAAAATAAAAAAAACAAAACAAAATTATGAAATACTAAAAAATATGTTAGCCTAAACTTTGAAATATAAATTATAGAAAATCCATTTACAAGAAAAAAATAAATGTATACTTACAAACCATATAACATATGTATTATTATTATTAAAAGTAAAAATAAATTATTCAAAATGCTATAAAACTAAATTTTTAAGGGAATTTTTTTTAATAAAAATTGAACTATAAAATATTAATAAAGTTACCCGTGCATCGCACGGGTATAAAGCTAGTAGCTTATAATACGTGCAAAGCACGTGTTGCTTTTAATTTTTTGTAATTTGTTTATAATGTAATATAATATTATAAATTTTAATTTGTTATAGTGTAATTTGTTATTTGTTTAATATGGTTTTTAATATTAAAAAATAGGGTTGAACCCAACTACCAATTATCCCCTAGTTTAATACTATTATAAGCGAAATAGGATATTTTTGGTTGTCGGTTTGGTACTCTTTTGTTGGTCACTCATTTTGGTCACTCTTTGATTTGCTTAAATCTCTATTATTAATAATAATAAAATGTAAAAATACACACAAAACACTCTCATGTTAATAAAATAAAATAAAAACATGCACACACACGCCACTCCTCTCGATCAAAACTCTCGGCTAAATCTTTGCTTACCCGTGAATATTTTTAGGTAGATAAAATATTAATTAAATTTATTTTTAATTGAACTAAAATTATGGTTAAAAATAGGGTTGAACCAAACTACCAATTATCCCCTAGTTTACTTATTATAGTATAGTATACTCGATCAAAACTCTCGGCTAAATCTTTGCTTACCCGGGAATATTTGTAGGTAGATAAAATATTAATTAAATTTATTTTTAATTGAACTAAAATTATGGCTAAAAAATAGGGTTGAACCAAACTACCAATTATCCCCTAGTTTACTTATTATAGTATAGTATAGACTACTAGCTTAGCCCAAGGGTACTTTTAAATATTTCAAAAATTATATGTTTAAATTGAATAGATGAAAATAATTTATTATGAATATAGTTTAACTTTGTAATATTAATTAATAAAATTATTAGTAATAATAATAGTTATTTAATAAATGAAATAATATAAATTTTAATGTAAATTTGTTTTTAACGGGATTGGAATCTTGGATTTTTAGAAGAGTGATTTAAATATAAAATATTTCTTATTATTAGATCTAACGGCTATCATCTATTTACTAAATATCTAACAATTACTATTATTTTAGATGGTTGAACCAAATTAAACCAAACAACCAAATTATACCCATGTTTATTTATTATATAAATAATATAGATATATAAGAGCAAATCAAGCATATTTTTAGTTTGTTTTCTATAAATATAATCAAATAATAATTTTTAATAATTTAAGAATTTTATTTGTCTATGAACTTTAACAATCATCCTTATCTTTATTTCTTATTATTAATAAAATAATAAATTTAATTATAAGAAAGAGAATAGAAGTACAAAATTGAAGAGAAGTGAATTTTAAAGTGATAAAAATGGAGTTGGGGATGGCTAGACATTTTGTACTAAATTCTCTAAATTTCAATTTAAGAATTCAAATAGGAAAGCTACAAATTTCAGGCTTCATAATTTTTAAGATCGACTTGACTCTAAAAAAAAAAACTCAACCTCGAATTTGAAAAGCACAAACTTGACTCGACTCTTTTTCTAATATATATCAATTAAGCAAAAAAAAAATTAGTTTTAATCATCTCGGCAAAAAGGAGAGTTAAATTAGTATATGTTGATGGAGGATTTTCGTAATCAACGTTATTTTCGGAGGCCCGCTGGAATTTACAAGTGTAACACATGTAATTGGCTGTTTTTGGTGATTTGGGTGTGATTTGATGGTGGGGGTGAGCTGAGCTTGAGAGGTTACGAGAATCATCGCAGGTTCCATTAGCGAGATCTGTGGCCGTTCTCTCAAGGTGCCTACGTACCCTTGTTTATATAGGGATCAAGCTCACGTAGTTCTAATGCGAAGCTGATTCTGCTTGACCAGCTGTATTCGGTTGCCTAATTCGTGTAGGACTCAGGTTCCTTTAGAGCCTTTCACGAACTAGTTGGCTAAGTAGAGTAGAACTCGAGTTCGTACCCTACTATAATTCTCATGTCTATTAGAGGCATTCTAGGATCAACTGCGCCCTAGAATTACACTCCAATAATAATTCGGTCTCTTTCTGATTGGTTACGCTCAGGAACCTGGTGCTCAGGAACCTATGTCTCAGGAACCTGGTGCTCAGGAACCTATGTCTCAGGAACCTGGTGCTCAGGAACCTATATTTCGGAACCTGGTTCTCAGGAACCTCTGTCTAGGAACCTGTTTCTCAGGAACCTCTCTACAGGAAACTGTACCTGCACAAATAACAAATATATTAGTTCAGGGAGCCTCTTTGTGGTTCCTATATGCTCTTGCTGTCTTCACTACTGCTGCTAGGCTGTCTTGAACTCTTCTGCAGGGAGGAACCTGGTCCATTCGTAATCTACTCAGCTTCCGGTTCATCAGGAACCTTATAATACTTGTAGCTTCTTGACTGTCTACTTAGTGAGTGCTCATTTCTTCATGTCTAGTATTCATATCTTGTACTGGATCTATCTTATGCCTCATATAGATTGGACCCTATAGCTTAATGGGCCTAAATCTAGCCCATGGAGATTTTGGGCACAACAACTACCCCCCGGTTCCTTGAAGTCATGCAATACGAAAGGAACCTATTCAACTTTCTGATATGGGGTCCAACGCTTAATCACTTCTCTTAAAATGTATTACTTCAACAACACGTATCCAAGTTTACATGAGCTAACTCGGCGTAAGAAACATGACACATAATGTTTTAGTAAACATAGTATTGATCAGCTTCTTTCTTGGTGAGGAACATGTTCTCTTCTTCTTCTTTGAAACTCATTCTTCTAACAAATCTTCACTTTCCAACTGCTAGTCATTCTCTGTACATTTTTCTAATAACTTTGCAAAATCTCTCCAAGAACACTTTTGAGGTTTCGGGATGTTATCATACTTCTGCTTACTCTTGTATCTTCTTAGGTGATCTTTGTCTTCAATGTCTTCACATGTCTTTTGTATATCTAGAAATCTTGAAAAGCGAGTGGCACCTCAACAGCTTTCAATCAAGAGGTTCAACCTTTATTTACTCCTTTTGGGAAAAATGCATAATTTTCACATTGTGCATCCAAGCTTACATGAGCTAACTCGGCGTAAGAAACAGGATACATTACGCTTCTGTATGCATATTCCAAATTAAATCCTCAAATCAAAGGATCGTGCTGAAAACTAACCTGGAAACTTTTCTGAAGCCGTCTTCTCGTAGATCATTATCATCAGACTGCGAAACTCGTCATAAATACTCTCTAATTGTTCAAGCAATACTTCTTTCTTTTTTCTAACTGACTTGTACGAACTGATCTCTCATCCAATGCTTTCATAGAATACGTTGGCAGTTTGCTTATAATCCCAGGAATCTCCATTATTCGTAGGATGAAACAACCCTGGAACCTCTTGAACCATCTAAATAGCTTCCTAGGAACCTCGACTGCTTTCTCTACTTGGAACTTTCAAACCTTTGTAAACTTAGAACCTCTTGTCTTCATACTTCGAGTACTGTTTCAAAAACCATAATCTTTCTTGATAACTTCTTAACTTTTCATTGCTGAATAACTAGACCAGGTTCCTTGTGTATAGCTGTTGATGACTACTAATCCTGCAAAACAAACAATAAACATAAACAGAAACTAGTTAATGTTAGTAAAATTTTTCTTGTTCAATTCGGGTCAACTCTTGGAAAGGTCACCTGCTTGGTTCCCAATCCTAAACTCTAGGTCCCAACATGCCTCGAGGCATGTTGGTTCCTTTTTTCTCTTGGAAAGGTCACCTGCTTGGTTCCCAATCCTAAACTCTAGGTCCCAACATGCCTCGAGACATGTTGGTTCCTTTTGTGCCTCGAGGCGATTCTAGGAACCTGTGCGCCGTTCTGGGAGTCCACACAGATTCCTCTTCTTCATGTGTCAGGCTAGACATCTTATGAAGGTAAATGCTAAGAATTTTATCCCTTCTTCCCATGTGCCAAAGGCGGTTCCACATGAGGGAGAGCTTATTAGGCTTCTCTTTAAGAACAAGTGTGCCGGTCTAGGCTCCACACAGGTTCCTTTAGGTGCCTTTTGTCAAGACTTTAAGTGCCTTTTGTCAGGACTTTAGGTGCCTTTTGTCAGGACTTTAGGTGCCTTTTGTCAGGACTTTAATTCTCGTGCTCAAGGAACTTGAGGCTTTTGCCAACAATGTCGTGCTCAGTCAGCTGAGGCTTTTTCTCAATGCCCAGGAAGCTACCTGGGGCTTTTTCTCGATGCCTAGGAAGCTACCTGGGACTTTTCTCGATGCCCAGGAAGCTACCTGGGACTTTGCTTGATGCCCAGGAAGCTACCTGGGGCTTTTTCTCGATGCGTGCTCGGGAAGCTACCCAAGGCTTAATTCATATCAATCATTCGTAGTCCACGTATTCTGTCAAATCATATTCATACTTCGCTCATACTGTCAATGCTACAGGAAACTGTCAGCTCAGGTAACCTGCAAATACTGTCAATACTACAGGAACCTGTTAGTCAAGGTAACCTGTTTCAAAATACAAGTACTAAAACTAGCACTTAAAAAGTTTCAAATTGGCATGTGAAATAGCTAATCAAACATGCATATTATTGTCTAAGTAGGAATACTACCCCCTAGTTCTTTTGGGTAATTACTGTTACGTAAAAGAACAATAAGGAAACTATAATCATCATCGTCATTCTAAGCATAAGGAAGACTAACCTCATCATAAGCAAAATAGATCTTCTTCTACTATCATCAATTCTTGCTAAAAGAAATGCCATGCTGTCTAATCAGAATACTAATCTGGCGAAGACTTACGTGAATCCAATTGGATATTATGTGATCCTTTATGGATAGAAAGCTCTCGCGGTATGTGTACCGGAATCTCTTCATATGAACCTGTTAGCTACAGGTGAATTGGGAAGCTGTTGCGATGAGCTTCGGAAAAATACAAATGAACCTGAAAATTACAGGTGAACAACATAAAATCTGTTAACTACAGATACATAAAATCTTTGCAGCAACACACACTTTCTTCTACTCAAGTATCGACTGGCTAAAAACTTCTAGCAGGAAGCTGCTAATGAAAAGTTGTCTACAACTGGCTTCTAACCAATATCAACGATCCTGAAAGCTGTCACATAAAAGCTTCAGGTATATATGAATGAACCTGTAACATGTCACTTACAAGAAAATAGCGAATAATCTACTAGATGTTGGTAAAATAGCTATACTTGGAAGCTATTACCAGAATCTCCATATGAGTAACGTAGAACCTGTTAGCTACAGGTAAATATAAATGAACCTCCAATCTGCAGGTAAATCATTATGGAACCTGCGAGGTGCAAGTAAATAACAAGGAATCTACTAAATGTAGGTAAATATCAAGGAACCTGCGAGCTGCAGGTAAATGTGCATTTTAACATCTAGAAACATAATCAAGACATAATCATAGCTTTATCTCATGTAAGACCTCAACAGCATAGATGCTTATGCATGCTTTATGTATAGCAAGAGTTTGTTGCGCGTACCTGAGAGGTTTCTACGAATATGTAAACATAAATGGAGAGGTATCACCTGGATCTTTCTCTAAACTGATCTGATGTGAAGTGGAAGCCTCCGGTAAGCTTTGCATTTTTAGATCTGAAAACTCATTGACGTGTTCATGATGCAAGCATGTTGCTCTTCAAGGTATTAGACCAACTCAATCCGCAAGATTTCTGAACCAAATATAAGATATGAGGTTCCCGAACCGGATCATGAGGTTCCTAGACCTGAATTCTAAAATTTTGAAATCCTCAATTTTTGCAATAGTAGTTATACTACCCCCCCCCCCCCCAGTTCTTCAGGGAAGCTTGTCTTCGGTGGAGAACTAGATTCCGAAAGCTCCACAACTCTCCATTAACCTTGAGGTAAAGTGCTCAATTTCTCTCATCATAACAAAAATCAACTTCTCTGGTCTTGCTAATACCACTTCTAATCATCATGTCAACTGCTCTCTAACCAGTTGCTGAATATTCGTCCGTGAAGTTGAGTAATGCGTGTTTTCTTCATCTTGAGCTTCACTTCTTTGCCTTTTCAAGAGGTTCCCTTCTATCTGTTAGGGGACCTGAACTGTTCAACTTTATCAAAGTTACTCTTGTCAAAATCAGATTCATGCATCTACGATTCATCAAAATTTTCAACTGCATCTAGAGCTCTTCGTATCATTCTTGCATATAGCTTCAACTTTTACTCTAATTTTTCTTCAAATCCTATGACCTCGTAAGTGAGGTTTATTCTTCTCGAGACCTAATTTTTATGGCCTTCTTATTCAAATACCTACTCATCTGCAAAATTCTTGTGTGTAGGGGGAGACCTCTGGTTGCGGGGACTTCCTGCCAGTAGGTCTTTTTTCATTCTTATTTTCATTCTAAATCATCTTGCTATATCTCTTTCTCTCATTCTTTTCCAACCTCTTATGACATACGCTGAAAGCGAATCTCTATATCAAATACAAATATCCCAATACAACACCTCTAAACTTACGCGAGCTAACTCATTGTAAGAAACAAGAGATGTTGAGAGAGACTATTTGCAAAGTATTTCCAGCAGCTCACTGATTTGGATGAAGCTCTTCACTTTCTTTCTATAATGTTTAGCGAACAATCATGCACGATATCTCAATTTTGCAAGCATATATACAATGCAACAATATATATTCATGACACGATTAATGCACATTAATGAATATGATACCTAGAACACATAATATGCACATTCATTTTATTATGTATATCTCATGCAAATATTTGTTCTAGATCATGTATGTAAAATATTAAATCTGATTTCTTTTTAATGACTTTCTCATATATATATATATTCTTTTAAATGTTGGCATGCTAGTCCAAATAAATTCTCTTACTATGCTGTTTTGGGGGATCTACTGCTAGATTTAATTCGTCACTTCTATTTCTAGCTTCTATGTCTCTAGGATGCATGCTAGCCATTTTATTTTATTCATTAAACATGTCTTGTGTGGATTTCTAGCATGAATTTTCTATATTCAATTAAATACTTAATGCATGCATGGCATAAAATGTATACCTATTTGCAGAATTAAATAATAAAATAAAACAGAAAACTTAGCTCAAGGTGTTGCTCCTCATTGAAGCTACTCCGTTTTCTGTACCATCATGCTTGACTTCGTAAATTCTTTTCCTTCGTCACTATAGCTACAAAAGTATAGGGTTAAATATCAAGTAAGCCACTGATTGGAACAAAATGTATCAAAATGGTCCCTAATTGCAAATTTGACTCATTTTAGTCCCTAACTTCTTTAAAATGTATCAAAATGGTCCCTAATAATAATAATAATAATAATGCCCCCATGTATGCACATAAATTGACCAATTAAGAGGTTATATTCGTAATAATAATAATAATAATAATAATAATGCCCCCTCCATGCATGCACATAAATTGACTAATTAAATCTTGACAACTCATACTTGGCAACTCATATTTGTGGATTTTTTGGTAAATTGATGTGCATACATGGGGGCATTATTATTATTATTACGAATATAACCTTTTAATTGGTCAATTTATGTGCATACATGGGGGCATTATTATTATTATTATTACGAATATAACCTCTTATTTGGTCAATTTATGTGCATACATGGGGGCATTATTATTATTATTATTATTATTATTAGGGACCATTTTGATACATTTTAAAGAAGTTAGGGACTAAAATGAGTCAAATTTGCAATTAGGGACCATTTTGATACATTTTGTTCCAATCAGTGGCTTACTTGATATTTAACCCCAAAAGTATATTTATCCAAGCAGCTAGCCATGTATTCTTAGCTTCATATTTCTTGCTGAACAGCTTCTGCTTCATTATGGATTCGTGTAAATCCACCAAACTCAAGCTGAATTTCTTATGCCACCAGCTTCCATTAGGTTGTACCTATACTTGCATAGTTCCTTATATTTTTAACTCGTCTGCTTTTCTTCGTAGCTACATGATCAGGTCCAGTCTTTGAGTCTTCCGGCTTTTCTTTCGTTTGGCGGAGTTGCCACTATAAAATCTTTTCTGTACCCCCTTTATGCATATCAACATACCACTGGTGCATCATTCTTTATTTTTCTCTTCTTATGATTCTTACGTCTTATACATCGCCATTCAGTCTTTCAACGTTATCGACGTTTAATTCTATCTTACGTCTTTGCACGGCGCATGCATGTAATGTTATATCATCTCCCCCTTTTCAGAGCAGGAGTAGGGACCTTCATATTGCCTGGTCCTTCTACCAACTCCCTGCATATCCAATCTTTCGTCACCATCGCAAGATCATTGTCCATTTGTTGAAAGCCATGGTTGAGACCTCATGTCATCCCTAAGCTTCCCTTCTATATTCTTGTATGCCACTGATCAAACTAATTTGGCATGTTACTGTCATTCTCATCCTTTCACTGCCTCATTTTTGCTTATCAATGTTTAACATCTCAATGCAGATTTTTTACTCAGAAATGAACCATCCTGGACAGCTTGATCACCTCTTACTAAAAGTGGAATAACTTTATGTAGAAAAACTATTTTTTTGATCCATAAATTTTGCTGAAAACTAGACTCCGATATCTTTCCAACGATGTATCATGCTGCACCCAGAAATTTCCAGATCAAAGCAATTTATTCTGTGAATTTGGCTCAAGAACGGGAGACTCAGAATTCTAGACAGCTGGACCACCCTTGACTAAATATGGCATAACTTCCTGTTGGAGAGGTATTTTTTTGAGCCGTAAATTTTGCTAGAAACTAGACTCCAGTACCTTTCCAACGGTATATCATACTGCATCTACAACCTTCTAGATTAGAACAGTTTATTCCCCAAAGTTGGCTCAAAATCTGCTTTTTCAGAATTCTGATTTTCTGCTAATACAAGTTGCTTGCATCTTTCTTTGCTGGTCTTTTCTTCTTGACACAAGTACTTCTCCATGTTCATGCTTAGCTCCCGTAAGTGTATAATATGGACCTTTTTCTTTTTACGTTTTGATTTAATCTCCAGGCTGCACTGCATGATATCTCAGGTGTATCGCTAATATTTTCGGGAATTCTTAGCAACCAATGTTTTACCACTAAAATCTGAACTTCATTGTCATCTTACTGTCATGAGAGCAAAGCATGTCCCATGATTTACATCCACGCAACGCTGTCCCCAGTTCTGTCAATCTTTTCCCTCAACCATAGCAGCCCATGGTTAATGTGCGAACGTTACAACCACAACACATGTTACCTGCTCAATAATCTTCAAGAACACTGGTTGTCATTTGTTGGTTGTCGATTGTATCTCCTGGTTTCCGTACTCTTCTGCCGATCTCATGACAGTTGCCCAGATTTTGTATGTGTATCACTGGAAGCATGATTCCTTAATGTATCCCATGGTATATTCGACTAATTTGTGATTACAGAGACCATATCATTTATCATCATGTATGCTTGTATATTCATCAAACTCAAGCAAGTTCTTCCTTTGTAATCAGGCCGACGACCATTGTGCTGCATCTTCATTATTACTAGACTCCAAATATGCCACCAGCTGCTGTTGCTAGTTCTCTGCTGCTAATCCTTGCCGGCTACTGCTTCCATCTTAAGTCCTGCCTGGCTACCGTCGACGTTGAATGCTTGATGATTTATGGTCTAGGACATTCATCTTGTTTTTATTCTTGCCTTCAATTGATTACTACCGCACAATAAGGTCATCGCCAATACTCACTATTTCAATGATTCTTGATATATATCCAGAACCTACTATTTATTTTCGATTTGTGCTATAATTCATGCGTCGTCTGACCGCTTGGCTGCAACACGGCCTCTTGACCCGTATGTACATCCGCGCTTATATGAACCACCAAGACACAAGGCTGCTACCATAAATCTGAACCTTTAACCTTAACATCATCTTTCTCTCCACTTATGACCAGACCCTCGAATAAGCTTATGCACATGTCCAACAAGACGGTTACTATATGTCATCACCTTAAAACATGACCTCTGCTAGCTGATGTAACAACTCCATCGATATGGATCATGATATGCAACCATACACCAGCATATTTATATGTGAAAACACTACCGCTTTCCTCCATTATGAATCTATGCTGCTTCACATTCTATGTACACAATCAGATATGCTTACATCTGATGGATAGTACCCTGCGGGCTACAGGCTAGCATACCGTTCCTTCCTGCATCCATAGTTGAACACCTTATCCACCTCCGGCTTCATTGACTTTTTCTGGTAATTGCCACAATCATGTCTAACTTAACAAATTCCAAACACAGAACCTGTTATATATTCTCATCAGTCATTATCGATGGCCCTATCATGCATCTACTTTCGCTGTGATTGTATTATCACCGCTGACTCCATCCTATCAGGTTGTAATTAAATCACCTTTGTTGTTCGGTTTCTCGTTTGTCACTGTTGTCGTCGACTTCGTTTTAATTATCTCCATACAAGTAAAACAAAACTCATTGATCACATCTACGTCCCATCATCCTTCTTTAGCAATCAGGATTTATGCTTTCACCTCTAAAATCCATCCACGACATATATATATATATACACGTATATATCAACTACTTTATTCAAAAATCTGACTGCGTCTAAAGCTTCATTAGTTTCTTTTCTTCTTGTTGCACAAGCCAGGTCGGGGTCTTCTACGTATTCTTGGGAGTGTCCTGTAGCTTCATCTCCTCTGTATTCAAGAACGAAGGCTCACGTATTGTCGTTTTGATTGTCATAGTACAACGTCAGTACATCGCTTCATCAGTCCAGGATTGAACTCCTTATTATACATTGACTCAGTAACGAACAAAATCTTTCACCATCTACGGTATTGATAAAAAAGACGTGAAGAGTATCACCATATATGCACATGTAGTCTCGTCTCGATGCCCATCAGTGTTTATGGGAGAAGCTCTGCCATCTACTCTTTATCTCTGATCTTCTTCATGTTGCTTCTCAAACAAGTAACCCTAGTTATCCTTCGCATAGTTTTTTTTAACAACATCTGCTATGAACGTCTTTGTCAAATAACATATCCCTAGAATTAATAAACACCCATCTTTTTGTTGGATTTCTCGTTTGTCCTCCACAAACGAGCAAGGAAGGGGCCCCTCCTTCTAGCGCCAATGTTGATGGAGGATTTTCGTAATCAACGTTATTTTCGGAGGTCCGCTGGAATTTACAAGTGTAACACATGTAATTGGCTTTTTTTGGTGATTTGGGTGTGATTTGATGGTGGGGGTGAGCTGAGCTTGAGAGGTTACGAGAATCATCGCAGGTTCCATTAGCGAGATCTGTGGTCGTTCTCTCAAGGTGCCTACGTACCCTTGTTTATATAGGGATCAAGCTCACGTAGTTCTAATGCGAAGCTGATTCTGCTTGACCAGCTGTATTCGGTTTCCTAATTCGTGTAGGACTCAGGTTCCTTTAGAGCCTTTCACGAACTAGTTGGCTAAGTAGAGTAGAACTCGAGTTCGTACCCTACTATAATTCTCATGTCTATTAGAGGCATTCTAGGATCAACTGCGCCCTAGAATTACACTCCAATAATAATTCGGTCTCTTTCTGATTGGTTACGCTCAGGAACCTGGTGCTCAGGAACCTATGTCTCAGGAACCTGGTGCTCAAGAACCTATGTCTCAGGAACCTGGTGCTCAGGAACCTATATTTCGGAACCTGGTTCTCAGGAACCTCTGTCTAGGAACCTGTTTCTCAGGAACCTCTCTACAGGAAACTGTACCTGCACAAATAACAAATATATTAGTTCGGGGAGCCTCTTTGTGGTTCCTATATGCTCTTGCTGTCTTCACTACTGCTGCTAGGCTGTCTTGAACTCTTCTGCAGGGAGGAACCTGGTCCATTCGTAATCTACTCAGCTTCCGGTTCATCAGGAACCTTATAATACTTGTAGCTTCTTGACTGTCTACTTAGTGAGTGCTCATTTCTTCATGTCTAGTATTCATATCTTGTACTGGATCTATCTTATGCCTCATATAGATTGGACCCTATAGCTTAATGGGCCTAAATCTAGCCCACGGAGATTTTGGGCACAACAGTATATCTAAACTATAATTTTCTATTTGTTTAGTACTAATATTTACTGTATATACTATTTCTGAATATAATAATTGCTTAATATTCCTGGTAATTCATTAAACTTAGACTAAGCTGGAAATTATAAAGCAACTTTTAGAACACAAAATAGTTTCACTTCACATGTAGATTTTTTATCTGAATACAGAGTAAAGAACACCAGTCTCACAATAATAATCCACACCCCTTAAAAGTTTGTAATTATTGCATAACCTGTGTAAACCTATCCAAACTTCATTACGAAATGACCAATTGTCACAGATCGTATTTCTCTGAAATCAGTGTGTGCTTCATTAAGGTAGTTGCTCAAATCTTCTCTCAGTGCCTCTACAAAATTCATGTCACGCAGTGCCTCTTGCCAATTCACCCCAACTTCCTTGCATTTCTCAATGTATGCAGTTAAAAGGAAAATATTATCTGCAACCATATCTTCACGGATACTTTGTGCACTGGAAGGGCCTTCAAAATTTCTATGAAGGCTTTTGGTTTTCCCTTCAAAGAATTCTCGGAAACCCCTGAAGCAGTCATTTAACGATTCTTTCGTCTTAGCCAGTCTTTTCCCTTCAAAGAATTCTCGGAAACCCCTGAAGCAGTCATTAAACGATTCTTTCGTCTTAGCCAGTCTTTCCATTGATCTAACACGAACAGCATGTTTAACAAGTAACTCTACGGAGGCAATGAGGAGGCTGTTTTCAATGAGGGGGTTGTTTTCTCTAGTAACTCCCATGAACAACTTAATACAATACTTTAAGAATACACCCATTTCTACGAAGTCATGATGGCTGCCTCTAATCAAGAACAACTTCACAAGTTCGTAGTGAACCAGTCTTGTCTGTGAAAATTCAGTAGTGCATGCTTGTATAGGTAAAAAGTAGATCATAAAAGAAAACTTTATTGTTCTGAGCGGGAACATTTGTTTCATGAATCTGACGATAAAGCGTTGAACAATCAAAAGGACTAACACAAAATCTTGCAAGCTGCCGTTCACTAAGGAACAAATGAGTAGAGCTCAGCAATATTACCTGCGTAGGAGTAACAATTGTCATGCTCCTTTGTAGGCCAGTATACATTTTTTTTCCAAGTGTTTAAATGAAAAAACATTAAATACAAGGCAATTAAGTAAGCAAATTGTAACTGTTGATGTATGATCCCACCCAAAGAACAAAAACTACATTAAATGAATAAGTTACCTTCCCAAGCGCATGCTGAGCAGCTAAATTAACCGCTTCAGAACATTTGACGAGTAGGCCTTTGACATTTTGGAACAGGTAAAAGCTTACAGATTCCATCTTAATATCAAAATTGACAACCCTTAAAATTGGTTTATCTTTTGCGTACCAAAGACAATGTCTGCAACTGCAACACAAAGATTGACAGAGACATGTTAGAGACCCTGTGTACATAAATATGTATAAGATCTTTCCTTTTACTAAAAAGATACAATAAACTACTTCGTGGAAACGGCTATATTCATTTATCAATAATTTTGTACTTGAAATATCTGCTTAACAAAACATAAAATACTTTATCCTAATTGCATAAGGAAGAAGAGTAAAAATAAAGATCAAAAGCTTGATAACAGGTACAACCAAAGGCTGAAAAAAAAAACGTTTCACCAAGAGGGCAGGAGAGGCCACAACTGTGGGCTACCTACTTGAGCATTGCCACAAATGGCGACTGACCAATCAATCACCCATAAAAACATGATACATCTCAAAAGATGTGGTACCTAATTGACCAGAGAGTACCTACTATGAAAAGCCCAGAAAGCTACACAACATAGGGGGAAATAGTGGAGACAGTCTATTTGTTTAGCTGAACTTTATTAATAGTATAACACAGCAGAAAAAGGTGGTGCAACCCCCTAATTTGTAAGAACTTCACATACATATCATATCCTATATATGATAAGTACAAGAGGGATCTTATCAAAAGTACCACTGGACACTGGTTCAATTCTCGTCAACAACATATTAAAATTTAAACATTTACTTCTACTGTGAAGATAGAGTTTATACCTTCGCAAGTACAAAAAATTACATACAATTTATTTCTTAGTACAAAAAGATCAAGAGTTCAACAAATACACATGTTCTAACTAACAGTAGAAAAATTATTATATACAATAAAAAAGTTCAATAAATTGATAATTACGTATATTTCTTATTTAAAAAAGAGTTAAACACGTCTATAGTTTAAGGCATGCTTTGGTCTTATATTTAAATAAACTTGTTACCTACAATTTGAACTTGACATTTTATTTTGGAACAAATTATTAGATTTCAAATGCTCATGAGGTGTATACTTAAAATCAAATGACAACAGGTGACATTGCAAAAATATATTTTAAATGCTTTTTGTAAGTTAACAAGTTACAATGTAATGTCTTACACAGCTATGATTCGGGCGAATGCCTCTGCTCCACCTGATGACTGCACCAACAGAAAGATGATATGATACAGAAGCTCATAGGGTAGGTCTTTGATTGTCGCCATTGCCTACACAGTGCAAGCTGCAAGTACAACTGATTAATAAAACTACAAAACATCACATTTAGTGATGTATGTCACTTGTAGTTACAATGTTATAAACTTTCATGGCACTTTTTTTGAATATCATTCATACAATCATCACCTAATCAATAAATAAATTAAAAGCATAAGAGATTAATTATGTATTACCATGCATATTTTTTAACAAAAAAAATTGCCATTAAAGATTTTTGACACCTCAAAACAATTGGTTTAATAACAACATCACTCTTCTCAGAGTCTTTCTTTGAAACCAGGGATTACAACAATCACAACATTGCAAACACATAAACTATTATTTTACTATACTTAACGATCGAATTTTGGTCACCAACAAAGTGGTAGATAAGTACCAAGATAAATACTTATGCCACTTAAAGGCGCTTTAAAAGCTATCCCAAACACTAAATTAATTACATCTACACAACCGTTCAAGTGTTCTAAAAGCTAATCTAAACACTCTAAATTAGATCAAATTTACACAACCGACCTAAGGTGCCATTCGGAAACATGGATTTAATTTCAAATCCAGGATTTCAACTCCACATTCTTTGTTTAGGAAACATGAGAATAATAAAATATCAATTTCAGAATTTGAAATTCTAATATATTTTTTGAGAATTTATCTAATGTCAAATTCAATCGCTATTTGGCAAAACTGGAATCGTAACTTTTGGAATTCAATCTAAACTATCTTTAAAATTATTTCGAAGAAAACAATAATGAGAAAAATGTTTGATCTCCACTAACATTACAAATAATCCAAAATAAAAAGGACAACTAGTAATCAATACGTAACAAAACCCAATCTAATTTAATAGACTCTTGACTCTTGAGCATGTTGAACATTTCGGTTCTGCCACTGATAAAACTTTTCACAACCTTTAGGATTTGGAATCAGAAAATGGCTTGGGACAAGCCTACATTACACTGGTTTGTACACTATTAAAGCCAGTGGCGGATTCAGCTCCAAAGTTAAGAGGGGTCATACATAATAGTCTAAAATCGGTGATTAATCATTTGATGGTAACTCATTAATGATTATGTTGAGGTTAAAATCGTTTTTTGTAAAATAAGTCAAGAATCGGTCAAAATCGTTGTAATTAGTCAAATTTTGGATTAGTCGGTCAAAAAACTGTTTGATTAGTAAAAATTAGTAAATTCCGTGGAAAAAACTAGTGGGACACTGATTATTTTTGCCCTTAATTATCCTAGTTTTGCCCCAAGTTAGGGTCAATTTAAATATATTAATCCTTCGGGTATATATATAACCAAGGAAATAAAAATTTAAGGGGGGTTGACTGACCCCTCTTGCTCCTATTAGGATCCGCCTCTGATTAAAGCAGAAATTAGAAGATAAAATAAAAACTTAAATTCATATAACTCCATCCCTGCATGGTATCTATTCTTTGAACATCGTTTTGGCAAGACCATCCCTAAACTCACTCTGTTTCTTTGTTGATCGAGCGGTTGAAATGAAATCTACTACTTTGATTTCAACATCAATTGCTTCCATATTCATTTGGCCTCGTTGTACTTGTTTCATAAAAAATGTGTTCCATGTTTTTTGTTAAACAATATATGATCTGTTTAAGACTTTCCGCTAACACCTTAGATGAGTTGGTTATTTGGCATGAACACATGGTATCAGGGTGGTGTCTCTTTGTTATAGTCTGCTTTTCAATCGTATGATTGAGCATGGTTGTTTAAGGAGGGGTCTCAAGCTATTCAATCCATCATAGCAAAACTCAAGCTAAATAGCATACAAAAATAATCACACAAATTAACCATAGAAATTTGAAAAGCGCATCAAATAAATCTTCAATTAAAATCTCCATATCACTAATTTAAAAATTCAAACCACAAAACTCTACTAAAACACTATACATAGAAAATAAAAATATGCAAACTATATTGCTAGAGTGAATAGATGTTAAAAGATCTTGAGAGATACACATAGAAATAGAGAGATTTATACCTTATTTACCGATCTGAGATTAAAACAGAAGAAAGGGGATACTTATATATAGATATAAGTATATATGTAAATATGCGGTGGTGAGAGATAGAGAGAAAGAGGCGACCGGTACTAGAGTGAGACGATAGCTTATGTTATTTGTTTTGGCATATAAAATGAGATGGGCTTCACATAGAATTTGAAATTCTAACATATGGGCTATCACTTACATGTCTTGGATTTGGGCCAATTCCAAATCCAAATTATATCACCTTCCCGAATAACTAATTTGACCATATCCATCATTTCATTAGAATGATGTGCTCCCAAACAGGCCATAAGTGAAATCACAAAATCTTTTAAAGCCATAGATTTTGATGAACTCTAGAACAAGAACAATCTTTGTTAAAGAAAATACATGTTCATTAAAAAATAATATCAATGCAAACTTGCTTAAACCATGAAAAAAACACTAAGACCACTTGGGCTGCAATATTAGGTTGTACTTATAGAGATTGAAGTAGACAAGGATATTGACTCCAAAAGATTTATGTGTTAAGGCTATTTCATTTTTCAAGCAACAAATCTTTATGAATATAGTTGAGATCAAGATGTTGGCTACTAACATATAATAACATCTATAAAAGGCAATTTCATTTTTCAAGCAACAAATCTCTATGAATATAGTTGAGATCAAGATGTTGGCTACTAACATATACTAACATCTATAAAACTTATTTATCCCAACTCAGACACATAATCAAGATAAACCTACATCAGTAAAATGCTAACAAATTATATTTCATCTAACACTAGATCATATCATGGGAATCGCAAATCAAATAATTAATGATTGAATTACATATCTACAAATATACTCCGCAATAAATCAAAAAACTTAGATGAACAATAAATAACAACTTATCAATAATTTACTGCAAAAAACTATAACAATTACTTAAAAACACAAAATCGAAAAGAAACGCCTATAAATAGATAGATTATTTAGTAATTAAATAGATATTTAGTGGGAGACAGACATCTCGCAAATAAAAAATGTCACTCAATAAGCACCGACTTGTAAAAGGTTATTGCCAACGACTTCGGAAAAGACGTGCTCAAGAGAAAGTAGAAAATTAGGTGTAAATTATATACGGTCAAAGTTTTTAAGTCGGGTCGTTTCCCAATTTTCTCTCAAACAATGTAACCTTATTTGATTTTAAAGACCAGCCCATGCCTGTTAGTCCAAGAAAAATATCAAATAAATTACAATTTGCCATGTAAATCCTCATAGTTTTGCACCCGAAACTACATTTTGTCACCTGGCAACAATAGTTGTTAAAAGGTCGCTAAAGGCGACGTGTGGGCATCCCACCTACCTCGGATTTAATTAGATAAATTGTGGGCGCCTAGAGACATTGGTGTTAAGCCTAAATATCACCCATAACCATTTGCCCGGACGCTTGACCTATTTGCTCATATGTTGTAGACTTGATTCAACTCGATGAAAAGTGGATTATATTTCAAAATACGAGTCCAAAGTCTAGACATTTACGTTTTAGCAAAAAACTACGTAGATAAAGATGATAAAGGCGGGTGCAATATATTTAGAGTTGAAAATTTTTGGTTCAAGTGAATTGTATTTTCTAAATACAATTAGTTTTACTTTTTTATATCATAACTTATAAGCACGGTTCTAAAAAATCCCAGTTCAACCGATTATTAGTTACAATTTACAAAGTACTCGGCCAAAATGATTTTTAAAATCTGATTGATTGCAACATGTTTTATTGGACAATTTATTTTATGAAAAAATATTAAACATACAACAATATTTGATTAAACATAAATTAATGCATATTTTATGTTAAAATAAATATATGTTGGTTAATAAATAATTGATAGAATAAAACTCGCAAAAATTCAAAATTAACTTTAATACATTCAAATAAGGTTGTGATAGATCATGACGACTAATCCCCAATGACCGGATTAATTCGATTAAATAATTACAACGTCGGTTTAAAAATTAGACCTGATTAGCATTTTTTATAACATTACTTAAACTTATATGTTGGAAAAATTAATCAATATATAAAACAGAACTGGACACTTAGGCAAGTGCTTTCTAGACTAGTCGTCCATGCGGTTTGCTCACATGCACCGCACACTAAATGCACATTCAGCACTAACACAAATCTTAATTATATGATGCAAAGCTCAATAACATATACATAAGGCAACTCTAAAAGTCAAATAAATAATTGAAAAAAATGGGAAAAAATTTTAAAAAAATAAGAATACTCGGGTTGTGCATAAAATCCACTAGCCTAAAGTGTTTCGACCATAAAATACCCACTATCCCTATAAACACTCAAAATTAAGAAAGAAAGACAAAGATCTCATGTAAATCCAAAAACAGCCCAAGCCACTTCAAAAAGTACAATTTTTTATGTAAATCCTCGGTAATTCGCACTCCAACAATTGCACTTAGTCGTACTCATGTTTGTGCGCATATTTTTTATTGCGCTAAAGGTGATAAGTTATGGGTAGGTATCCAATCCACCTCTATTAAATAGGGTAGGTGATGTCTTCGGATTATGGCCTAGAGAGAGAAATCAAGGTTCGACCTAAATATAACCAATAAAATAACTCACAGGTATTTTGTTCATATGTTTTAGACTTAATTCATCTCAGTGAACAACGAATTATTTCTTTAATGTGCGTCCTAAGTCTAGATTGTTACAACCATCCAAAACCACGTGTAATGTGGGTGCATTATATCTGGAGTTTAAAGTATTTGGTTTAAGTAGGTTTTACTTGTGCAATCGCAAAATATATTGGAAATCTCCACTTATATTAATTGTGAAGCTGCTTTAAAACATGGACGGATGGGTTGGTCTTGGTACAAGAAAAATTAAGGGTCGTTGGCTCCCATTAATTGCAGAGTGTAAAGCAATTCTCTTTGCAGTACAACTAGCGTGCAGATATGGAGCATCTAAGATAACTTTTGAAGCTGAACGTCAAGTTTTGATCCACCGTCTCACTTAAGCATTAATCTTCTTCACTGAATTAGATTCTTTACTGGAAGATGTGTTGGTTCTTAGCTCTTCTCTTGATTTTGTTGGCTGGTCCCATGTGAAAAGGAGCGGAAATCGTGTTGCTCACGCTCTAGCTAGATTACTTCCTTTTGGCAGTGAACAAGTCTGGGTTAATCATTGTCCCAGTGATGTTTCTAAACTTGTTCTGGCAGACAAATTGTCCCTTAATCTATAAAATCTTCCCTTTTCCCTCAAAAAAAAAAAGTAGGTTTCACTTTTAAAAAAAAAATATTTCCACTTAAGTATATTAAATTTGTAAGTTAAGAGTAATTAGATCATAGAAGATTAATCAATATATAGAACTCAACACAGAGGGACACATAGGCGAGTGCGTTACCCTCCTAGGCATCTATGTGGTCTACACACATGCACCACACATTAAATGAACATTCTGCACCAATACAAATTTTGGTCATCTGATGCAAAGCTCAAGATTATAACCTTAAGGTAGTTGGTTTGGAAAAAGGATTTAAAAAAAACAATATAAAGATGTGTTTAATTGGGTTAAGTGCATAACAGTAACTTCAAGAGCATCTTAGTGTGCTCCTTTATTATAAACAATATGGCTACTAGTGATATAGGACATTACATTGTATGTCAACTCTAACAAAACTCCTTATATTCGCTCTTTATTAATACTAGCTTATAGCCCGTACAAAACACGGGTTACTTTTAACTTTTTTTAATTCATTTATAGTGTAGTTACATAATATTATAAATATTTCACCTTTGTATATAACAAATTTTAGTATTAAATCTAAATTAATATTTTGTTGGCGGGAATCGAACCTTCAACCTTTTTTATATGTAACATCTTTTAGTATTAATTTTAAATTAAAATGTTGTTGACGGGATTCAAACCTTAGACCTCTATATATAACTACTTTTATAACAACTTTTAGTATTGTATCCAAAGGTCATCATCTATTTGAGCTACCGATCTAACGGTTGTGAATGAAAAGGGACAACTAAAACCAAACTACACAAATATACCCCTTTTGCTTATTATATATAGTATAGATATAGATTATAATATCAAATTCAAACTCAACCTATGTATTGACATTCAAATGAAGTGTAGAAAACGTGGAAAATGAATATTTTATTGATGAAAATGAAACAAGAAAGAGCTCTAGGCTCCTTGAAAATGAGAATGAGAGAAGGCTCCTAACATTTGAGGGGGCACTAAGAGGCTTCTGGAGCACTAATTTGTACCAAATTCTTAAATTATAACTAAGGAGGCCTAAGTTGCTCTAAAATTAGATAATGTAAATTGTAAGGTGTTTCAAGAACCACAATCCCCATAAACACTCAACAGCAAGAATTTAATTGGACAAAGAAGATAAATTTACTTATCTACTACCATAACCAAAGCCATTTGTAATCTATTTATCTACAATTTAAGAATAATAAAATAAAAATAAATGTAAGAAGATGAACAGAGACAAAGAAGTGGAACAGAACAGGTTACCTCATAATTAGATGCTTACATAGAGATACATGAAGATTAGGGTTTTGTAGAGCATGAAAGTTTGATGTCAATGACCAACCCATTTCATCGTATCTTCCGGTCATCGGACTGTTGAACACTGCCGTGCCCTCTCTTTCTCCGTAAATTGTTTTACCAAATCAAATTTAAATAAAATATATATGTAGATTGTAGGTTTGTTATATACTTATATCTGAAAAAAATGACAATGTAAAACCTTTTTATCAGTACTTCCTATAATCATATTTATTCAAAAAATAATGTTAGGTAATTAAAAAAATTCTTCAAATATATTGTTTAAGTGGTAAAATGCGAAATTTATGGGGATATATCATATTAATAATTTTATCAATCAATGATAAAAAAAATATGATATTTAGAAAAGTTTTTGGAAACATTTTTTTGATTTCCTAACATTTTTCTTATTCAAATGTTTTTTAGGAATAATGATGCACGCAAAATTTATCATATTAATAATTTTATCAACCAATAATAAAAAAATATATGACATTTAGGAAAGTTTTTGGAAAAATATTTTGCAAAATAGAAATCCAAAATTCAATAATATGGATCATCGAGTACCCATAATATGGATCATGGGTAGTATTCCATAAAAAAACCACCTTAATAGAATCAAGAGAGAACCATCACAAAATATATATTTTTATTTTTTTAATAAAATATTATTATAAATAAATCTTCATTAAGAAGCTAAAAATGAAATTACACAAATGTTTTTTAGAAAATCATTAAAAATTAATAAAAAATATTCCAAAGCGATTCTACTATAAAATCAAATTTATCCAAAATGATTTTAACGTAAATCAAATTCAAATCAAGTTTTTTATTTAAATTTTATGTGTAAAATTCTTTATAAAGTTTATATGTTATTACTATTCTACATTTTAAATAATTTAATGTTTTTTAAAAAAATTATTTGCAATTTATTGATGAAATTTTATGGTGACATCAAATAACGATTATGTCAAAATATTGTTATAAAAGTATTTTTATCTAAATTTAAGTTACAGATTATCGATTTTATAATAAAACTAGTTGATAAAGCCGCGCTTCGCGGCGGCGTTACAATATTTTTAAAAAAATTCAATACATTTACGTTATATTATAATATTAATATTAAATTTTAATAATTAAATAATATTCTTTAATGAATCAAGAAAAAATTCTTGTTAAACACAATTTTATTGATTGAGCCGCTCTCTCGTTAAAACCGAAATCTCATCTTTAACATATATAGTATAAAGACTTATATAATAATTTTTATCCATAAAATCGAACCGTAAAAATAAAAAAATTATGACATAGGTATCAAATTCTAATGGCTAATATAATCTTTTCTAATGAGCCGTCTTCCCGTTAAATACGTTTCGAGCCACTCTTATTTGGAACCGAAATTCTAACTTTATTATATGAAGAGAGTAAATTCCAAATTTTATATTCTTTAAACTTTCTAATATTTATGGAATTTTAAAATATGAAAATACATATTTTATTTTCTGTATATTATAGATATTCTTGTATTTATTTACAACTTCCGTATGAAAATGTCTTTATGTTATGTTAATATATATATATATATATATATATATATATATATATATATATATATATATATAAATACGAAGACTTTTCGTTACGGGAATAATATAAAATTTATGGATATATTTTTATAATGCAAGTATAATTAACTTGTATAAAAAAGTTACAATAAAGGATTTCTAGGAAAAAAGATATATAATTTTAAAAAATTGTATAAGACGTCTCAACAGTCCTCGTATTCTACTTCCAATAAAATATTTTATTTTATGTATTCCTTATATATTCAAACATTTTTATATGATCTTCTCTAATAAACCGATTTCTCATTAAACACAGTTATTATTATTGATCCGCTCTCTCGTTAAGATCAAAAATCTAACTTTTACATATATCACTTGTATGATAATATTTATCCATAAAAATCAAATCCTAAAAATAAAATAAAATTTATAACATCAATATACTATTTTAATAGTTTATACAATCTTTTATTGTAAGTCATCTTCCCGTTAAACACGTTTCAAGTCACTCTTATTTGGGATCAAAATTTCAACTTCATTACATATTATTGATAATACTTATCTTACACAACAACTTTTTTCTTGAAATCAAAATCTAAAAAATAGGGTGAATTCCAATTTATACTTTCGCTAAACTTTCTAAAATTTATGGAAATTTAAAAAATGAAAACACATCTTATTTTCTCTTTATATTATAGATACTCTTGTATTTATTTTATTCAAACATCTTATATACGGTCTTCTCTAATGAACCGCTTTTTCGTTAAACACGTACGGTTATTACTATTGATCTGCTATTTCGTTAAGACCAAAAATCTAACTTTTACATATATCACTTGTATGATAATATTTATCCATAAAAATCAAATCCTAAAAATAAAATAAAATTTATAACATTAATATGATATTTTAATAACTAATACAATATTTTATAGTGAGCCGTTTTCTCGTTAAACACATTTCGAGCCGCTCTCATTTGGGATCGAAATTCTAACTTCATTACATATTATTGATAATGCTCATCTTACACAACAACTTTTTTTCTTTAAAATTAAAAAATAAAAAATAAAGTGAATTCCAATTTTTACTTTCTCTAGACTTTCTAAAATTCTAAAATTTTCCTAATAGAAGTATAATTAACTTATATGAAACGACATATTTTAAGAAGATCGTACTTTCTAAAAAATATTTATTTATATATCTTCACTATATATTCAAACACTTATTCTACTTCTAATAGAACTTTTATTTATATGTTTTTTTCTATAAATTCGAACTCTTATTCTCTATAAATTCGAACTTCTATTCTACTTCGAATAGAACTTTTAATCATATGTCTAATAAATACTTATTGGAAGTAAAATTATTCTACTTCCAATAGAACTTCTAATCATATGTATTCCTTATAAATTCGAACTTTTCTTCTCTATAAATTCGAACACCTATTCTACTTCTAATATGTTAAATGATATTTTTATATTTATTAGTGTTTAAATTCTAAAATTCTAGAAAATTAGAAAAATAGATTGAGACGATTTTAGAGCGCCACCTAAACTCATGTGTACCCTCCTTTATATATATATATATATATATATATATATATATATATATTGATGATTATTTTTAATATTATGTCAACGATAGAGATTGATGGATTATTTTTGTTAGCTAATTGTCACTAACATATTTTATTATGTGAATGCTTAAGTTCATCTTTCACTTTGATACAATCTTAAATTCGCCCCTTTCTGTTTTTCAGACTAAGAATGTAAGCACAACTTTAAGGGAACTAACCAGTAGAGCTAGTAGCAATGTTTTACTGGCAGTTGTGGAACAACCCACACCTACTTTAAAACAATGCCAGCATATAATTTTCTGGTAATTCCAGTGTTCTAAAAAGCGCATTAAGCGGCCGCTTAAGCGGCCGCCTAAGCGGAATCGGTACAAAAACGCTTTGTTTTGGACAAAAGCGGGTTATTAAGCGGAAATCGGGTTAATCGGGTTATTAAGCGGGTTTAGGCGGTTTAATCGGATCAAAATCGGATCAAAAACGGATTAAGTGGAAAAATTAAAATTAAAATAAAATTTTGTATTTTTTAATTCCATTATGACTAATATTGTATGTAACTAATTTATAAGTTAATATTTCTAAATGTTACGTTTTAGAATGTTATGTTATATTTGATAATATATCATATGTGAATGTTTTCTTTTTTTAAAAAAATAGTATTTTATTTATTTATATAAATATATATTTATTTATAATCCGATTACTGATCCGCTTTTAAAACCGCTTAAGCGTCCGCTTAACCGCTTAAGCGCTAGAAGGTACTCCCACTGATTAGGTCCGACTTGCGCTTTTTACAACACTGGGTAATTCATTTAACTTTAGACTAAGCTGGAAATTACAAAGCAATTTTAAGAGCACAAAAGAGTCTCACTTCACACGTAGATTTATGATCTGAAATCTGAATACAGAGCAAAGAACACCAGTCTCTCAATAATAATCCGGACCCTTTTAACACCACTTAAAAGTTTGTAAATATTGCATAACCTGTATAAATCTATCGAAACTTGATCATAAACAGAACAAGTATCATAGTGCGGACTTTTCTGAAACCCGTGTATGCTTCATTAAGTTGGTTGCACACATCTTCTCTCAGTGCCTCTACAAAATTCATGTCACTCAGTGCCTCTTGCCAATTCACCCCAACTCCCTTGCATTTCCGAATGTATCGAGTTAAAAGGAAAATATTATCTGCAGCCATATTTTCACTAGAATATCCACTCTGTGCACTGGAAGGGCCTTCAAAATTTCTATGAAGGCTTTTGGCTTTCCCTTCAAAGAATTCTCGGAAACCCCTGAAGCAGTCATTAAACGATTCTTTCGTCTTAGCCAGTCTTTCCATTGATCTAACATGAAGAGCATGTTTAACAAGTAACTTTACTGAGGCAATGAGGAGGCTTTTTTCAACGAGGGGGTTGTTTTGTCTAGTAACTCCCATGAAGTACTCAATACAATACTTTAAGAATACACCCATTTCTATGAAGTCATGATGGCTGCCTCTAAACAAGAACAACTTCACAAGTTTGTAGTGAACCAGTCTTGTCTGTGAAAATTCAGTAGTGTATGCTTGTATAGGTGAAAAGTAGTTCATAAAAGAAGTAACTTTATTGTTCTGAGCGGGAACATTTGTGTCAAGAATCCGACGATAAAGCGTTGAACGATCACAAGGACTGACACAGAATCTTGCATGCTGCCACTTACTAAGGAACAAATGAGTAGAGCTCAGCAATATTACCTGCGTAGGAGTAACAAATGTCATGCTCCTTAGTAGGCAAGTATACATTTTTTTCCCCCAAGTTTTTGAACGAAAAAACATTAAATACAAGGCAGTTAAGTAAGCAGATTGTTACTGTTGATGTATGATCCCATCCAAAGAACAAAACTAGATTAAATGAGTAAGTTACCTTCCCAAGCGCATGCTGAGCAGCTACATTACCCACTTCAGAACATTTGACGAGTAGGCCTTTGACATTTTGGAACAGGTAAAAGTTTAGAGATTCCATCTTAATATCAAAATTGACAACCCTTAAAATTGGTTTATCATTTGCATACCAAAGACAATGTCTGCAACTACAACACAAAGATTGACACAGACATGTTAGAGACCCTGTGTACATAAATATGTATAAGATCTTTCCTTTTACTAAAAAGATACAATAAACTACTTCGTGGAAATGGCTATATTCATTTATCAATAATTTTGTACTTGAAATATCTGCTAAACAAAACATAAAATACTTTATCCTAATTGCATAAGGAAGAAGAGTAAAAATAAAGATCAAGAGCTTGATAACAGGTACAACCAAAGGCTGAAAAAAAAAAACGTTTCACCAAGAGGGCAGGAGAGGCCACAACTGTGGGTTGCTCAGTAATACTACCTACTTGAGCATTGCCTCAACTGGCGACTGACCAATCACCCATAAAAACATGATACATCTCAAAAGATATGGTACCCAATTGATTAGAGAGTACCTACTGTGAAGAAATCCAACAAAGCTACACAATATAGGGGGAAATAGTGGAGACAGTCCATTTGTTTAGCTGAACTTTAATAAAATATAGTATAATACAGCAGAAAAGGGTGGTGCCACCCCCTAATTTGTAAGAATTTTACATACATATCATATTCTGTACATGATAAGTGCAAGAGGGATATCAACAACATTTAAAAATTTAGACATTTACTTTTATTTACAGTAAAGATGTAGAGTATATACCTTGACAAGTACAAAATATTACATACTATTCATTTCTTAGTAAAAAAAGATCAAGAGTTCAACAACTACATATGTTTTAAGTTTTAAATATCAGTAGAAAATTTATTAAGTACTATAAAAAGTTCAATAAATTGATAATCAAGAAGATTTCTCAGTTAAAAAAAAGAATTAAACACGGCTATAGTTTAAGGCATGCTTTTGGTCTTATATTTAAATAAACTTGTTACCTACAATTTGAACTTCATATTTAATTTTGGAACAAATTATTAGATTTCAAATGTTCATGAGAAGGTGCATACTTTAAAATCAAATGACAAGTAACATTGCAAAAATATATATTTAATGCTTTTTATAAGTTAACAAGTCAGAATGTAATGTCTTACACAGCTATGATTCGGGCAAATTCCTCTGCTCCACCTGATGACTGCACCAACAGAAAGATGATATGATACAGAAGGTCATAGGGCAGGTCTTTGATTGTCGCCATTGCCTACACAGTTCAAGTTGCAAGTACAACTGATTAATAAAAATACACAACATCACATTTACTGATGTAGGGCACTTGTAGTTACAATGAAATAAACTATCATGGCACTTTTTCCGAATATCATTCATACAATCATCACCTAATCAATACATAATATTAAAAGCATAAGAGATGAATCATGTATTAATGTGCATATTTTTTAACAATAAAAAACTGCCTCTAAAGAATTTAGACACCTCAAAACAATTGGTTTGAATGTTTGATAACAACATTACTCTTACCAGAGTCTTTCTCTGAAGCCTGTGATTACAACAATCACAATAGCAAAGACATGAACTATTAGTTTACTACACTTAAACGATCGAATTTTGGTCACCTACAAAGTGGTAAATAAGTACCAAGATAAATACTTATGCCACTTAAAGGTGCTTTAAAAGCTATCCCAAACACTCTAAATTTATTATATCTACACAACCGTTTAAGTGCTCTAAAAGCTAATCCAAACAGTCAAAATTAGATCAAATCTACACAACCGGCCTAAGGTGCCATTCGAAAACATGGATTTCATTTCAAATCCAGGATTTTAATTCCACATTCTTTGTTCAGGAAACATTTGAATAATAGAATATCAATTCCAGAATTTGAAATTCTAATATATTGTTTGAGAATTTGTGTAATGTCAAATTCACTCGCTATTTGGCAAAAAACAGAATCATAACTTTTGGAATTCAATCTAAATTTTCTTTAAAATTATTTCGAAGTACACAGTAATGAGAAAAATGTTTAATCTCTACTAACATTACAAATAATCCAAAATAAAAAACTACAACTAGTCATGAATGTTTAACAAAACCCAATCTATTTTATCATCATTTGGTAGACTCTTGAGCATGTTGAACATTTCGATTGTGCCATTCATAAAACTTTTCACACCCTTTAGGACTTGGAATCAGAAAATAGCTAGGGATTAGCCTACATAACATTGGTTTGTACACTATTAAACCAGAAATTAGAAGATAAAATAATGAACTTAAATTCATATAGCTCCACCCCTGCATGCTATTTATTCTTCGAACATCTTTTTGGCAAGACCATCTCTAAACTCATTCCATTTCTTTGTTGATAGAACGGTTGAAATGAAATCTACTGCTTTAATTTCTACATCAATTGTTTACATATTCATCCGGCCTTGTTCTACTTGTTTCATAAAACCTATATGCCCTTTCAATGGCACTTCGAGCAAGCCACAAAATTAAATAGTGTCGATTACCCTTACAAGTAGCTAGGAAACCTTCACCATTCACAAGAAAATCCTAACCATTAGAATATCCCAAATCCACAAGAAAATATTTATCTGCATCACATAATCTTCAGATTTATATTTGAAATTCTAAAATTGACTATTCATTATATAATGATATTTGATACATAAACTCTTATCCCACTTCCTATTTTACTACCGTGAGCTAGGGAATGTCATTTTGACGTGTGTCATATCAAGAGCCCCCATAAAACCCTATGCATATACTTTATATCAACAATAATGACCTTAAGAATCGTGAGATAACTAGATAGTTTGAAACGGAAATGTTTTATATAATTACGGATTACCTTATACCACTTCTACATGATATGATATACATAATTACTAGTATGATCCACTTTGTTGATATAATACTTTCCCAGCCTAACCGTATACTCAAATACTACATTAAATTCATGGCTCACAGTCTCTTTTAAACACGTAAAGAGCGCTTGCATTGATTAATTGTTCAAATTATGCCTATGAATATAAAGAAATTGTGCCAAAACTTCGTCATTGTTACAATCTTACATTCCCAGTACTAACTACGATTGTAAAACACAACACAACTTCTCAAAATGACATATGTCAAGACGTAGTTGCTTGCAACATATCCTATCATTCTTGAGGCATTCACCCATTTAGCTCTAGTTTGAGCATGTTCACATTCATTCCATGTTACCTCCTTCCCTGAATACATTTGAACACTGAATACATTTGAACATAAGATGTTGACAACTACTACAATAAAACCCGGCCACAACTATAACAATTAACTCCATATCTTCATCATTATCTCTTGTACGTTCTCACGAATCTTGTATACTCACCTCATTGGACAAATGGACATTATATTTTTGGGTACTTGGTAGACACAAACCTAGCCAGATTTATAAATACTACACACGGATGATCATTACTATAACTTCCACCTACATATGCAAAACTCAACGTATTCAATCCATCATAGCAAAACTCAAGCTAAAGCATAAATTAACCATAGAAATATGAATAGCGCATCAACCAAGTCTTCAATTATAATCTCCCTATCACTAATTTTAAAAACTCAAACCGCACAAATCTACAGAAACCTTTACATAATAAATATATATATACAAACTATATATATTGGTAGAGTGAATAGATGTTAATAGATTTTGAGAAATTCAATAGAGAGAGAGATCCATACCTTATTTATCGATCCAAGATTAAAAAAAAGAAGCAAGGTGATACTTATATATAGATATAAGTATCTATGTATATATGCTGCGGTGAGAGGGAGAGAGGCGATCAATACTAGGGTGAGACGACCTAATATTACCGATGGTTTTGTTTTGGCATTTAAAATAAGATGGGCTTCAAATAGCATTTGAAATTCTAACATATGGGCCATCACTTAAATGTCTTTGATTTGGGCCAACCTCAAATCCAAATTCTATTCAATGCAAATTTGCTTAAATCATGAACGAAGCATTAAGACCACATGTGCTGCAAGATTAGGTTGTACTTTTAGACATTGAATTATAGAAGGATATTGATTCTAAGAGATTTATTTGTTAAGGCTATTGCATTTTCCAAGCAATAAATAGTGGAGATCTAGATGTTGGCAACCAACATTTAATAACATCTATGAAACTTATTTACCCCGACTCAGACACAAAATCAAGATAAACCTAGATCAATCAAATTTTTAACAAATTATAAATCAACTAACACTGGATCATATCATGGGAATCCCAAATCAAATAATTCATGATTGAATTACATATCTACAAAATATACTCCGCAATAAACCAACAAACTTAAATTAACAATACAAATCATCAATAATTTACAACTACAAACTATAACGATTAATTAGCACAAAATCAAAAAGAAATGCCTATAAATGGATAGATTACTTATGATTAAATAGATATTTAGTAGGAGGCAGAGATCTCACAATTAAAAATTGTCACTCAATGGGTGAACCGACTTGTATAAGGTTGTTGTCAAAGACTTTGGAAAAGATGTGCTGAAGTGAAAGTAGATAATTAGGTGTAAATTATATAGGGTCAAAGTTTTTAAGTCGGGCCGTTAAGTTTCTCTCAAACAATGTGACCCGATTTTATTTTTAAAATCAGGCCCTTGCCTTTTAGTTTATGAAAAAAAATCAAAACAAGTTACAATTTACTAGATAAATCCTCCGAGTTTTACAACCCCAACTACATTTTGTCACCTTGCAACCATAGTTGTTAAAAGGTCACTAAAGACGATCTGTAGGCATCCAACTATGACAACCCGGGTCAAATCCCGAGCCTTTTTCGAAAATCGGGTCGAGCCCCGATCACGATCCGAAATAAGTCAAAGCAAACTGGCCCAAATGCAACCAACTTGGGTAATCCACAAGCCCACCACAGGCCCCCAAAAGATCATGATTTGTTGGTACAATTAGTAGTAGTATTTTGCCTTATAAACTGAACTAAAGTCTCAAATCTCCTCGATGTGGGACTGGGGTGTTACAAACTCCCCCACTTAAACTCCTGACGTCCTCGTCAGGCCTGAACGGATATCCCATAGGTCCAAGGTCGTTCCTCTCTAGCCATTGTGGGATAATACTGGTTGGCTTCGTGTCCTCACCTCCGGACCTCTATCCATTGGGATAATACCACCAGCCTTCGTGTCCCCACCTCCGGCAACTTGACGAATCAAGCTTTCGAGAGTCGGCTCTAATACCATATGTGACAACCCGGGATTTGACCCGAGCCTTTTTCGAAAATCGGGTCGAGCCCCGATCACGATCCGAAATAAGTCAAAGCAAACTGGCCCAAATGCAACCAACTTAGGTAATCCACAAGCCCACCACAGGCCCCCAAAAGATCATGATTTGTTGGTACAATTAGTAGTATTTTGCCTTATAAACTGAACTAAAGTCCCAAATCTCCTCGATGTGGGACTGGGGTGTTACACCAACCCACCTCGGATTTTAATAAGATGAATTGTGGGCACCTATAGACATCAGCACTGGCCTAAATATGGACTTTTGACCTATTAGCTCATATGTTATAGACTTGATTCATCTCGATGAAAAGTCTATAATATCGCAAAATACGAGTCCAACGTCTAAATATTTATGTTTTAGCCTTCCAAAAATATATATAGATAAAGATGTGTAAAGTCGGGTGCAATATATCTAAATTTTAAAGTATTTGGTTCAAGTGAATTTTACTTTTTAAAAACATTAATTTTTATTTTTGTATATCATAACTTAAAAGCACGATTTTAAAAATTCTCAGTCCAACCGATTAGTAGTTACAAAGTACTCAACCAATATAATTTTTAGGGATATTATGAATGGTACCCTTCTGGTATTGACTTTTACGAATGGTACCATTGCATATTTTTAAGTTATGAATGGTACCATCAAGGTTTTAGCATCTCATTAAAAATGCCCTTCTGTTAACCAAAACGTTAATCAAACGTTTACTACATTAAAAACACCAGTCTAATACAGCAAACACACCACCTTGACCAGTCTAATACCAGCCTTCCAGTTATCCTTGATCTTGGGAATTGAGTTCACATCTTTACTTTTTGAGAAGCCACCGATATAATTAAAAAAAACAACAAATTTTTTTAATTTTTATTTTTTTTTGATAAGGGTACGGGGATTTCAATAAAAAGAAGCCATACGGCATATACAATCAAGTAAATTCCCTATGAATAACAAGAACAGATCTGAAATATAATTACAAAAGCATTTTCCAAAACAATTAGATGGGCAAATACTGAAGAACGGCTCCGAAATCACGATATTAGGACCATGAAATAACATCGATGACAAATCATCCGAACATTGAATGGAGATCCTCGTTACAATTGACGGTACAACCATCTTGAAAACTGCATTCGAACCACAGATCGATCTTGATCATCAAATACCCAAGAACAACAAAACAAACCAAGAACACAAAGGAACAAATAAACTCTTACAAGGAGAGACAAACAAACTCTCACAAGGAGAGACAAATAAACCCAATAAATGGGTAAACAAGCCAAAAGCTCACAATCCTCACCGAAGGAGGATGATTATTGAAAAAGAAAACTAGATCGGAAAAGGGGCCTCCGGTCGGTGGATAAACCACCGCCGAAGGAGAGAAACTGACTGAAGAAGAAGAAGGCGGTGGAAAAGTGACAAAAATTTTGAAACATAGAAAAAAGTGTACCAATCCCTAATTTCCCTTCCACTGCTCAACTCTTTATTGCACATAAATTCCTCTCCTCCGACCACCACATCACACCCAATTCCCTCGCTACCACCATCTTCACCGCACCTCTCCTCCGTTTGACCTGCACCTCCGCTGTAAACAACTCCAACAACCATCTCACCTTCTTCTTCCTCCGCCACTCCGTTCACCCATTCTCCGGCGCCGTTCAACCAGCACTGTCTCCACCCCACCTGTCATCTCTCCCCACCATCATTCTCAGTTCACCCCTCCCTCTCCTCTGTTTTTCCTTCACCGTCGACCTTCTTCAGCCTAAATCACCACCAGCACGCCTCCATCTCTTCTTCACCCTCCTCCGTTCACCTCCTCACTCCCCACCACACCACCCACTCCACCGTCCAACCTCGCCTGCAACCGTGACAACAACTCGCGTCGCCGTTCAATTCCCGCCTCCTTCATCCCCTTATCGCAGCTCCCAACTCCCATCTAGTGGAAGGGAAATTAGGGATTGGTACTTTGTGTTTACCCGATATAATGAGAAGCCACCGATCTGTTTACCACAACTTTATCTAGTTTTTATTATTTTTTATTTTTTAATTGCAGATTATATATTTAATTAATTGAAATTATTGTTCAACTAACGTTTCATTAACGTTCGAATAACGGAGGGGCATTTTTAATGAGAAGCTAAAACGTTGATGGTACCATTCATAAGTCAAAAATATGCAATGGTACCATTCGTAAAAGTCAATACCAGAAGGGTACCATTCATAATATCCCTAATTTTTAAAATCTGACTAATTGCAACATGTTTTTAATCCACAATGTACTTTATGATAAATTATTAAATATATAACAGTAAGGGTAAAATGTTCCTAAAGTTAACTAGGGGAAATTTTTCTAAAAATTCAGGAATAGAATAGAATAAACAAGCCAAAATCTTCAATAATTTGCTACGTATACATCATATGAGATGTAATAATTAGATTTCCAATGAATATGTAGTTTTAATAGAGTGACTTTAGGAACATTTCCTAAAGTCAACTTTAGGAACATTTTACCTATACAATATTTTTATTTAAACAAAAAAAATACAACTGAAAGAATAAATATCGCAAAATTCAAATTTTAATATATATAACTTTAATACATTCACTTGGTGTTGCGAGAGATCATTTCGATTAATCCCCAATTAATCTGAATAATCATTACATGGTCACTTTAAAAATTAGACCTGATTAGCATTTTTTTTAACAGGGCTAAAAATTTGAGTTGGAAAGTTAATTAATATATAAAACAAACTAGGACACGTAGGCAAGTGCTCTACCGACTAGTCATCCATGCGGTTTGCTCACATGCACCCCACACTAAATGCACATTCAGCACCAATACGAATCTTAATTATACGATGCAAAGCTCAATAATATAAACATAAGGTAACTCTTGAAGTCAGACAAATAATCAAAAAAGAAGGGAAAATAATAAAAACTACCGGGGCTAAGTGCATAAAATCCATTAACCTAAAGTGTTTCGACCATAGAAACCCATTATCCCTAGAAACACTCAAAAAACAGAGAGACAAAGATCTCAAAAATAAGAAATGTTGCATAATAGGGAACCGAATTGTATAAAGGACTTGTCGACATCTTTGGAAAGAATGTGTTGAAGCTTGAGAGATGTCAAGAATTGGATTTAATAATACAGGTTGGCAATTTATAAGTTTATAAATTTTGGGTTGTTTTTCAATTTTCTCTCAAACAATATGACTCAATACAATCCTAAAAACAGCCAAGCCACTTCAAACAATGTACAAATTTTTATGTAAATCCTTCGAAATTCACACGCCAACAATTACACTTAGTCGCTTTGCGCCCATAGTTGTTATTTTGCTGAAGGCGATAAGTTATGGGTAGGCATATAATCCACCTCTATTAAATGGGGTAGGTGATGCCTTCAGATTATGGCCCAGATAAATCAAGGTTCGACCTAAATATAACCAATAAAAGAATTGACATGTGTTTGGTTCATATGTTTTAGATTGATTCATCTCAGTGAATGGTGAATTATTGCATGTAAGATGCATCCAAAGTCTAGATTGTAACAGCCATCCAAAACCATGTGTAATGTTGGTGCATTATATTTGGAGTGTAAGGTAATTGGTTGGTTTTACTTTTAAAAAGAAAATATTTTTACCTAAGTATATTATATTTACAAGTTAAGAGTAATTAGTATTTTAAAAGATTAATCATATATAGAACTGAACACCTAAGGGACATGTACGAATGCACATTCTGCACCAGATTGGTCATCTGATGCAAAGGTCAAGATTATAACCTTAAGGTAGTTCATTTGGGCAAAGAATAAAAAACAAGGAATCCGATATAAAGACGAGTTCAATTGGGTAAGTGCATGACAGTAACTTCAAGAGCTTCTTAGTGTGCACCTTAAAAATATTATAAACAACATGGCTACTAGTGATATATTAGTGTATGTTAACTCTAACAAAACTCCTTATTTTTGCTCCTTAAACTCAACCTATGTATTGACATTCAAACGGAGTGCAGAAAAGGAGGGAAATGAATATTGTATTTATGAAAATAAAACAAGAAAGAGCTCTAGGCTCCTTAAAATAAGGAATGAGAGGAGGCTCCTAACTTTTTGAGGGGGCACTAAGAGGCTATTGGAGCACTGTTTTGTACCAAATTTCCTAAATTATAACTAAGGAGGCCTTAAGGTGCTCTAAAATCCGAAAGTGTAAGGTGTTTCAAGAACCACCGTCTCCAGAAATACAAGAATTTATTTGGATCGTAACTCATAAGAAGAGAATAAAATCTATTCAACAACTTATAAAAGTATAAAATTAATAAAACCTTACAGGTCCCTGTACAAGGATTCTACAACTCAATATATTCCTAATAAAAAGAAAACTAGTAAATGAGAAATTCCTCTATTTATCTACTACCATAACCTAATATATTTGTAATCTATATATCTAACAGTATTAAACTTTGTAATAATTAAAATTTTTATATTCCTAAATTAAAACATCAATACATCCAAAATTATGTTTTTTCTTGCTTTATATAATCAATTCTATTTGAAATTTTTAACTCTACCAAAAAATAAGGATGTAAGTGTAATGGCTAAAATAGAACCAAGTAAATATTGAACACGTTTAAGATGCCCAACATGAAATTCCAAATTCACTAAATCTGGATGGAACGGCAGATCATTTTAAAAATATATGGCGTATGAATAAAATGGAAATTTTGAACTTCAGTTCCGTTTGAATAGTAATGAAGATATGCATATCTTCACATAGTTGCTTTTCTGTGCACTAGTGGCACCAACTGCAAGGAGCCAAGGACTGAGGCAAACAAAATAATATTAAAACCTAAGATGCATATATCCTTCTGAAAAACTATAAATATTTGGTAATTGACTTACCAGGGTCACAAGAATCCCATTTAGTCCAGGGTTTCCCAGAAAGGCGCCCAGTGCTCATCTAGCATTTCAATATTTCTAGCCACCTAGACGTTTATCTAGGCAATAATGCCAAACAAAAAGTTGATTGATCCCAGATGAGGTGCTTTGCGCCACCACCCACGTGTGCCTACCAATATTTAGAACACTGACAATTACGAAGGCGAAAGTCAGTTACCTTCTTAAGCAAATATCAATCTTGTTACCCAGTTACAGTAATTATACTTTGAGGAATGCATACCTGACCCAACAACCCACTTGGTCTAAAAGTAGTAGCAAATTGGTATATACATTTTTGTAAACTTGTTAAAAAAACAGACAGAATCCTAATGGAAGAAAATTAAAGATAAAATAGTCATAGACAAGGGTTTTAATTGGAGAATACTACTGGATAAGCTCATCACCATCAATCGTATTGTAACTCACTTTTACTAGTTGAAGATTTATGAAGTTGATCATGTGTTAAAAAAAATGAGGGAACAGTTAATAAAACATGTAAAGAAGAAAACATGGGATTATAACAGAACATAATACCTGACAACATATGATGTGGGTTTTGTGATTGCATACAGGCTAGAGCCTCAACTTGTTCCTTTTTCGCAGGTCATCCGCCGTTCTCCTCTACCCACTCTTTCTTTTCTTCTTCAATAATACCGGACCGGCCAAGTGCCAACTCTTCATTTACAAAATTAACAAATATAAAATACATTAATAATAAAAATTTATTCTTAATAATATTTCTTGATTTAACTGCCCAATATTATTATTATTTGAAATATAAACTATAATTATTATGATTTTTAAAATATTCATTATAAATATATATTATAAAATTTAAGAGTTTTTATATGTTTCATCTTTTTGTTTTTTTCCTAACCCATTTTTTTTTAACACGGTCCAAGAAACCGAAAAATCAACAACGGGTAAAAATTATGAGATAAATTTTGATGGATGCAAAATACATAAATTAACACAAATGAAGTTTATATTTTAAATCTAACACTCTCTTTGCTTACTTTTTTTATCTCCATTATGTGGGAGTCTTAGCTTTCTCTCCGTTTAGTTTCTTTATAGATTCTAAAGCGTGTGTGTTTTGTTTTCAATGGCACGTTTCCAAGATTTGAATGAACAGTTGGAGGGTTTGGAAATAGAAGATGAGGAGAATATTGCGGTTGTGCTTGAGAACGAGGAGGAGGAAGGGTTAAACAAGTATGATCTGTGCTTGGTGGGAAGGTTCTTGACAGAGAAAACTATTAATGTAAGGGCGATGAAGACAAAGCTTGCGGATATTTGGAAACCAGCGATGGGGATTAATATCAAGGAACTTGAATCTGGTTTATTCTTATTCCAGTTCTACCATAGGGAGGATATGCTCTGGGTAATGAATGGAGGGCCATGGCAATTTGACAATGCAATGCTGTGTATTGATTTTATTCCGTATGGAGAAGATCCACTCTCTGTTTCTCTGAAGCATTTGAACATTTGGGTGCAGATTCACGATCTACCATCTGTTTTAATGACGGAATCGATTGGCAAGCAATTGGGTGATTTTTTTGGGGAGTTTTTGGAGTATGACCAGAAGAATAATACAAGTATATGGAGGGAATGTATGAGGATTAAAATTAAACTGGACGTTAGTAAGCCGCTGAAACGCAAAAAGAAAATTACTAGGAGAAATGGAGCAGAGGTGGTTGTAAACTGCAAATATGAGCGTTTAGGGGACTTCTGTTTCTTCTGTGGTTTTGTAACACATACTGAAAGATTTTGTCGTAAGTTACTGGACAAGAGAAGTGAAGCAATCATTAGAGAATGGGGGTCGTGGTTAAGGGCACCGCCACGAAAGGTGGCTGGACAACCGAAAAGTAGGTGGCTCCGTGATGAGGGGGACGTTGATTGGGAAGCGCGGAATGGAAGGGATAACATTATCCCTCAATCAGGGGGAAGTGGTTATGATAGAGGAGGGAATCAAGTAATTCAAAAAATTGATAGTAGTTATGGGGTGCATGGAAATAGGGATTTGGTACATCTGAAAAATAAGGGTGCGATGACAGCTGTTAATTCGGATTTAGTTAATAAGTCCAATCATGTTATTGGGCCTGATGAGGACGAGTTATCTGGGCTTAATATTGTTGAACGAAAAAGGCCAAGAGGTGGGCTTGGGTCTTATGATACCATGGACACAGAAGGGCGGTTACAAAGTGCAACAAAAGGAATTTCATCTGGTTTGGTTTCGGACGCTACTCTTTCTGGAAGGGATTGTGTAGTATCCTCTGAAAATGTTTTGGCTACGCTTGCTACGCAAGCTAGCCGTCCCCAATGAATATCTTAAGCTGGAACTGTCGAGGGTTGGGGAACTCTCGTTCAGTTCGGATTCTTGGAGATTTGATAAAATCTCGTAAACCCAATTTTCTCTTCTTATCTGAAACGCTAGTTATGTCTGATAATATTAAGGAGTTATGTTCTAAATTTAAGTTTGCAAAGTATTTTTCAGTAGATTGTATTGGTAGAAGTGGTGGTTTAGCTATCTTTTGGAGGAATAATTTTGATTGTATCGTCTTGGATTCATCTGCTAATCATATTGATGTTCAGGTGAATAGTATTGGCAATATTCAATGGAGAATGTCTTGTTTTTATGGTTTCCCAGAAAGAGCCAGACGTCGGGATTCGTGGAATTTTATTAAATCTTTGGCTGCTAAATCTGATATGCCCTGGTGCATCTTGGGAGATTTCAATGACATGATGTACGCTACTGACAAGAAAGGTGTCCATGCTCATCCTCAGTATCTCTTAAATGGTTTTAGTAGTACAATAGAGGAGTGTCAACTTATGGAGGTGGATTTGAAAGGAGGAAATTATACGTGGGAGAAGAGTAGAGGAACTCAAAACTGGGTAAGAGAGAGATTAGATCGTGCCTTTGCCACTGAAGATTGGTGGCATATGTTTCCTCTCTGCAATCTTACGGTACACCACACTATTTGCTCTGATCATGAGCCAATCCTTCTCGAGCTTATTAGTACTTCGCACTCTAAGCAACAGTTTCGTTTTCGGTTTGAAAACACTTGGCTTAAGGAAGATACTTTCACTGTTGATGTGACTAATTTCCGGAAGTCTTTGAAACCTACTCATCTGATGCCAAAACTGATCTCAGTTTCTTCGTTTATGGCCAAATGGGGTCGTAATTTTTTTCACAAATTTCGGGATAAAGTCAAACACAAAAAAGAGGAGGTAAATCTATATGCTGATTGTGAGGATGAGGAGGGTGTTCGTAAGTTTTTTGAAGCAACTAATCAGCTCAATGACCTCTTGTTTCATGAAGAGGTGTATTGGAAGCAAAGGGCCAAAGCTTTTTGGCTTGAGGAAGGTGACTCGAATTCCAAATTCTTTCATGCTTTTGCTAATGCCAGGAAGAAAGTAAATCAAGTTACTCGTCTAAAGAACAATGATGGTGAGGTAGTAGTTCAGCATGAGGAGATGTGCAATGTAGTCAAAGATTACTTCAAAGCTGTTTTTGAAAATGCGGAAGTGGAACATGATGTTGAACATTACAGCACTGCTGCAGTAATTACTGGTGACCAGAATGAAGCTTTAACTGCAGATTTCACGTACGAAGAGTTCTCAGATGCAGTCAAGCAGATGCACCCTGACAAAGCATCTGGGCCGGATGGACTAAACCCGGCGTTTTTTCAGCATTTCTGGTCTATCATGGGGCATGATATTTTTCCGTGTTGCAACAGTTGGATAAAAGAAGGTGTTTTTCCTGCAGAGTTAAATGATACAAATGTGGTATTGATTCCAAAGAAAGACAATGCAGATAATATGAAGGATCTCCGCCCTATAGCACTCTGCAATGTGCTATATAAAATTTTAGCCAAAGTCCTGGCTAACAGACTCAAACTGATTCTTCCAGGAGTTATATCAGAAAACCAGTCAGCATTCGTCCCAGGGAGGAATATTACAGATAATGTTCTTGTGGCCTTCGAGGTTTTGCACTATATGAAACGAAATAATCAAAGTAATGATGGAGAGGTAGCTCTGAAATTGGACGTTAGTAAGGCATATGACATAGTGGATTGGGGCTTTTTGAAAAATCAAATGAGGAGAATGGGGTTTTTCTGAAAAATGGATTGGCTGGATCATGTTGTGTGTATCCACGGTTTCGTATTCGGTGTGCTTCAATGGTGATTATGTGGGGCCTATTAATCCTAAGAGGGGGCTTCGACAGGGAGATCCTTTATCTCCATATCTCTTTTTATTTTGTGTCGAAGGATTATCTTTATCTCTAAAGGAGGCTGCTGATGGTGGTAAGATTAAAGGTTGTAAAATCAGTGCTAACGCCCCAGCTGTGACCCACTTGTTGTTTGCTGATGACAGCTTTCTATTCTATAATGCAACGTCTGAAGAAACTAGGGAGATTAAAGTTATTCTGGAAAAGTATGAGGAACTCTCAGGTCAAGCGATAAATCTGCAAAAATCAGGTATATTCTTTAGTGCTAATGTTGGTCAAGACAAGCAAAATGAGATTAAGAATATTCTGGGGGTTCACAATGATCTGAGCACAGGTCATTATTTAGGTTTGCCTTCGTTGATTGGCAGATCTAAGAAGGCAGTTTTTAGTTTTTTGAAGGAGCGTCTGAGGAAGAAAATTCATGGTTGGAGTTCTAAATGTCTGACAAGAGCAGGGAAAGCAGTTCTTCTACGTAATGTAGCTCAGGCAATTCCCACATACACTATGTCCTGTTTTCTTCTCCCTAAGTCATTGTGCCAAGAACTTCAACGTATGATGAACAGTTTTTGGTGGGGTTCTGGTAACAATTCTGGTAAAGGCATTCGGTGGCTTTCATGGGAGAACATGAGTATGTCGAAGAACAGAGGAGGGTTGGGATTTCGGGATTTGCATGGCTTCAATTTAGCTTTGCTAGGAAAACAATGCTGGAGTTTTTTGAGCAATCCAGATTCTTTGGTTGCTCGTATTTTCAAAGCCAGATATTTTCCTAATAGTACGCTGTTTAATGCTAGTCGAGGAGGAGGCTCGAGTTTTCTTTGGTCGGGACTCTGGCAAGCTAAAGAAACATTGAAGAAGGGCTTTAGATGGATTCTCGGAGATGGGAAGAGCATTGATGTCTTTGAGGATGCTTGGTTAAGGAATAAAGTTGATTTTAGAGTGGAATCTGATATTAATGACAGAGGTGACATTGTTAAAGCAAGTGATCTGTTTGTTCCTGGTCTTAAAAAATGGGATAACCAAAAGGTGTATAGTTTGTTCCCAAACTGTGATGCTGAGGAAATCTTAGCAACGCCTGTTCCCCAAACCCAGGTTAAAGATCGTGTGGCATGGGTTCACTCTATGGATGGTAAGTATAGTGTGAAAACAGGCTATCAGTTTTGGCATAGTAATACAGGTTCTAACGAGCGTAGAGAGTCTGGATGGAATCAGCTTTGGAGATTGAAAGTTCCTAAAAAAGTTAAAGTCTTTCTATGGAGGTTTGCTCGCAATAATGTGCCTGTTCGCTACATGCTTCGCAGGAAAGGGGTGCTTTGTACTATCAGCTGTCCAATGTGTGCGCATGATGTTGAACATTTGGCACACATTTTCCTTGATTGTGAGTTTGCGAAGCAGTGTTTGAGAGAGATGGATCTAGAATTTGATTTTAGTAATGTGGAATACGCTTCGGATTGGCTGCTTCAGAAGTTTGCAGAAGAATCTCAGGATATCATGATGAAGATAGCTACGGTGCTCTGGAGTATATGGTCAGCTAGAAATCAAAAAGTATGGGAGAATAAGGTAATCTCAGCTCAAATTGCAGTAGATTGTAGTAAGAAACACATATCTGAGTGGCAGGAAGCAAGTAAACGTAGGTTGGGAAGAATGGCTACTGGTGTCCCTTGTGAAGACAGGATTATAACGCGATGGGATGCTCCTGAAGAAGGTAAATTGAAGGTGAATGTAGACGCATCTGTGTTTCCAGGGACGTCTTCATTTTCTGTTGGTATGGTTCTAAGAGACCACCGTGGCTCGTTCATGAAAGCAAGAAATGCAAGATGTGCTGGTGCGGTGCCAGTGTTTGAAGCCGAGGCGTGGGGGGTTTTAGAAGCACTAAAATGGATACAATCTCTGCCGGTGACTGAAGTGGAAGTTGAGTGTGATTCTTCGCTTACTGTGACAGCATTGAATAGGAGGACAGAGTATTGCATTGAAGTAGGGTTTATTCTAGAGGAAAGCATCTCCATTCTTCGTTCTAGGCCTGATATTTCCGTCAAGTTTGTTAAGAAGCAAGCCAATAAGGTCGCCCATTTGCTAGCTAGGGTTCCCTGTTTGGTTAATAGCTCCAATGATTTCTTGTCTCCTCCACCTAGTGTGTTGGAAACACTATTGTATGATTCTATTTTGCAGCAATAAAATCTCCCTTTGTGTTCAAAAAAAAAACACAAATGAAGTTTAAATACAATAATACCGAACCAAAACGTGTAAAATGATTTTTAATCTACTTTATTTATAATTATAAAAGAGTTCAAGTTTAACCTTGAAACAAACAAAAATTTTAAATTGGAAACAAGTTTTAATCTAATTTGAAAGCTCGATTTATTTTTATTTATTTTTTGCCGAAAAAGAAGGAATTTTTATTACTTCAAATCATTACATAAAATGAAAAGGAATTATGGATGGACATTTTCCTTTTCCCACTTACGATCAGCTAGAGAAGAGCTATAACTCGCTAGATAATGAGCAACGCTATTCGCAGATCGTTTAACAAATCTTAACATCACGTTTCTATCCTGCAACTCTACAAGAAGCTGTCTACACTCATCTACCAATCTACCAACGTAAGAGAGTGTGAACGTAAGAGAGTGTGACGTGCGAACTCCGAATCCATTGAACCACCACCAGGCAGTCCGTTTCCACCACCACATCATGATATTGCTTCTGCTTGACCCAGCTTAAGGCCTCACGAATTCCCATTGCTTCAGCTGCTTCCGGACTAATCATACCCTGGTAACATCTAGATGCTGCTTCGATCAACTCTCCTCTGTGATCTCGAACGACTTGAGCATGGCTATATCTGTTTATGTTGCTAAAGAGAGTCGCATCAGTATTGATCTTAACCTTGTTAAACGCTGGAGCTTGCCAAGAAACTATACCGTCTTCAGGAAACACATGTCCCAAAGAGATGTCAAAAGTTCTATCTTGGACGAATTGCCATTGGTTAAGTACGGACAAAGCTGACTGGACCACCTCTGAAGCTGTCAAACATTTCTGAGACCAAACTAAATCGTTTCGGTTCTTCCACAACATCCAACAAAGCATAACTGAGGTTATGATTGAAGTGCCATTACATTGACCAAACACTAGCTGTCACCAATCTCCAAACAACTGAAATGCACCTGCTATCCTAGGGAGTGTTGTGATAAGTGGATTTTATATCCACTTGGAACATTTTATAATGGCTTAAATTGATTGTCTTGGACTCAAGTTTGTGGTAGTTTTGATGTGTTTTGCTTAGTTGTGCAGATTTACGAGAATATTGACTAAGGTGGATGCTTCTATAATTTTTGGGGAATTAATTGATTAAAATTCGGATTTCTGAGAAGGGATTGCGCAGTCTACACTGTTTTGGACATATCTAGAGTTCTACAACTCCGTTTGAGGCCCGTAAGCTGTCCACGCGAAGATACCAAGATTCTCTATCATTCTAAGGTGGTCCAGAGGTCCAATTACGTCTGGAACGGCTCTGGAAAACAGAAGAAAAGTCAGCTACGAATTTTCCTTAAAAAACAGAATCAGTTTAGGAAACGTATCTTGCAGAAATTCTACTATAATTCTGTTTTGGTATTTTCTTGCTGGGCAAGACTTTTAGAGCCTATTTAAACACATCCTACCATTGTAATAGAAAAAATATACATAAATATAGATCATCAGGAGTAGAACCATTACATATCAATTACTTAGATTTATTTGTATCTTTTCATACTTTGTTTTTATCATGGTTTCATCAGATCCCATGATGACGAGAGGTTCAATTATGAACTAATCGTTGTCATGGGATTCTAACGGAGTTATTTATGTAGCTTAGTAGTTTGATTGCTTTAAAGATTACGTGTGGTGAATTCTTGATATCCTTGTATGGTTGTGTTTCATGTATTTAGATGCGTCGCAAACATTTAATTTGTTAATCTCTTGCGAAACGAGTGTGGATCTTGAGATTTAGAACTTGCTATGCTAGCATAGGATAGGTTGATGTTTTAACATCATGATTTGTGGCATGAATAGAGATATTATGCTGCCCTATGTGATCTATGTGGATAACTTGTGCTTAAACCTCTATGTTTTCAAATTCTATAGAGATATAGGGTTTAAACATAATAGGTGTCTATTCGTCTTCTATCTCTTTTGTGGATGCATGCATAGTTTGGTACTAGTATACCGAGAGGTAACTTTTACTTGTTTCGTGTTTTCCGATCAGATATCAAATCCCACATGTGTATTGATTAAAGGCATCGACTCTAAGTGAAGTAGATAATGAAGTTAGAATCCCATGTTTTTATTCACATAAGTAATTCGATTTCTATTCTTATTAGTTAATTTTATTCTTAGTTTTATAATTTGCATCTTAGTTTAATTTAGTTAATCAACCCCAATTTGTTAATTGTCTTAGCAGTGAATTAAAACTATACATTGTTGCATAGGTACTAAATTGAAGTAAAAACCTGATCTCTGTGGAAACGAACTTGACTTATATCTACATTACTTGTGACCACGTGCGCTTGCGTGATTTTGTGTTAACAAGTTTTTGGCGCCGCTGCCGGGGATCATCGGTGTTTTATTTTTGGTTTATGTGCTTGTCAATAGTGGTCGTTAGAGTTCACTGACTCGGATTAGTTACTTACCTATTTTGTTTAGTTTGGAGTGTTCAGGTACTTGAGTGTTTGAAGATGGCATGTCAGGAGTTGCCATGGTGGGCATATTCGAGTACATCCATGCCTTATCAATGTGAGCAGTGTTTGGGCTTTCATGATCCCTCACAATATTGTTACTACGGAGGAGTTGATCCATATGTCACTTATGAGGAGCAATCATATTTTCAATACCATCCTCAACAGTACTAGCAAGATGTTCCAGATATGTCATATGTCTTTGGTAATGAAGAGTTTCAACATCAGCAATCTATTCCTACTTTTCAGTCAGACGAGGTTGATGATTTGAAGGAGATTAGGAAGGAGATTAGGATGCTTGCAGAGAATAATGAGAAGCTTATCAAATCTATAGGGACATTAGCTGCTCAAGTTTTGAGTGCCTTGGAACAAGAGAATCAACAATTCATGCTAGAGGCAATTCCAGAAAGTTACGGTGACTTGGAGCGAGGTAGTGCATGCTTAATTGAGGAAGACAAATTCCAAGGTGAGGTTAGCGTTCGCAAGCCATGTGAGGAATTTGATCATGCTAGGATGGTGGATGATTTGGAAAGGGCACTATTTGGGACAGACACTGTTGAGCTGCAGAAATTTCAAGAATTGATATGTGCGTACCAAGAGGCTGATGAACATGAGAAAGATGCAGATCTTCTACTTGTCTCAGAGTATAAAGATAGAGGTAGCGCATTAGAGCCAATGGAGGAAGTTCTCTTTGAGGAACCAAAGGCTACAGCAACTTACATTTACCCTCCTCCATTATATTCAAGCGAAGCCCGTGTGTTGTTCTACAAATTGACAGATTTTGGTTCAACAGATGAAGGCATTGGAATACGACATGGTTGTTACATGAATAGGCCAAGCGAGGAGAAAGGGCAGATAGTGTGCCGCCGTGATGACGATGAAGTCTCGCGAAGAGAGGACCAGGCGAACTATTATCATCCTTAATGGAGGCTTGGAAGTAACGCAAGCTATTGACGTTAAAGAACCGCTTCGTGGGAGGCAACCCATGAATTAGTGTAGAGGAAAAAAAATTTGATTGTTGTATGAAAAAAAAAGAGTGTAGTGAAAAAAAAATAGTAGTGTTGTGCAGAAAAAAAATCTGTGTCAAAAAAAAATAAAAAAAAATTGATGAACAGTAACGCAAACTGCGCTCCAGTCACGCAATTTGCGCCCGGGTTACTGTATTCAGCGCAATTTGCGCCCCAGTTGCGCAGGTTGCGCCTGCGTGACACTCTGTTTTCCGCCCTAACACGCAGGTAGTTCCTGCGTGTCTGCCCTGTTCCGCCCCGGATGTCCTGAAACGCATTAGCAGGATGCGTTATAACCCCTCTGCCCAGATTTTTTCCCCGAAATTCATTGTTTTTAACCATAAAAATTCCCCTAAATTCAATCCTAACTCAAATTTCTTCAATTCTAAATTCCTATATCTATCCTACATCAAATCCTAACCTCTCCAAATCTCTCCTACATCTAAATTTTTTTTTTATTCAACTTATCCATCATCTTATATTTATACACACCTAGACATACAAATTCAATTCCTCTTTTTTTTTTAAATCTCCAAAAATTCAACTCTAAAGAGGAATTAATTGCAAGTTCACCTCTCCAATTCGTAGTGGGTTTATTTTTTCTCTCAAATTTTATTTTGATTACGAATTTGTGTTCTTGTAAATTGGGATTTATATTATTCTTGATATATTGGGGTATTTTTGGTGTGTTATTGCTTGGTAATTTTTGGTGGAGCTTCTTGTGAGTTGGGTATTGATTCTTTTGGCTCGTAAGCATGGGAGAGATAGTGCTAATATTGGGAAATTTTCGTTTTCGACGGCGGAGGTTAAATTTAATCGGTTGTTTTGAGGCCAATTGCTAAGGAAAGGGGATTTTTGCGAGAAAAAAAATTGTTGGGTATGCTTCGGTATTCAGGTATGTTTCTGCTATCCCTTGTATTTACTTCCATTCAATGCGGACATTGAATATTTTAAGTTTGGGGGTGGTTTGAGGGATTAGTAGTTGTTGTTGTATTATTTGTTCATGTAGGATTTCATGCTTTGCATATTAGTAGTAGTAAATTATGCATTTATGATCGTGTTATCTACGTTTGTTTCATATAGGACATTCTGTTTTTATGTTCGTATATCATGTGAGTTCATAATAGTTGCATTTGCACCCATGCTTGATAGGAATTTTGTGTTGTTGACGCTTTTGATTGAGAAGTGATATGCTTTGTTCTTGTGCACACACATACACTAGTAAGTTGAAGCTAGTAGACTTATTGAATGTTGTAAGTGATTAGAAGGACATGAATATGTGCAAGATGATTTAGTTTGCATGCTTTGAATACAAGTAGGTGCGTTAGAGAGATTTTTGCTTGGGATTGAGTATGTTTTTTTCCACCAAGTGAGTTTTTAAGCCTTATTGCATATTTGCAATTTATTCGTTTGCTTGAGTGTCCACGGATTGTTTGCATTGCTAGCAGTTGTTTGAGGTCTTTCTTGAAACGCATGACATTATTTGACGATTAAAATGATAGAGGCATTAGGAATAACCGCATTTTTTCCCATATTACCACACCATATTTACATGATCAATTAGTTAACCCGTTGAGCTTAATCCTATTTTTTCGGTGACATACCACATTACTTGCCTAGACTTTTTCTTGTATTGGCCTTACATTAATTTGAACCCATATTGTCAAAGGCTAGTAGAGTGCTTAAGGGAGTAATAAGGTGTGCAAGGAGGGGTTTATTGTTGGTCTTACTTTTGGGGAAAATATTGAAAATTGGGTTTGTTTACTTGATAGTCGGCATGTGTAATAAAGTTGTGGGATCATTGTTATTGTTTATATTATTGTTTGTGTTATGTTTAGCTCTCGAAGAAAAAAAAAGAAAAAAAAAGAAAAAAATATATTATGAGAGCATGTTTATATTGTTGTGATCCTACTTTAGTCGACTAGTCGAGAGTTTTTTTGGAAGAAAAAGAATAAATTATGTGGGGGAAATAGGGTGTTGTGTATGATTTATTATGGTACTTACTAGCTTTTGACACTTCACCTGTTTTGGCTTATTTGACATACCTTGTCCCTAGCCCCGTTACAACCCAAATAAAGACCTTTTGATTATCGTCATTGATGTATGTTGTGTTAAGAGTTAGATTGATACCAAATGTCAAGCATGCTTATGATTTTGTTGGAATTGAGTGATACATTTACCCTTGTTCTTGAGTGAATATTCTTTTGTGAGTGGATTGTGAGTGTTTGCCTATTTTTGCGTATGAGATCCCGAGTTTTGTCTCAAAGATGTACTCTTGTAGGCTTAGCATGTTTACTAACTTATTCTTACATTTGACATGGACTTGTGATAACTTATGCATGTTCATTGAGTAGACTATGTGAATACTTGCACTTTCGACACCAAGACATTGCGTATTTACTTTGATTCTTAAGTTGATATGGCATGAGAGGATTTGAAGGTATGGTAGGATATTAGTACTAGATTAATTGCATTTTCATTTAGTTGCATTCATGCATTGCATTGCATTAGGTTAAATGGATTTTGTGGGTACATTCGCTATAGGCCCTCACGAGACCTTACTCGTCCACTAGGGCTGCCTAGGGGTTTAAAGGGCTTGTTGCATATGCCAAATGCAACCGTGATCACCTACGAAAGTGGTACTAATTAGTTAGTTGTAATTGTTAATGCTTGAGGACAAGCATCGGTTTAAGTTTGGGGGTGTGATAAGTGGATTTTATATCCACTTGGAACATTCTATAATGGCTTAAATTGATTGTCTTGGACTCAAGTTTGTGGTAGTTTTGATGTGTTTTGCTTAGTTGTGCATATTTACGAGAATGTTGACTAAGGTGGATGCTTCTATAATTTTTGGGGAATTAATTGATTAAAATTCGGATTTCTGAGAAGGGGTTGCGCAGTCTACACTGTTTTGGACATATCTAGAGTTCTACAACTCCGTTTGAGGCCCGTAAGCTGTCCACGCGAAGATAACGAGATTCTCTATCATTCTAAGGTGGTCCAGAGGTCCAATTACGTCTGGAACGGCTCTGGAAAACAGAAGAAAATTCAGCTACGAATTTCCCTTAAAAAACAGAATCAGTTTAGGAAACGTATCTTGCAGAAATTCTACTATAATTCTGTTTTGGTATTTTCTTGCTGGGCAAGACTTTTAGAGCCTATTTAAACACATCCTACCATTGTAATAGAAAAAATATACATAGATATAGATCATTAGGAGTAGAACCATTACATATCAATTACTTAGATTTATTTGTATCTTTTCATACTTTGTTTTTATCATGGTTTCATCAGATCCCATGATGACGAGAGGTTCAATTATGAACTAATCATTGTCATGGGATTCTAACGGAGTTATTTATGTAGCTTAGTAGTTTGATTACTTTAAAGATTACGTGTGGTGAATTCTTGATATCCTTGTATGGTTGTGTTTCATGTATTTAGATGCGTCGCGAACATCTAATTTGTTAATCTCTTGCGAAACGAGAGTGGATCTTGAGATTTAGAACTTGCTATGCTAGCATAGGATAGGTTGATGTTTTAACATCATGATTTGTGGCATGAATAGAGATATTATGCTGCCCTATGTGATCTATGTGGATAACTTGTGCTTAAACCTCTATGTTTTCAAATTCTATAGAGATATAGGGTCTAAACATAATAGGTGTCTACTCGTCTTCTATCTCTTTTGTGGATGCATGCGTAGTTTGGTACTAGTATACCGAGAGGTAACTTTTACTTGTTTCGTGTTTTCCGATCAGATATCAAATCCCACATGTGTATTGATTAAAGGTATCGACTCTAAGTGAAGTAGATAATGAAGTTAGAATCCCATGTTTTTATTCACATAAGTAATTCGATTTCTATTCTTATTAGTTAATTTTATTCTTAGTTTTATAATTTGCATCTTAGTTTAATTTAGTTAATCAACCCCAATTTGTTAATTGTCTTAGCAGTGAATTAAAACCATACATTGTTGCATAGGTACTAAATTGAAGTAAAAACCTGATCTCTGTGGGAACGAACTTGACTTATATCTATATTACTTGTGACCACGTGCGCTTGCGTGATTTTGTGTTAACATGCTGCTACAGTCCTGCAATTATCTGCAAATGAGCACTTCACCAAAGAATGCAAAATAGACTCTATATCCTCATTACAAACCGGACAAATGCTGTTAACTGGAACTTGCTTAACACGAAGAAGGTCCTTGGTGGGTAAGCAATTGCTAACTGATCTCCATAAGAAATTCTTCACTTTTGGTGGGATTTTTAGATTCCACAGTTTCCTCCAAAAACCTGAATTGTCATCCAAGTTTCGCCTTCTAACAGATGGCATCGTGATATAGGCATTTTTCACTGAATAAACCCCCAGCTTCTCATGTCTCCAAAACCAGTTATCATTTCCCAGGGGAATAGATAAAATGAGGTTAGTATCTCTGTCATCAAATTTATTGTTTGCACTAAATCACGCAAGCGCACGTGGTCACAAGTAATTTAGATATAAGTCAAGTTCGTTCCCACGGAGATCTGGTTTTTAATTCAGTATTGTACCTATGCAACAATGTATGGTTTTAATTCACTGCTAAGACAAATAACAAATTGGGTTTTAATTAACTAAATCTAACTAAAAAGCAAATTAACAAACTAAGAATTGACTAACTAACGAGAATTGGAATCGAATTACTTCTGCAAGATAAACCATGGAATCCTAACTTCATTAAATACTTTGCTTAGATCTGACGCCTTTAATCACTATATGCCATGGTTATGATATCTGATCGGACAACACGAAACAAGTATACGCTACTTCTCAGTATACGAATACCAAACTAAACATACATCCACAAAGAGATAGAAGATGAATAGACACCAATTATGCTTAGACCCTATATCTCTATAGAATTTGAAAACATAACGGTTGAAGAACAAGTTATCCACATTGATCACATAGGGCAGCATAATATCTCTATTTACGCCACAAATCATGATGTTAAAACATCGACCTATCCTATGCTAGAATGGCAAGTTCTAAATCTCAAGATCCACTCTCGCTTCACAAGAGATTAACAAATTAGATGTTAGCTACGCATCTAAATTCATAAAGCACAACCATACGAGGATATCAGATATACATCACACACAGATCTGTAAAGCATCAAGATACTAAAGCTCCATAAATAAATCCGTTAGAATCCCATGACAACGATTAGTTCGTAATTGAACCTCTCGTCATCATGGGATCAAGTGAAACCATGATAAAAACAAAGGGTTAAGTATCAAAATGGTCACTGAAGTGGAAGCCAAATATCAATTTGTTCATCGATCTTTACGGGGTATCATTTGAATCATTAAAGTCATAATAAATATCAAACAAATACCTATATATATGTACTCGGAAAGTAAAAGTAATTTTTCATCGAGTTCTACACATTTTTCTTAAATGCTACTATAATCAAATGAAAGATTATGAATTCCAGTATTTTTGATAATGTATTTAGAATTAAAAAAATTTATTTACTTTTTATCTTTAATTAAAAGAAGGAAAACGATAATAAAATTAAAAATAAATAGTAAATGAATTTTTAAAAAACTATATATATTATCAGAAAAACTAGAATTATTAACCTTTCGTTTGGTTATGGAAGCATTCAAGAAAAATGTGTAGAACTCAATGAAAAATTATTTTTACTTTTCGAGTACATTTTAAAGATATCCATTTGATATTTATTATGACTTTAATGATTCAAATGATACCCCGTAAAGATCGGTGAATGAATTGATATATGGCTTCCACTTCAGTGACCACTTTGATACTTAACCCTAAAAACAAAGTATGAAAATATACAAATAAACCTAAGTAATTGATATGTAATGGTTTTTCTCCTAATGATCCAAATTACAAAGGTTGTATGTGTTTATATAGGCTCTAGAAATCTTGCCCAGCAATAAAATACCAAAACAGAATTATAATAGAATTTCTGCAAAATACGTTTCCTAAACTGATTCTGTTTTTAAGGAAAATTCGTAGCTGACTTTTCTTCAGTATTTCTGGACCGTTCCAGTTGTATTTGGACCTCTGGACCACTTTAGAATGATAGAGAATTCTGTTATCTTTGCGTGGACTTCTTACGGGCCTCAAACGGACTTCTAAAACTCAAGATATGGCCAAAATAGTAAAAACTGTAATTTTTCAGCACCGCGCGCGTGCAACCTGCGCCCATCAGTCTGTTTGTCACGAAACCTGCGCCCACCACGCGCAACCTGCTCGTGCAACACCTGTCCCATATTATAGAAAATCTCTCAAGCTTCGCGTGGGCAGTAAGATCGCTGAAAACGGACTTCTAGAACTCCAGATATGTCCAAAACAGTGTAGACTGCGCAACCGTCTCAGAAATCCGAATTTTAATCAATTTATTCTCCAAAAACGATAGAAGCATCAACCTTAATCAACTTTCTCGTAAATCTGCACAACTAATCAAAACTACCACAAACTTGAGACCAAGACAATCAATTTAAGCCGATATGGAACGTTCCAAGTGGATATAAACTCCACTTATCATATATCACGAATAAGATCAACGTCCCACTGCTTGATACCTGTTACCATAAGAGAAGATACAGTTTGATTGATCAAAGATTCTGAGACAGTATGGATATATGGACCATTAGTATCTGGTAACCATGGAATACCCTCTATGAACACAGAGTGACCATCTCCTACTCGACAAGAAACTCCTTGCTTGACCAAATTCTGGGCTTCTAACACACTTATCCAAATGTAGCTTGGATTGCTACCAAGCTTGGCTGTTAAGACCGATTCAGAAGGGTAGTACCTGGCTTTGAAAAGTCTTGAAACCAACTTATCTGGATGAACTAGCAATCTCCAAATCTGTTTTCCTAACAGAGCTATATTAAAGTCTCGAACGTTTCGAAATCCCATACCACCCTCACTCTTTCTTGCACTCATCCTATCCCATGACATCCAGTGAATGGATTTTTGCTTAGCAAGGTTCTTATGCCACCAAAATTTACACATGGATCTCTCTAATTCCTTACAAGTGTCGATAGGAAGAAGGAATACACTCATTGTGTAATTAGGGAGGGATTGAGCAGTAGACTTGATTAACACCTCCTTTCCACCTATAGATAATTTCTTTTTATCCCAACCTTGCAGCTTCTCTTGCATCTTCTCCTTAATATAGCCAAAAGCTACCGTTTTTTTCTTATGCAAAAAACTTGGTAAACCCAAGTATAAGCTATTTTCACTCGCCTCCTTTAAACCCAACTGTTGGCACAGGCTATCTTTAAGAGCATTGCTAACATTTCGACTGAAGATGACAGAGGATTTGTCAATGTTAATATGTTGACCTGAAGCCTGTTGAAAAATATGGAGCATCTCCTGCACTCTACTTGCACACTCCACATCCGCTTTACAAAAAATGTAACAATCATCTGCGAAAAACATATGTGAAATTGAGGGTGCTGAACGAGCAACTTTAATACCTTGCAAAAGACCTCTCCTCTCATAACTACGAATAAGAGATGTAAGACCTTCGATGCAGATCAAGAAAAGGTAGGAAGAGAGGGGATCCCCCTGCCTGATACCTCGAGAAGGCATAATAGAACCAAATACTTTACCAGCATGAGCAATTTGGTAAGACACTGACGAGATGCAAGCCATGTACATGCTCACCACCCTTTGATCAAATCCCATCTTTGTCAAAACTGCTGCCAAAAAATCCCATTCAACACGATCGTAAGCCTTGCTCATATCTATCTTTAATGCCATCCATTCCTGCTTTCATGTAGTCTTTCTTTTCATGAAGTGCATTAACTCATGCGCAATCATAATATTATCAGAAATTAAGCGACCCGGAATGAAGGCGCTTTGAGTGTCTGAAATAATTGCATCAATAATTTCTTTGAGACGATTCGTTAAGACCTTAGAAATGATTTTATAAAGCACATTGCAGAGAGAAATTGGACGAAGATCCGTCATGAGCTGTGGATTTTTCTTCTTGGGAATTAGAGCAATGTTGGTTGCTATGAGATTCTTGTCAATGATACCAGTATCGAAAAATTGTTTAATAACAACTACCACATATGCATTAAGAGTTTTCCAGAATTTTTTATAGAAACCTGGTGTCATACCGTCAGGACCTGGGCTCTTATCTGGATGCATGTGAAACAATGCTTGTTTAACTTCAATCTCTGTAACTGGACTCAATAACATGGCATTCTGAGCATCAGTTATCTTGCTCTCAATCCCTTGAACAACTTCAGTCCATTCTGTATTAGAAGCTTGAAATAACTTCGAGAAATATCCTGTTATAACTTCCTCCAAACCACTATTCCACTGAACATCCTGACCCTCACTATTCTTTAAACTCCTGATGTGATTAATAGCTCTCCTATTCTTCATAGAAGCATGAAAAAATTTGCTATTACGATCACCCTCTCTGAGCCACAGTTGTTTTGATCTCTGTCGCCAAAAGATTTCCTGCTGCGTATAAACCTCAGATAACTTTTTCTGCTCCTCCTTAAGCATTGCCAAAGAATAATCATCACGTCTACCTTTTAAAGCTTTAATTGTCTTCTTGCATTGATGAATTTTGCTCTTAAAACTTCCTGTTATATCCTTACCCCAGCTGGACAGAATTTCAGAACATTCCTCTAACTTTTCATAAAAAGAGCGGCTCATGCCATTGCTCCAGACTTCCTCTACTATTTGTTGGCACATAGGCTCTCGTAACCAAGCATTTTCAAATCTTAAAGGTTTAATTTGAAAATCAACTTTTAAATTGTGTAACTCAAGAAGGATGGGACAATGATCCGAAGTTGATATTTCTAAATTAAAAAGCTTTGCTTCTGGAAATCTACTCATGAAATCAGCAGAAACCAAAGCGCGATCAAGCCTCACTTCTATTAAATCCGCTGTTCCTGATCCTCTCTCCCATGTAAATGGATAGCCAATCAAATCCATGTCCTGCAAATTACAATCCTCGATAACAGTTCTGAACCCCTGAATCAAATGTTGTGGATACGGCCTACTACCTTGCTTATCTGCTTGGGACATAACGTTGTTCATATCCCCTATCAAACACCAAGGTAATGCACTATGACTTGATAGCGTACGAATTAGTCTCCAAGTTTCTTCTCGCTTACTTTTGTCAGGTTCCCCATATAAGCCAGTCACTCTAAAATCAACACCATCCTTATTTTTAACTATGACATCTATGTGGTTTTTACTATACGACTTCAGAGTTACCTCATTTTGATATCTCCAAAGCATAGCAACTCCTCCACTATGTCCCTGAGTTTCTACTACCACATTTCCTTCAAAACCAACTGCCTGTGTAAATTTCTCTACTGTTGCTTGTCTACACAATATCTCACTTATAAAAATGAAATCGGGTTTCTTTTGGAGGACAATCTCCTTTAGGAATTGAAAAGCCCATGGGGTCCCAAGCCCATGGCAATTCCATCCTAGGATGCTCATAATGATAGGCGAGCACCCCCATGAGTAAAGCCCGTTTTTTGAACCATTATTTTTGTTTGTTGTATCCTCGTCTGTTAAATCAAAATTATCACCCTCAGAAGTCATAATAATATCTTTATTTTGGCCCAAACAACTGTCAATGTCAAGCCCATCACCTGTTCTTCTTTTTTTCGTTTCTATAACAGATGCTTCCCTTCGATTTAGCTGTTCCGTAATTATCTGAGTGTTTGTTACATTGTTGTTACAAAACTCATTTCCCGCTCGTGATATAATATTTTGAAAATTTGTAATCCCCCTGATCTCTCCTTGTCTACCCGTTTCCGAAATTAGTGGAGATTTTCGTGGATCTTGACTGACTCCATCCTGCTCACCAGTAGCATCCTGCATCTCCATGTCTGAGCTTGAACCCCCAGTTTCCATGCCATTTCTTAACCACTTGGCGCCTATTGGCTTAACCTGGTTTCTAAAGGGAGCTCGCATCCATGGGCCGTACGGTTTAACAATCTCATTTTCTTGCATCTCGAAAAGCTTGCTGCAAAATTTCTCTGAGTGACCAACAATACCACAAATGAAACAAAAAGTTGGAATGTTTTCATATTTAAAATTCGCCCAAAACCATTCATCCCCTGCCATTTTAATCTTCATTCGTCGTTTCAGTGGTTTTCTAAGATCAATGGACACTCGGATTCTCATGTAATCGCGACATACCTCTGCAAAATTATTAGGGCACCCCTTAACGAACTCACCAACATAGTTACCAATACCTTTCATTATCTTTTCTGACATGAAGACAACTTTCAAATCATGCACCTGTATCCATAATTCCATCTTATTCAGATCAACATTTCTGGGATTTTCACCATTCTTTAAACGAGCCATCACCAATGCACGTCTGTTAAAGGACCACGGACATCCTTCCATTACCCTCTTAACATCTATCTCATGAAAAAACTGGAAGAGGTATAGATTCAAATCCAACTCTTTCATATAAACACCCTTTCCAGGTTTCCATAAAGCAGCCAAAGTGTGTTGCATTGCTGCAAACTCCACCTTTCCCTCCGTTATGAATCTGCCCACCACACATAATTTTGGGTTGAAACCCTGAGTCTGCAGACCATTTCCATCCCATGTTGATTCCAAGAACTCAAAACCCCCTTCCTCCTCATCCTCCAATGAAATAGCGTTCATACTTTGCACTATATCCATGACAATGAATATTTTAAGCAAAGAGAATAATCGAAACGAAAATGACAAAAGACTATGACAAAATCAAACCATGTCAGATGACAAGACAAAAATGATATCTTGCATTATCTAAACCAAACACAAATGAAGGTGCTTTAAATAGTATAAACTATTTAACTAAATGTAAGATAAGAAGTAATTAAACGAGTGTACTAGTTGGGTGAGTGCCCTTTTTACCCACTTTTTAAGTTTCTCTCACCAAACTGCCCAGATCCGGGAAGGATCGCCCTAAATGCACACCACATACGCTCACGCCAGTGGCGTATGTGGTGATACGCCTTCCTGAACGACGCCAGTTGATGACATGCTGTTGGAATGGGCGTACGTGGCACCAAATATGCCAGTACAGTAGGCGTAAATGAAGATACGCTAATCTGAAACCTTTCCCTCTCCCAGAGTCGCGAACAGCATGCGATTATCGGGCGATTTTGTCAAATTCCGACGAGTTCCCGTTGATGACCATCCAGGCGTTTTCAATACACATTCTATATACCAAACGAATCGCCATTCGATCCTCTACAAGTACATACCAATCTCATACCATTTTAATTGCCGAATTTGAAACACCCATTTTGCGATTCCGTCGATGTTGAAAGCTCCGATGAGCTTCATACTCGCCCCTGCGGGGCCGGAGGAGATAAAAGAAGACTAGGAGGAGATAGGGGACGATGTTGTGGTCAGTTTATGTTCCTGTGGTAGGTGCACGATCGTTCTAAGATGCACAATCGACTCGACGACGACGAAACGCCGACGAGTTGAGCTCTCCAATAGACCAGAGTTTGACTGTTTTTCTGAGCGCTACAGTAAAATCGGTCACGCCCACGGGAGTGGCGTATCCCGTGGGTACAGAAGTCGGTGTTTTCAGAATTGGGTATTTTGGTTAGTGGGTAGTGAAATTTTAGGCATTTTGGTCATTCTTTCGTACTAGTTCAACTCATAAAACATATTATCGACAAATATATAATTGAGAGAAAAGTATCTAAATCACATAATAGAGAAGTTCTCTATTAGTGCGATTTAAAATATGATAAATTAATTATTATATGAATAATTTAACCGTACGGATGTTAAATTCATACAAAAATACGTAAATGTACAAATTTTCGTATAATTTAATTATTTGAAATTATAAATTTATAAAAATAAGATTATATAAATATGTGTCGTTGAATATATATAGAAAATAATATTATTGGAGCAACTCCAACAAACTACTTATATGCCTCTTTATAATTAAAAATGAGGAATTTGGATGAAAAAAGTGCTCCAAGAGACTCCCTATATCTTCCTTAAAATTTTAAGGACATCACTTTCTCCCTTGGTGAGAGCTTCTTATCTTATTTTTGTGAATAAAATATTCACTTCCCTCCAACTACAATCTTCATTTCCAATAATTTCTATTTCATCTCTTATATTTTAATATTATAATATTAATAAGGAAGGTATATAAGAAGTGTTGTTGGAGTTGATATCCCTTCTAATGTCTTAAATCACTAAGGGGTGTATTCAATTGGGATTTTAAAGGATTTCTGATAATCCATGGATTTTAATAAATTTTTTAAATCCACGGATTGTTTAAATTCTACAAAGACTCTACAAAGAATCTTGTAAAATTGATGTAGAATCATTGAGATTTGAAATGCTTTTTTAGAAATCCATCAAAGTCTCATTGATTTTTGCAAAATTTCAAAATTTATAAAAACAACTAGCAAATCCACAAAAATCCATGGATTTTAATAAATCTAAAAAATCCATGGATTTTTGAATATCATCAGATTTAAATGGATTATTTTAAATCCAGATTGAATACACTCAGATTTTAAAAGACTTTTTGAAATCCTAATTGAATATCCTCGAATTTTAAATGACATTTTGAAATCCAAATTGAATACCTCAAGATTTTAATGAATTTAAAAAAAATCCAAATTGAATACCCCTACATTTTGAAAATCTCTCAAAATCCCAGTTGAATACACCCTCTAAAATATTAATATTTTATAATATTTATAATAAACATGTAAGGAGGCTCTTGAAGTTGCTCTTATAAAAGTCATGCTCCACTATTTCAAATACAATAAAAATTTGTATACAATGTTATTTCGACATAAACTTTTCATCCGCACGGTTGGATTATCAAAAATAATAATATAATACAAAATTTAAGATGCACTAATAAAAAACTTATCTTGAGTCCCCTTCTAGAGAGGACCTCCTTATATGGAGAATATGAGAGAACTACTAATTTTATATGAGAACCATGTTTTTTTTGCAGATTCTACAGTAGAACCAATTTTTTTTTTCAAAAAAAATTTTTTCCCAAAAAAAATTGCTAAGAAAAATAATAAAAAAAGCTGACCTGCCACGTCAGCAGTACTGACGTGGCACTGCCACGTGTCACTGCCACGTCAGCAGTGACGTCATCAGTGCTGACATGGCACTGCCACGTCAGCAGACAGATTTTAATTTTTTTTAAAAAAAAACTACCCATAACATTATTTACTCCTATCCATGGTACCCTCGTACATTTGGTTTTACATATATAATATACTTCTGTTAAGTAAAAAGTAATAGAATTGATTTCACACCGTAAAACAAATTGTATATTTGAAATCTTTACGAAAAGTTATATAAAATAGACCCTTAAATCATGTAAAACAGAGTCAAAATGAGTGAAATATTTATTGTCAAAGTTTGGTTATGGAGTTTGAATATATCTCACTCATTTTAATTCCGTTTTACATGATTCAATAGTCTATTTCATGTATTTTTTCGCAACGATTTCAAATATACAATTTGTTTTACAATTTGAAATCAATTCTATTACTTTGTACTTAACAGAAGGGAATTATATTTGAAAAACCAAATGTACGAGGGTACCATGGATGGGAGTAAATAATGTGATGGTACCATGTAGAAAAACCAAAACCACAATGGTACCATATAGAATTTCCCTTATTTTTTTAAAATAAAATAAAATAAATGTTTGGTTCTATCATAGAATCATCAAATTTGTCTTTTTTTTATAGAACCAAAAATTAAAACTTTGATTCTACTATAGAATCATATAAAATTAATAGTTCTCTCATATTCTCCAAATAAGGAGGTCCTCTCTAGAATAATGACCAACTTATCTATTATATGCTTTATAAACTCATCCAAAAAATCTCAAAAATGAATATGTATTAGAAACGAGGATAAAAGAGAAAAATTATTTTTCAACCTAAAATTGATACAAATCCATTCCTAACGTTACTTTTTAAACCCTAATTAATAAAAACAAAATTTTATTGAATAATACTCCACTTCTTCTCCACATGTACATTCTTAGCTTCTGGTTGCAATTTGCAAACCAAAAGAAACGAGCTTTTTAAAAATGGCAGCCGCGTCGCCGTCACGCGCCGAAATCATATCACTATTCCGGTCACTTCTTCGAACATCCCGTCAATTCTCGGACTACAACATAAGAGAGTACAGCAAACGTCGTACAATCGACGGGTTTTGTATGAACAAACATCTCACCGACCCTTCTGCCGTCGCCGCCGCCTTCGCCGACGGCAAGTCGCAGCTAGAGGTTGCGAAAAGACAGGTTCTTGTTTACTCACTTTACGCACCCAAGGTTAAAAGCATCATGGAACTTAATCAGTATAGTACTTAATTTATTTTATTTAGCTCTTTTTTGTATTTTAAATGTACTGATAATTTGCTTTTAATTTTAATAAATTTATGTGACAGACCAATTGGATACTTGGGTATTTATTGTATGATGATAAAGTTTTGAACTTTGATATGTTTCGATTTTTTGTGTTTTATTTTGTTAGTCGATGGATGTGATTTTTTATCAGTATCTAGCTAGCCTAATTGAATCTTATGCTTCAGAGTCTCGTAAAATCTCTATCTTTAATTTTAACTATGACATTATTACGTTAAGATTTTGGTTTATATTTCAGTTGAACTCGGTGTGGTTATTAAGCTTATTTCTTGATGTAGTATCTTGATTAAGATTAATAATGTAGAGTGAAAAGATGAAACTAATTTCTTATGACATGGTGTGTATGGGGCAATTTTGTGCGCTATTTAAAAACTGTGAATTTATGAACATTAGTCAGGCTGTGCCAATGTGGTATAGACTGCATAATGATGCAGGGCTGTATGAATGTTGCACCTGGTGTCAAAAGACGGAATTTAAAATTTTGAACTTAATAGTATAAATAAAATCGTATTTTCACTGCTTCTTATGGATGTATCTTGTATTTCGGTAGTTTAGTGTTATTATTCTTGTTACGATTTACAAATGTTTAGCTCTGTTTTCGCTAGGAGATATAGTTGCCTACCTTCATTGCTGTCAGTTTAAGATTTAGAGTTATAATCATTACTCTCTCTTTAGTTGTCGCTGTGTCAGTATCTCATTAGGATTCACAAATGATCGAAATAACCTTTGCTAAGAGTAAGCCCTTTAGTTTAGTTTGTGATACATCTGTTTTTCCCTCCGTGTATTGTATTGACATTTAAACAGCTTAGCACTGTTTACTGTTGACGCTGCAGAAGAACCCGATTAATCTGCTTTGCTTACTAAGAGCTCCAATGTCACAACTCACAAACCTTCTCTATGATGAAGGTTGATGATGAATGATCTTTGCGCCAACATAACTGTCAGTTGTAACAGATAATTTTTTTAAAGCAATCCTTCCCTTGGGGATAATTTCTCATAGTTAGAAACAACTCGGTTACACAATGTAGCGGTGCCAAAATACTGAACTAAGTTGGCTCAAAACCTTCAAACCTTTTCCAAAGGTTTTTTACATTCTCTGATTGTGCTGTGTTTGCAATTACTTTTATTGTAATGTATTTCTGCAGCATTATTTTCTTGGATTTTGTATCATAGGAAAAACACAAAAAAGTTACTGTCAAATGAATAATAGACACGCATGTGTTCTTAGACCAGCACTTAAAGGCGTGAAATTTTGCATTTTTGCTGTAAGTGAGATTTGAAATTTGATTAGCTTAGGATCCGTTTGATCTTAAAAAACAATTTATAATTTATAAGTTACAAGTCACTATTACTTTGGATAAATTAAAATGTTGTATAACTTGCACTACATAAAGGTTAATAAAATAAAAGTGCATTTGAATAAGTACCCGATTTATACTTTTCCTACTTATTAGCTAAAGTCAGATAGTAAGCTTATCAAGGGAAAAAACTTGGCCTTAGGCTCTTAAAATAACAGAGTTAAGGGTCCTTGGATCTGCTATTGTTTTACAAGTCTAGCAGATTTTGGCACATGTTATGGGAAGAGCTACAGGCGGTTTATATAATTGGTAGTTAAGTGTACGTCAATCTTACAATCAGGAACAAAGGAAGCAGCAGCCTTCTTGTGCTTTAGATTATCGACTCAATATAGCCGGTTTTTAAGATTATTCTTGGGGGTCCTGAGACTTTCACATAGACCATGCACTAGTGATAGCATGGAAATGCATACTTGTGTGCAGATTTATGGCATCAACAAAAAGAAAAATAAGGTTCCCAGATCAAGAACTTTCTTCATATTGGATTGTCTTTGCGGACCTAATGGCCAGTTTCTTGACTTTTACAAGAGTAGTGAAAGAAATAAACAAATGCTAGTGAAACTTGATCAGCTAATAAGTTTGATTTCAAAACATCTTTCTCCCTCGCGAAGCTATCTAATTCAGGAGCATACTTAGCCCTTTGAAGGACGAATTAAAGAGTTACTAGATTAAGATATACATGAAGCTCACCTTGTGATATTAGGAGATATCACATCAGTTATGAAGGGGGTTCGGTCCACTAGGCACCAATCTTTTGTCAGTATCGAACCTTGGATCAATCTCAACAAGCTGCAAAGATGAGGTGGGATCATTCTTTGTGTTCCATGACGGGTTTTCTCCATGAATATAACCTCTGACTAAGCGTGAGAAGCGTATGTGTTGGTATTGATTTTGATGTTGTGTTGGCTGAGAGATTTCCATGTGTAAATTTCTTACAAGAAAAATGAAAATGACTGCTGCAAGAATCCAAGAAGCTGAAGTTTTCTGCATGCTGTGTTCCAACTCCGTGGCGAGAGAAAGGAGTCCGAAGTGATGGGGAGTTGCAAGACGGTGCATGAACAGGAGAAATGAGTAGCTGCACTCCATGAAAAAGGACTAAAGTCTAAACTACATAAATGCTAAGGTTAAGCTTTATCTTTGGTACTAAAAAGAGAGAATATGATCTATAAGAATTGGTCAGGCTTTTAGAGAAGTCAGTGTGATAAAAGGTCCTTGAGACATTAATGGCATCCTTGTGAGGTGTTGCCTTAAATGAAGGTCGGCATGGGTCTTGGTGGAATTCTTTGCCTTGCCTGTGGCTGTGGAAAATCTCACTTCTGGCACACACAATTATAGAATTGAGAAGTGTACTAGTTTCGGATGCGAGCCCGTGTTTTATGCCAATCAAAAATTTAGTGAAAACGAGGCATATCGGGGTTAATCGAGTCATGTCGTTCTCATATTTTGTCTGTAAAATCAAATTTTCTTCAGGGTCATATCAAACATTGTCGACTCAAAGTTGAGATGTGCAACCATACTTCTTTCACAAGAGTAGATAGGACCTTTTTGTTGGACAAGGAGCAATGTCTACAACTTTATACAGTAATTTAAGATGGTCACCAAGTTTACAATTGCCTTTCTATCTAAGCTAAAGATTCAACTGGCCCTAAAATGCAGAAATGTGCATGTCCCACTACCATTAGCATATTCCTACATTTAGCGGTTAAAAGAGAAAAAAAAATGCTTCCATATCCTTAATCAAATTCCTCCGAGGGAATTGAAGTATTGAACTGTCATCTTTAGTTACACTAAACTAATCTGCCATAGAGACATGATTACGTGATTCTGGCAACAGCACTGAATTAATTATAAAGTCTGATTTGCCGTAGAGATGTAAATTTGGCAACAGCACTGAACTAATGAAGAAGTGAAATTCGACAAATTTACTTGGTGGACAAAGGTAGGTACAAAAATTTAAAAATCCATAAAATGCCGAAAGGAGGGTTTAAAAACTAAACAGAACTGATCAATGCCATAAATGGTTTGTACTGAGATTTCCATTAAGGCCTACACTGTTCTATTTCCCTAGCAACTTGCGAGCACGCTGGTTAGCACCTTTTACTCGAAAGTTTAGCTCTTCCACATCATCCTCAACAGGCTTCAGGAGTTTGTTATGCCTGAAGAAACAACCACAAATTACTTTCAGATAATAAAATAGCTATATGATTAGTTGCTAAAAGTTGCATTTATCTAGAGTGTGGGAAAGATAAAGAGACGGATTTTTAAAGTGAAAACATTTGGTTATAAAGAAGAATGTCTAACCTTTCGATTTCAGATCCCATGTCAACGGCCATATGTTTGAGTTCCCCCAATAAGTCGCTTAAATCTGCTAGAGAGTCATCCTGCTTTGTCTTCTCTCTCTATTATATTTTCCAATGAAAAGGTACAAGGAAATTATTAGCTATTTTACAGACAATAAATTTAAACTTACAATTACCAGGCAACCTAGAGAGTGATATTAATAATGATTACTAGGATTAATAAAGTTAAGAACAATATTGAACCATATCTAAAGAAAAAAGATAAGTGCAAATTTAACCAAAACTAGTTGGAAAACAAATTTCATAAGCTTCAGAAGGGAATCAGTTTAAACTTTAAAATTTTAAGGTGATAACTGGACTTATTTTTGAAACAAATCAATTTGATACAAGTCCATTTATCTTTCCTCATGTCCACGTTATGCTAAACCAGTCATAATAAATTATTACACACATACCTCGACCTTTTGCATTGCATTTGTTGGTTCAGGAGGCGGTGTTCGTCCATTTGATTGTTGCTTGGGTGCAGAAGACAATCCTAATTTCTCCCTCTGCTCTAAGTGATTACCCTTTCTTAGCACTGGATCATCTGCAATAAGAAAGGTCCCTAGAGTTTCAGAACCATTTTATTTTCAATTTGTTCAAGAGGGAGGGGTTCTGGGCTGGGTTGGAATAAAAAAAGTGAAAAAGCAGCTGAATAAGCGGCAAACTGACCTCTAAATGTAACAGGGCCCACGATATGCCTATTCTTCTTTGGTTTCCATGTTTTAGAAAAAATACCTCCAAGACTTCCCAAAAGCTTCTCCCCCTATAATCACATAGAAAAATGTTAGGTTGACACCTCAATAACATATTCTGATATTCAGATATCACAATTAACGTAGGCCACTAGAGTAGAGACCAATGCAAATTAATTTCAACTATCCTATGCCAAGTCGCCATAGAGCTAGAACTAATTATCCAATTGTTTAAGGAACCCAGACAAGAACTATTGCCTCACAATTTACAGAAAGAAGGAATCCTTGATGTTTGTAAATAGAGCAGATTGTTGTAACTGTCAGATGGACTGAAATCATAGAGAAGTATACGAGACATACCCTACTCAGATCCTGGTCGATGTCAGCAGCAGTTGCATGGGTTCTTGTAATTTGGTCACCCTGCTGATGCAAGGTGACTAAAGTTTTAGTAGCATCCTCTCGTATGTCCTCTGCAATCTTTAGGCAGTTGTTGACTGTGTTTGTAGTTTCTTCAGCCTTGTATACAGAATAATCTTCCAATTCTTGTACACTCTGATTTTCAAATCCCCCTTCATCGCGAAAATCATTCTTGTATTTGCTTTTAGCTGAATAACGAGAGTACGAAGATGTGGGGGCTCCTTTAACCTCGTTGAGATCAAAAAGGTTAGCACGAGTATCAGAGTTCACTAAAGCTGGGTCTGATGAAGCCCTTGTGGGCTTAAGCCTTTGCTTATTTAACTCGCTGTCATTGTCAAAAGGATTGGTGCTGTGCTTATTAGGGAATCCAGCATCAACTGAGGCTTGTTTAGAGATTTTGTTTAAAGGAGATTTCCTATGACCAAACATATTTCAAAAGGGGAATATTGCCTTGTGTACAGATACTCTAGGGTATAAACAATCAGTTCAGTACTTCTGTTACAGAGTGCCTGGGCTAGAGAAATGAAAGCAACAACAATTTATTAGAATATACTGGTGAAGTAACTCAATCCAGTTTGTAAAACAGAATCAGAGATGTAAGTTAGGAACTCTTTATCAGAAATAAACAAAAAGATGAAAGAACATTTTTACCACAGCGCAATTCTCTTTAATCCAAAGGGGTAACACCATAAAAATAAAAAAATTATGATATCAACGCCCGTTAACAAACTAGCACCAGGAAAACTTACAGAAATCATTGGTTTGACCCCAGATTCTTTATAGCCTTAAACCAAGAAACAAAACCTCACCTCATATTGTTTTCAAAATGCTTACTTCCTACATAAGTACATAATATTGTTCATTTGCTATAATTACTATTTATAGTGTGTTTGACAACCTAATTTAATTATTTTGATTAAAACGATGTCCAGGAAAAAAACCAATTCAGTGGGATTCAAAAAGTCCGATCATAAGTTTGAAGTTCAGAATTTGGTAACCAAATATATCTGATACATTCAAAGTTTTTGGTGGGAATTTCAAGCTCATATCATCATATGGTAAACTTAGAACATACATGATGTATATATTACTACTTATCGGTTTCTTGTTGCAAAAAAAATGCCTTATTCTCAACTAATAATTCCCTAACTCCACTAACACCAGTTCAATATCATCATCATCATATCTTATGTAATCATGTTCATCAACATACAAGCAATCAAACAAAACCCCTATATTCAAAACACACCTAAACCCATGATAAACATCAAAGAACTCAACTTTACATTCATTTCAAGAACTCAACAAAACTACCAAAGATTCACAATAAAAAGTCAAACCCACAAAAAAGAACCAAGAATCAAGAAAATTTGATGAGGGGTACCTGAGATTTGACCAAATGATTGAGATAATATTTGTGTAGAAACAACTTCAAGAATCTTGAGTTACAGCCTAAAGAATTGGGGATTGTAAATTATGGAAAAAGCCCATTATGTGCAATGTATATATACATGTATGTAAGTATATAAAATCTTTGAAAGAGAAAAGTCAGTTGGTGGAAAGTGTTGAGAAATTCTTAAAAACAGACTCAAGAAAGTCTGTTCACCAGGTTCCCTTTAATCATGGTTAAGCAGTTTAACTCGGGAAGATTTATTAAATAGGAAACGGTTTCGGGAACTTTAGCTCACGTTTATGTGTAAAATATTATACGGAGTAATTATTATTTATAGCATGAATTTAACTAATTAAAATAGAGATATTCATGTTTGACAATTAGTTGTTAGTTATTATAGCGGTTAGTGGATTGAATTAGTTGTTTTGACTAGTGAATTGAGTAAGTTAATTGTTTTGATTAGTAGATTAAATTAGCTGTTTCACATCAAATTATTTGGTAATTAACTGTTTTAGTTATCATTTTGTATATTAACCGTAACAAACATCTAATTGAAAAAATTTCTTTCTTTAAGTAGCTTTTTGAAAATTAGTTTTTTGAGTCCAAAAAACTATTTCAATCCGTTAACTATCACACACTAATATTAGAAATTTCAAATGATCAAATCTCTAACTTCCAAACATCCCATACCCTATAGATTAGAGAGTATTTAAGTTTTTATTTATTTATTAAGAATATATTGATATAAATAAATAGAAAGCAGCGCGTGAAAGTTGACTTTGAACTCGTCCGGCTCATGCGAGTTCTTAGCAGATAGCACACGAAAATAGACCAGTTTTAGCTCTTTTTTTCAGTATTTTTTTTTTTATAATTTTCTGCTGACCAGGTCATTACTAGGAGAGCAGTTAAATTGGTTAAATGGTTAGATTCTTCCGTTTTGTGAAAAACACGTTTTAAGTTGATTTATTTTGCATTGGAGTTAATTAATTACGGTTAACGAATATTAATTAATTAATTTAATCTTCTTGACTAATAGTAAAACATTTGTGTGTCAGCCTGGCCAATGTTTCCAGAAGTGTAGTTGATTTCAATTTTATGGTCTTCCACGTCAAACAAGTTTTGGGCTTTATGCATGCGGGCCTGCTTACGTAAGAAAGGAAAATATAAGAAATTAGCAATATACGTAGTAAAATAGTAAATAGGTTGGAGATTTACCGTGATGGTGATATGTCATTCGTCACCTTACATATAAATTTGCATTTAAATATTTGGCTCGCAAGTAGATGATTTAAGTTGTGATTTTTTTTTTTCCCTTTTAGTATTTATTTGCTGCATGACAGGAAATAAAAAATTTAGTTTCTTATTGTGCTTTCAAAACTTGTTCATGTTAAAAGTTCAAAGGAAAAGTTACTCGTGCTATAGCTAGAGCATCTCCCATTGAGAAATATAATATCATAAATTAAATTTATAGATATTATGCAAAAAAAATTCATTCTAATGAAACATTTTTTTTAGCAAAAAATTTAGATAATCTTTTTTTATTGGCTATATTTGACTCCTGTAAGAAAGAATTTATATGATCTATTAACTTATAAAAATATATTCTATCTATAACAATATGAAATAATAATAACATATTATATTTACAATATAACTAAACATTATAGCCAATATACTATTGGATCACAACATCTTACGATTTCAGCAAATTTTACATAATCAATATTTTATCTAATCTAGCTAACCATTTTTGACCAATACCACATCTCCAAAAGAGCATTTCCAATGGGACAAATCCTTAGCTAAAATTTTAAATAATTTACCAAAATTGAAAATTATACATAATATGTTAAATTTTTCATCACTCCAATGGCTCTTTCCTCTTGTCTAAAATTTTAGTCAATCCTCTATATTTTTTCAATATTGGTCATATTTGTGGAACCTCTACAGATATGTAGTAAATGCCATGTCATTTCTCGTCCGTTTTCTTTCCATATTTTGACCAAAAAAATTTGAAAACAATAGCAATAATACCTTTTCAAAATATAACCAATCGTTATAGTCAATCCCCGTTAAAGCAAAACACCCTACAGGTTCAATAAATTTTAACCAACTATTAGAGCATCTCCAATGGTGTTAGCTAAAAATGATTGGCTAAATTACATAAAATATTCATTATTGATAAGTTCAAGAATTTGGGTTCGATCATTCAGAAGGAAGGTGAGATTGAAGACGACGTCACTCATCGTATCAAGGCTGGGTGGCTAAGGTGGAGGGTAGCGTCAGGGGTGATGTGTGACAAGAAAGTCCCGTTAAAGTTGAAAGGGAAATTCTATAGAGCGGCAATCCATCATGCGATGTTATATGGTTCAGAGTGTTGGGCGGCGAAGAAGGCCCTCGAGAGCAAGTTGGAAGCGGCTGAAATGAGGATGTTGCGGTGGTCTTGTGGGCACACGATATTGGATAGAATCCCGAATGGGGTTTTTAGGAGCGAGCTTGAGGTGGCGCCTTTTTCTGCGAAAGTTAGGGAAGGGAGGTTGAGATGGTTCGGCCACGTCCGTAGAAGGCTGGCTGAAGCCCTAGTGAGCAGGGTCGAGAGTCTTTCGGTTGTGGGGGTGAGGAGGAGAGGCAGACCTAGGAGGTCGTGGGAAGAGCAACTTAGGTTGGATTTAAAGGCCTTAAACTTAAATGAGACCATGACCGCTGATAGGTGTTCTTGGAGGCGCCAGATCAGAGTGGTGGATTCTCTTTTAGGGAGCGGCTCTGTTGTTGAAAGTCTCAGAGTTGAGTTGTCTCGGTTAGCTTTATCTTAGAAGTTCGGCTGTTAAGTTCTCATTTATATTGTCTTATGTTTTCTAATTTTGCAGTTTTAGGGAGCTTCGCCAGGTGTCATTTTAGACAGGAGTGTTTTGTAGAGCGCAGTAGTCAATCCCCTGGTAGGTAAGCCCCATGTGATCAAAGCCATGGGCTCAGGTATGACGTTGAGCCTTTTTCAAATCTTAGACAACCAATGTGAATATCACACACTTTTAGCTTATTGTGCACTTAGCCGGATGTCTACACGGAAACAGCCTCCCTACCATAAAAGTAGGGGCATGGTCTGCGTACATCTCACTCCCCAGATCCTGCTCTGAGCGGGATATACTGGGTATGTTTGGTTTGGTTTTTTTACATAAAATATTGATTATGTAAAATTTGTCGAACCTGTAAGACATTGTGTTCCGAGTATATTGGTTATAATGATTGACTATATTTTAAAAATGGTATGTTATTAATATTTCAAGTTGTTATTAATGAAATATATAATTTTAATATAGAAATAAGTGATGTGATAATTCACTACAGGTCTCTAGAGGTTCGACAAATGTAACCAACATCAAGAGATTATCTATAATTATAGACAAGTATTTTGTCCCGTTGGATTGCAAATTTTTTTACACATTCTTTATAATTCTTATTTATGGTAATCGATTTCAAATTTTACCAAATAGATCTCTCTCATTGGAGATGCTCTTACTTTTTTGAAATTTAATCAATACCGTTGAAGATGCTCTTATAACGATTGGTTGTACGTTTAGATTATGTCCCTCCTTATTTTCTTATTTTGAGGTAAACTCGTTAATTAAATCTATCTTATTTTCAGTGTTCTGAAAATTGGTCGATAATTCCGTTGAGTCCTCGAATTTGAATTCATTTTCGAATTAATTTTGCAGTAACTCGATTTTGAGTCTAACTCGGTTTTGAGTCTAACTCAGGTCTAATTCGATCTAACTCGGATTGAACATTAAAAAATTTAAAAAAATGATAAAAACGTAAAAATATTAAATCAAAGTAACAATCTAATTATTTTATCAAAAATCTTCCAAAATTCACTCATTCATCTCACTATATAGTATATCCATACCCAATTATGTACAAAATTGATGAATTTTATCTCTTTGAAGTCTGAAGTCTTCTTGTCAAAAAATAAAAATAAAAATCTGAAGTCTTAACATGGATCTGAAACTCATCTTATTTCTAAACTTAAACCATCAAGTATAAATTGGAATTAATAATTTTTTTTGTTATTTATGAAAATATATATTAATAAAAATAGGAGTAATATGTATTATTTCAATTAATTTCAGTTTTGTAGTAATCTGTAATTTATTAATATGATATATATTATAATTTATACCAATAATTTTAATTTATAAAATTATTTTTTTAATATATCCAATTTTTAATACGAGTACTCATTCCTTGTACTTCCCGATTAATCCGAGTACTCTTAATTCAATAAGCTCATCGAATCGATCGAGTTACAATTTTTATAACATTGCATATTTCTAAAGAGTAGTAAATAAATAGATGAGAGTGGAAGGAGTTTGTCCGAAAACCTTGAGGGGAAGGGGTTGTCTGATTTCTAAGGTTGGTGACTAAACAATCACATTACATTATGCCACTTTCTAACAGTACTTTTATTTTCAAAAAACAGTACTTTTAAGATATACTTCCTCCGTCTCTAAATATGTTTCATGTTTCCTCTGGACACGTTTGCCAATACACACTTTTAAATGTTAATATCTTCAATTTTGTATTAGTATTAAATATAAAAATTTCACTGTATTAAAGTACTCATAAATACGAATCCAACAAGATCACTTATGACTATATTTTATCTTATAAATTATGCATAAATTAATAGTCAACCGCTTATAATAAACAATGTTCAAAATCAAAACAAGAAACACATAAGGAGACCGAGGGAGTAGCATGCACATCTGCTCTACTCAGCTATCCATCTTTAGACACCTGACTCTCTAAAAAGAAAAGAAAAGAAAAGAAAGAAAATGATCCTGGTGGTGCCACTTTTATAGTCAACTACTCAACTGTTTGTTTTGGCATACATGTATGTAATGCATTATTCAAAGTGCATTACTGAACTTTTTATTATAGATTCTTTTAAAGGGTAGTAGTAATAGTAAATGATTAAAGTGCTTCTTTAGTACAAACAGGTCCTGATATCCAAATTACAGGTATGGGTAGTTTTCAACAATGAAATTACATATGCAGCAGTAAAATTTAGGACTTCCTTCCTACATGCCCTGCTTTAGCTTATTCGAAAGCAAAGATGGTACAAATGCAGACACTAGGACTTACAGACAAAATAAGAATGACTGCAGCTACTTCAGTTACCCAGGTTACAGATTTCCAGGATAAAAATAATGCAGCTACTGAGGTTGGAAGCAGCTGAAAGAATTGGGTTAACTGTGGAATGCAGACCGCAGTTAACACTCCAGAATGTAAAGAATGAATGTATTTGTGAACTCTTGAGTCTTGAATGACATTAATGATCAGTTTGAGAAAAAACTGAGGAAGGAATCTTGCTTGTGGTTGCTTTCGATCCACCATGGATTGAAATCAAGTACTGAAGTGTCATTTTCTTCGTTGGGAGCAGGCAAATTAAGATCAAGAAAGTTGCGAGTTTCTAGAACTGGTTTCTGATCAATTACAGTGCTAGTACTTGTACTTTGATTGTTCTTGGCATCAGCAATTAAGTGTGATCTTTTATGACCACCCAAAGCTTGTCCTGATGAGAAAACTCTGAAGCAAATTGAGCATTCATGTGAGACTCCATTGTTTATTAGCTTTTTTCTCCCATTACTTGTGTCTGCTATAACTTCTTGATCAACTGGGCCGTTTTTATCAGCAGTTGGGTTTTGGAATATATTTTTACCAGTCACAGTGTTGTTTTCACTGCCATCAATTTTCGGATCATAGCAGCTTCCATTGTGTTTCTTGTGACTAGCTCTATGGCCTCCAAGAGCTTGGTAAGAATGGAAGATCTTGTTACAAGAGGCACACTCAAATTTGCTCCTTTTCTCAAGATTTTCAGTGTACATTTCTGGGTACTTAGTTCCCATATCAGAATTCAAAAATTCAGGACTTCTTCTCTTTCTTGAGTTATGTTTCTTCTTGTTAGCCAACTCAGCTTTTTGATCATATTCACTTTTCTTTGGCAAAATCTTTCCATTTTCCAAATTAGAATCCTGGAAATCTGATATCTCAGCCACCACAGATTTCTCCAGTTTTTCATTCAGAAGCAGCGCACCAACCTTCATTTTTGATATCTTAGGTCCATATTCCAACTCTAACTTCCCTGTACTTGGATTTTTGAAGTTGCCTAATTCACCACAGTTACTCGCTGAATTCTTAGTTTCTAGCAGCTCAGAATTGTTACCAGAGGACTCCCCAACAGAATTTAAACCATTCCAATGACTAACATCCTTCGAAAGCATGATCAAACACATTGCAACCTCTTCTTGTTCTTGCTCAATCCCGGACGCAGATGATGAAGCATTTGCATTGAAAGATAATGAAGATGAAGTTGTGGTAGCAGCACTTATCATGTTATTATTGTCAAAGCGTCTGATTTTTCTCGATGTTCTCTTTTTCCGACTTGGAGTGGTTTCATTGTCTGATTGATCAGCATTAGTCCCTGAATCTTGTTCTTCTAGCCGAGTTCGAGTAATTTTATCAGAGTGACACTTCATATGCCCAAACATTGCCTTCCAAGACCCAAAACCTTTACCACATTCTTTGCAAATCTTGTCAAGGAGCAAACTTGCTCCACTTAAATCTTCAAATCTGTATGACTTTTTGGGATTCTCTCTAAGATGATAACTAGCAGCATCATTGTTGTCACCATAGTTGACTAAAGAGAGTTTCTTTTTGTCAAGCTTTTCTTGGTGATCAGATGTATATATAACATGAGACCTCATGTGACCCCCCAATGATCTGCCACAAGGGAAGCTCTTGTTGCACAGTTTGCACATATGTTTCAGTTCTTGATCTATATCCATTGAATAAATACACTTACAGAACTGGACAGTAAAAAACCAGATTACTGAAATAAAAGGTCTGAAGCAGAAGTATCACAATTTTGATTAAACAGTGAAGCTAACCAAAAAATGGAAAAATTAAATACCCGGATCGAGAAACTGAATTAAAAGCTGAAATCGAAAATGTTGTTGCCCAATGAGCTGATCTGAGAAACCCACATCAAAATTTAGTAAATTCTGGGGGTGGCTGCAACAAGATCTGCTGTCAAGAAAAGCAAAGACAGGGTAGCTACTGACAGAATATATGTAACATGTATATTGCAGTTGTTCCCCTTTGTCTTACTAGTAACTCTTAGTAGCTAAATATTGGAGTAAAATTTTAAACTTAAAGAGATATATGAACAAATGGAAGAAGAAGAATAATAAGAGAGTTGTTTACTCTCACTGCTCTGATCCCTTTTTTCTTTCATTCTCTAGCTGTCTATATGTAAAAAAAAGGGTGGTAAATTTGGAGGAGAAATCCATGCATGGAAGCAAAGATAGATGAAAAGAGGAAAAGGGAAAGAGCAGCACGTGTACTCAACTGAGGATCCTACGCCAAACTAATCAGACGGCTGCGGATGTGTCTTACATTGAGCATCCCTATGATTGAGGAACCACAACCTACTCTAACTCACTATTCTTTCCTTTGTTTAGTTACTAAGGAAAGCCCCCACCACCCCCCAAGTGATGAAGTAGAAGCTTCAAGTCTATTCTTTGCTTCTTTCTCTCTTTATTCATTTCTCACTCTCAAGTCTCAAGCACCCCTGGCTAGCGAATTTTCTCTGGAGAACTTTTCCAAATCGCGACTTTTAGTTAATTCAATAGAAAAATTATATTAAGCCTCGTCTAACATCCAAAAATTAGCGATAATTCTTTATATTTCCGACCGTTTTGTAATTCTGGTTCCGCCACTGCCCACACACACTATCATTGTATTTTATAGTTAACCAAAATCATATTTAATTTCATGTTACATATAGAAAGATTCTTAACTCAGAGATAAACTGATCAAATCTGTCATATTTCAGAGAATCATGTTGTATATAAAATGTATTAGTAGTATTTGTTGACATTATGGATAGAATAACCGATGATATATATGTTACTATAGTGGGCTATCTTTAAATACATGATCATCGACAGCAGGGCAAGTTAAGAATAGTTTAAAAATCTGTTGACAGTTGGTAATATGAGTAAAGAAATGAGGGTAGTTTTGTTATTTACCCTAGTAGTTGTGCAAATGATTGGTGGGGAAATGATTTGAGACATGGTACTACACTCATATGTTGCTCCTACTCCAAGCCTGCAGTTGAAGCTCTACTCCAGTCTACAGGCTGGACCAACCGCCCACAAAACACATTTTACTCTGTATTTGTTTGCTCAAAACTCTACCGTTAAACCAAACCAAACGTACTCAATATAGATCAATATCTGTAATATATCGATTAATACAAAGAGACTAGTATATATTTAGAATTAAATTTGTGATTTTACCTGAAGACAAGAATAAAGTGAGCTAGTTAGAAAAATAATACAAGTGGAGCTGGAAGCCACTTAGTTTATACTCAGCATATCACTATTCTCAAGTTTTGTATCTTATAAATGTTTGTTGTCATTCTTTCCCATATAATTCAGTAGTATCAACTTTGCTTCATGATGCAAATTCGTCCATCTGGGTCAGTCGTATCTCGAATACTTTCTCAAGTTGATTCTTCTAAAATGCAAAATTATTCTTTCGATAAATGGAATTATTCTCAGAACTTGAATCTAAGAAAATAAAAGACTAAAAATGCAGTTAGCATAGCTGTCTGTAAATGGAGACAAAACTGGAAAGCTAAAAGAGAAGTTACATACAGATTATAAATCCACTTTCTTCGACTATTATTATTATATACATGAAAGATGGCAATAAGTTGCAGAATCCAGCTCAAAACTGTCCAAGTAGATTTCATCTCTGAACTAGCTGTTTAGTTGTTTGATAATGTACTACAAATTTAATCACTAATCCCAAAGTATACTTAACTTAAAGTTAACAAGATGTTGGCACTATCTGAGTTTTAGGAATGCTAATTAATCTTAAAAGAACAAAGAAATATTACTACTATATGGGTTGGAATATAGGTAATGTTCACTATAAGTTGTCACTTATTGGCCAACTAGTGATTAGTGAAGAACTAAATGTACATGAATATACTTAGATAGATACGCTTCTACTGCCGGCCAGATTAATCCATATGAAGAAGCTGCCGGCTCTTCGATTGCCTTGACCGTCATACAGATGTCTTGTTAAGAACATATGTCATGCATATTATGCTGTCATATAAATTTAACTTAATAAATTGCGCCGTTCTTGCAGAATTTGACAAGAATTGTCGCACTACTGCATCTCAAACATTAAAGGTTTTGTTGCAGATGCTCAAAATAGCACATACGCTTAGTCTCAAACCTCATACGAGCTACAACAACTTCTACAGACGGTTGTAAATTCTCATACTTCTTGGTAGTTATGTATGCAGGCTGCAGCTAACATATGTAAACAGAACTATAGAAACTACGTGGTTGCCACCTTCTTAGCATGTTATTAACTCTAATTAGTAACAACTGACATTTGCAGGCACATTCTTTGTGCATGTGCATTTACAGAAATCATATCTTATTACATAAACCAACAACATGTTGGTGCAGTGGGTTGAACCCTTGACCTCCTCTGGGTGTGTGTGAGTTTAGTTTGTATTAGTTTCCTTTCTTTGTATTTGTATTTGTATTTGGCCGGGGGTCCTTCGGAAACAGCCTCCCTATTGTATAGGGGCATGGTCTGCGTACAGCTACCCTCCTCAGACACCACTTTGAGTGGTATTATAACTGAGTAAGCTAAGTTTTTTTTATATCTTATTACATAAATTTCATTTTCTATGAATTTAAAATAAGAAAGTTATAAATTATCAGTTTTAGAAGTGGAGCAGGAATCAGAACCAGCAACTCAGAGCACCCTTCTTTTACAAGTCAAAGCTAGAGAGCTAGGTAGGTACTAGTTGCCTTCATCTACTAAGAGAGTGGGATTAGTTGGAAGAGACAATGATGTCTGCTCATTAGCAAGACAATGAGGAGCTTAATTATAATCAGTAATTACACCCTCAAAAGCAGTTATCTTCTCCTAAATCATGTTAGTTCTTACTTGTTGGTCATTATGATAATTGTGATAATCTTTCATCATAAGTTCAAAGAACATTAAGCCACAACCTCATTTTTTTGTCTTTGTAGCTAAGTCACTTGTTCTCATTGCTACCTACCTAGCTAAAGCTCTTTTACCCTCATTCTACTTCGTAAAGTTCTACTGAATTAATTATGTTATAGATTTGGAACTTTAGTCGCAGCTAAGGACAGAAAATATGAGATTTAGTCAACACTGTATTTGAATTTGATAGGTACATTGTATTTTGGGTAATAGGTATATGCAACTGTGAGATTACAATGAATTGACTTTATAACAACAATTTACGAGTTTAAAGCTCACAAAGATCGCTGATATTAGCATGAAAACAACTCATAGATAAGCCACCATTTGAACTATGTACTCATTGGCACTACTCTGTTACATTGTAGTTTGCTGATGCACGCCAAATCTTGAAAGGAGGCTGAATAACCACAGTAACTCATGAAGAAAATTTCTTGAATGTAAGAGTTTCAATATACATCATCATGGAGCCATACCTGGAGAGAATGGAGTGGTCAGATAGGCACAATATAAGATCAACAAAACACAGACCAGCATAGCATGATACACTATAATCTTTTAAAATATTCGGGAAAGTCCATAAACACAGAACATAACTACATAAGGTAACAAATTGTGTGAATATGAACTGGTGCGAGCAAGCGAGTGTGTGTGTGTGTGTGAGGATTGCGGTTTGGGGGGGGGGGGCGCGATAATAGTGTGCAAAAACTATAAGAGCGATGAAAATGTGATTTTGTATCAAGTAACGAAATTCTGATATAATAAATCATACGAGATGAATAGTGAATATGCAAAACATATCCATTGATTGTTAATTGAACTTTCGATAAAAAAAAAAAAAACTATCAGAACACTCACGAATTGAGAGTGTGACATCAAAACATTATAGATCAACACCCTCATCAAGTCCTTTCGAACTGATCATCACATTTGAATCTATTTGTTTGTCAAATTTCTTTTTCCTCCGAGCTTCAAAGTCTTGGAATCCTTCCATCTGAGAGCAATTTGGTAAAGTTCAGATTAAGAAAATAAGAAAAAACTGTGGTTTGTCTACACATGAGAATTGATGCAACTACCAACGCTTAAAGAAGTACAATTTACCTGCTGGAATTGTTCCATAGAAATTGGATTATTATGCAGGGAGATATTCTGAAGACTTCTGCATGCTTTCAATAAATTAGTAGGAATCTGCAGGATAAAAACCAAGTACAATGTCAATATGTCTTGCAAGGTATCTCCTGCTTTTATGTATACTTGTAGTCTAATTTCAGAAATTCAAGCCAAAATTGTAGGCTCTCATGTTATCGGTGGAAGGTGTAAATGTCAAGCAGTACAGGTTCGGAAACCAACCTAAGAAGTTTAGGTTTTAGCATTTTAATACTGGTAACAAAATGACAGGCCCCCACAAATACATTACACCTAGAATGAAGCCATTCTGCTATAAATTTGAATATTTGCAATAGACTCTACAGGATGTGATTTGGAATATCGCTATCCGTTTGATAGATACAATGACATCAATTTTTATATGCAATCTAGAATACGATACCTTCACAAAACTAGAGATTGCTCAACCTCCCTAAAAGAAAAAAGAAAAAAATGCATCCAAGCATAAACGTGTAGCAGTAGCAGGTTCTGATGATCACATAAACAAACATAGCACTGAAAACACTACAACAGAGAATTGGTAATTAGTAGTACTTGTAGGAATACATTATTATAATCATAACTGTAATTAATACATTTGTTTCAATCTTTTGGACGCGGACACTGTAATAAGCAAATTCACAGCATCTATTTGGGATCAAATAAAATACAGTAAATGATGATGCATGAGCGCGTATTTTATGAGCAAATATAAATCAAGACGGATGAAACAAAGCAATTTACTTATTTAATGATAACGTAATCAAAGACTAATTTAATTGAAAGTGTAATCAAATACCTTTTGCACATTATTACTATTTAAGCAGAGTGACTTCAAGTGAATCAGATTGCAAACTGAAGCAGGAATTTCATCTATTTGATTTTCTGTAAAAATTAGAATAGAAAAAGGCTTAGTCACACCGGGAAAAGGAGAGTTGATCACGTATAACTTTGTTTACATGACAAGTTTAGGTACTTCTCAAAATACATCGAGATATTTGTCCCAGTAAACTAATTGCATGTGTATCAACACAATAACAGAAGAAATGAAATACACAATAGGTAGAATTAATATTGTCGCTTCTTGATTAAAGTTTTGCCAGAATAGAGACATATATATGCTTTATAAGTGGATTAACATTAATAAGAACAAACTAATAAATGTCCCCAATATGGTTGCAACCTACCTTAGGCCAAGTTCAAAAAATACAAGATAAAAATTAAATAAATAATTTAATACATACTGAAAACTTTAAATAATGGTCAGGAAAACCGCCACCACTTCGTTCTTCTGACACTAAAGCGACCCAAACTGCCAACGGCAATATAGCATCATTGCATTGCTGGCCTCTCATTATTTAACAGTCTTATTCTTGCATTATGCTGTGTTAACATGGTCTTAGAAGGCCAAGCTTGGAGAGATTTGACTCATCTTGATTCCAAATTTTGCTGTTGTTATAATTACCATTCTTAAATTTGACACCCATAATCTATTCAAACCTCAGTTGCCTATCTATGTAAAAGCTAGAATTGCTTGAAAATCATTAATTATTACGGTTTTGTGCTTAATTAAAAAACAGTGACTTTCAAAAGATATTGCAAAACTAACAAGAACAAAATTCCGAGGAAGGATGGAGAAGACAAATTAAATTTACCATTTCCTTGTACTTCTTCCAAAGAAAAGCAACTCCCAACTGATTCCGGAAGAGACTTCAACTTATTATTGGCCACATTTAACAGAACCAACTGCATTTTCAATACATATTGTAAGGATAGAAACAAAAGAAGTATGCAGTGTATATTATTGAAGATTGACAGTGTGATACTCCTCTAAAAAGTTAATTGACGACATATAAGCACTTCAAAAAGTTAGCCATAATTTATAGCTTTTCTAATTGCAAGCCCATGATAATAGGTGAACATATTTCAAGTCAAATAAAGCATACAAAAAAAATAAAGCCATGTTAGAGCATACAATTTCCAAGTCAAATAAACTCAAGACAATAAAGATAAGCCAGAAAAAACTTAGTCAAACATGACAAAATTATATGACAGAAGAAAATAGATAGCCTATGAAGTCAGGGGTCCTGGTCGACCAATTATATAACAATCAGCTCCCCTGCCATTGGATCAAGATTTCGACGGCAAGAAAAATTACTTGTCCACTATAATTTTCCGCGGATAGGCTACCTATCCTCTATAAATTTCCGCGGAGTGGCCAAACATCCAAAATCCCATCCGCTTAAAGTAATCACGGATAGGCTCACCCCATTTCTTTCTCCTTTCTGCTCACCCTCCCCAAATCAAACACACACACAGATACAAAATACACACAACTACCCCATGTCAAAATCACAACAAACCCATCAAAAAATCATCTGGGGTTGTCCAAAAATCATTGATACAAAATGAAAATCAGTGACACAAAATGGGTAACAAGTTATTTCAGATGACAAAGAAAGATCCGAAAGAAACGGGTCAAAAAGCAATTTAAAAACTTCTGTGGTTGTCAATGGCACTGAAGTCTCCAACCTGAGTAATAGACTTAGTTTTCTGGAACTGATCAAGCTAGAAGGACGACGGAATTCCTTGAAAAAAGTTCAGATTTTGGTGGGCTTGTGAACCGATTGTCTGAAATTTCCCAAAAGCAGGGTTGCTTAGGCTTTGTGCATGATTTGATTTGGCTGGATGAGAGTGGGAGAAGTAAGGCCACGGAGGCTCAATCCAGCAGGACTATTCAATCTTCCAAGCCTTTCCGCGATTATTTTAAGCGGATGGTATTTTGGCTATTTGGCCGCTCCGCGGAAATTTATAGAGGATAGGTAGCTTATCCGCGGAAAATTATAGCGGACAGTTAATATTTTTTTTTTTTTAATCTTAGCCGTCGAAATCTTGATCCAACGGCAGGGGATTGTTATATAACTGGTCCCTGACAATCGATTGTCAGGGACCAGGACCCATGAAGTCAGATGGGTTAACATGCTACGAAAGAATGAGAAACTGAAGATTCATTTCACATTTCACATTTTTCATACTACAAACTCCATCATCCAATAAAGCAACATTCTGAACCAAAATATTGTACAAGGTTGATCAGTTGAATGATCCTATATATAAGTATGGTATACCAGGGTCCATCATTCAGTCTAACAATAAAGCATCACTGATAGGTTTAGGATACACCAGATAAAATTGCTCACATTGCGCAGACTTCCTAAAGTTTCGGGCAAGCTCGTCAATAAATTTCCAGAGATAGATAGTTGCTCAAGTCTCACCAACTGGCCCACTGGAATGCATAAAAGTTTGTTTCAGTTGTACAGAATGTATCAACTTGACAATAATAGGAAGAGAGGTAGATTAGGGATAAAATATTAGACTTAAACACCCAGAGATGATATAAAAAAGATAGATTGTAACACTTGGGAATATATCACTCAATATGGCATTATCTTACACAGAGGTAAAGAGAATTACATTCATCAGGCAAGGTAGTGAGGCGATTTCCATCCATTGTCAAAACTTTTAATGACTGAAGTTTCCCCAAGTTCATGGGGAGGCGCTCTATAAGGTTATCAGCTAAAATCTGAAATACATGAAACTTTTTAATAAGATGTCTAGATCTTCGATAATATCTTGAGCATATAGACATAATTTGTAAGCTTGGCATTTTTTTTCTTTTTTTTCTTTTTGTGGTGAATAAAACTTAATTCTTACCAGCCTTTGCATATTTATCAACTTGTTGATCTCCGTTGGAATTTCAACTGCAGCCCAACAAAAAGGAGAGGGGGGGGGGCAGTAATTAAGAGTGAGAGAGAACAGACACTAGATACAAATCAGATTAGCAAGGAGAAGATTGCCAGATTAGTCATCAGAAGAAGTTACATACAGGTTTATAGTGATAAATAAAGAATGGAAGTGTTGATCATTTTTGGGGCAATCAGCTGTAAAACATAAATAATTAAGTCCCAAACAACATTCCATGATTGTATTTGGTCTACCTCGTGAAGTACTGATCCTCATTTCTCAGCTTGCTTATTTCATATTAACATAAGCTTCATTCCAATAAAAGCAACAGAAACACATCCGAAGCTCAGAATTCAAAGACTAAAAAAAGAAATGCCTAATCAGAATTACATTACCTAGCCGATTGTGAGTTAAATCGAGTGTTCTCACAGATTTATCCAAGTCAAGTACTTCATTAGGAAAAGTCTGTGTACAATTAGAAAAGTATAATTAGTTCATACCTATAAAAAGTAAAACCAAAAACATAGCCAGTTACATGCATAAAATTTAACTTTTCTTCGTGTTTCTAAATCTTCTTGAAGTAGCTATAGCTCAAAAACAGTAAGAAATCATAAAAAAAATGGAAGCACAAAAAATCACCCAGTAAAATAAAGATCATAACTTAGTAATCCTAAGTAAAAACGAAGTGAGACCCAGATGAAAAATCACAATCAAAAGCCAATCTTTCTACTAAATAAAGGGAATTAAGGTAATGAGTTTATGATAAAAAACATTCAATTCAAGAAAAAGCAACAAACCCAGAGAGAGAGAGGGAGAGACAGAGAGAGGGGGGAGAGGGAGAGGGAGCGAGAGAGGGAAAGAGGAGAGCGAGAGAGAGAGAGAGAGAGAGAGAGAGAGAGATTGATGCCTTCAATTTGGAGTCACGTAAAGCAACAATGCCAGTTGATCGCCATCGAGCAAGACGAGTAGCTGAAGAATCCCCATGTTTGCTATTACAACACCCCATCCCCTTATTTCCGATGATGATATATAAGACACAGACAAATTCTTGTCTGGTATAATCACGCTACTTAAACCAAGGGGGCTTTCTACAGTAAATTGGTATTAAAACCCAACCCAGCCAGAAATTAACAATCTGTCTTGTTGATTTTTGGCTGGGTTTTGTGATTAATATATTCAAACGTGACTATCAATGGAGGATATATATACCTACCTATACACACGTAACACACATATATGTACAGGTCCGGGTGAGGTGTGGAGTACTGAAATTACCTTCAGACCGTGTTGACCGGTAGATAATGTACATAGTACATGTGACTTTTGCTAAAAAAAATCCCAATTATTTTTGTGCTCATTTTTTTCCGAATTATTTAACTTTTTCACTTAATAAAGTAATTATTACACTTTATCTTTAATATTAGATTAATATTTAATATTAAAATTCACAATAAATTTTTTTAATAATTATTTATTTATGTTTACTAAGACCATTATAGTGTTTAATTAAAATAAAGCATTTTAGGAAAACATGGATTACATAGTTTTTGTGTTGGTGGTTGGCTCATTACCCGTTGGGGTTCAGTTGAAATTAAAAGAAATTTATTGGCAATTAGCAATATTATCCGTGATTTGCATAATGGAAAATTTATTTATTTATTTAATGATTAAAAAACAAAACACGATGATTATATGAAAATGATTGTCATAAGAATTTGTAAAAATGAATAAGTCATCGATATCAACATATACTTAACTTTAAAATTTGCATATGTATTATCCGACAAATTACATATTTTATTCTTCAATTTCAGCTACGCACACAATCAGAAATTTAGAATTTTTCAGTTTCAGCTACGCACACAATCAGAAATTTAGAATTTTTAGTTAAAAATTCAAATTCTAATTTCCATATGGACACAAATATACAAAAATATCCATAGAATATTGATAAAAGAGACCTACTCAATTTTTGTCAAACCTCATATACTACTCCCTTTGAGGATTCTTCAAAATTCAGTGTTCTTTATATCAACTTTGTTTGAGGTGCAGACTCCGTCATATATGGTCAAATTCAAATTTTAATATTCATAGGGACACAAAAATAAAAAAATATTCATAGAATGTAAATAAAAGAGACCTACTCAATTTTTGGCCAAACCTCATGTACGGCACTTTGAGGATTTTTCAAAATCCGATATTCTTTATATCAGCTCCATTTGAGGTCCGGACTCCGCCATATATGATCAAATTCTAATTCTAATATTCATAGGGACACAGATATACAAAAATATCCATAGAATGTAAATAAAAGAGAACTACTCGATCAATGTGCTGAGATTGCTATGCTCTGTTGGAGTTTATGGAATAGAAGAAATAAATGGGTCTGGGAACGAGCCAATGGGTCAGATTTTGGAGTGAAAGGAAGTGCAATGCAGCTGCTTACTGATTGGAAGGAGGCTCAAGCAAGGGATGAGGATCGAAAAATTAGAGGTGAATTAGGTGCTAGAGTCTGGTGCCCTCCTAAACAAGGCTGGATAAAGATCAACATTGACGCGGCTGTGTTCCGTGATGGTAGCATAGGCGTGGCTGCTATAATTAGAGATTATCAAGCTAAATTCATAGGAGCAAGGGGGTCGAGGATTGCAGGAGCTTGGAAGCCGAGGGAAGCGGAAGCTATTGGTTTAAAGGAGGCTTTATCGTGGACAATTGCGCAAGGATATAGTCAATGTGTGTTTGAAACGGACTCTTATGCCTTAGCAGATGCGTGTAATTGTAGTCCGGGAGAGGGGTTTTTTGGAACTATTGTAACGGATTGTATCCAAATGCTTAAGCACATTCATTCTGTGCTAGTAAACTTTGTTTATCGGTCTGCGAATAATTCAGCTCACGTGCTTGCACAAGCTGTTTATTCTATGTCAGATGCCGGGGAGTGGTATGTCACTCCACCTAGTTTCCTTAATCATGTACTGGATTTGGATTTGGTTTATTGAATGCAAGTACGATTTACTTCAAAAAAAAAAAAAACTACTCAATTTTTTGCCAAACCTCATGTACTACCCCATTTGTGGATTCTTCAAAATCCGATGTTCTTTATATCAGCTCTGTTTGAGGTGCGAACTCCGCCATATATGATCAAATTCAAATTCTAATATCTATAGGAACACAAATATACAAAAATATCCATAGAATGTAAATTAAAGAGACTTACTCAGATTTTGGCAAAACCTCATGTACTACCCATCTTTGGGGCTCATTAAATCAACTATTTTTTGGTTCCTACCATGCAAAATTAATTTTTTATCTTCTATATCTATATACACTTGAAAGTTGAAATGAATAGCACAAGAAAATTTATTAAAGACAAGTAACAATTCTTATACTAGCGTGTTGGGGAATTGGGTGATAACTTGGATTTTTCTGAAGTCGTGTAATCACTTTCAGATTGAAGTTATTTGTGGTTCACCCAAATAATTCAATCGGATAAAGTCAGAAAATCTGCAAGAAGAGAGAATGTATATTGCTGTGTATTTCAAAATGAACCTATGTGTAAAATGATCAATGCCACACCTATTTATAGATGTCAACAGATGTGTCTTTTGCCAATAGACACACCTCAAGATGTGTCTTTTCCAATAGACACATCTCATTTCCAACAGTCATGTCCAATGCCAATAGACACACCTCAAGGTGTGTCTTTTCCAATAGACACACCTCATCTGATGCCAATAGACATGTCCCATAAGGAATAATTCTGAAATCATAACGAACTCGAACAGAGCATGCACTCCGCATTCTCCCGACTTGTTCGATGTAACATTACGATTACATTGATCAACTAGCCAATCCAATTACACTAAAATATCCAACAATCCTCCCCCATTTTAGCGTAATCCATGATTAACTAAACAAAATCACAACAAACGACAAACTTATGCATAAATGAAATATCGTGACGATTGAATTTCACATTAGTATATTACACATTCCAAATATTCGAATATCAAGGTATCACTATGGATTGAACCTTGGTTATTCATAGTGAATACATGAAGATAATATACACATAAATTTACATTCTCAAATGTTCTTACTTGACACTATCTTTCACTAGCCTAGTGTCCTAATCCTTCATAAGCATATCAAAGCCAAGTCCAAGCTTCTTGAAGCGGCTAAACTTCATGCTCAAATAGGTAGTTCTTTTATTCTCGCACCTGCATATGCAATTTTTCAAAAGAACTATTAAGAAGACAAACTTCAACCTCCTTAACTTGCAGGGCTGAACACATACCTTGGGATGATGCTTTAATGTGTTCCAATCTCTAAATGTTAAGCTTTCCACATTGAATTCAGCACCTAATGTCATATTAGATGGGAATTGGGTATCTCAACATGAGAGGTTATTCGATGGACTTTAATCCCATCCCCACAGCCGATTTGTGCACAAGATCTCTACTCAACCCTTTGGTTAGATGATCGGCTAAATTATGTTGAGTTCTTATAAACTCCACTGATATAACACCATGCGTGATTAGCTCACGAATCATGCTGTGTCTAACACCTAAGTGTCTAGATTTGCCTTTGAACACTTGTCTATAAGCATTAGACAAGGCAGATTCACTATCACACCTGATAGATATGGGAGATATCGGTTTAGGCCACAATGGAATCTCGTAAATCAGATTTCTTAGCCATTCAGCTTCTTTACCAGCCGCTGATAATGCCACAAATTCAGATTCCATCGTTGAATCAGTAATGCAACTTTGTTTCTTTGATGCCCAAGAGATAGCACCTCCCCCAAGAAGGAATACCCATCCACTTGTGGAAGAATGATCTTCCTTATTGGAAATCCAACTTGCATCTGAATGACCTTCAATAACCGAAGGAAATCCAGTATATGTCAAACCATAATCCATGGTTCCTTTCAAGTATTTGAACACTCGGCTTAAGGCTTGCCAATGATGTGTACTTGGCTTGCTAGTATACCTACTAAGCTTTCCAACAGCATAGGCAATATCTGGCCTAGTGCTTATCATGGCATACATGAGACTACCAATAGCCCTTGAGTATTCAAGTTGAGATACTGCAACACCTGTATTAGGTAGGAGTTTAATACTAGGATCAAGAGGAGTGCTAACAGGAGAACAATCCTTAAAGTTAAATCTTTTAAGAATCTTCTCAATATAATGAGATTGAGAAATTGAAATGCCATTGTTCTCTCGCTTGATCCTTATACCAAGAATCACCTCAGCCTCCCCCATGTCTTTCATATCAAAATTAGATGACAAGAACTTCTTGGTTTTATCCACTTGATTTTGGTCAGTCCCAAAAATCAACATGTCATCCACATATAAACAAATTATAACTCCTTTACCAGAAGCATCAAATTTGCTATATACACACTTGTCTGCTTGGTTAAGAAAATAACCGTTAGACAAGACCACAGTATCAAATTTATCATGCCAATCCTTTGGTGCTTGTTTCAGACCATAAATTGATTTCTTCAATTTACACACCTTGTTCTCACAACCAGGCATAACAAACCCTTCGGGTTGTTTCATATAAATCTCTTCATCTAATTCACCATTCAAGAATGCAATTTTCACATCCATTTGGTGAATGACAAGGTTGTGTATAGCAGCAAGTGCTATTAACAACCTAATAGTGGAGGTTCTAGCAACAGGAGCATAAGTATCAAAATAGTCAATCCCTTCTTTTTGTCTAAAACCTTGAATCACCAATCTGGCTTTAAACTTATCTATGGTACCGTCCACCTTCATTTTCCTTTTGAAGATCCATCTATTTCCCAATGCTTTACAGCCAGGGGGCAGATCACTCAATTCCCAAGTATTATTATTCATGATAGAATCCATTTCATCTTGGATAGCTTCTTTCCAGAATGCAACATCCCTAGATTTCATAGCTTCGCTAAAAGTATTTGGATCCTCCTCAATAAGAAAACAATATTGGTATTGATATTCAATTTCATCTCTAGAGCCTTCTACTAGATAAAGATGAAAATCATCTCCAAAAGACTTTGCCTTTCTAGCTCTAGTGCTTCTCCTTGGTTCAGATGGTCCATTCACATCTTCAGTAGAAACCGAGTTCCTACTAGAAGAAATCTGAAGCATGTCCCTTGGTCTAGGTATAGATGTAAATCTATTTTCATCAAAAATAGCATCTCTTGACTCGATAATCGAGTTCACAGATACATAGTCATTAGATTCTAACACATAGAATCTATATGCTATAGAATGCTCAGCATAACCAACAAATATGCAATCTATACCTCGTTCACCCAAGTTTCTTCTTTTGGGTTCAGTGAGTCTTACAACTGCTCTACATCCCCAAACTCTCAGAAAACTCAATTTTGGTGACTCTTTATACCAAAGTTCATAAGGGGTAATCTTATTCCTCTTACTAGGAATTCGATTCAATAAGTAACAGGCTGTCAACATAGCCTCACCCCAAAATCCCTCACTCAAACCCGAGTAGGATAACAAGGAATTAACCATTTCTTTCAAAGTCCTATTCTTTCGCTCTGCCACACCATTTTGTTGTGGTGTATAAGGAGCCGTGGTTTGATGTATTATACCAGTAGATTGAAAATAAACCGGATCATAATACTCACCTCCTCTATCAGTACGTAGATTTTTAATCATGGTACTCTGATGTAGCTCTACTTCTTCTTTAAAAATTTTAAAGAAGTCAAGAGCTTCATCCTTAGCATGCAATAAATATACATAGCAATATCTAGTAGCATCATCAATAAAAGTAACTACATACTTTTTATTTCCTAATGATGGTGTAGAATGGAAATCACACAAATCACTATGTATTAATTCTAAAAAACTAGACACCCTATTAACCTCCTTAAAGGGCTTTCTTGTTATCTTTGTCAACATGCATGTTTTGCATTTTTCATTGTCTAAATCAATAGCAGGTATGAGACTCATTTTAGACATATTTTTTATTCTTTTGTAATGTACATGCCCTAGTCTAGCATGCCATAATTCTGGTTTGTTCAAATTATTGCTAGTACTAGTAGAAGCCATGCAAGCAGATTCATCAATAAATGGAGTATTAACATTCAACATAAACATGCCATTACACAAATAGCCAAAGCCAACAAAAGAGCCATGTTTTGACAATATATATTTGTCACTTTCATAAACTTGTTTATATCCACAATTGTTCAATACAACACCAGACAAGAGATTCTTACGAATCCCAGGAACATACAACACTTTATTTAATAATATACATTTGCCAGAAGTAAAAACTATCTTGACATTTCCTAGTCCTTTGATCGGTTCAGTTGCAACATTCCCCATCTTTAAGATAGATCCATCTTCGATTGGTTGAAAGTCTATGAACCAACGAAGATCTTTGCATACATGACTCGTTGCTCCTGAATCAATCCACCAAGCAACATTGTCATCCTGCACATAAAATGCCTCAGATATTAGTGACACATAATTCTTACTAGAATTACAATTTTGCATTAAAATCTGACCTTGTTGCAATTCTGGATCCTTGGATCCACTTGGACCAGCATTTTGCTTTTCTTGCTTGCCTTTACCAACCCGACAATCCTTCTTGAAATGTCCAGGTTTGCCACACTTCCAACATGCCATCTTAGGCTTTTTGTTGGAAGAATTGTTGTTGTTTCCTTTAAACTTTCGTTTATCACCCTTGCCATACTTAGAATTCTTTGAAGATCCACCATCTTCAACCATATTCACAGAAGAGTTACTGACTTGGTTCTTGCCCTTAGGATTATTCTCAATTTCTTGAGTCCTCAAAGCCTCTTCAATTCTGAAGTGACTTCCAAGTTGAACCAGAGTCATATCCTCTTTGTTATGTTTCAAGGAGTGTTTAAAATCCTTCCATGATGGTGGTAGTTTGTCTATAACACCAGAAACTGAGATAGATTCATCCATCTTCAGATTGTGTTGGGCAAACTGTCCCAGAATTCTCAACAATTCATTGTATTGTTCCATCACAGGTCTAGAATCGACCATTTTGTAATTCATAAAATTACTGACCAGAAACTTCTTACTAGAAGCATCTTCTGCCATGTATTTGGATTCAAGAGAATCCCACAATTCTTTTGCTGACTCAACATTTTGATATACATCGAAAAGGGAATCAGACATACCGTTTAAGATGTGACCGCGGCAGATGTAATCAGCGTTTTCCCATTTGCAACGCCTCCTTGTTTGTTCAGCGGTTTCATCCTCAACCACTTCTGGAATGGGGGTACTCAGAACATATACAACCTTCAGCGTTGTCAATAGAAAATGCATCTTCTTTTGCCATCTTCTAAAATCTTGACCCTCAAACTTGTCCAACTTTGCAAACTTGCTTGTCATGTCTCTTGCAGATTCTGAGTTTGCCATCTTCAGAAAATAGATAACTTCAATCTTTGTTGGGGAATTGGGTGATAACTTGGATTTTTCTGAAGTCGTGTAATCACTTTCAGATTGAAGTTATTTGTGGTTCACCCAAATAATTCAATCGGATAAAGTCAGAAAATCTGCAAGAAGAGAGAATGTATATTGCTGTGTATTTCAAAATGAACCTATGTGTAAAATGATCAATGCCACACCTATTTATAGATGTCAACAGATGTGTCTTTTGCCAATAGACACACCTCAAGATGTGTCTTTTCCAATAGACACATCTCATTTCCAACAGTCATGTCCAATGCCAATAGACACACCTCAAGGTGTGTCTTTTCCAATAGACACACCTCATCTGATGCCAATAGACATGTCCCATAAGGAATAATTCTGAAATCATAACGAACTCGAACAGAGCATGCACTCCGCATTCTCCCGACTTGTTCGATGTAACATTACGATTACATTGATCAACTAGCCAATCCAATTACACTAAAATATCCAACATAGCGCCTACTAGTTTATTTGGTTAAGTGGTAAACTTGCCAGTTGCCACCTTATGCTTGGGAGTTAACTTTGACCAAAATATATTTCACATTTCAAATAAATTGTCACGCACTGCCCAAACAGTGTCTACTACAGCTTTCTTAGCCAAAATTACACATCTAGGGAATACAAGGAATGCATAACAAACTTAAATATTGCTGATGATTGAATAATCATGTCTCTTTTCTATGCCCTCCAAAAGCCCAAATTTATAAACACAAAGCATTTGAATAATTTAATATTAGAATCTATTTCTTGAAATCATTACGTACTAAAGAAAATAACACACACAACTTCTGCAATCATAATCAACCATCAGGCTGTGTTTGAACGAAACAAATAATTAATGCAAGGCTGCCAATAGAAAACTTAGTACTCCCTCCGTCCCATCCATTTCTTAACATAAATTTTTCATTTGCGTGGCACGCATTTTAAGGCTCTTATAAAATATGGTTCCATAACTTATTTTTAAAATTTTCTTTTTTTGTATAAAAATAGGATTGTTCTATTTTTATACAAAAAAAAATTCAAAAATAAGTTATGAAACTATCATTAAAATTTACCTTAAAATGCGTGCCGAATCCCCGTCCCCCAATGTTAACTATTGGGTGGGACAAGGAGTACAAATTAATGTCGTATAACTGACAGTAATGATCTCAATATATGATATTTGTGTAGTTTCAAAGGGGATAACTTGATAAAATTAAAATATTAATTCAAATTTGAATTGATGGTTTACCATAATATTATAAGTGATATTAATGACATTTAAATTTATATACCAAATTTACTATTACTCTCAAATTTTTCAGTGTGGCCCGAGTTCAACAAGAAGGAACTTTATTATGGTGGCCCAAGCAATGCGGGCTCGTGGAAGGGACCTTATCTCTATGTCCACGAGGTGCCTAGAGTAAAAACTTCCTTTAACTATCTCCCAGGTATGAAGCTATCCTTTAGATTCTATTCTCCTCCCTTAACTCAATCCACCTCCTAACTTATTCCCAATGGGATCGCAGTTGGCCCAGTGCGAACTGTTCTGAAGGGCGAGGAGAAGAAACGAGCCGATGACGTATTGAAGACTCCTCGCGAGGATAGGAACATCAAAACCCTCCTCACCTTAGAAAATTTAATTGAATGTGGGTTCTTGAAAGAAGGGATCGAGCTTCCCTCTGAGGCGGGGCCTTCAGGTGCGAAGAAGGCTTCGCGAAAAAGAAAATTGCGAGAGGAAACCTCGTTCTCTAGAGTAGTGGTCGCAGAAAGTGAGAATATTTTTACTGTTGTAGTCCAATAACTTCTTTATATTAACTGTCTTTATTGTCTTCGTATTTTCACCTTTCATAATTATTATCTCTTAACTGTTTTCTACTCCCATTTTGTAGGCATGTCGAGCAAAGGTCGCAGACCTCCATTTTTGAAGAGCAAAGACATCCCTACTGCAAATCCAGTTGCCACTCCTCCTCCAAAGAAGAATAATGAACTCCTGCCTCCTCCACCACCATAAACTAATACTGAGATCCCACATCAACCATCCCAGGGCACTCCCGAACAGCATGTCTCCAAAAAACACAAGAAGGACGAACCCTTGCCTCAGGTAACGAAGCCTGCAGTAACAACACATGTTCATCATCTTTATGCGAAGCATGGGTACACTCATGCCACTGAAGAAGAATGCACTAAGTGGGTGGGTGCAGAGCTGATAGAAAATTCCGAGTCAGTCTCCAAATGCCTGGCCGAAGTGTTTATCCGCCAAGCCTCGCATCTAAGAGAGCTGAAATGCGTCGTCTCTGCTAATGATAAGCTGGAAAAGGAGGTGAAGTCCCTTAAGCTCAAAGCTGAAGAAGAAAGGAGGTCGTTGATGGACACCCACAAACAAGCCCTTGAAACTGAGACAGCCAGCCTCCGCTCAGAGCTGAAGAGGATCAACAATGAAAAGACTGCACTTGACAAATCCTTGAAGGATGCAGAACAGCATGAGGAGGAGCTAAAAAAGAAGCACGAGGAGGAGATGAACAAGCTGGAAGTGGAGCTCGCTGCTGCTAAGTCTGATCGCGAGGCTGTGGAGGAGGCTGCCCAAACTGAATTTATGAAGGGCTTCATAAGGAAGATTCCCGATTTTGACTGGTCTCGGCTCGGGCTTGGCAATGCTGAATTCGCTGCCGATCTTCGCAAGGAGATTGAAGAGGAAGAGGCAGCTAGGCTCGCTAGCGAAACGGCCAAGGCAGATAATGCTAACCAAGCGAACCCCAACGACACTGCTGCATAACTCCTTCAATTCTGTTTACTGAACTAGGGATGCGGACACCCCTTGAATGTCTCGCAAGTTGTTATATTATTTTGTTTAACTGTCTTGATAACTTTGTTGGGCTCGCGTAGCGACCCAGTAACTGTTTGATTTAACAATTGCCATAATTCTGTCTTCGTTTCTTCATATAATATCTTGTCCTTGCTCTAGCTTCGTAAAATTAATGCTTCCATTCTTTATGTGTTTGAAATTTTTACCCAAGTAGATTGGCCTCGCAGCTGCGAAGCTTCCCTTGTTGAATTTTCTTAACTTCAAGGTGTACCATATCCCTTTGGAGTCATGACCTGCGATGCCTTCCTTGCGAGGTCGCAAACACGATCCGGAGATGGAGGTTGCACCTTGACTTCTTTTACTTTAAACTTTGAACTTCTTTAAGGAGATATACTTTTTTTTAACTAAACTTTGAAGACATTCCCTCATGTCGCAGTAAGTGCACGCTCGCAACCTCATTGACCTGAGGGGTGTTTGGCCTCGCATACGCTGTGCTGGCCTAGTCCTGAAAATTTTAAAATACTGACAAAGAATAAAATTGCACAACTTTTTGGAGAACAAACTTCATATATAAAATACTAGGGATGAAGCCCAACTTTCAATACATCATAATGAGGAGGTGTCTATATGATCACTACCCCTCGAGTACTTTGTATGAATTTATTCATGCTAAGTAGTAGTAGATAGAGACTACCAGGGCGAGGCCTCTACTGATAGTATTTCCTTAAGTGCTCTGCATTCCAAGCTCGCGGCATGACCTTATCATCCACGAACCTTTCCATTATAGTACCTCGTAGCTCGTCTTTGATAAGCTGCGAGCCTTAACTGAGCCTCTTCCCTTGACTCTTGTATCATGTCCAAATATAGCCTGTGATTGACCTCGTTTGCATCGGGGTCGTAATGTTCTCTTCTGAACGAGCCCGAGCCTACCTCAACGGGTACCATGGCCTCGCACCCATAAGTCAAAGAAAATGGAGTCTCGCTTGTAGTTGACCTTGGGGTTGTGTTATATGACCACAAGACCTTTGGCAACTCCTCGGGCCAACTACCCTTACTCTCCTCCAATTTAGCTTTTAGGGTATGCTTGATTATCTTGTTGATGGCCTCGATTTGTCCATTTGTCTGAGGGTGGCTCACAGTAGAGAAACTTTTCTTGATTCCTAAACTCTCACATAACTCTTTCATCTCCTTGCTATCAAATTGCTTCCCATTATCTGAAATGAGCTGATATGGGATCCCATAGTGACACACAATCGCCCTGTACACGAAGTACTTTAATTTTTTGGCCGTGATGGTAGCAAGGGGCTCGGCCTCGACCCACTTAGTAAAATAGTCCACAGCCACTACTACATACTTTACTCCTCCCTTAGCTTTGGGGAGTTCGCCAATAAGATCTATTCCCCACATGGAAAAGGGCCAAGGGCTAATCAGCGAGGTGAGGTAGGCAACTGGAGCATTACTGAAATTTACATTTCTCTGACATTTGTCACATCTCCTAGCGAACTCAAAGGCATCTCTTTTTAATGTGGGCCAGAAATACCCTTGTCGCAGAATTTTTTGAGCTAGGGAACTACCCCCCGAGTGATTGCCACATATTCCCTCATGGACCTCCCTCAAAATGTAGTTGCACTCTTCACCATCTACACACCTCAAGAGTAGGGTGTTAAATCCTCTTCGGTATAACACTTCATCATAGATCACATAGCGAGCTGCCTGATACTTGATCTTCCTTGCTTCTTTCTTTTCTTGAGGCAGAGCCCCATTCTTGACATACTCCCATATGGGGGTCATCCATGTCGACCCCTGGCTAACCATTTCCATAACACTTTCCTCTGGAACACTGGGCTTACTTTGAATTTCCAAGGGAATTATCCCAAGTAAAGTGGCCTCGCGTCGCGAGGGCATCCGCTCCTTGATTTTTTGCCCTCCTGATAAACTCTACCTTTACTTGCTTGAATGACCTCATAAGCCTATGGACACATTTTAAATATAGCTCGATCTGAGGTCCCCTGGCCTGCCATCCACATCCGACATGACCTGTAACTAACATTAGTTGTTGTATGCATTGAGATTCTCCACCTTCATTTCTATTGCGAGCTTGAGGCCAATTATGTGAGCCTCGTACTCAGCTGCATTATTAGAGGCCTCGAAAGCGAAGTGCACGACACTGCTCAACTTGCGACCCTCAGGTGTAACGAGCTCGATCCCAGCTCTGGCTCCTTTCTTGTTAGATGCCCCGTCAACATATAATTCCCACCACGAGGCTGAATTTTCATTTTTGATTTTGGGGTCAACCACCTCTGGGATCGCTACGAGAGCCCAGACATCTTCCTCAGATTGGGAAGGAAATTCCAATATGAAATCCGCTAAAGTTTGCCCCTTTATTGCACCTCGAGGCTTGTACTCGATATCAAACTGGCTCAGCTCTATGGTCCACTTTAAAAGTCTGCCCGAGGCCTCGGGTTTGTGCATTACTTGCCTTAGAGGATATGCAGTGAACCTGAATGCTATGAGCTTGAAAGTAAGGCCTCAGTTTTCGTGAAGCCAAGACTAATGCATAGGCGAGCTTCTCCATACTGGTATAGCGAGTCTCAGCATCTAGCAACCTCCTACTGACATAATAAACGGGGAACTGAACCTTTTCCTCCTCACGAACGAGGACAGCACTGATGGCATATTCTGAAACTGTCAGGTAAACAATAAGAATTTCTCCTTCCTTAGGCTTAGAGAGTAGTGGGGGCGAGCCCAGATGCTCCTTTATTCTTTGAAAAGCCTCCTCGCACTCAGGGGTCCATTCAAAATTTTTACCCACCTTCTTGATCGCTTTAAAGAACTCATGACACTTGTCTGATGACTTGGAAACAAACCGATTAAGTGCTGCGATCCTTCCAGTTAGACTTTGTACCTCCTTGACACTTCTAGGCGACCTCATCTCTATCAAAGCTTTTATCTTGGCTGGATTAGACTCAATCCCTCTGTGGTTAACAATAAACCCCAAGAATTTCCAAGACTCGACCCCAAAAACACACTTCTGGGGGTTGAGCTTCATTCTGTACTTCCTCAGTATATCAAACATTTCTGCGAGGTGGGCTACATGATCCCCAACTTCCTTAGACTTTACAAGAATGTCATCCACATAGACCTCCATTGTTTTCCCAATCTGCTTCTCAAACATCATATTGACGAGCCTCTGATAAGTGGCACCTGCATTGAGGAGGCCAAAGGGCATCCCAATATAGCAGTAGTGACCTCTGTCTATGATAAACGAAGTATGCTCCTGATCGGGGCCATACATGGGTATTTGATTGTACCCAGAATAGGCATCCATAAAACTTAGGAGTGCATGGCCCGTTGTTGCATCTACCAATTGATCAATCCTCGGAAGCGGGAAACTATCCTTTGGACAATGCTTGTTAAGATCAGTAAAATCCACACATGTCCTCCACTTGCCATTTGGTTTCTTCACTAGGACAGGGTTAGCGAGCCAATTAGGGTAGAATGATTCCCTGACGAGCCCGACCTCGAGCAACCTATCCACCTCTTCTTTGAGAGCCTCGGCTCGCTCTCCACTTATTGGCCTTCTTTTCTGCCTTACTCCCTTTTTGTTAGGATCAAGATTGAGTTTGTGACACATCACATTAGGATCAATCCCAATCATGTCTTCGTGAGACCATGCGAATACATCCAAATTAGCTTTAAGAAACTCCACGAGCCTCTCCCTAAGATCAGGGCTCAGCTACGACCCGACCTTCAACACCTTAGTTGGATCCTTAGCATCAACAAGAACGGAGACCGTATCTTCTACGGCTCCAACCCGCTCCACATATTCAGGGATGCGAGGATCTAGATCAATTTCCACATCACGAGGCCTACTAGACTCTGCTTCACCCTGCCTCGTGATTCCTGCTACAGAGGTCGGGGCCGCTCCAACATGGCCATACTCGGTCACGACTGTTGTTTCTCGTGTGGCTCCATTAGGCAAATCTACCAATGTTGATGTTTCCTTGCGAACCCATTTCCCTTTACGGGCTCGCACAGCTGCCTGTTCTGGGCTCTCCTCGTCATCACTAGCCTCCTCGACAATTCCTTCTTGTAGAATCAACACGGGCTGAGAGGCCTCCATCATAATAGCCCCTGGCACTGGCTCTACCTGTATACCCAAGCTGTCAAAATAATCATTCGGCAACTCCTCGATATATATTATATTGCAACCAACTGAGGGTTGCGATGCCGACTTGTGAGCCCTTTCTTCCTCTTCGCATTCCATATGACTTCTTCCCCTTTCTGCTGAATTAAGGGCCTGATTATAACATTCTCGAGACTCATGTTGAATTCCTCTAACACACCTTACACCTTGCGGGGTAGGGAACTTCATCGAGAGGTGATAGATAGAAGTCACCACCCTCATTTCCTTCAAGATGGGTCTCCCCACAATAGCATTATAAGCAGATGGTTGATCCACGACCATGAAATCAGTGACCTGCATAGTGATGCAGGGCTCGTCCCCCAAAGTAATGGGGAGCCTGATAAGGCCTTTCACACTAACAGAAGCCCTAGTGAACCCATAGAGGTGACCTACTGTAGGAATGAGGTCTTTGTCTACATATCCCATTTTCTTATAGACATCGTACATCAAAACATTCACAGCACTTCCATTATCCACTAGCACTATGTAGATATTCTGTGAGCCAATGTGAACTCGAACAACTAGAGCATCGGAGTGAGGATGGTGTACCCACTTCGCATCCTCCTAAGTGAACATTATATTTGTGTCTTCCCCCTTAAAAAGCTTTGGGGGGTCTCTCCCGTAAATGATGCACATTGGTGAGGGGCCGCTCCCTGGCCTCGCGAGCATACATTTCTCTTGCCTTGTTGCTATCTCCTCCAATATGCGGCCCTCCAATGATCACATGGATGCTATTGCCTCGCTCCTCCCTCTCCTTGCGAGGTTCTGTATTCTGGCACGTATGAGGTACAACATTATATCCCAGCCCTGACTTGCTAGAGTTCCCTTGATGTTTTTTCACTTCACGAACCGCCCACTCAGTTAACTTCCCTTCTCGAATTAATCGATCAATTTGTTCTTTAAGGTGCCAGCAGTCCGCGGTATCATGCCCCTTTTGTTCATGAAAATCACAATACTTCGTAGAGTTCCAAGTTCCCTGTGTACCCATGGCAGGAGGTTTTGTGAACATCCCTTTGTTAGCATTAACAACATAAATATGATCAACTGAAGCCACTAAAGGAACGAACTTGTCTTCATCTCTAGCCGGACGGGCCCGAGGTGGGGACCGTCTTGGGGGATCACGATCCCTTCTCTTTGGGCTCGGGCTACGATCATGTCTTCGCCTGGGGCTTCTAGAATCCTTTCTCTTTACCCCCTTTGCTTTTTCCTCCATTATTGCCAGACCCAGTATTCTTATTGAGGCCCTCCATTGATTTTTTTACCCACTTGAGAGGCTCAGCCTCCTTGTAGAATTCAGCAGGGGTATTAGGTGTGTGGGCCTGTAGATGCTTTCAGAACTTTGTGCCTTCTCTTAACCCAGCAGTGAGAAAGTTCTTAACGGCCTCGTCATTTGCGCCTCGCACTCTAGGGACCTTAGTATTGAACCTCTTGAAGTAGTCCTGTAGACTTTCTCCCTCCTTTTGCTTTATGTTGGCTAGAGTAGAAACAGGGGGTGCATAGAGCATCGAGGATTGAAATTGTTTAATGAAGATGTCTACAAATAGCTCCCAGGAATCAATGGTGACTAGTGCTCCTAGCTTCGAAAACCATTGCTGAGCGCTCTCTCTCAGCGAGGCTGCAAACAGCCTGCACCTCGCTAGCTGCGAGACCTGATAAACATCCATCTCATTATTGAACCGAACAACAAACTCAGCTGGGTCAGTTTCTCCATTGTAGGTCATATCTGAATGATGGCCTCGAAACACGGTAGGAAGTGGAGCGGTTCGGATTTCATGAGTAAAGGGCGAGGACGAGCCCATAGTACTGAAAATCCCTTTCTCATTATTCATCGCATCCAAGGCCTTTTTTAGCTCTTCTAGCTTATAATCACCGATCTTAGCTTCTTTGTCTTCCTTTTTCTTCTCTCCAGTACTCCCATGATGAGATTGAGTCTTTTTTGGGGCACTAGACTCCTCTTGATCATTTCTACGATCCTTCTTTCTGTGCTCTTCCTCGCGGTGGTAGGATCGTTCACGCTCTCGATGGAAAGGGGGTCTATCATCGCGATGATGGGACCGCTCACGCTCTCTACGAGGAGAGGGAGGTCTGTCATTGCGACGATGTGACCGCTCACGATCTCTTCGAGGGGATAAAGGCTGATGATAGCCCTTGCTTTTGTTTTTGGACCCCCCATCCTTACTAGCTTTAAGTTTCTCTAATTTGAGGCGAAGATCATGCTCGCTGAGTTTCTTTCCAACTCGGTCAAAGATGCTAACGGACCTTCCTTCAGATGAGGCGGGCTTCTCCATCGACTCCCCCTTCTCTATAGTAGCCTCGTCCTCGCTCCAATCAGGGTTTGTTTGGTCTGTTACTACATCGTCAAAGTTCCCTATTAACTACTTGGTGGGGCCTTTACTACCCTCTACTTGATGGGTTCGACCCCCTGTCCTCGCATTCCTCTTGAAACCTCTAGAGCTGTGTCGCTTCTCCATCTTAGCCACCCTACCTTGTACCTCGATCATTTGATCACCGAGGCCCTTTAGAAATGACATGACTTCTCCAGTCAAGGCCACTTGTTGGACAGGGGGTGTTTTCTCCTTCTCGAACCCTTCCTTGGTCCCATCTTCCACCGCCTCGCTTTCTGGTCGATCCATCCTCTGGGGGTCGTCTCTGTCTCTCTTATGCGACCCCGGGGTTTCCCCCACTCCGTTTTTCTTCTTGTTCAATTTAGTCATTATTCTCCCAACTCCATGACTACCCCTTCTTCTAGCGCCAAATGTTATATGGAGAATATTGTATAACAATATTTTGGAGGTTGCTGGATTTACGAAGCAAAATACGGATATTCTGCTAAGAACACGAAGAACACGGAGGAGATTTGTAACTGTTTTGTGGCTGATCTTGTATATTGATATTCAGTGGTGAACTGTTTCTCATCCTTTACAAGATGCCTACATACCCTATTTATAGGGATCAAGCCATACGTAGTTCTCTTAGAGAAGAAGTTATCTAGACGGGCTAGGGTTTCTATGGGCTCGGCTTGGCCCAAATCCACTAGTCGTCTCATTGGGTTGATATATTTTACCCATTTATACTGCTCATGACCCATGACCCATTAAAGGGAACCCACGGCTAGCATGATACTAAAATAAACTGACCTCGCTGACGAGGCGAATGGAGAAGTTGCATGGCCTCGCATGCGGCCTCGCTGGGCTAGTCATGCGATGTGGTCCACGCCGTACGGAGATAATTATACTCACGCGACCTCGCTGGGCCTGACTGTAAGCCTTCACAATAAATATGCTCTAGGTCACGCTGGACCTCTAGGCCTCGCTAGACCTTGTAGACTGCGACCCGACCCATACAGCTCGCTGGCGAACTTCCTTTGCAGTAATCCAATGCACTGACTCATAATGGTGGATTTTAGTGACCCATTCTTCACTCCTAGGCCCATTATGTGTGATGTACTGATATTCTAGCCCATTAGGCCTGTTTAGGACTTATGCCAAATTCAGGCATAACATTTAATATTTATGAATTATTTTTCTTCAAGTTTAATTTTGAAACATCGTAAACTATCATTTATTTATTTTAATTAGATTTACAATAGTTCTTAAGAGATATTAACAACAAACTATCTCTATAATTTATAATTTTAAGTGATAAACAATTTCAAAGGGATTTTTCTTTCATTTTCTTTGTTATTAAACTTTTTCCAAATATTGCAACTTCTTAATAAAGTATCTTAGATAAAATGATAAATTAAGACAACAATATTTCCAAAGTTGATCTAAAGAAATATATTTAAGATTAGGAGGTTTTCACTTATAAATATATAAGGTATGAGGTATTGTGTTTAATAATTTACACTCAATTATGTAATGTCAAGTGGATCGTTATGTTTTTACACATAAAATGTTTATTAACTCACATAATATAAATCAAATTCTTCAATTTATTATTGATATTTTTGACCTAATTAAATACGTCACATGTTCAATTATTTATCTTTATTTTTTATTGAATATATAAATTATTTTTTAAGGATATGATAAAAATCGAATCGGATCCGGATATCCGATTTTGTAAAATATCATGATCCGAATCCGAATTTATAAAAAAACGGATCGAATATCCGGTCCGAATTTTTGGATCGAATATTCAAATAATCGGATTTTTCCGTAACCATTATTTGTGGGGTGTTATAAGACACAAGATGGACGAATACTGGCCCAAATTTAGAGAAATCCATCCATCCATCCATTATATATATTACAGGTCAGCATACCCTTTCATGCAATTTAGTAATTTACTAAAACTCCCCTATATTATAAACAAAATATAATAAAAATATTATGTTATCATGAATTGAACCCATGACCTATTGATCCTAATATACATTATGGCTAGATTACAACCATCATGCTAGAAGATCACTTCAAAAATTTTAAACTCATCTACTACATGTCTACATCCAAAGAACTCTTATTCTATAATTCATTTAAAATTTATATTAAACATATTAAAAATAAAATAATTAAAATATTTATCTATTTTCAAATATATATATATATATATATATATATATATATATAGTGTGTGTGTGTGTGAGAGAGAGAGAGAGATTATAATTAAAAATAACTCACATATAAGTATAAATATGTTCCGTTGTTCAATACTTGGTTTTGGATATAATATTATAAATCAAATTAGTCATATAATGAAAATTTTTAAAAAAATCATATAAAATTTGGATTTTATGATGATTATCGATTAAATAAGAGGAAAAAATATATAGTCGGTAAGCCTTGGAGTATCTAAAATTCATTATAGAAAAGTTTTCAATTAACACGGAGCTTTAAATTATAAATTGGACATTTTTTTTCTGTTTTAAGATAAAATCATAAAATGTATCTTTAACTTTAAATACAATATTGTAAATGAGATCATTCATTTTATAAATACAGTATTGTAAATGAAATTATCGTTGACTTTGAATACAATATTTAGACTCCATACTGGTTATCGATTAAATAATTAGATCTTTTAAAGATTAAATCATAAAATATACAGTTGACTTTATATACACTACTATAAATGCCTAAATTCAAAAATTTTGTATTTAGACACCAACATGACAAGAAATTTCTATTATAGTATTTAAAAGTGAAACCAAATAAATAAATTAGTGTAAATTTTTTATTAATGATATATACAAAATTAAAATTTTAAAATATTGAGGATTATGTATTAAAATTTTGTAAGTGAAATCATTGTGATAGAAATGGTTAATAACTATAAAAGTAATATAATATTAATAAAATTATATTATTTATGAAATCATAATGATTATTTTATGAAATTATAATATTAAGATATTTTTCTTTTTATTATGCATAAAAACACTTAAACACGAAACTAAATTACGGATTCACGAGATGACAAAAATTGATTTGATTTTAAATTTGGACTTCTAGTACATGCTATGAAATTATATTATTACAATATTTTCATTGTATTACACATATGAAACGAAAAGACATGGTATACGAGATGACATCAATTCATATAGTATCAAATTTGGGATTTAGATAGATGAAACACGAAAACAGGACAAGAATATAAATTTGAAATTCATTTATTATTATAAATATAGTAAATATATTTACGATCTATAAATAAAAATGAAAATAAATTCACATACACTGAATCAAAAATAGATTCTATTTAGTTGACATTAATGTGTTATTTTATATTAAGTACATTTATATTAGATTAAGTAAATGATTAATATTGGATAAAATAAATGTCATATTTAGTCATTAAATTGTTAAAAATTAAACTGTGTAATCAATTTTAAAATCGTCCTTGTACTTTATGAATTCAACCCAAATAACACGTGAGAAAAAAATATTTTTTATATTACAAAACAGTTATACAAGATTATCATGGAAAAGACTTAATTATGAAGTTTAAAATTGAACTATACAAAGTTTTAAAACTTGAGCTCAATTAGGCATAAAAAAATTACATTACGAATTTTATTTACAAGAAAAAGTTTGGACTACATCAACTTTTAATCAAGGAAAATATTAAATGATTCGACGATAGTTTATTGATAAACTAAAAGTTTATGTTGTGGGGTTGTAATTGTAATTGAAAATGTAAAATATGACCAATAACATCTAAATAAATGGTGCATAAAGTTAATTGATAATAAATGCATTATTAATTTTGATAATGTAATATTCACAATACATATCTACCAATCTACCACCCTGTAACACGATATTGATGATTTCTAAACGACATATAAATATATGCTTAATAATAATAATAAGTTAAAATGTAGTTCGTGTAAAAGAATAGTACAATGACATCCACAATTTATGTGAAAAATTAATGAATGAGATATACGCACAATAAATATTTTTTTATACGATAACATATAAAATACTCATTTACCGCTGATAATCAGAATAATAATTACTTAATAATAATATATGAAATATGTGAATAAAAAAATAACATGATGCCCGTACAACGATAATCACAATAATAACTTAATAACGATATATGAAATACGTGAATAAAAAAATTAACACGATGCCCGTGCTTTGCACGGGCTATCATGCTAGTTAATGGGCCAACACAATAGACCCAATAAATAAAAAACAATGGATATTTAAAGATGGAAAGCACTACATACATTATTATATCCCATAGGGCGGTTATCAAAAATTATATTAGGGTTTTGGTTTGTAATTGTTTATATGTGACTATCGTTTTAAGTCTCATTGCATATTCACCGTTGTTATTGTGTGAAGTTTGTTCGTATAAGGTTATCGGAAATTATATTAGGGTTTTAATTTGTTATGCGCTATATATCCCCATTGTTCTGTTTCATAGCATATTTGAAGTAGTTAATGGGTGAAGTTTGGTCGTATAAGATCATCGAAAATTATGTTAGGGTTTTAATGAGTTATACGCTATATGTTTCGTTCTTATGTGACTTTTGTTTGTTAAACATATAGATGGATGCTACTGAGCAGAGGCTAGAGGTCCGTCTTGTGGACACTAGGGCTTTTTGGAATCCTCTTGCTTTTGCTGCTGATGCCAAATTTAAGGATGAGATACAGAGGGATATCATTATGGAGGTAGTTTTTGGGACAGCCATGGCCAACGAGGAGGCACACGTTAAGGAGGCTGCTTTTGACTGTCTTGTGTCGGTAGTATCTAGATACTATGATTTACTTCAACCTTACATGTTGCACATTGTGGAACTCACAGCAACTGCAATCAAACAAGACAATGGGAGCCTTGCAGTTAAAGTAGTTGAGGTTTGGAGCTCTATATGTGATAAAGAGATAAAGCTTCAACAACTTAAGGTTCCTGATGATAGCAGTAATTCTGTTACCCCTCCTCATTTTCGTTTTATCGACAAGGCTTTGGAACATCTAGTTCCTTTGTTGCCGGAAACATTGCTTGAAAAGGATGAGAATCGGAATGATGGGGTTGGGGATCTTTCTATGGCTGGTGGAAAGTGTCTCAGTCTTGTGGTTAGGACAATTGGAGATGCTATTTTTCCTCTTGTACTGCCCTTCGTATAAGGTAACATCTTCAAATCAAACCGGAGATCTCGTGTGGCAGCTAATTATGCCTTTGGGTCAATCCTACAAGGCCCGAGCATGAAGAAGCTCATACCAACAGTACATCATCACGGGTTATTTTATCTTATCAGCTCACGGGTTATTCATAATTCGTAATTATGAATAATTTGGATTTTTGTTTCTAGTCCTATAACCTAAAATATCTTGGTGGTTGGGGTCACAGATGTTATATTTTTAAATTTTGAACAATTACAAGGAATATTATGTTATTAAACTGGTGAATATATTTGAGGATTTTCAAGTAATGATCAAATCTCCTGACCCCGGATTTGGGGGCGTTACAATGAGTAACAAAAAGAATATTGTTAAATTTTAAAAACATTTTGATTTAACACTTGTTTAACCATCTGTGTAAACTCCCGCATACAACTAGTCAGGGTTAGGATTTACATGTCTTTGTCATCAGCATTAGCAAGTTAAAGAAAAAAATTCCAACATTAACTTAAAAGAAGATAATTTTTTTAAATCAAACATCCATTAAACAAAAAAGTAAAAAAAGGAAAAAGGAAAAAGTAGAAACATTAACTAAAAAAAATCCTTGGCTTCTCCTTTTGTCTCCATCTAAAAAAAAAGAGTAAAAAGTTAGAATAAATAAAAAGAGTTTCAAGAATATGTATGAAAATGGAAAAAAATATATACATAAAATCTTCTTTATATATATATCTATTACTATATATTATAGGGTGACACAAGGGCAAAAAGTGCCTAAAAAATGCCTGTGAAATTACCATTTTGCCCTTATTTTTTGAGAAACTACAAAAATGCCATTCCCCTGTAATTAATGTAAAAAATAATTAAATTCATGTTGCTAATAGGAATTAAACCCTTAACTTCCAAGTACAAAGTTCATCCCATAACCATTGTGCTACTATGATTGTTGTGTTTACTTTGAAAATATTATTAGATAAGCCACGTGTTATTTTATTATCTTATTTTCCTTTTTCAATTCTTACCTTTTGAGTAAATAGATTGTTAAATTTATTATTTATAGAAAATAAAACTCTAAATTATACATAAATGTAACTCAGATTAGATAACAAAATTTGAATTTGTTAACATTCTTTTCATTGTAGATATAAAATATTAGATTACTAAAATCATAAATAGAATTATATTTCAATGAAATAAAAAAATGTGACTAAATTTTGGAAAATATTATAATTGCATCATATACATTCTTTAGATTTATAAAAAATACAAATATGTGAGTTAATTAGTGATTTTTGTTCGAACAATCATTTAGACTTTAATCAATTTTAATACATAATTGAATTTGAGTTAAAAATGACCCCTTTTAAAATTTAGGATTTCAAAATATATATTATGATTGACTAATAACACATACTAAAAATAATGTAAGATGAATTAAAAAGTATGATCTTAAATGTTATATAAATTAATAAATCATCTTCTTCTATATATAATAGGAGAACAAGAGAATATTTTAGGGGCATTTTGAGACAATAAACCACCTACGAAATTACGATTTATCCTTATATATTACAAAATTACATTGATTTGCCTTTTCCTTATTTGAAGAGAAAAAATAAGTAATTTTGTGTTTGTGGGGAATTGAACCAACAACCTCCTCTATATATTTTTTCTTCCAAACCATTATGCTACATTATGTTTTTTGGTAGCAGTTAAAACTATTTTTACATAAGTTCGACCTCTATTATCCTGTTTTTACTATTCGTTTAACTTATGAGTAAAAATAGTAATAACAAATATTAGTTTCAAAATTTAAAATTTTACTTTTCAAAATATGGTACGTACTTATATACACTAATTTCAAAATTTTATTCCGCTCTCTTATTTTAAATGAGTTAGTTTGTCTTTGTTGTGAATTGAATCATTAATCTCGTCCAAACAATTCATCCTTCCGATCGTTGTACTACGTATATTTTTGGTTTTTAGTTAAATTCTTTTAGATAAATTCAACCTCTTATTTATTCTATTTTTACTACTATTTTTAATTTTTGAGTAAAAGATAAAGGTGATTCACATTAGTACTTTTAAAATTTTGTATTTTAGTTTATTAAACATGGTACATGATTATATATACAACTAATTTAAAATTTTGATAATAATATCACGTGATGTAAATTGGATTATTTTCAATTAATTAAAATTTTCTTATATATAACATTAACTACAATATATTTAATATTTTTACATAATAATATTTAATTAAAAAATGAGATCTTTAAAAATGTTAGATAGTACAAAAGTTAAAAAAAAAATGAATCATGCAGATAAATTGAGAAAGATTAATTTTTTTGAAAAAAGATCATATAATATATATTAATACAAAATATAGGAATCAGTTCATATATACATCGATTAAAAATTGGATAATACACATAAAGAAATTTTTGCTGGAAAGAATATTAAAAAATGAGAAAACTGGGCCTGAGGACAACCTCAGGGATCTCCCCTGAGGTTATAAGAAATATTGCTTATAAAGTAAGGGCCCCGCATGGGCAGTTTTGTAAATCTAAATTTTTATCACTAATTTACACAAATGCCCTTACATTTTGTATTGATTTGTTCTATCCTCAAGCTTGTAACCTGAGGTCATCCTCAAGTACATGAAACCCTTAAAAAATTCAAAATAAATTATAACAAGGATTAAAATATACAGTCAAGTTAACAAATATCTTAGAAAATAGGATATTGCATAACATGCACACACACAAAATATTATAATAAATTAATCACATTATATACCCTGAGTTAGTTAAAATAATTTGCTAAAAAAGATAAAATTTAAAATATGCAATTAGTTTTTTACATACTAATTGAACAATATCTTTATTGTGAAACATTATGTGGGTAAATAATAGATTTCTTAAGTTGTCAAAATTATAACTGATATATAAATAAATATGTCATTTGTGTACTACTCATTTATTTTATGATTATATTCTTAAATATACCTTAGAAGAGAAAAAAATCAAAAAGAACTTTTTCCTCCCTCTTATGTATTGACTAGATTCTTTATGAAATAATGAAAATAAAAATAATTATAAAATAATAAAAACTACCATTCCAAAAATTGATTTATAGTGATGAAAAACATCAAGGAGAATTAAACCGAAAACCCCACTTATTATTTAAATTTTATGTTATTTTACCCAAATTTATTATAATAACAAATTACTAGATTTTTTTTACCTATGACATAAATTTGTGTAAATTGATGTAAATGTGTTATACTACCATTCCAAAAATTGATTTATTGTGATAAAAAACACCAAGGAAAATTAAACCGAAAACCCCACTTATTATTTAAATTTTATGTTATTTTACCCAAATTTATTATAATAACAAATTACTAGATTTTTTTTACTTATGACATAAATTTGTGTAAATTGATGTAAATGTGTTATACTATACCCAACATATAATAAATCCAACACATTTATATGACACGAAATATCTTATTTTGAGTGCTTATCTGAATAAATAAATCAAATTTTTTGTAAAATAATATTGAGACATTATAACAAACATGTTTTAACGGAAACTATACAATAGTGTCTATATATATTCTTCAAATCATAAAAATAAATAAATTTACTTTAATTTTTAGAAGATGGCCCGTGCCTCGCACGGGTTAATATGCTAGTATATATAGGAGAGAGATCAAAAGAGAACTTGATTGATTGAGAAAACCAAGAAACCATCATCTTAACCATTAATTAGTAGTTTGATCTAAAGGATATAAGATTTTACTAATTTTCAAATTTTTAAGAGAGAAGGGTAGAAATGGAATTTGATTTTTTTTTACATTTATTTGTGTCTTGATTGCAAATCGACGATGAGGTTAATTCAATGCCGTAAATTCATTTTCAAATCCTATAATTAATGTAGGCAAGCAAATTACATACATTCCTTGTTCACTATTTATATTACTGGTATGGTAACTGTAAAGCAAATCTTTGAATTTTTTTAAAAAAAATATCTCTGTAATTGGATTCATACCATAATTATAGCAACATAACTATAACAACCCACTAAAATGCCCGCTGAACTTATACAAAAATGAATTTTTATAAAATTCTATTGAGTGTTTCATTAATTAAGATAAAATTTAAAAAGAATATATTAGGATTCAACTCTAAGATTATTTTAATTGTTTAGTTTATTAAATATTAAATTAGATTATTTTCAAGATTTTTTAAATATTCTTTCAAGATTATTCTTCTAAGATTTTATTACGTCTTCTACAAATCTTATATAAGTTATTATTTAAATAATATTTAATTTAATTCATAATATTATATGTTAGTTACAGAGGCATGCCTGTATACATCTAATAACAAGCCTAATTGTTTGTAATGCTTTGCATTACTTACATGATCTCTTAATTGAGGGAACCTCTAGTTGTAGAGTTTCTGTTTGTATTGTACTTGCAGTAGGCATCAAATCCTAGTTGTGTAACTGTACTTATAGAGTCTAGAATAATGCTTGAAAGAAGTTCCAAGGTTCATGCCTCAAGCAAGAAGATAAAGACTGTCAAATAATCACAGTTGGGATTTGAAGAAATGAAGAATTTGCCTAAGTACCAATTCGAGAAGTATATTTGTCTATTCGAGAAGTCCAGCATTCGAGAAGTCAGGGATTCGATATCTCAAGACACTATTCGATATCTCTGAATACACTGTTCGATATCTCATTCGATATCTCAGAGATTCGATATGTCTATGTACTCTATTCGAGAACTCAGGAAGTCAACAAGTCAAAGTAGTATTCGAGTTCTCAAGGAGTCAACAAGTCAAAGTTCCATTCGATATCTCAAAGACTCAGAAAGCTATTCGATATCTCAAGGATTTGACAAGTCAAGTGTTCTATTCGACAACTCAAGGAATCCTGAAGAAAAGAGCTATTCGAGAAGTAATTCGATATGTCAATATAACAGTGTTCGAGAAATCAGAGTTATTGATCAAGTCAATTCTAGTTCTCGAATCAACTACTTAGTCACTTCTCGAATACATTCTTGGAGACAAAATACTGAAGAAATTGTACAAGTTAGAAACCTGCAACAAGCCAATGCACTTTATGGACCACAATCTGTAACGTGCTCTGGAAAGCCTACAAGGAAGCTTGGAGAGATATAGAAGAGACAAGGGGCTAAAGAAGTGGATCTGAATAGGCTTTGCAAAGTCAAATCTGTAACCGTTTGGACACTTACTCAAAAAGGATAGATAGACTAGAAAGTAATTTGTTCAGCTACCTTATTTGTAGTTAGTAGGGTGTATCCATGTTCTATAAGGATACAGCCTCACTTTCTTAGTCAATTAACTTAGTAACTTTGTGAGTCAAGTTTTTCATACACTGTAAGCTGTATCTCTCTGAGAAAAACGAAGCTGAGAATACTATCATTTGTATTCACAGATTGTAGCAACCTTTATCTAATAATACATTAGATTAAAGTGATATTGTGTTTTGTGTTATTGATAAGTGGATTTTATATCCACTTAGAGCATTCTAAATCGGCTTAAATTGATTACTTTGGCCTCAAGTTTATGGTAGTTTTGATGTGTTTTGTTTAATTGTGCAGGGTTGAAGAAATGTCGATTAAAGGTGTAGTTCCGGTCGTTTTTGGAGTTGATTGATGATATGGAATGAAGAATGGAGGCTAATGTCAACTCCTAAGAAGTATACAAGTCATTAAGGATGAAAGACGGAAGCTCATGCAAAAGGAACGGGAAGAAAAGGCGAAAAAAGCAAAGAAAAATCATTTTTCGCAGAATGGGACCAAGCCGGGAGCTCCCAGCCATGTTAATGCAGTTTGGACCGGCACTTCAGGCGGGAACGGCGCCTCTGGTGCTGCGGGATGCTGCGTGGTGCGCGGGTGAAAAATCAGCCAGAATTTCTAATTTTGTTTTGCCCATATCTTGAGTTCTAGAATTCCGTTTGAGGCCCGTAAGCAGTCCACGCGAAGATAACGAGATTCTCTATCATTCTAAAGTGTTCAAGAGGCCCAATTGCAGCTGGAACGTTCCAGAAAATCTGAAGAAAAGACAACTGCGAATTTCCCTTTAAATCAGAATCAGTTTAGGAAACGTACTTCTATTATAATTCTGATTTGGTATTTTCTTGCTGGGCAAGAATTATAGAGCCTATATAAACACATCCAACCCTTGTAATTTATCATCATCATTAGGAGTAGAACCATTACATATCAATTACTTAGGTTTATTTATATATTTTCATACTTTGTTTTTATCATGGTTTCATCAGATCCCATGATGACGAGCAGTTCGATTATGAACTAATCGTTGTCATGGGATTCTAACGGATTTATTTATGGAGTTTAGTATCTTGATGCTTTAAAGATCTGTGTGTGATGTATATCTTGATATCCTCGTATGGTTGTGATTCATGTGTTTAGATGCGTCATGAACATCTAATTTGTTAATCTCTTGCTAAACGAGAGTGGATCTTGAGATTTAGAACTTGCCATGCTTGCATAGGATAGGTTGATGTTTTAACATCATGATTTGTGGCATGATTAGAGATAATATGCTACCTTATGTGATCAATGTGGATAACTTGTTCTTCAACCGTTATGTTTTCAAATTCTATAGAGATATAGGGTCTAAGCATAATTGGTGTCTATTCATCTTCTATCTCTTTTGTGGATGTATGTTTAGTTTGGTATTCGTATACTGAGAAGTAGCGTATACTTGTTTCGTGTTATTCGATCAGATATCATAACCATTGCATATAGTGATTAAAGGCGTCAAATCTAAGCGAAGTATTTAATGAAGTTAGGATTCCATGGTTTTTCTTGTAGAAGTAATTAGATTTCAATTCTTTCTAGTTAGTTAATTTGTAGTTTTGTTAATTTGCTTTTTAGTTAATTTAGATAGTTAAAAACTATATTTGTTATTTGTCTTAGCAGTGCATAATAACCATACACTGTTGCATAGGTGCGTTTACTGAATTAAAACCATAACCAGATCTCTGTGGGAACGAACTTGACTTATATCTGTATTACTTGTGACCACGTACGCTTGCGTGATTTAGTGCAAACAAGTTTTTGGCGCCGCTGCCGGGGATCATCGGTGTTTTATTTTTGGTTTATGTGCTTGTCAATAGTGGTCGTTAGAGTTTACTTACTCGGATTGCTTTTTCTCATCTATTCTTGTAGTTCGTTGGTGTTTCAGGTACTTGTCAGAGAGCGTTGACGTTGAAGATGGATTTTCAAACTTACTATGGAGTTTAGCATGTGGCTAGTGTTTGTGAGCTATGTGCGGGCGCACATGAGACGTATCAGTGCTGGAGCAACCAAGGTGGTATTCAACAGCCTCAGCAATGTGAGCGGTGTTTGGGTGTTCATGATCCCTCACAATATTGTTAATATGAAGGAGTTGATCCATATGTCACTTATGAGGAGCAACCATATTTTCCATACCATCCTCAACAGTACCAGCAAGATGTTCCAGATATGTCATATTTCTTTGGTAGTGAAGAGTTTCAACATCAGCAACCTACTCCTACTTTTCAGTCAGATAAGGTTGATGCTATGGAGGAGATTAGGATGCTTGCAAGAAGTTATGAGGAGTCTACCAAATCTACGGAGATTCTAGTTGCTCAAGCTGTGAGAGCCTTGGAACAAGAGAAACAACAATGCATATTAGAGATAATTCCAGGAAATAATGATGACTTGGAGCAGGGTACTGTATGCATAATTGAAGAAGACAAATTCCAAGAGGAGGTGAGTGTTTACAAGCCATGTGAGGAATTTGATCAAGCTAGTGAGGTGGATGATTTGGAAAGGGCACAATTTGAGACAGACACTGATGAGCTACGCAAATTTCAAGAATTGGTATGTGCGTACCAAGAGGACACTGCTGAGCTACGCAAATTTCAAGAATTGGTATGTGCGTACCAAGAGGATGAAGAACATGGGAAAGATGCAGGTCTTCTAGTTGTCTCAGACTATAAAGATGGAGGTAGCGCATTAGAGCCAATGGAGGAAGTTCTCTTTGAGGAACCAAAAGCTTTAGAAACTTACATTTACCCTCCTCCATTACATTCAAGCGAAGCCCGTGAATGTGTGTTGTTCTACAAATTGTCACATTTTGGGTCAACAGATGAAGGCATTGGAATAGGACATAGTTGTTACACGAATAAGCCAAGCGAGGAGAAGTGGCAGAAAGTGTGTCGTCGTGATGACGATGAAGTATCGCGAAGAGATGACCAGGCAAACTATTATCATCCTTAATGGAGGCTTGGAAGTAACGTCAAGCTATTGACGTTAAAGAAGCGCTTCTTGGGAGGCAACCCAAGGTATGTTTTCTACTTTCCCTTGTATTTACTTCCATTCAATGAGGACATTGAATATTCTAAGTTTGGGGGTGGTTTGAGGGATAAGTAGTGTATATTTATGTGATTGTTAGTCATTGTGTTCATGTAGGATTTCATGCTTTGCATATTAGTAGTAGTAAATTATGCATTTATGTTCGTGTTATCTACGTTTGTTTCATATAGGACATTCTGTTTTTATTTTTGTATATCATGTGCACCCATGCTTGATAGAAATTTTGTGTTGTTGACGCTTTTGATTGAGAAGTGATATGCTTTGTTCTTGTGCACACACATACACTAGTAAGTTGAAGCTAGTAGACTTATTGAATGTTGTAAGTAATTAGAAGGACATGAATATGTGCAAGATGATTTAGTTTGCATGCTTTGAATACAAGTCGGTGCGTTAGAGAGATTTTTGCTTGGGATTGAGTATGTTTTTCCACCAAGTGAGTTTTTGAGCCTTATTGCATAGTTGTTGCACTTTATTCGTTTGCTTGAGTGTCCACAGATTGTTTGCATTGCTAGCAGTTGTTTGAGGTCTTTCTTAAAATGCATGACATTATTTGGCGTTTAAAATGATAAAGGCATGTAGGAATAACCGCATATTTTCCCATATTACCATACCATGTTTACATGATCAATTAGTTAACCAGTTGAGATTAATCCTATTTTTTTCGGTGACATACCACATTACTTGCCTAGACCTTTTTCTTGTATTGACCGTACATTAATTTGAACCCACATTGTCAAAGGCTAGTAGAGTGCTTAAGGGAGTAATAAGGTGTGCAAGGAGGGGTTTATTGTTGGTCTTACTTTTGGGGGAAATATTGAATATTGGGTTTGGTTGTTTACTTGATAGTCGACATGTGTAATAAATTTGTGGGATCATTGTTATTGTTCATATTATTGTTTTATTTAGCTCTCGAAAAAAAAAGAAGAAAAAAAAAGAAAAAAATATTATGAGAGGATATTTGTGTTTATTGTGATCCTACTTTAGTCGACTAGTCGAGTGTTTTTGTTGGAAGAATAATAGATTATGTGGGGGGAAGTAGGGTGTTGTGTATGATATTATAGTTCTTACTAGCTTTTGACACTTCACCTCTTTTGGCTTATTTGACATACCTTGTCCCTAGCCCCGTTACAACCCAAATAAAGACCTTTTGATTATCGTCATTGATGTATGTTGTGTTAAGAGTTAGATTGATACCAAATGTCAAACGTGCTTATGATTTTGTTGGAATTGAGTGATACACTTACCCTTGTTCTTGAGTGAATATTCTTTTGTGAGTGGATTGTGAGTGTTTGCTTATTTTTGCGTATGAGATCTCGAGTTTTGTCTCAAAGATGTACTCTTGTAGGCTTAGCATGTTTACTAACTTATTCTTACACTTGACATGGGCTTGTGAGAACTTATGCATGTTCATTGAGTAGACTATATGAATACTTGCACTTTCGACACCAAGACATTGCGTATTTACTTTGATTCTTAAGTTGATATGGCATGAGATGATTTGACGGTATGGTAGGATATTAGTACTAAATCATTTGCATTTTCATATTAGTTGCATTCATGCATTGCCTTGCATTAGGTTAAATGGATTTTGTGGGTACATTCGCTATAGGCCCTCACGAGACCTTACTCGTCCACTAGGGCTGCCTAGGGGTTTAAAGGGCTTGTTGCATATGCCAAATGCAACCGTGATCACCTACGGAAGTGGTACTAGTTAGTTAGTTGTAATTGTATATGCTTGAGGACAAGCATCGGTTTAAGTTTGGGGGTGTGATAAGTGGATTTTATATCCACTTGGAGCATTCTAAATCGGCTTAAATTGATTGCTTTGGCCTCAAGTTTATGGTAGTTTTGATGTGTTTTGTTTAATTGTGCAGGGTTGAAGAAATGTCGATTAAAGATGTAGTTCCCATCGTTTTTGGAGTTGATTGATGATATGGAATGAAGAATGGAGGCTAATGTCAACTCCTAAGAAGTATACAAGTCATTAAGGATGAAAGACGGAAGCTCATGCAAAAGGAACGGGAAGAAAAGGCGAAAAAAGCAAAGAAAAATCAGTTTTCGCAGAACGGGACCAAGCCGGGAGCTCCCAGCCGTGTTAATGCAGTTTGGACCGGCGCTTCAGGCGGGAACGGCGCCTCTGGCGCTGCGGGATGCTGCGTGGTGCGCGGGTGAAAAATCAGCCAGAATTTTTGATTTTGTTTTGGCCATATCTTGAGTTCTAGAAGTCCGTTTGAGGCACGTAAGCAGTCCACGCGAAGATAACGAGATTCTCTATCATTCTAAAGTGGTCAAGAGGCCCAATTGCAGCTGGAACGTTCCAGAAAATCTGAAGAAAAGATAACTGCGAATTTCCCTTTAAATCAGAATCAGTTTAGGAAACGTACTTCTATTATAATTCTGATTTGGTATTTTCTTGCTGGGCAAGAATTATAGAGCCTATATAAACACATCCAACCCTTGTAATTTATCATCATCATTAGGAGTAGAACCATTACATATCAATTACTTAGATTTATTTGTATATTTTCATACTTTGTTTTTATCATGGTTTCATCAGATCCCATGATGACGAGCGGTTCGATTATGAACTAATCGTTGTCATGGGATTCTAACGGATTTATTTATGGAGTTTAGTATCTTGATGCTTTAAAGATCTGTATGTGATGTATATCTTGATATCCTCGTATTGTTGTGATTCATGTGTTTAGATGCGTCATGAACATCTAATTTGTTAATCTCTTGCTAAACGAGAGTGGATCTTGAGATTTAGAACTTGTCATGCTAGCATAGGATAGGTTGATGTTTTAACATCATGATTTGTGGCATGATTAGAGATAATATGCTACCTTATGTGATCAATGCGGATAACTTGTTCTTCAACCGTTATGTTTTCAAATTCTATAGAGATATAGGGTCTAAGCATAATTGGTGTCTATTCATCTTCTATCTCTTTTGTGGATGTATGTTTAGTTTGGTATTCGTATACTGAGAAGTAGCGTATACTTGTTTCGTGTTATTCGATCAGATATCATAACCATTGCATATAGTGATTAAAGGCATCAGATCTAAGCGAAGTATTTAATGAAGTTAGGATTCCATGGTTTTTCTTGCAGAAGTAATTAGATTTCAATTCTTTCTAGTTAGTTAATTTGTAGTTTTGTTAATTTGCTTTTTAGTTAATTTAGATAGTTAAAAACTATATTTGTTATTTGTCTTAGCAGTGCATAATAACCATACACTGTTGCATAGGTGCGTTTACTGAATTAAAACCATAACCAGATCTCTGTGGGAACGAACTTGACTTATATCTGTATTACTTGTGACCACGTACGCTTGCGTGATTTAGTGCAAACAGTTATTCTTTATCCGCACCTTCAATCTTGCACACACAAACACTCTTGCTACATAGACTCGAAGAAGAAAGTTCAAAAATCCATTCACCCCCCTCTGTATTCTTTTATCGTATTCAATACTCAACAAGTGGTATCAGAGCGGGCTGTTTATTCAAAAACAGAAAAACGATCATGAGTTCGAATACACCAAAGACTACAGGAACGGTGAAAGTCCCTAAGTTTGACAAAGATAACTTCAACCTCTGGAAGATAAAGATGATGTTGTTCATCAAAGCCTCTCATCCTTTGTATCCTGAGATTCTTAAGAATGGTCCTTTTGTTCCACAACAAGAGATACCAGAGAAGACTGTTGGAACCACAACTATCCCAAGATCTTATGAGGCCAAGGATCCATCAAAATGGACAGAATCAGAAAGGGAGAAGGTTGCTCTTGACAGCCACCTCATATTGCTTATCATTGATTCCATGGACATGTCAATGTTTGCAAACATTGCATCATGTACATCTGCCAAAGAAATGTGGGATCACATTGAGGTGTTGTGTGAAGGAACTGATGAGGTTAAGGAAAACAAGAAACAGATACTGGTCACACAGTATGAGGCTTTCATGGCATAGCCCAAGGAAAACATTACTGAGATGTTTGAAAGATTTCACAAGCTAGTTACTGAGTTGCAGATGAATGGCAAGGTTTACAGTACCAAGGAGTTAAACATGAAGTTTCTGCTATCCTTACCAAACCATCTAGAGCAAAGGGTCATTTCTCTAAGGGAAAGAGATTTGAACAAAGTTACATATGATGTGCTCTATGGAGTCTTAAAAACTCATGAGCTTGAGTTGCTTCAAAAAAGGGCTATCCAAGCCAATCAGGGCAGAATGGTAAACACATCATGTGCCTTGATTGTCAACAAATCTATTCAAGACCTAGAAGCATCCACAAGCCAGTTAAGGATAGAGGAGGTAGTGGAAGAGGAAGAAACTGAACCTGAGGTAAGTGAACCTGTTGAGGAGAAGGAGGAAGAAGAGTTTTACACTCTTGAAGAACTAGATGGGATGGAAAACACTTCATATGCTTTCATGGCCAGAAAATTTCCAAACATCAGATTCAAAAAGAATCAACCCTTCAAACCCAAAACCCAAAACCATTCATTCAACAAAAGCAAGGCACCTGTGAAACCAAACAAGAATAAGTTTAAATCCAGCCATGTGGATAGGTCATTTGTAAGGTGCTATATATGCAATGACCTAGGGCATTTTGCCAATGAATGCAAGAAGCCTAAAAAGAAGGATAGAGATTATCTTGAGCTTGAAGCTAAGTATGAGGCCCTTCTGAAAAAGCAGACACAAGGTAAGGCCTACATAGCTGAAGGGAAGTGTTGGGATGATTCTGACAGTGATGGAGAGGAGCAATAATTCTGTAATTATGCCTTGATGGCCAATTCCAAGGATGACACATCTCCATCAGACCCTCAGGTACCATCTCTCACTACTATAGACATGTCTGTTTCAGAGTATAAATGCATGATTGAATAACTATATGTTGAAATGTTTAACATTCATACTAGTATGACTGCTGCTAATGAAGAGATTGCTA